>CAWUFW010000148.1:600000-1197500 GCA_963921515.1 Calotriton arnoldi | reverse complement strand
ACAGCCTGGCAAGGTCATGGTAACCCCAAGTGAAGCTCGGGGCGCAGGCTTAATGCCAGGCTCTTAGACGGTAGGGACATATGCACAAGTCAAGCTGCAAAAGAGAGTCATAGGTGCCAGGGCAGGGACAAGGAGAAATTACCCACAGTTAATAAAAGGTGCCTCAGTGGCCTATGGATCCAGGTCACCAGACCGAATCACCACTGCTGAAGGTGAGCTACATGTACTTTACCATTGCTGCAATGGTTCTCTGTTGTCTAGGGGGGACTTCAGGTGGGCGTTAGTAGTTCTTCTGATCTCCTTGCGCTTCCTGTCCATAGGAATCACTTCCAGGCAGCAGACTGGCAGAAGGCAGAAGGGCCAAGGGCTTAGCCAAGCTAACATGGTATTTCTATAGGTCTTCAAATTGTGTGAATGATTTCCCAGGTTAGTTTCTTTGTTATTGGCAGTTGGGTAATACCCCGCTGCCAGTCATGTTAAAAAGGTGTAAAAGATTTGGCGCCATTCAATTAAGTAGCTGCACTGTTTTAGACTTTTTCATGTACCTGGAGTCTCAGACCAGACAGCCAGAGGATGGGGAGTATTCTGTTGCTGTGCAAAGTTTAGTGTTCTCTGCTCCTTGCTTATTCTGCAAATAATCGAAATGATATTCACAGGACCCTCAGATACTGTCAGGGGCTAGCCAAATATGTGAAAATGGAAACAAAATTCAGTATAGCCGGTGGACAATGCATAGAGAACACAACCTTTCTGAAGGGTAGCAAAGGATGGGTAATGAAGCATACATCTGACCCACAGACTAGGCCTTGGAGAAAGTAATACTGTATCCTTTGATGGAGTTGACTCCTGATCACCAATCTCAAGAGGCCACTGGCATAAAAGTTAGACATTTCAACTGCAAGGTAAGTACGGATATTGCTTGTGAGTGGACCTGACAGACAGGTAAAGGCCGAGTGCATGTAGAAAACCAAAGAAGGTGTGTGGGAACGCCTGCTTCAGGCCTCCTCTTACAAATGCCACTGGTGGGGCCTTACCATACAAGAATACTGGGCTAAAAGTGAACCTTCCTTTAGATGATGCAGATCTGCCTCCTGAGATTGCTGCGTCATAGAAAAAGTAATAATATAGGCAAATGCTTAAATCTGGCATTAATTTTTGCTAGTGAATTTCCATATCCATTCCAGGTGCTGCGCCCATTGTCAGTCATTCGTTTTTGTGTGCGTTCTGTGTTATTGTTAAAATGACCCAATAACAATATGTACATCTGAGTGTTAGGATGTGAGCCAAGTAAATTGGAAGTTACAAACCTGATTTAGAGGTCCGGAGTTGAAGCATTTTCAATTTCCACCAAAGACCGAATCAGCCCCGTACATTTGGCTCTAGAAGACAGGTCTTTATAGACCTGATGAAGTCACAGAAGGTCCATACAGCCTTGCTGCATTGTTCCATCTACTATTAAATAAAATGTGTGTGCTAAACGGCTGGCTTTGCAGTTATACTAAACGTTTTACTATAGAAAAATCATCAACATTTGCAGTAATGCTGCTTTCATCTTTAATATCCCTTTTCCCTGCGTGCAAATGAAATGCTGCTGTCTTGTTTTGTAGATACTCTCAGTCCATAATCGCTCAACCAGCGAACCACTAATTCACAAATGCACTTAATTCGGTTTCAGTTGCTTTTCTTTGCCTAAGTCTTCACGGGAACATTTGTTAAAGTATACATCTATAAGTCATATGCAAATCTACAAATGAAAAGAAAGAACCAGCGAAAGAAAAAGATCAAGGGGAGGCAGAAGTAAATTACTCTTCCATTAGTCCTGTAGTTCTGTAAAGTTCCCATAAGACTATGTTCATTTTTTGAACTTTGATTCACTATCTGCAGCATTGACATTAGTTCGCTTAGAGTAAGTATAATTTACATCGCCCTTCACTATGTTGAGGGAATCAGGGGTTCATTCAGTATTTCAAGTGTTTTTGGAACATATGGCTGTGTAAAGTCTAATAATTATTTTTAATTTGGGTCCCTCACCGTTATTTTGTGTCTTTTATGCGTTACTGGCAACTGGAAAGTTCTCTTTTTTGTGCTTGTTGTGTTTTCCTAATTTGGGCCCCTATGTTTTTAACTCTCTTGGTGCATTCTTGGCTGTATTTTCTGTTTTTCTATTCTTTTCTAAATGCTCTTTTCTGTGTCTTCCAGTGTGTTATGTTTCAGCCTTGGTCTTATCTTGCGCACTGACTGTCTGCATGCTGGTGAGATCCCTGGTGCTGCACAGGTGAGATGGGTCCAAGGAACCAACAGGAAAGAAGGAAAAATGCGGTGGGATACTAGGTGTTCATAGGATTGTTGTTATATAAAGTCAGTGAGGGCTGTGGTTACTCCTGAAAGGATCACTATGCTCAAAGACAATTCACCTCTTATCTAGTGTCAGTAAATAAGCATCAAAATGTGGTAGTAATCATACCTGTGTCCAGTGCTCAATCATGGTACGGTTGCATGTCATTACAATGCATTCCTTTACCACACATGCCTTTACCATGCATCCTTTCCCACGCAATGCCTTTCCCCTGCATCCTTTACCACATGATGCCTTTACCACACAATGCCTTTAGCACGCATTGCCTGTACCACGCAAGTCTTAACCATGCATATTCCTTTACCACGCATGCCTTTACAACAACATTGTAAATATTTTTCAGGTAAATGAAACCCCTTTACATATATGTCCCAACAATTCAAACAAAGTAGACGCTCACTCAGGTCAACGTGGTAAAGATTTAGTCCGAACAAGACGCGTTTCAGCCAAGGCAGTGGAATTGATCACATGTACACATTGAGATAATCACATGGTGTATATAGAGCAAAAACATGAAAATAAATAAAGGACTACAAAAGCAAAGTGCATTGCTGTTGTAACATGGGCGCCATCAAAGAATGAGCAAAATGTCACAAAAATATGTGGAGAGGGTCCATAAAACATCATGGAAGGCACAAAGGATGAACAATTCTTATACTATGTGGCAAAGTTCACCAGAAAGAATCCTTGTGTGGCCTACTGCCATGATGGCAGCTGCAGCTGTACAAAAGTACTGATAGTGCATGAAAAATGTGTGTTGCTGCTGTGCTGTTAGCGTGACGGCTCTGAAATGAACATGCACTTGTAAATTTTATATGCTGTAATAAAGCAAATGTGTGTGTCAAAGCATGCGTATGAGGAACACAGAGCAAAGGTCCAGTGTGGAAATTAAATATACATGCATAATGCGTTCTGGCACCGCGAGTGCCCACAGACCCTGCCGGCGGGATTGTCACTATGTAAATACTGCCATCCAAGGAATCAAGTGTGCGTATCAAAGAAAGCATGCATACTCGGAGCACAGCGCAGAGCTCCACTGTAAGAGGTGAAGGCTTGAGCTATTAGTACAAAGTGCATTTTGGGACCACGAGTCCGCAGCAGGAGTGTCTGTGGCTAGGCATAGCATACGGCTCAGCCCTAAGTAAAAGGGTACTTGGAAGGACTCTCCAGCATCAGATGTGCATGACCAAAATTATAAAGGGAGACCAAAAAATTTGACAAATAATAGAATTAGTATGTAACTGTTTTTCTGCTGAGAGCTTGACTCCGAGAAGGAAGAGATAAAGAGACAATAGTACAATGCAAGGGGCATGTGTGCCTGGAACATACAAGCAAAACAAGGGGTGGGGGTTGTGGTGGCATGCAACTTAGCCTTGAGCCTACTATAGACGAAGTGTCCACCAGTGCCACTGTCGGGTAAGGTTTGACAGCGTAAGCGAGTACACAGTCATGTCCAAGTGGGCTGGTTCAATTGTGGCACCTTGGGAGAAAAGTAATATTGTATGGTGATATTCAACAATGCAATAGAAAAATTGAAAATCAAGGCCAAGTGGGCATAGATGGATAACTGCAGCTGCAGTATGTGTTGTTACCCTGGTGGAAAAGCTGCCCAATTACATCAGAGAAGCCCGTGTGGTAAAAGATAAATCTTCTCTGTGTATATCAAGCAAAGCATGGTGTAGCAGTTTCCACATAAATTCATAACACCAGTACACTGCATCTGGTGAATCCAATTGTAATAAGGTCATGAATCAACAACATTCTAGACAGTTACACAGTGTACCAAGATAAAACAAAACAAAAAACAAAGGAAGTTGAGCAAAAAAGCACTCTTATCTAATGTGTGAAGAACTCCGCGGTGTCAAGCGAAGAAAAGGGTAGGGGGACTCATCCAAACTGCCAAACTGGGATACCATGGAGTGCCCCTTCCTTTCCTCTTGTAACCAAAAACACAAAATGAACCAGAATTAGCACAGAATATAAAATACATAGAGAGGTCAATAAAAACTCTTCATAACTTTGCAATTCCAGAAAAACATGTCATAGAAATACAACAATTCAGTCATTGTGTGAATAAAGTCGTAGTTCCTCATCCTAATTCAGACCTGCGGGAATACTTAATACCTCATCCTGATTCAGACCTGTAGGGCACATAGTGTCAAGTTCAATGATGAGTTGAGATTCCCTCTTTCTCATCCTCAGGGTACGGTCACCCCCTCTGGGGTTGAGATTGACTTGTTCAATAACATAAAATGACAGCTTACTGCAGTCGCTAAAGTGTTTCTCAAGGAAATGTCTAGCTACCGGGTACATGGGTTCATTATGGTTGATGGCCCTGAGATGTTCCAAAACACTTTTCTTTGCTGCAAAAATGGTACTGTAAATGTAGCGCAGAGGACATTGGCATTCCAGGACATGAATAACATGGTGTGAACTGCAAGTCAGAAATTGTCTAATGGTGCGTGTGTAGCCATTAATTCTGTTGTTTCCTTTCTGATGTGGCTGTATTTGCAGGCCTTACATCTCCCACAAGGGTAGAAACCCTGAAGCCTATGGCTTTAATGCCCTTGATGAGAGTGATGTCACTGCATACAAATGTGTCCCTGAATGGTTGCGGTCTACTGTATGTAATACTGAGGTTTTTGCTTATCTTGTTTCCAATAATGGGGTCACATCTCAGGATGCCCCAGTTCTTGGCCAGGATACGTCTCACTGCTGTGGAGCTGTTGTTGTAGGTGAGTATGACCCTTGACGTGGATTTTTCAGTCTGGTGTGGTGTATTACCAAACAGCAGATATTCCCTATTTACCCGCTTGACTTGTGTAATGGCCTTATGGAGAACCCATTGTGGATATCCTCTTTCAGTAAACCTTTGGACCATCACTTTTTGTTCCTCGAGAAAAGCTTTTTCAGTACTGCAATTCCTACGTGCACTCAGTAGTTCCCCATAGGAGATACTCCACTTCAGATTTTCCTGGTGTCCACTGAGGGTATGGAGGAGACTATTGCCGGCCGTTGGTTTCCTGAGTAGCCGTGTTTGTGTCTCCCCATTGAGAACTTCAATACAAACATCAAGATATTCGATGCTGCTCCTGCTGGTCACACGTGTGAAGACAAGATTCAGAGTATTGTTGTTGAGTTTGTGGACAGACCCAGTGGCCGAGGCAATTGAGCCCCACCAAATAATGAAGAGGTCATCGATATATACCTCAGCCACAAAATTATGTTTTAAAAATCCTGAGTCACTGTGGTATCATCGAATACCTGTTCTTCCCACCAGCCTAGGAAATGGTTCGCCAGGCTGGGGGAAAAACAAGTACCCATCACGGGTGTAGGAAAGTGGGTTTCTGTTGCAGTAACCCCCCCACTTTTTGCCTGATAACTGATTCACTTTTCCTTGGTGTGCCCTGGGTCCCTGCCAATCAGGTATCCAGGGCCTGTGTTCCTTCCCTAAAACTGCATTACAGCCTAAACCCAATTGGCCTCTCTGGCCACAGGTAAGCCCCTGGTAAATGGTACCCTAGGTACCCAGGGCACTGTGACCAGAGGAGGCCTCTAAGGGCTGCAGCACTTATTGTGCCACCCTTGGAGGCCCTGTACCCTGACACACACACACTGCCCTTGCAGGCTGAGTGTCTTGGTGCAGAACAAAACAGAGAGTCGACATGGCACACATCCCTGTGTGCCATGCCCACAAACACACTGCCCTGGCATACCTCAGTCACCCCTCTAGCTGGGTGCCCTATGCCAGTGGTGAGGGTACAGGTGCATGAGCCCTGTGCCCCTACAGTACCCAGGTCCATTCCTGGGCACTGTAAGTGCAGTGCTGCCATTTCAAGTATATGGTTCTGGGAGTTCGTCAGCACGAACTCCACAGCACCATGATGGCTGCACTGAAGACTGAGAAGTTTGGTAACAAACTTCTCAGCACAGTAAACCCACACTGATGCCAGTGTGGGATTTACTGTAAAATGCACAACAGAGGGCAACTTAGAGTTGCCCCCTGAACCTAACCTACAATCCACGTCTTGTCTGAGGGGCTGCCTAGGCTGC
This sequence comes from Calotriton arnoldi, assembly GCA_963921515.1. NCBI lineage: Eukaryota > Metazoa > Chordata > Amphibia > Caudata > Salamandridae > Calotriton > Calotriton arnoldi. The sequence goes on along the minus strand of CAWUFW010000148.1, from coordinate 1,191,091 downwards.
CACACAGCAGACATGTTGCTGGACCCCTGGGTAGAGAGCCATCCGCTCTCCCCGGCCTGCAACAATGCACGTCCTGGGCGAGGTGCTAGGCCTCCCCCCCCAGGATGGGCAGGGGCAAGCTTCAAAGGCATTCTGCTTTTGTGAGCTTCCCCAGACCACTTGCTGTACTCAGCAACTGGTCCCCACCGGTTCCTCCCCCCATCCTGGCGGGAAGACTGGCGGGAAACACCAAGGGAGGAAAGGGGTGTGCCACCCTCTGCCAACCCCACCCCTCAGGTGGGGGAGGCGAGGTGAAGCACATCTCCGGGCTCTCGCCATCTTGAAGATGGGGAGCCCTGCCCAATCAGGACTAGGCTCCTGCCCCCTCCCACAGGAGAGTGGCAGGATAGGGGTGTACCCACCCCAGGGCAGGGACCCATTGGTCCCTGCCCTTTACCTACCTGTAACGCCCCTAAATCTGGTATTTAGGGGCACCCTGAACCTTCCTTCCTTAGATTCCCGCAACCTAAGAAGAAAAAGGATGAAAGAAGACGCCCAGCAGAGGAGACTGCAGAGAACAACTGACTTGGCCCCAGCCCTACCGGCCCGTCTGCAGTTTCCAGAGATCCTGCGCCAAAAATCGTCTTGTCCTGCAGCCAGGGACCTCCAGAACCCCGGGGAGGACTGACTGCCTTCAACAAAGACCGGATCTCCTGTGAACAGCAGCTCTGTTCAAAAGAAACATCAAACAAAGACTCCGAGCCTGCTGAGGAAAAAGAAACCCGACGCCTGGAACCACCACTGCACCCGTCGCCTACAGCCCGAGTTCAAGTGGCCCACCGGTCCCAGCGAGGTCCCCCAGCGCTCCAGAGTCCGAGTCCACCGTGGGTTGACCCCTCCAGGACTCCCCGACGTCGCCTGCAGCCTCTGCACGGAGACCCCCCCAACCGCGAGTGGCCCGGTAAGGTGAAATCCGAGCTCAAAAGACACCCCTGCATCCAGCCGCCCTGCGCCCTGGAGAAAGGAACCCGAGGTGCACCTACGTCCCCGAGCCCTCCAACTTACCTGCCCAGCTGTTGGTTCCTGCTGGAAGTCTTCCTGGACCGAGCCTGCAGCTGAAAACCAAAACCGAAAATCTCCATTGAAATCAATAGGGCACCCGACCTCAAAACAGCACTCTGCACCCGGCCGCCCTAGTGCCGCTGAGGGTGCCTCTTTGGTGCTAACTTGGTCCCCAACGTGCCCTGAGCTTAACCCTAGGAGCTTTGTCCCACAACCCCGTGGCCTGCTTGCCAGCCGCCACCAACAGGAGTCCCCCTATCCTCCATAGGATAACATTGGGCCTCAACACTCTGCACCCGGCCGCCCTAGTGCCGCTGAGGGTGCAACAACAGTGCATCACTGACCCTGGGAGACCCCTGAGTCTAACCCCAGAACCCTAACTCAAAAGACCGATTACTTACCTCAAAACCGATAACTAATTTTTCCTCATAGGATAACATGGACACTTTTTCTTCCAAAAAGTTTCTAAGTGTCGACTTTTGAAAACTAAGAATATTCCTTAAAAATCGCACAAATAACCTAACCGAATTTTCTCAACTGTTTGCAGGAAAGGTCCCAGTGCCGAACCTAGGTGTTCAGCACTGAGTAACAAAAGAAATTAAAAAGTAACTTACCTGTGAATTGAATTTCCTTCCATAGGATAACATTGTACAAACTACAAAAACGTAATTATTTACCTGTTTTAAGTAAATGTCCCAGTGCTGAATCTAGGAGTCCAGCACTGGATTACAAAAGTAACGTTTAAGTAACTTACCGGCGAATTGAATTTCCTTCCATAGGGTAACATTGACTGGTTTCACTTGGAAATTCTTCTAAGTGTCGAGTTTTGAGACTTTAAAATATTCACCTAAAATCAGCCGAATTACGAAAACGAATTTACTCACCTGCTATCAGGAGAGATCCCAGTGCTGGATCTTGGTGCCCAGCACTGACCCTAAAAAGTAATCACAACTGTACTTACCAGTAACTTGAATTTCCTTCCATAGGATAACATTGCCTGGTTTTTGCTGAAAAAGTTTGTGTCGATTTTGCAAACTTACAAATATTCGTTAAAAATCGCCTGTATAACAAAAACACATTCTTTCAACTGTTTACAGGAGATGCACCAGTGCTGGATCCAGGATCCAACACTGAGTAAGAAAAAGTAACGATAACACTACTTACCTGCCAAGTGAATTTCCTACCATAGGATAACATTGGTGATTCTATGGGAAAAAGTTTCTAAGTGCCAACTTTTAAAATACAATAATATTCCTTAAAAATCACACCTGTAACCAAAACGTTTTTACTCAACTATTTACAGGAGACGTCCCAGGATTGAATCTAGGATCCAGTCCTGTGGTTAGAAAAGTAATCCAAGAAGTAATCGATTGCATTTAACTAGAAATTCCCATTGAGCTCAATGTATAATTGTGTTTAAAATTGTGTTGCCTATTGCAACAACTGTAACTATTGCATTCAAAAGTCTATTTCCTATTGAAAGTATTTACCTAAAGCATCTCATTCTGAGAAAGTATATTTTGATACCTATTGTTGGTTCTAAAATAAAACAAGCATATATTTTTATATACAAACCATTGGCCTAGAGTTCAGTTCTTGAGTGTGTGGCTTCATTTGCTGACTGGGTGTGTACAACAAATGCTTTACACTGTCCTCTGATACTGCCTTACTGCTCGTCCAAGCTACCACTTTAGAGAGTAAGGTTATATCTAACTTTAGCCTCTGCCAAACCTCTGGGGACTGTGGACCCTGTGCACACTGAACCTTACTTTGGTTCAGTATATACAGAGCCACTTTCTTACAACGGTCCTAAGGCTTCCTCTTCAAAGCTGCAGGTTATATATATATATATATATATATATATATATATATCTATATATTATCTACTGCCGGTCGCCAGTAGCTAGTTATAGTTAGGACCTATTTTCCATAGGAAATTCACAACATTCTATTTCCAATAACTTTGGCGCCGGTTGACGAATCTTCGCGAAATTTTCAAAACTCGTGGGGCACTCTGGTCTGCTCGTGTCCTGAAAGTTTCGGGGTGATTCGGCAAGCGGGGGCCGAGAAAAAAGGGGGGTCCCAAAACGTGTTTTCTCCATGTTAATTCCCATAGGAAATTTTAGACACGGCTACAGCCCGAACTGTCGAACGGAATTACACCAAATTTGGCAAAAAGGTAGCGCTTGGTTCAGAAAGCGACCTTTTTTTAAATGGTGTAAATCCGTTCAGTAGTTGCTGAGAAATTCAAAAATAAGGGTCAAAAAATCAATTTCCCATAGGGAGCTTTGTGCAAGGCTACAGCGGAAACTACTAAACGGATTTACCCCAAATTTGGCATAAAGGTACTGCTTGGCTCAGAAAGCCAACTTTTCAAAAATGGTGTAAATCTGTTCAGTAGTTTTTTAAATATTAAAGGAAAAAGAACTATATATATCTGGGCGGAGCCTAACCACACATGTCATCGTGAGATCTGATTGGCTGTCAGCACTTCATCCAAGAAGTGTTGGTAGCCATCTTGGGACCAATATACATGATAGCACCCCAATGAAATGCATTGTAGTGAATAGAAGATTTTGAGGGTCACCAAAAGGAGAACTATAAAGGGTGATAACAGACTTTAGTTACATTAGAATTCATTTGTTGATGGTACCATACTAATTTTAGGAATTGTGGTGTGTTTAGGGGGATTTTACCCTGTGAAAAACCTTCTGCTGGGATTTCATGAATCATGTTTGAGAGAAAACAATTATCTCATGCTTGTCCCACAGAGGTTTGGAAGGTGCTCCAGAAGCTAAAATGAGAGCATATTTTCTGTAAATTCACATTATCTTTCTCAGTCATGTGAGAATGAAGTCTGACATTCTCAGTAAAACATGTAAATCCAACAAGGGCAGAGACTGTCAGTTGATTCCTTTGTGTTCTACTGCAGCTTCCCAGAGTGTTCTTAAGAACAACTAGAGCGCTAACAACCTTACCTATGACAAAAGTATGGCACACCTGAAGCCATCTTGATTGGAATAAACCGGTAACACTTAAAACATTTAATTTAAAAAGGAACAAAATCATGGGGTTCATTTTGTCTTAGAAATTATGGTTAGTGCTGTAGAAAGAAAAATTAGGACATGTTTTAAGTGAGATCTCCAATATCTTCCTCTTATATTTCAACAGGAGCAGCCTGCCAGTTGATTCCTTTGTGTTCTACTGCAGCTTCCCAGAGTGTTTTAAAGAACAACTAGAGCGCTAACAGCCTTACCTATGACAAAAGTATGGCACACCTGAAGCCATCTTGATTGGAATAAACTGGTAACACTTAAAACATTTAATTTAAAAAGGAACAAAATGATGGGGTTCATTTTGTCATAGAAATTATGGTTAGTGCTGTAGAAAGAAAAATTAGCACATGTTTTAAGTGAGATCTCAAATATCTTCCTGTTATATTTCAACAGGAGCAGCCTGCCAGTTGATCCCTTTGTGTTCTACTGCAGCTTCCCAGAGTGTTCTAAAGAACAACTAGAGCGCTAACAGTCTTACTTATGAAAAAATTATGGCACACCTGAAGCCATCTTGATTGGAATAAACCGGTAACACTTAAAACATTTAATTTAAAAAGGAACAAAATGAGGGGGTTCATTTTGTCATAGAAATTATGGTTAGTGCTGTAGAAAGAAAAATTAGGACATGTTTTAAGTTAGATTACAAATATGTTCCTGTTATATTTCAATAGGAGCAGCCTGCCAGTTGATTCCTTTGTGTTCTACTGCAGCTTCCCAGAGTGTTCTAAAGAACAACTAGAGCGCTAACAGTCTTACTTATGACAAAATTATGGCACACCTGAAGCCATCTTGATTGGAATAAACCGGTAACACTTAAAACATTTAATTTAAAAAGGAAAAAAATGAGGGGGTCATTTTGCCATAGAAATTATGGTTAGTTCTGCAGAAAGAAAAATTAGGGCATGTTTTAAGTGAGATCTCAAATCCTCTTCTATTTCATTAGAAAATTCTGACATGCAGACTGAAACAATCACTTTCAATACCAGCAGTAGACTTCCAGTTAACTCCCTGGTGAGCAGTAGCTTTACTACAGTGATCTAATGAGCAACTAGAGTGCTAACATTCTGAATTTATGGCAAATGTGTGACACATCTGAATGCCTTCTTGATGGAATCAAAGTAAAAAACTGAAAGCATTTCCTACTGAGGAGACTGCAGTAAATGAGGAAAATATGAAACTTTATAACAAATAAGTATCCCAAGATGGCCACCAGAGAAAAAAGAGCCCAAATGTAGCACAAATATCACCCACATGTAGCCCACATATAGCCCAATGACAGAAGTGTGGAAAACACTTTTTATTTTTAGTTTTTTTGCAGTTTTATATAGTGCAGACTGGTCAGGTATTGGAGCGTTGCATCTTACTTGGACCCCTTATTGCGTATTTTGCACGAAGTACATGAGATTGATCTTGCGAAACATTGAACTTTACTATTCTGTTAACCTGAAGTTGCTCTGAACCGGGCTTTGTAACACCCATTTTTACCTACTGGTTTTAATTAATTCTCACTGTATTGTATTAAGAAAGAGGATTTACTATTTTTATGTACACTTTTATGATCTATGTTTCTAAATCAGATCGAATAAAGTTTAATGAATGTAATTGAAGTCTCCCAAGATGGCCACCAGAGAAAAATGAGCCCAAATGTAGCACAAATATCACCCAGATGTAGCCCACGTATAGCCCAATGACAGAAGTGTGGAAAACACTTTTTATCCTTTGTTTTTTTGCAGTTTTATATAGTGCAGGCTGGTCAGATATTGGAGTGCTTTACATGAGCATTGGTTACATCATACAAGGACAAACTCATTTTGGTTGTAGGCATGGGGAGATTAAGTGATTTGACCAGAATCACAGAATGACGAGCTGAAGCAGAAACTCCAACTTGGTAACACCACATTTTCTCCCTAAGCGTAACATTTAATCAAGTGGTCAACTGGATAAAAAAACATAGAGATAACAAATAATTCAAAAGTGCTTTGTCGCTATTTGAGAACTGCTTGGCTCAGAAAGCGACCTTTTTAAAAATGGTGTAAATCCGTTCGGTAGTTGCTGAGAAATTGTAAAAAAACAAATATCGATATCTAGAGGCGCGGTGGATCCGCGAACCCTCCCGACCACGAGCTTCATTTTAATTGGCTGCCAACACTCCAAACCAGGAAGTGTTGGCAGCCATCTTGTGACTCGGTAGAACCGAGTCACAAGAAAACAGGGAAACAAAGGTGAAAAAGAAGAAAAGGGGGCAGGGTAGAAACACCCTGACCCCCTAGGCCTGCTCAGGGACAAAAAAAGCATTTTTTTTAAACAAATTGGCGAAACTTGCGCTGGGGTCGCGAATCCCGCCGAAATGTAAAAAAAAAATGAAGCGCGGGATACCGCGCTTCATTTAATTGAGACACCCGGGTGGGCCAGGTCCCGGGGGCATTGCCAACAAATATATGCAGGGCCCGCGGGGCCCCCGCAGCCCCGGGACCGCCACCTCCCGGGGCTTGTTTTTTTAATGTTTGGGGGCCTCCAAGGCCCCCCAAGACCCGGGGACCGCCACCGCTTTTATCAAATAGGGACCCTCAGGATTCAAGGGGAATTAATCCTCCAACTTACACTGAGCACTACTGATGCAGTCCAGCCATCGCCCTGTCACTACCCATGCACTCCTCCAATCAACCAGCGAGCACCATGTACTTATCCAATCACTCCGCCAAAACACAAGCACTTATAAATTCACCATCCACTCTCCTTGCAGTACTCTAATCATCCAGTCAGTACCCATGTACTCATCCAATGACCCAGGCACTAACTCATGGCAAATACAGAGGAGGTCATGCTAATCACAGGGGTACCCCAACGCATAGTGTTCCCTAGTGTATGTAGGTGTTTTCACTGTATTCTAAGTGTCTTTTACCACCAGAGACAGAGTCAGTTACCACCAGTACCCATCAGCAAAAGTTGGGGGCACAGGAGTACTTTCTACTCCTCTGTTGGTTCTTTCTGCACATCTCTTCCTTCTTCTTGCACTTTTCTTCGTCTTTCTGGACTTCTGTTGCCTCTTTCTGCATTTGTCTTCCTTCTTTCTGCGCTTTTCTTCTTCTTTCTTCACATGTCCTACCTCTGTAGGCATAGTTAGAAACTAGCATTTAAAAACCTTTGAAATTCACTTAAAAACCATAGGTTTCAGGCATGTTATAGTTAGAAATTAGCATTTAAAAAACCTTAGAAATTCACTGAAAAAACCATAGGTTTTAGGGAAAGTTATAGTTAGTTGGACATTTCACTCGTACAAAACCAGAGAAATTCCCCGTTATAGTTAGTTCAGCTAACTATAACTCGCGCCCCGCAATGCACTGCTGATGACGTCACATATGACATCACTCATGACATGGTCAGTGACATCACTGATGACATCACTGATGACATCTCAAATGACATCACTGATGACATCACTGATGACATCATCCATGTGATAATTTGATGCATCTTCTCACACCCTAATGTAACCTTTGATACACCAACTCTAAATAGCAGACTGCCATTCTCAAAACCATAGACACTCCAGCAGTAATAACTACATACCCACTCACTGATTCTTAGGTCTAAACACATACCCACTCACTCACCCATACAGTCACTCATACTTACAATCACTCAGTACAGGACTATCATATGCACTCATACGCCTATATAGACACTCACACACCACCAGTCATCCATAGAAGTACTCACACACCTAGTCAGTCATGCAAATAATTAATCACACTCCCATTTACTCACCTATACAGTTATACACACACCAGCTCACTTACTCATACAAATACTAGGACATTCTTACGCTCTTATACAATCACTGATACAAGCACACACTCATCCATACAGTCACTCTCATAATCACACACTCTCACTTATAGCTATTTATATATTCCAACACACATATATACTGCCTTTCACATATGTAGTTACTCACACATGTACCACTGAGCTATACATTCACTCACTAACACACCCATACACACACTCACACACCCATACAGTCCATCACAGATGCACTCTTGAAACCATGCACCCAGTGAATCACCCACTCACACATCTATGCACAGGGTCACACACACCCCACCCATACAAACACTCAGGCATCCATACAGATACTCAGACAACCAATCAATAACCCATATAGACACTCATGTAGCTATTCACAAACCCATGCAGCCGCTTACACACCAACAGACAGACGGATACAGACATTCACACAGTTTAGTCACTAACCCGTGCATTCAGTAAGATACATTTAATCACTCACTTATAGAGTCAGTCACACACCTACTAAATCATCCATTCAGACACTTATACACCCACTCATTCTTCAATACGCCTTTCCCTATATATATTAAACATATTTAAACTTTACAGAAACACACAGTCACTAGATGATGTCATCAGTGATGTCATCAGTGATGTCATTTGAGATGTCATCAGTGATGTCATCAGTGATGTCACTGACCATGTCATGAGTGATGTCATATGTGACGTCATCAGCAGTGCATTGCGGGGCGCGAGTTATAGTTAGCTGAACTAACTATAACGGGGGAATTTCTCTGGTTTTGTACGAGTGAAATGTCCAACTAACTATAACTTTCCCTAAAACCTATGGTTTTTTCAGTGAATATCTAAGGTTTTTTAAATGCTAATTTCTAACTATAACGTGCCTGAAACCTATGGTTTTTTCAGTGAATATATATATATATATATATATATATATATATATATATACACACACACACACATATCACACACACACATATGTATATATATATATATATGTAAATATATAATCAATATAATAGTAAATATAAAAATTCCCTTATTGACCCCTAAGCTCAACCATGCCTAAACCCTAAAAGCACCATTATCACCCAATAGCCCCACCCACCCCCAAACCCTGAAAACACCTTTATCACCCAATACCCTTACCCACCCCTCATCCCTAAAAAATACCCTTACCACCCAATACCCCAACCCACCACATAAACCCTGAAAACACCTTTACCGCCCAGTATCCTTTCCCACTCCTAACCTCTAAAAACCCTTACCACCCAATACTCTTACCCACCCCTAAACTCTAAAAATACCCTTACCACCCTATAACCCTACCCACGCCTAAACTCTAAAAACACATTTACGACCCAATACTCTCACCCAGTCCAAACCCTAAAAATATCCTTACAACCCAATACTCTTACTCACCCTAAACCCTAAAATCACATGCGTGGTAAATACTTGCATAGTAAAGGCATTGCGTGGTAAAGGATGCCTGGTAAAGACGGTGCATGGTAAATGATGCGTTGTAAAAGCTGTTTCCCTCATGGTACTTGTCAGGAAGAAACAAAAGGGAACGCAAGGCCAACCCATGGCCTGACCTTGGTAAAGGATGCCAATAATATTACTTGACACGGGCCAAACTAAACCCCAAAATTAACAAGCATTGGCAAAGTCTGTAGAGTAGGCTTGATATTTGTACAGGGTTTGGTATTGGTTTTGACGGTGCTAGTTTGTCTCTTGAGGCCGCAGTGCTAACAAAAGCATCTGAAAAATTAATGCTACAGAAAATAGAGAACTCATTCCAGTGGATGCAGAAGGACCCTAGAAAAACAAAAGAAAATCAGTAAGACCAAAATACTCTCTTGGGCTGACTCTCTCACGATGCAACTCACAACGTATCAAGTGAATGTCTGAAGGTTCTAGAGCAAATTAAGCCAATGAAAAGAGGAGGCTGACATAAAACCCGTTCAAGAAAATGTAGACTATAGTAGGTTTGCCATTAATGATGCAAGCGCCCTACACTTCCAATCTAAAACGAAAAACAACAGAAATGTTGTTTCTAATTGTAATGTGTTGTGATGACACCATCATGCAACTGTATTGCAAGATTACAATAGTCAAAGTGCATGCAGCTGTAAAGCTACCACTCATAAAAAGGCACTGCTATATTTACATGTGTACAAACAAATATGAAAAAGAACCCAAAATATGAAAAAGAAAACACAAAAGGGAATGTCCTGAAGTGAAAGAGAGAATAAATGTGTTTAGAGACTATTTAGAAACTGAATGCATTGAATTAATGTGGGTCTTTTGGGACTAATGAGATGAAGTAAGCGAGGAATCCTAATGAGTGCAGGCGGCATCATGGCTTTTTGACATATTATTTTTGGCGTGAGTATGACAAAAGAGTAATATCAAAAGGTACATATGGTAACATTAAGGAGGACATTGAAGCATCTTGAAATGGGGACATTAAATGAACATGGTGGCACTGGTTCTCACGAGAAGTGGCGGCTTGAGTCAGGTTTGTAAGTGCTTCTCTAAATAAGATATAGGACGACTGAGGGGCCAGCCCCCCACTCCTCCCAGCGCCTTGAGACCCTCACGGGTGAGTAGCCGCGCTTTACAAGCCCCTGATTGATTGATTAAGAATTCCATGATCTACTGTGTCAAAAGTAGAACTAAGATTCAGAAGTATAATAGCGGCCGAGCCTCCTAGAACCAGGATCATCTTGAGTTCCTAAACTACCACTAATAGTGCTGTTTCAGTACTGTGCGGCGGTCTAAATCCTGTCTGAGTGGGGTGCAGGATAAAATTGGATTCCAGGAAAAGGGACAGGTGTTGGTTCACATGCTTCTCTATTAGCTTGCCGAATACCGATAATAAAGAAATGGGCCTGTAGTTTCCCAAACATAGAGGGTCCAGATTAGGTTTTTTAACAGAGGTTTTCTTCTGCGTGTTTCCACGTAGGGGGAACTAGACCACTTATTAATGACAGATTAAATAGTTACAGCAAGACTGGAAAAGTATATTCAGAACCTTCTTCCAAGCCATGATGAGGGACCGACTCGAGAGGGGAGCCTGACTTCACCTTGCAAAAAGTGCTAAGAGAAGGTTTGGTGTAAAGCTGGGAAGGTTGATAGGCAAATCTGTGATTTTCTTAAGGAAGAATTTCACTATATCATTACAGCGAGCTACCATTGGCTCAGGTAGTGAGCTATCTGGTTTAGGCTCGGTCAATGATTTGACAATTTGAAAGATTTCCTGGGGGAAATTGGAGGCCCTATTGATTTTGGAGGCACAATATGAGGCTTAAGTAGATCTAATTTCTGTGTGATAATTTCTGACTGCAATACGATATTCCTTCTGTCCCTTCCGATCATACGACTTCCTCCACTTCCTTTCTAGCCTTTTACAGTCTTTTCTTTTTGACAATAAGTGAGGGGTAAACCATGGATTCACTCCTTTTCCTTAATTCACAAACATTGACAGTAGTATGCTTGGGATTCTGCTCCAGTCTCAGGCTTCCAGATGTACTACTGGCAATGTCATGTGACATTTTGATTGCCTAACATTTTTGGATTTTACTATTTCCAATACTGGGATTTTACAAACTTTACATCTTCTCAGTGGAAAAGATCACTTTGCAGTTGTACTTTTCTTTCCCCACAGGGAAAATATTTTTCAGGAGAAACTCTTTCCCCAGCACCCCAAACGAATTTTGGGATGTTCCATAACAAATTGATAAACTCACAAAGCATGTCTTGGATGATCCTCCTACTCCCCACTAGTTTAACAAGGGTTTACTACTGCTTAGTTGTACAAAGTTGTGACGCACGATTACGTAGTAGTAAATGCTAGATAGCCTTTGGTGAATACTTCACAGGCATTCATTTTTGGTCATAAATTTGGCTTTGTGAATTAGACCCACAATGTCAATATATCATGGGATGGAGGAGAGCATTGTAAATATCAGTGGTTCTCTTTTCTGTTTTTTTGGGATGGTGAATGGGACATCAGTGCAAAAGAACAGAACAACCCTCCTGGTGTTTTTATGCTTAATATTGCAGAGCTAGACTGTGAGTCGAAAACAACTCTTGAACATTTTATTAATCCTGGTACCTTATTGCACCAACCAGTCACAACACAGCAAGACAGCTTTGCTCTCTCCAGGAAGGTCTCGGTTATCCTACCATCAAAATCTGAATTAAATTTGGGGCTTAAGAATTTATATGATAGCACAATGTGCAAATATATTTCTGGGATAAAAGGTGTTTGCTTAAAAAAATAGAATGCTGCACTCACCGCTTTCCAACCTCTAATGGGTGCTGCTCCCCTTGGACCTCTCACTACTCACGCTGTCACCCACTGCTATTTAGTTGGGAAAATTGAGGTTCACACCCAACTAATTTCACTGACTAAGTAACACCCAGCAGTGTGTCTCTTCTACATTTATCTCACATCCCTCCCTATCATGCTTTGCTCCCTAACCAACACACCGTTATTGTATTGTCACACTGACTGTCCTTTCAGATGTTTCAGCCCTTTCTTCAGCCTTCTCCCTTGGTTTTTATGTCTCCTTTTATTCTCTCCGCTTTAGTCCTATTCTTGCTGCATCTCCAACCTGTGCCACTCTCTATTATCATACACTACCTCTCCACACTCAATTTTCTTACTTACCCTCCACACTCTGCTTCTTTTCATCTTACATATTCATCTCTACCTCCTTGCGGCCCTCACGGACTGGTCATTTTTCATTGCTTCTGTCACAATCTGTTCACACCAATTCTCCTTCTTTGCCTTGGACCTTTTTCCTCCGTATACTTTTCTCATGCTCTCTAATTTTCTCACAGGTCTAATTTGAAGGCCCTCTACCGTGGTGCTACAACAGAAGTGTTCCTGCATGACCAAAGGTTACGTCCATCACGATCCGCCATTTTCTGTTGGATGAGCTTCACTAGCTACCAGACTGCACTCACCTGCATAGGTAATCTGTTTTACCTTGCTGATGAACTGGCACCTCTTCTAGATATATGCACTAGGGTTCGCTGTTCATGGAAATTACTAAACTCCCTTGCTTATAATGGTAACATAGATGTTTTTAATATTGCTATTGTCTTTTGTCTTGCTTCTGGGTGATGTGTGCATCACGAATTCGAGGCAAGGGCCAATTTACCATTGGACAAGGTTGTCAAAAATGCTGAGCTGAGTCAAACGACCATGCTCGCCACTGCCATCTTGTCCCTTCTCCCCTCTCCCCTATGGTTCTCATTCACTGATGTATACCCATGCACTCGGTACATTGATCTTTACTGCCGCAGAATCGATACTCCGTGGAGGCCATTCTGCTGCTCTTGTCACTAAGGAAGGGTGGAAAGAATCCCCCAAAAGCTAATCAAACGAAAAACGCTTCTTTTTTTATTTTTAGTGGAAAAGGGAGAAAAGGCCAGCCGTATATGTTCCTCATGCTAACCAAAAATCAACAGGTGGATTTCTAGCCTGGAAACACAGAAAAAGACTGGGTTTTGGCTGCTTAGGTCTCTATAGACTAAGAAGCAAATTCCAGGGAGGTGTGGGCTGCCCAGAGGGATGCTACAGGAAACCTTCCAGCAAGTCCGCATAGGACCACATTTTAGGACCTGCGTAGCTGCGAATCTAGCAGGCTGGTATAAGCTTTCTCTCATTCCTCTCTAATGGGCAAAGGCAAGTCCAAATCGCAGTGTAGATGCTGTGCTTACAATATACTGACAGAACATGGGCAGAGCAAGCTAGTACATAAGGGAAGCACAGACAGGTCTGCATTTTTAAAGATCTATTAGTGTGTTTATCAATTGTAGACTTGGGTATTTAATATAGTGGTTCTATTTTTCTCAGTCTGATGCTTTATTTTGTATGTGATGTACCAAATTATACTTTAACATTAGATTTCACCTATGAATGTAAGGAATTTGGATCACTGCACACTAGCAGCTGGTTTTATCAATCACAGCACTACTTGTTGGCAGAAGGACTGAAATTAAAATCTGGACATGGGGGCCAATTCACAAACTCACTATTCTAGTACTACTTCACAAGCTCGCAAAAACCTTTGTAAATTACACTATAATCTTTAACATGACCTTAAATTAATGTTCTAGTTGTGTGGCTCATTTTTTAAAGATCACTCTTTTGGTAAACATCAAAAACATTTTTCATTCTTGTCTATGTTCCAAACTATGGGGCCCATTCCCAAGGGCATAAGCATGTGAAGTAATACTCCTGTAGTACCATTTTGCATACTCATAAATGCCTAAGCGAATTGGTCCCATTGCCTTTATTTGTTCAGGTTCCTTACAAGAAAGGTACTGTGGTAGGTTCAGTTGGCAACATTGCTTGGATGATATGTCTTCTGTCACCTTGAGCTGATGGTGAGATTTTGTGTTACAGTTTATGGGAAAGGAGACCTATTAAAGGCTGCTTGAAAATTGATTAATTAAAGAGACAGCTCTTTAATGTGCACTCCACAGAATACATCATCTTTTGCTAGACTTGGGTGAGAACAAGACTCCAGACTCCGCTTTGTCTTCTGTCGTCTCCTGACATGAGCATGTAGGTATTTTAAGCCCTGCACCATAAGTGGTGGTTTCATTCTTTCAAAGGTAATCAATTGTATATTGAGTCTCTTTGGATGCCAATAACCCTTGCTATCAATATTGGTATTTGCGTCTGGCAAAAGTTGAAAATGATTGAAGAGAGGTAATGGTTAGGAATCTTCCTCTGTAATTTCCAGCATAAGTATGCTAATAATCACCAGCTATTGGTGTCAATAAGATGTTACTAAGGCGGTGCCCAACCCACAGTATGAAAATGTTCATTTCTTTTGCTTTGTAGTTAATCTAGAACTTTGGCAAGATTATATTGAGCCTTTCATGCTGTTCATCAATCCCAACAGGTCTTCTCCTTCAGCAGCTGGTATTTTTTATCTGCAACATGCTGATCACTTTCCTGGTAATTATCCCAGTAATTTATGGAAAGAACCTTCTCCTCTTCAAAATACTGAAGACCATGTGGTGAGTATCCTTGGATATGGCTTAAAACCGCAACGGTTGGTGTCAAGTAAGCATGAACACTACGTCAGAGAAGAATGTGACAGAAATACTTAACTTTGATTGACTTGTTACATAAAGTGGTCAGTTTATAGGAGCATGAATGAATTGAATAGGAGAAGATATGTTTGAATATGTTCTCCGACCAGCAATGAACTGTCAAATATTACACCTTATGATTATTTATTAATGCCCAGGAAATCACAAGTGTCTGGCTGGACTGGCCAACATTTACAAATTGTCAGAGAGGAAGTCCAGGTCTAATGAAGTGTACATTTGTACTTGTGTCTGTTTTTCTCTGTCCAGACCCTTTTCAGGGTGATCCTGTTAGAGTATGGGAGAAGAGTGCCATCTCTTATCTGTGTGCTCTTTCTTTCTTCTAGGCCTTTCTGGGTAATGTTACTGTTGGCACTGATTTTACAGCACCTGTGCGCTCGTTTTGCCTTCCTTCAGAGATCTTCCACAACACGGGAACTGAATAACAGGTAAGTCTTACTTGATAAAAGCTAATGTTGGCTGAGGTGGATGGGATGATGGCTGTGATCCCATATAGCTATGTTTCTAAACTGTGGGATGTCATATCAGACCTTCTAGTTGGTCACATCCAGTAATGCTGCATAACAACTGTGAATTGTTCACCCGCCTCGGTTACTTTATGGAAAGCTTTGCTCTGATCTGTCAATCCGAGACTAAGAAAAAGATGTGAGTTCCAAAAGTGCAATTTCCCATGTTAATTCCAATTGATAACGTTGCTCTCCAATTCCAGAAAAACACAGCTGAATGATACACCAAATTTGGCAAAACGTTTACCTTAACTGAAAAAGAATGTTTTTTTGTGAATTGGTATATATCTTAAATCAGCTTTTTTCTAGAAATTAGCATTTAAAGAGAGGTTCCGGTTGGGCATGAAAGTGCTAATGATCATTAAAAGGTAGGTGTATATCTGGATGGTTGGTTCTGCAGCCGCTATGAACTCAGGGACTTGGTCCATGTAACTTAATAGAATGAAACAGTTAAACACCTCATCTGATGCACAATGTTAAGTGAGGAGCTTTACATGTATGCATTAGCCACCAATAAGGCATATACAGCCAATCCCCATGGAGAGCTGTCTACAGTTTGTAAAAGTACACTACACATATTCCTGAAATGAGCAGAATGGTGTGCAACCTTACAGCCATGCTTACAATCATTCACGATGTTAAACCGTCTATAATTTCCACAACGTTCCTTAATATCCGCATTTTGTAAACCTCCAGTTTATATATACATTGTTTATAGTACTGTGTGCCAAATATTTAATGTGGGCGCATGCCCACACATCCACAGGTGGTTAATCTATTATAAACAGAAGCCTAGGTTTTTTCAAATTTGTTTTCAACAGTCCTTGGATTTAAGCCACAACCAATTTGAAATGTGCCTCTACAACACACATTCAGTCTCACTGTTTAACATAAAGCAATACTTGCAATCAAAACGATATTGTAGTTAAAATGTGCACATGTAATTTTTACCATATTGATCAACACTTGTATCTATCACTACACTGTTTCTACTCTATACATGTAGACATATGCTGTATTTAACTGTTGGTCCTTTACCATCAAATGATGTAATGGTTTATGGAGTAAGGGGAATAGCACTACCGTGCATGATGTCATCAGTGATGCTTGATGTCATTTGAGATGTCATCAGTGATGTCATTAACAATGCCATTCAACATGTCACGAGTGGTGTAATACGTGAGATCAATACCAGTGCATGATAGAGGCCAGGTTAAAATTAGCTCACGGAACTATAACTGGCAAATTTCAATAGTAGTTTGGTTTTTAAACATTAGTTCTTGTGCGACTGTCACCTAAGTAAAATTTAACTTTAACATTTAGGTTTTTTTTATTTCAAAAGATTTTATTAGTTATTTCCAAAAGAAAAAGCAAACAGTGTACAGAGAAAAAATGGTGGGATACATCAGCTGGGTAAACAATGTAACAACATTAGCAGTGTAATAAGTAGGTGGTATAGTTACAAACACTCTATGAAAGTACAAAATACAAAGTACAGAGTGATACAAAGAGACATACAACCAATGAATAACCAATGAATAACGCTAGAATTAAAGAGAATTAAAAAGAAGAGAAGAAAGGAAAATTAAAAGAATTGTAAAGAGTTTAAAAGAATTTAAAAATTGGCCTACGAATGACTATATTGGATAAAAAAAATCAGTTTTCATATATGGGAGAGAAGTCCTATGGAGGTAGGACTAGGTAGTTCTAGTACGCCTGAAGTTCCTGAGTACGTAAAAGTAAGTCTTATATTCATTTTATGACTGAGGAGTTGTGAAGGGGATTACAGTATGGATAGTGTCCGTGAGGTAGTCATGGTGGTTTGTATGTGGTGAAGTATACATCTAATTTGTCCCAAATATGTCTGGTCGATGGTTTCCAAGGTGAGTTTTGGAAAGGGATGTTATCTGCGCCCCTAATGTGTATAATCCAGTTCATCCAACATTTGAATGAAGCCTTATGTGTGTCCTTCCAGTTATTCAGGACAATTTTTATTGCAGCTGTGAGTAGGTGGTCCAATAGTGCTTTGTCCGATTGGTTTATTATATCAGAAACAAGAAAGCCAGCAATTAGAGAGGAGAATTCTCTTTTTAGTTAGCAATTAAATAGTTTCGATAAGAATCAAATACGTTGTCCCAAAATGTTGATAGAGCCTTGCAATGAAGAATAAGGTGAGCTAGATCGCCTACTTCTTCCTTACAGTTCCAGCAGATCGGGTCTGAGCGGAGATGTTGTGAATGTAATCGAGCAGGTGTCCATTAGGCTTTATGGATGAGCCATAGTTTTGTTTGAGATAAGACCGGAGATATTTTATTATGGGTAATCGAGTTCCATATTTGGGACCATTTTGTCTCGGTCAGAGGGCTAGAGGAATGTTGCTCCCAGAAGGTGATAAGATTTTGATTTAGAGTCGAAGTTTTGGGGCGAAGTAGTCTGTACATGAGTGAGACTTGGTGGCCCAGTTTATTGATCTTTGCGATGAAAATTGGTAGGGATGGGTATGAGTTATGCAATTTGGAGTTTGATAATGCTGCTTTGATCTTAAGAAAATTGTAAAATTCTATATTTTCTGAACTGTATGTAGTTTGGAGTTCCTTAAAGGTTAACGGATATGAGGAACATTCTAGTTGCTGGGGGAAGAAGATACCTTTGTTGATCCAAGCCTCAAATTGTATAGTTTTGCCCTTGTATAAAATGTTGCGGTTATTCCATAGGGATTCCATCTTGGAGAGCTTTATGCT
The DNA here is from genome assembly GCA_963921515.1 of Calotriton arnoldi. Lineage (NCBI taxonomy): Eukaryota > Metazoa > Chordata > Amphibia > Caudata > Salamandridae > Calotriton > Calotriton arnoldi. Next base: position 1,172,794 of record CAWUFW010000148.1, on the reverse strand, counting down.
TGAAGTAAGTTTCTTATCTAATTTTAGGAGTGAGGTTTTTGTATTTTTAAATATTGACTTTGATCTAAGCAATTTTGTGTGACTAGAAGTGAGCAAGGTAAGGGTGTTTAGATTATCGAGGATGTCCTTTTCGACTTCTAACCATACTGGAATGTAGTTGTTCGGGGGCGAGAGCCAGTAGGAGCCCTGCTTTGCAAGGTAGGCATTTTGGTAGTTTTTAAAATCGGCTAGATTGACTCCACCTAGAGACTTGTCCAGCCTGAGTTTTTTAAGGGCTATTCTAGCTTTCTTACCTTGCCAAATGAATTTTGATAAAAGAATATCAAGTTTATGGTGGAAGTCTTCTGTTAAGATGAGAGGAAGCATGTTAATGAGATAATTAATTAGAGGGGTGATCATCATCTTTATCTGCCCCACCAGGTGATAAATTTGGGGACCATTTGTCTAGAAGTTTTTTAATTTTCTCTAGAGTGGTGTTTTCATTGTGATGTAGTGTGTCAATGATGTTACTTCCAAATTCTATACCTAAATATTTTATATATCCTGGTTGCCAAGCTAGACCTGAGTCACCCAAAATTTCTTTTGTGCAGTGAACATTTAAAGGTTTTACTTCAGATTTATCTCTGTTTAGCTTGTACCCAGAGTGTATAGAGTAGTTCTCTATTGTGAGCATCAGAGCTTTGATCGAGGGGCCCGGGTTTTCTGCTACTATCAGGATGTCATCCGCATAAGCGGCTAATTTAACTTGAATATTCTTGAAGCTTACTCCAGTGATGTCATTATTTTGTTTAATATCTTGTAGGAGGGGTTCTAGTGCTAGTAAGAAGAGGGAAGGTGAAAGTGGGCAACCTTGCCTTGTTGGAGAATGAGAGACTCAGAGAGGCAGCCATTAATTGCAATACGGGCAGTGGGCTTTGCATAAAGGGCCATGACCATAGTTATGTAGGGGTCACCTAAGTCAAATGAATACATGCAATGTTTTAAAAAGGACCACGATACTCTGTCAAACGCTTTTTCCACGTCCAGAGTTATAGCTATGGATGGAGTGGGTTTAAAAGCCGCATTTTCTAGTGCATGGCATACGGGTGTTATCGTTCGACATACGATTTTTAAGAAAGCCTACTTGGGAGTTACTTATTAATTGTGGGAGGACTGCATTAAGTCTCGTGGATACAATTTTTGTGTAGATTTTGCAATCTATGTTGATGAGGGATATTGGTCTATAATTTTTGGGCAGTAAGGGATCTTTCCCTTCCTTTGGGATAACTATGATATTGGCTTCTGTCATGGAGTCTGTTGTTCTTCCGCTATTAGCTATATTTTCAAATACTTTTAACATGGTCGGTTGTAATAAAACTGCGAATGTCTTATAGAATGTGGCTGTGAAACCGTCCGGCCCCGGGGCCTTATTGTCTTTCAAGGATTTAATAGATTTCGACACTTCCAGTTCGCTGATTGGTTTCCCTAGAGCAATTTTATCTGTTTCGGTTAGTTTGGGGGGATTCAGTCTGCTTAGGTATTGAGTACACCCTTCCGAGGTAAAAACCTGATCGTTCCGGTATAAGTCCTCATAGAATGATTTAAAGGTGTTTAATATTTCCTTCTGTTTAGTATGTGTTTGGTTATTTGCATCTTTGATTGATGAAATAATATGTTGGTTTTGTTTGTGTTTGAGGTAGGAAGCCAGCATTTTACCTGCTTTGTTAGCTTCGCAGAGTTTGAGGTCTTTAAATTTGTTTATCCATACCCCTGCTCGTTTACTCAGAATTTTATTGTATTCATACTTCTTTTGTGTTAGTTGGTTGAGAATATTGTTATTTAGCGAGTTGGCATGTGTAAGCTCCAGATGTTTGATTTCCTGTTCTAGTTTAATTAGTTCTGCGTTATAGCTTTTATTGATTTTTGTTTTGTTCTCAATGAGGACTCCCCTCAGGGTTGCCTTCAATGCGTCCCAGAGTATGCTCACGTTTGTCTCTGGAAGATCGTTATATTTGAGATAATCTGTAATCGCATCTTCTATTTTCTTTTTGTCATTGAGGTCTGATAGAACATCATTATTAAAACGCCATCTTTTGAGCGAGGGTTTAGAATGGCTGCCAGCTAATTTAGTGCTGATACATGAGTGATCGGACACCAGCTTGGGTGAAATATCAGTCTGGTCAATTAGATGTGTGAAAGCTCCCGATATAAGTATATAATCGATTCTTGTATACGAGTTATGTGGAGCTGAATAAAGAGTGTAGTCCCTGGAGTCTGGGTGTTGAACGTGCCAATAATTCTTGAGGTTATACTTAGAGCATATTTTCTGTACTACACCGGGAGATCTTGTAGTATGGTATTTGCAAGTGGATTGGCAGTCAATTATTGGGTCTAATGGGAGATTAAAATCGCCACCAACTATGATGAGGTCATCTTGGGGAAGGCTTTCTATTTTCTTAGATACATTTTCCCAGAAACTGGGCTTGTCCGTGTTCGGGCCGTATATGTTTACAACATGAATGGAGTCATCTCCCTTTCTCAGGTGTGTAACTGATAGTCTGCCCTCCTCGTCATGAGAATATGATTCAAGGGATATGTTAGATTTTTTTGCTATTAGGGTGATTACCCCTTTCTTTTTGTGGTCCACTGGCGAGCATGAAACATGTGATATCCAATTGTGTTTAATGAAAGCTGCGTCTTCACTAGATAGTTTCGTTTCTTGTAGTAGCATAATGTCACCTTTGGATTTCGCTAAATAGTCAATGATTTTCCGGCGTTTGATTGGGTGGTTAAGACCCTTCACATTTAAGGAGACAATGCTGAGATCATCCGCAATGTTATGTGTCTTGATTGTCGTCATTGTATATGTAAGTGATGCTGGTTTGCCATGAGTTTGTGAAGAGGTAGGTGTTTGACTGGCATACTTGGAGTACTGTCACCATGTTAGAACTAGGCATATGGAAAGGAATAATAATGACTGCTACTAATTCAGTAGCTCTACTTGCATATATGAGAATAGCTGATAGTAGAGACACTTGCTGAGCATGGAGAGTTTGTGATGGTGAGTACGAATAAAAGCAAGCCTAACATGATAAAGGTAATGAAAATAAAAATGAGAATACAACTGAGAATACCAAAAGTAAAAACCATAAAACCTCTACCATTCTCTATGATTTTAAATATAGCAGGACCTGCAAAGGAGAATTGGATATTTTTGTCCCGTAGTCTGTCTCTCAATAGCAGGAAACCTTTTCTTGTATCCACAGTAGGTTTTGAGTAGTCCTGTGTGAAAGTTATTTTTTGGCCATTCCAAGTGATCTGGCGATTTTTACGGGCAAAGCTGAGGATGGCTTCTGTGTGTTGGTACCTCAAGGGTTTACAGATGATTGGGCGTGTTGTTTTCCTTGTTGATGAGTTGTAGGTCGGTATTCAGTGCGCTCGGTCCAATTCCAGAGTCATGTGAAATTTTATGCCCGTAATTTGAGGGATCCAGTTCTCTAGAAAGGCAATGCACAAATCTGCTGAGTCTTCGGATCCTTCGGGAATACCAAAAATTCTGATGTTGCCTCTCTTGTTTCTATCTTCAAGCTCGACTGCTTGACGTTTCAAACTGCTGGTGATGGCCAGAAGGGACTTTATCTCTTTGCTGGAGCGATTCGAGGAATCTTCTACATCACTTATCCTTTGTTCCGCAGCAGTAATTTTAGAGTTGATTGTGTTCATATCGGCACGGATGGTGGTCAGTTCTAGCTGCATGGCATCCGTGTTTTGTTTGGTTGATTTCGCCAGGTCATGGACGTCCGCCAGTTTCTTGAGGATCATTTCCATCGTGCTGTTCATATCGGCTTTGGCCTTGATGGGAGAGTCAGACAAAGCTGGGTCACCTTTGGAGTGTTTATAGTGTACCTTGGGGTCTTTTTCCGCCATGATGCTTGAGATGGCTTAAGATGGCGGGTGTAAACTCGGCAGGTGTAGGGTCGGTATAGAGGCAAAGATGGTCCTGCTGGTATTTTGCGGGTATTTGTGGAGGAATTACACCCTCTGAGCCGTTGCTGAAGGTTAAGCATCGTTAAGAAACGTACCGCTAATTGAGAGACGGGCGGGTCTAAGTGGCTGAAAGGTATGGTGCTGTTTACTTGCTTTCTGGTTGAGTAGTACCATTATATTGATTAGATTCCCGTTGTTAGGTTAATTGATGCAGGTGAACTAGTTGGCGCCGTAAAACATGGCAGGGTGACTCAATTTATACTCCACGTCTGTATAATGATGCTATCCGTGGTTGAGCGAGAGTCGGGGTTACATCGCTGAAATGCCACACTTACTTGGAAGCCCTCACATCTCACAGATGGGTGATAACCATATCATTAAGGCTGTTCACTGGTGCTGGATCCACCATTTTGAGGTCAGCTGCTAGATAAGGATTGGCAGTCCACAACAGAGCCCTCACAGAGAGTACCGCTTGAGATCAGCTTGAGGACCAACTAGATTCAGAGCAGCACTTGTGATCGGTTCTTATAAGCTGTTGGACGCCATTTTAGGTAATTGTCGAGATTGTTGATATGTTGCAGTCACAATATTTAGGCGTTTTTGGTCCAATTACAGTTCTCCACAAGCTACAAGCAGGGGAGACACAGCGGGGTGCTTGTAGATATCCGCTAGGGTTTCGTAGTGGGCAGCACAATTGCCGGTGGAGCGCGGTGATTTACATTGAGGCCGCCATCTTAAAGTCAGGCAGCACCTCCAGTGAGCTCCGTCGCAGCAGGCGCTGAGCGCACCAAAGAAGCTGGTAGCGGCGTTACCTTAGACGAAGGTGAAGAGATTGGTGGGTCCTTGAAAGCACCTTGGAAGGCCGTGCAGGTAGGAAGCTCGATGCTGTAATAAACCACCGACACTGTTGACTGCAGGCTGCAGGCATTAGTAGTTAGTTGGCCGCCATTTTGGATCCACCGTGTGAGGGATAGCGGAGAAATTACCGGCTGTGAATTAGCAGGATTACAGGGCGAACCGGCGTCATCTGGTGGGTTCATTCAGTGCCCCATATCGTGTTGATCCGAAGTCTGGTGTTTCCGTAGTGTTTAGCCTCCGGAGCGTGAAGAAGGAAGCATCGATGTCTCCGCATTGTGCAGAGCGACGGGATCAGGCAGCCATTAGCTCTGCTGTCCAAGCCACGCCCCCCTAACATTTGTTTTTTTTAGAGTTTGTATCCGTGTAAAGTAATAGTTGCATGCAATCTGTGAGGCAATAAACAGTTTTTCCTCATTTCAGTTTGTCCTGTGGTAATAGACTTGATTTTGACCTTTGTAGTATAGTAATAAATGTATGAATGAGAGATTAGTAATACAGTTGCTCTAAATAATGTTATTAGTTCACATTTATTTTTTTCACAATGATAGCATAAATATGTGTGTGTATATAGCACACACCCTCTCTCAATGGCGACATTGCAGACCTACATGATGTTGGTGCGTATGCGTATTGCACAAGTATTACAATAAATTCTTTTGAAAATCACCCCTGGAGTGCTGCCTCAATTCCGCCAAACTACAAGAGAACTGTAGTTGTGAGAGTATATATATATATATATATATATATATATATATATATATATATATATATATATATATATATATATATATATTCACTGAAAAAAAACAAAGATTAAATTAACTTTATAGTTAGGTGAAATGTTCAGTAACAATGTGATGATTTAAACTGTAAAAACCACTGAACTTCACCAGCTCTTTATTACATTTTTGAAAATATTGAGCACAGTACAGACATTCAAGGGCACCAGGAGTAAACAATCAGTACAGAAAACAGGCTGTGGGACCACAGGGTATCAACCCCCTGAAAGAACAAAAAAATCATGGCTCGCGTCCCACATACAAAAAAGGTGCCAGTGAAATAGGCCTTGGACCAGAATGAACCCAGTCCCCAGAAAGTGAAGTGTCGAAGTGTAATGACCATGTGGGACCCCTTTAGGAAGTCGAGTGCACGGAAAGAGGAGCAAAAACATGGCAACAAGTCCAAATTTGTGGGGGAAACTGATAATGTCTGTGGAGTGAGGATTGCCCATTAGCACTTCGCAAGGGAACGCTATTGCTTCGTGTGTTGCAGCCATCGAGGGAGGAGGGGAACAGGAACTGACAACCAGCCCCATAAAGGGGTTCTGGGGTGGAAAAAGAGAGAAAAATATCCTAAGTGTCCCAACAGTGAGTGTGGGTAATAGGCAGCAGGGGCAAGGAAACAATCCTAACATCCAAAGGCAAGTAAGCAACTGTAGAAAGAGAACCTCTGCCAGGGGACCCCCAGCATGGCAAGAAGCGCCGTACGGGAAACACCCAGTCTCAGGGGGTGTCTCATCTGTATGAACCGACAACCTGTCAAAGTATGTATCCCAAGCATCCAGTGAAGACACCGCCCCATGTTTCAGGGGGAGTGAAGCCACGCTGTCGTCTCAGCAGAGGCCCATTTAAGAAGGTCCTTCAACCAGAGTGACTGCTAAGACACTACCGTGGACTTCCAGGCCATGGCTATGCAGCGCTTCAGGAGGACAAACAAACCTAACAACGTATTTGTTCCTACATGTACGAGTGCTCAGACCCAGGTGGCAATGGAGGGGATTAAATCCAATAGCGTTCAATCTCCGGGGAGGCCCACACCATATGATAAAAGTCGGCCTCTAGGCAGGAGCACTAGGGGCATTTTGAAATTACGGATACGATATGTCTGATGCACATAACTGAGCTGGGTATATTTCAAACGGGAGTTCCTAGAAACACCCTGTACCTGCTCCAACAGGCGGGACCATTGTCAGTCCACAAGATCCCTAGCCAAGAGACAGCCCACTTATCCCTCAAAAAATGGAGGTTGGGATGCAAGCTTCCAACCACCTGCTGTATAGTAGTGTTACAGCGAGGTTACTCATACCGTGTTCCAATACCAGTAACGCTGGAGATGTGACAGGTTTAGTACACTCCAGCCCCCACACAGCGCCTATAGCGGCCACCAGAGCACTGTAAGTCGAAAAGTGGCCCTCATGAATGTCGTAGCACCCCTTGAAGTCCTGAAAGGACATCAGTAGTCAGTGCTCATACAGGTCACTCAATGTGAGAGCACCCGCCTCCATCCAAGTGGCAGTGTTATGAATGTTCACAACCTCACAAAATACTGAAAGCACCCACAGCGGCAGAGTGGGTGCATATGGCTTTGGGACATGCCAGGGGGTCACATATTTGCCCCAACAATGCTTAGCCACTCTGACGAGGCATCCCGCCCTCAGGACACCACACAGGGGGGGTTCCATATGCTTGGCAAGGATGCTCTGGCCCTATAAATCCCGGACGACAAAAGCATGTTCAGGAGTGGCGGCCGTGGCCAGCCTCTGCAGGGGCCACTGTTACTGCACAGCAGCATAGTACAGCTCATAGTGAGGTACTCCCAAGCCCCCCTTTTCCAGTGGGGCGAACAACTTGTGAAAAGCCACTCTTTTCCTCCCAGCACCCCATATCAAATCAGAGAGGAGTGTGTTCAGTTCCTGGAAAAAGCGCTGGGGGAGGAGGACAGGTAAGGCTGAAAAATAATAAAGGAATCAGGGCTGTACCAGCATTTTTGCAATGGAGAATCTGCCCACTGAGGAGAGCGGTAAGGAGTTCCAGAACGTCAGGGAACCACGCACATCCGATAAAGCCTTACCCAGAATACCATCAATCAGATCCTGCTCCATATGGTATACATTCACCCGGAGGCAATGGATGGTGTTGTAGTGCCAGAACAGACCAGAGTGGCGTGGACCCTCCTACTCCGATACAAGGAGTCTACGTAAGAGAAAAAGGCAGGACTTAGTTCAGTTTAACCTCAAGCCAGAAACCCCACTGAAAGCATCCAGTGCCTCCATCACCGTAGGCAAGTCCCTACAGAAATCCCAAAGATATATTGGCACATCATCTGCATAAGGCTAGATCACCTCGTGGGAGGCACCAATCGTTATACCCAACTACGGGCCTCATTAACGAAACAGACTCTCCAGCGGGTCCAGGGCCAAAGCAAATATCAGTCTGGAAAGTAGACATCCCTGCCTACTGTCCCTGCACACCTGAAACGGTGCAGAGTTGTCCTTGCCGGTGCTTACCCTAGTGACCAGCTCCATGTACAGGAGATCAACACCCCCCTCAATGTCTCCGGACTCAGACCAATGCATAGCAGCACTCCTCACATGTAAGGCCAGCCCAGAGTGTCAAAGGCCTTCTTGTTATCTAACAAAAGTGCTAAACTTGGAGGTGACTCTGGAGGATGTTCATCCACTAGGCGAAACAGACGACAGAGATTGAGGAATGTTCCTCCTAGGAATTAAGCCATTCTGGTCCTGATGGACCAATGTAGAGACACACAGCAACAGCCGATTCACTATGACCTTTCCAAGGACCTTACATTTCATATTGTGCAGGGAGAGCAGGCGTAGGCTTGCAGCTCAAGCGGGTTCCTATCCAGCTTTAGAAGGACCACAATCAAGGTCTCTCTGAAAGACGTGGGTGCCCTTGTTCTTGGCTGACTGGAACAGCTGCAGGAGCTTCGGAGCGAGCGTAGCCTGATGTGGTGAATATAACTCTACAGGGAACCCACCTGTCCCCGGAGTCTTAATATGAGCCATCTGGTCTATTGCCAGGCGAACCTCAACAAGCGTTAATGGATCGTCTAGGGCGCACCTCTAGAGGAGGTCCAGGCAGGGGACCGGCAAGCTGTCAAGTTAAGCTGATAAAATGAGCTCCCCAACCCGACATCCTCCTGATAAAGGGAGCTATAATAATCCAAAATGGCTGTGTTGGTGTCAGACTGTTCACTGAGCAGTTCACCTGCTGGGGTCCTAACGGTGGTCAGTTGGGGCCTATTGACTTGAGTGCAGCAACCATGCCAGAACATGCCCAGCTTTGTCGCCCTCCGCATGCTGCTTGGCAATATGGTGCTTGGCAATATGACAAGTGCATAGTCCAGCCTCCCAAGTCTGTCTGCCAGAGCCCTAATTCTGCCCTGAGAGAAGAAAGTTCATTCAACCGACCTTCGGCGTTCCCTGCCCAAATCTCTGCTGAATGAATGGCAGCCTCTGTGGTTGTCAACTCCTGACGTAAGGTCTATTTCACACCATATTGAGTCTCAATACAGAGGCCCCGTGTCACCACCTTAAAAGCACCCCACTCCACCCCCGACGGTCGGTGTACCCTCATGAAACTCAAAGTACTGGAGAACATATGTGCCTATGGTCTCATGAAACACGTTATCCTGGAGTGCCTGGGTTGGGAGTCTCCACGTGGGATTTGGAGTCCATTGCCTACCCTAGTGCAATGCTTCTGAGAGGGGATTTTGGTCCAACAACGTGCAGCCCAAGTACAAAGCAGACCTTACAAAGGGGGGCATTGCAGGGTTGCAGAGAAAAATATCAATTCTCGTATGAAGCTAGTAGACCTGGGAGAAGTGGGAATATTCCCACATAAGAAGATTCAGGGAGCGACTCTGTGCCAATCAATCTGCCAAGGAGTGGACAGTCTGTGCTGCTTGCTTGCCATGGAGTAGAGGATTGGACCTATCCAGGTGAGTTTGGTGCACAAAATTGAAATCCCCACCCCATATTCTCGGTCCGTGGAGATCATGGTACTCATGACGCCAGGGGAATCACCAAGGTGCCCACCACAACATGCTTGCCCCACTCAGGCGCCATCCATCCTCATCAGCAAAGGGGGGTAATGCGGGCTGACACTGTGAGGCCCAATGCATCAAGGGCCAATCGCCCAGGGTTGACCATGTGGGCCAATTCAGGTGGGGGAGGCCTCCTGAAGCGAACAAGCAGGACAGCAGCCCTGGGGCCCAAAGTAGCAAAGGCTGTGACCACTCTTATGGGTGGGGCATCATTCATCCTCTCCGGCGAAGGGATCAATGCAGGCTGATGCTGTGGGCCCCTATGTGACAGGGGCTAGACGGGCCAGGGCCGACCTCTTGAGTCAGGCTGGGAAGACAGCACCGTCCATGTCAGCCGCTGGCTAGTAGATCTGGGGTTCACCCTTCCCCAAATGTGGCTGGATCGTGGGGGGCCCTGGTTGTGGCCCGGGTGAGGACCCCACCTCACCCACAGGCACTTCTCGCGGTCACCATTGCAGCCCAGTTCCTGTCACCGTGGAGACCTTCGCGGTGTCCCCAGCAATGATCAAGTGGGGGTTGTCGGTCTCCAGGATGATGTCGGGTGGGCAGGCAAATCAAAAGGAGCTCCTTATCACGTGTCTGTCCCTTAAGGCATCTTGGCCATGCCCCCACTGAAATTCACCAGTTATAAACTTAAGTAACTATAACTCGTGCCCTAAGGAAACTATAACTTGCTCTCAGCCATGCAGATTTCTCATCAATAATTTCACTGCAAATGTAGCAGTGATATTATCAATGGTGTCATAGATGTCATGAGTGATGCATTATGTGGATAATTAGCAGTGCATGGTGACGGTGCCAGTTACAGTTACCTTAGTACACAAGTTATAGTTACTTGAGATAACCATAACTGGTGAGTTTCAGTGATTTTTGAGTTAAAAATGTTACATTGCTACTGAATATTTCACCTAACTATAACGTTAATTTAACCTTTGGTTTTTGAGTGAATTTACATTTTTTTTAACATAAAGTAATATTTAATTACTATACATAAATCCAACCCCCTGCATGCAACCAACCCCACGCTGCGCATGGCCCTCAGCCGTGCGCAGTAAGGGTTGGCTAAAGGGCCTGGCTTATGGCCAGGCCCTTTGGCCAACCACCATAAAAGCAGCCAACCCCACTCTGCTCAGGACCTTTACGTGTTTACGATAGGGGGAGTTGGCCAAAGCGGCCAACCCCTCCCATGCAGCCAACCCCATGCTTTGCAAGGCCACGTAACCCCCCTGCCTCACCAAAAAACATGTGTCATCCCCCAGGCCCTGGCTCACCCCAGGGCAGTTTTAAAAAGAAGCACGGGAGCCTGTGCGTCTTTTTAAAAAAACATTTTTTTTTATTTTACTGAAGATTTACGGACCCTCTGCGAACATGCAGCAAAATAAAAAAAAACCTTTTTGACCCCAGTCGGGGTGTCTCTGGGTCCCATCACCAGGCCTCACTTCCTGGTTGAGGTGGTGACAGCCAATCAGATCTCAGTTTGAGATCTGTTGGCTCCGTGGATCTTCAGCGGTATGATATATGCAATTTTGTAACCTTAATTTCTCCAAAATCAACTGGCTGGACCTACACCAAAACACGAAAACCACTCTTTCTGGAACAAGATCTAGCTTTCTGACAATTTTGGTGTAAATCCGTTTAACGGTTTGGGCTGTAGCTGTGTCTAAAGTTACTATGGAAAAATGAATGGAGAGAACATATTTTGAGATCCCCATCTTTTCCCGGCCCCACTTTATGGATCACCCCGAAGCTTTCCATGCGCAATCTCATCAAAAAGTAGCACTTTTTTAAAGTTATGTGGCAATTCGTCAAACAAGGCCAAATTTATAAGCAAAAGAAAAATGCATTTCCTATGGAAACACGATCCTAACTATAGCGTAAAATATATATATATATATATATATATATATATATATATATATATATATATATATATATATATATATATATATGTATGTATGTATTTGGCAATAATGATTTTCCTATAATTTGTTGGGGTAAGACTGTGATCATAAAAATCATAAAATACTGATATCGCCTGCCACATTATTACTACCGCAATATCATTACCATAGTGCGAAATGGAGAATAATAAGATATGTTTCTGCAGAACATATTTCCTTCTCCTAAGGCTCAAAATTCACAGTGTTTTTTACAAGGCTTATTCTTCCAGGTCTTACCTGATGAAATTTGTGCATGGGGAAGAAGTGTGAAATTCGCAAATATTTTATAATCCCAATTTGGGACTGAAAAAGATTTTTTAGAACTTGAAATGGGAGCGGGATAAAGAAGACAGGCTTATGGCTTGAGAGCCACTTTCTAGAGAATTTGGAGTTAGATGGTATTCTAAAGATTGCAGTTTCACCAGCTGCACATAGCTCAGTGGTTCTAATAAAAGCTTGTGGACAGTGGGATAATGTACTGATGTGAAGAAGGGATACACAGTCAACATTTCTCAGTTCTGTTAAATCATTTAGCAATAGGGTCTTGTTGTTTGTTTTTTGATTGAGCTCAGTGATTGAAGGTATCTATGTATATATGTGATATTCCCATAGTGCGAACCTGTCCAAAATGCAGCAGCATTCTGTACAGGGTCAAACACAAGCATAAAGTCAACAAGTTCTAGGAGAGGTGGCTGGTTTGTGGATGGTTACTGCATTATGTTGTTGTGTTCCTTAAAGAGGTGCATCTTCAAGGTATGTTTTCTTGGCACCAGCTTTAGCTTCAAGATAGTCTTAAGAGTTGACAGTAAGAGGTTAGATATTAGAGTCAATAACCATTGGCCATAATCCTTGCTCCTGAAATAGTTAACTTTTAATTGTGAGAATTGACCTCTAGAAGACAAAGTTGCTTTATTCAATATCTACATCCTCTGTTAACCTTAATGATTTTTTAATGTCTGCCAATTGTAAATCGCAAACCTTTCTCTCTCTAGAAATTACTTAATTAGCTGAATTTAGATTTCTCATTTTACAAATCAATTCTTCCATTCAAACAGATTGTTAGACCTGTCAGTCTCAGGGTAGTCTTCCCTCAAAACATTTTGCCTTCACCCTCCTATTTTTTAGGTCTTGGCTAGACAGCGCTTGCACCGTCTCTTATTGTATATTGTATATACTTTGTGTGCTGCAGCCCGCCCAGAGGCTTCCTATTTGATGACTCCATCATTGCTCTCCTATTCTTTCACCATATTTGGCCATGGCATGCATTTGTCATGCCTCTTCCTGTGTTTTTCCATCCCCGAGAGCAGGGAACAAGTACTGTATCAATCCACTGGTCTCCATTTTAGCATCTGTTAAGAACTACTTTTTTCTTTCTTGAAAAGCAATTCACACGATCAGTCCTGTTTTCACCCGCTCCTAGCTCCGCTTTGTTTTTGTAAATAGGCCTGTAAATCTTGTTCTTATCTCATCACATTTTCTGAGCATTCAAAGACTGAGATCAAATCTCAGACGCTGTTTTCCGAGGGCATCTGCTTATTTCATGTTTCGGTGTTGCTTGTTTTCTTGTTTTTCTACATCCATTTCTGTTACTCTTATACTGAATGCTAGTTTATCTCTGCTTTTATTCTCCTGCATCACCGTCTTCATTTTGTTGGCCCCCAACCTCTCACCCCTCCCTGCAGTTTGTCATTGTTGTGCATATTTGCATGTCCCAACTCTGTGTTCCTTGTGTGTCTGTTATGTCTTTACGTTTCCTTTTCTGTATCCACTTCTGTTTCATTTAGTGTGCATGCAGTATCTTTTCAGTCATCTAGTCCTCAAACCAAGTCAGTGTTGCTGTTTCTGTATATGGAAGATTGCGCAAAGTGCTTGTTATATTTTAGTTCTTCGATGCCTCGTCAGGGGTAATAAGTGCTATATAAATACATTTACAATACAATTTTGTACAGTTCACCTCGCCCTCTGTATGCTGGTCTGTGATTGATGCCTTTGAAATAGGCAGCATGCTGTGATAGCAGTTGCCTTGCACCAGGTTTGTAGAGAGGCCTGGAATGCAGGTGGCACCTCTGGCAATAGAGTCCTGTTTTCCTTTTTTTGTTTCAAGTCTGGGATGTGGCTGCTGAGTCCTTCCAGCCCCACATATTTAGCAAGTCACCATTTTACATTTCCCACATGGAGAATTTTACAGAAGAAATTGAGTGCATTAGAAAAACATACCACCAGAATTGAAAACATAGGTCTAGCCGTCATTACCAGATGACTCAATTTTAGCAGACAGATGCACAGTTCTAGCCCCTTGTGTTCATTTCACAACAGCATGCATGTTGGGGATTTGAGTCTGTGTTCACCTCCTGGAACCAAGTAGACTAAACCAGGACCAGATTACAATGGTCTATTAAGAGATACCCCAGGATTGTAATAACTGCATCTCTGGATACATGAACTATTTCTTATCGCTAGACTGTCACTGAGACCTGGTACAGGGAATCAAGCCTCAAGGGCATAATGCAGGGTGACAGGGAGATATACTATGAGAATGGAGAACATTTTGAATGGCTCACAATCACTGATGCAGAGGTGCAACGGGCAATCATAACACGCACAGCTCTCAGTGCCAAAAGGGCGAGAATATGGCAGCCTTCACACTCCGCAAATAAACGCTAAAATAGGGCGACTTTGCAACACACGTGCAACTGTCCGCACCCAGAGGGCGAGGCGATGGTAAACTTCACACTAAACAAATACATCGCAACATAACACAGCCTTTCCACACCCGGACTCCAGGCTGCAAGAAAGTCCAGTGCCGGCCGTTAATGCACTGTCCAGACAGCCAACAACACTATGAGTCAACATGAAATTATTACTAGAACAGGAGGCTGAAAAGGCAGAGAAAACACATTAGCCCTTCTTACCCTATTATTTGCTGCTCTAATCCCACCCTATGTAATACCAGTACCTCAGGTGTGGTATTTTTTTTAGCAGGTTTGGTATTTCGTGACCATTCCTCACCTCAGAATCAGGGATAGTGTGGTAATACGTAATAATGCCTGCAGAACTCCGAATAATGCATTTCCCTGAGTGCTACTTTGCTAAATTTCCACGGGAGAAAAAATAAATTGTTGTATTTTTACAAAACCCGTGGAAAGTTGGCACAGGGATCCAGTTATGGACCCCAAATCCATGCTGCAATGGATGACTTTACTTGTCATTTTGAAGTAGATCCCTGCTTTGTGGATGAAATGAAACAGTCAAGAATGGGTCCTGGTTTCATTTGCAGCCTGCTTTTGGTTTTATCACTGGTTACTTAATTTGTTGCGGGTGTTAGCATGCCATGTTCTTGGCATGCTGCCTTTTTGTTTCAGACACAACAGGTTGTGGAATGCAAGGTGGTTTCTTAAAAGATAACGGGAAGGTTGCATTTTGCAGAATAGTTGACACGTTGTGGAATACGTGTGAATCACTCTAATTAAATCACAGCTGTGGTCAGGCGCTCTTCAATCACTTGATGACTTGCCCTTCTTTCACAGACCTGCCAATGCATGTGGCAACATATTCAGAACTCTTTTTCACACGTTTATCCGGTGAAACCCGATATCACACAGTGAGCATAGGGTGAGCTGAAATAGACAGAGTAGGTTTCCAGCTCATGTGATGGAAACTCCGTACCCTCGTCCAATCAGGGTTTTGCATTCTGCCCGAACTCTAGAGGCAGGTACATAATCCATTATTTTTAGGTCGAAGCCTACCATGCAGCTCAGCTAAAGACTTCTTGGGGCCGTTCTGAAAGCTTACCTAACAATGCATTTCACCCATTGCTTACCGTTGGCTGTGTATTTTTTAACTCACATGTGCTTGCTTTCTATTTGCTGCCTTTATTTGCTTTAGGATGTCCAGCATGTGTTTGTCTCTCCTGTGGAGCATAGCTTGTATACTGTATTCTTCCATGGGTGCTTGCTTTCTGTAAACAGACCTTTAAATTTGGTTCTTATCTTGTCACATTTGCTGGGCATTCAAGGACAGTGGTCAAATGTCAGGCTCTGTCTTCTAGGGCGCTTGTTGTTTACATTTCTTTCTCTGACTTTAAAGTGAGAGGATTTGCACTTTATTTGACAATCTAGGAGTGTTAAAGGCTTTTCAGTAGCACACAACAAAATTTAAATGTCTTTAAATGAATTGTGCACATTTCTCAGAATATATCCGAATTAGGAAAGCACAAATGAAGCATATTTTTTTGTATCCTGAAGTGTCTTGAAAACAAATATTTTAATACGATTAAAATAAACCAATACACTAAGTGATTGCATTTCCACACATTACTGTTTGCGCACTGTATAGTTTTATCAGTAAAACTGTGTCTGTGCAAATGTAATGGTAATTTCATTGAAAATGTGTTGCCTGTAATGGCACTGCACTACCACACCATGCATACTCTACTCTATGCCACTCCACTGTACGAATGTTTACTCCACTCTATGCCACTCTGTGCCCCTACATGACACTCTATGCCACTCCACAGCACTCTATGCCTCTCCACTCTGTGAATCTCTACTCCACTCTACTCTATGCCGCAATACTCCGCCCTATGCCACTCTACTCCACGACTCTCCACTCTGACACACCACCCTACGACACTCTACTGTATTCCACCTTACTCCACTCTATTCTACTTCACTCAATGACACTCTAGTTCACTCTATGCTACTGCACTCTACGTCACTCTGCTCCACTCTATGCCACTCCACGACACTCCACTCTTCGAGCCTCTTACTCTGTCACTACGCTCTACACCACTCCACTTTATGCCACTCTACAACACTCTATTTCACTCATGCCACTCTACTCTACTTTATGCTACTCCACAACACTCTATGCTCCTCAACTCTATGCCCCTCCATGCTACAACACTCTACTCCATTTTACTCCACGCTACAAGCCTCCTTTAAGCCGCTCCATGCCACTTTACTCCACTCTGACACTCCACTCTACACCACTACTCCACTCTACACCACACTACAACACTCTATGCCACTCCACTCTACAACACATACTTCACTCTTTGCCCTTCCACTCTATGCCTCTCCACTCTATGCCCCTCCACTCTATGCCCCTCCACTCTATGCCCCTCCACTCTATGCCCCTCCACTCTATGCCCCTCCACTCTATACCCCTTCACTCTATACCCCTCCACTCTATGCCCCTCCACGCCCCTCCACTCTATGCCACTTCAGTCTACACCACTCCACTCTATACCACACTACTCTATGACACTCCACTCTACTCCATGACACTCCACTCTTCACCACTCTACTGTACACCACTCTGGATTTATGACACAATTACACATGCTTTTACAGCGCATGCCATTACAATGCAGGCAATACAACGAATGCGTTGTTACCACGCATTCCATTACCACGCAAGTGGTTACAACAACTTGCCTTACGGAAGCGCTGGACTTTGGAATAGTATATATTACAATTCCAACTCCAGTCTGTGCAACAGTAGGAAAAGTGTTGGATTTAAAATCCAACAACACGTTCCCTAATGCAAGTTGTTGTAACGACTTGTGTGGTAATAGAACGCGTGGTAACAATGCGTTCGTCGTATTACCCGCGTTGTAATGGTACTGCATAGTTCTGGCTGCATAGTAAAGGCTGTTTCCCCACCACTCTACCTCGCTACACCCCACCCCACTCTACTCCACGACACTCCACGACACTCCACTCTATGACACACAACTCCATGACATGCTACAGCCCTCCACACCACACCACTCTACTCCACTCCACTCCACACCACGCCACTCCACTACACTCTACACCACTCCACTCAATGACACTCTACACCACTCTACGCCACTCTTCTCTATGCCACTCTTCTCTATGCCACTCTCCTCTACGCCACTCTCCTCTACGCCACTCTCCTCTACGCCACTCTCCTCTACGCCACTCTCCTCTACGCCACTCTCCTCTATGCCACTCTCCTCTATGCCACTCTCCTCTCCGCCACTCTCCTCTCTGCCACTCTCCTCTACGCCACTCTCCTCTACGCCACTCTCCTCTACGCCACTCTCCTCTACGCCACTCTCCTCTACGCCACACTCCTCTACGCCACTCTCCTCTACGCCACTCTCCTCTACGCCACTCTCCTCTACGCCACTCTCCTCTACGCCACTCTCCTCTATGCCACTCTCCTCTACGCCACTCTACTCTACGCCACTCTACTCTACGCCACTCTACTCTACGGCACTCTACTCTACGGCACTCAACTCTACGGCACTCAACTCTACAGCACTCAACTCTACAGCACTCAACTCTACAGCACCCCTCTCCAAGTCACTCTCCTCTACGCCACTAACTTTTAGCCATGCTGAACAGCAGCCACACTGGTTTACAACATGGCTAAAACACATTGGCAAAGCCTATAGCTCTTGCATAGGCGAGACCTATTGGTTTTGCCAATGCTTGTTTTCATTCATGTTTGCTGGCCTTAGCATTCTATGCACTTTACCACTTCTAACCAGTGCTAAAGTGCTTATTCTCACTCTCTAAAACATGGTACAATTGGCTTACATCCGATTGGCATACTTAATTTACTTATACGCGCCCAGTAAAGTGGATACCATATACCCAGGGCCTGTAAATTAAATAGTAGTAGTGGATCTGCGGCACTTATTGTACCACCCACTTAAGTAGGCTCTTAAAACATGCCCCAGGGCTGCCAAAGCAGCCTGCATGCAGTTTTAAGCTACCAATCAGGCTTGGCAATATAGCCCCCTTGTCAAGCCTAAAACTCCCTTTTTACTACAGATGTCACCCCCAAAGTAGGCCCTACACAGTTCACAGGGCAGGGTGCATTGTTATTTAAAATCTGGACATGCACTTTCAAGTTTTACATTTCCTGGTGGTGAAAAACGTACAAATTCATTTTCACTACTGTGAGGCCTACCTGCACTTACAGTCATTCTGCAGAATTGTATTTTAAAATCCTCTTTCGTGGTAAAGTTGGATTTTAATTTACAAATTCTGAAAATGCCACTTTTAGAAAGTTGGAAGTTTCTTGACCCCACCATTTGTTGCCTGCAGCCTGTTTCTTGGTCACATGATTAGGTGTGAGTGGCAGTTGGCCTTCATATAATACTCCCAGACAACCACACAATAGAGCGATTAGGTGTGCCTGGATGGGCCATCTCAGGCAAGATGGGGGGCAGAGATGGAAACAGCCCCACTTACACATCAATAGGCTGAGCCCTGCTAAAGAACTTCACACTAGTCCAGTGTGTCTGTAGCCAGGCTGGAGTCAGGATAGGGAGGCAGGAAATTGCAAGCAACTTGAAAGGGGAACTTTTAACAACTCCTTCCACTTCAAAGAGGCACAAGGGATAAAAAGAGGAACCTCAGACCCACTCTTCAGTTCACTCCTGGACCTGTGGAAGGACTCTCAGAGGACTGTCTGCTGCTGTGACCTGCTGTGTAATTCAGAGGGATTGCCTTGCTTCACCAAGAAGGACAACCCTGCTGCCTGAAGCCTGCTCTGAGCCTCAGAGGTCTGCCCTGCTGCTTGAGCCCTGTTTTTCTTCTTGGATCCAGGACTTCCAGAAGCGACTGCTAGGGCGTTTTGACTGGCCTCCTGATCAGAGCCTTAGGGACAGACTCTTTGACTAGAAATTGCTCTGAGAATCAAGAGGAGACCGGGCACTACTTGCTCCTCGATCACTCCAAAGTGTGTTGACTGATTCCATGGCAGTACCCACTGCGTTTGTCTCCTCAGCAGCAAATCCAGTTTAGCCTGGTGGAGTCTTTGTTGGCTACAGCCTGCAGCTCCGTCCTGCTCGAGATTTTCAACTTCCAAACAAGAGAATGAGGGCCTGATTTAGATCTTGGCAGGACTCCCGTTGTCTTTCCGCGGTGGAATATCCAAGTACTCCGCCAAGCTGATGGTATCCCGCCTTCCGTATTAAGATGTGTGCTGGCTGAACCTCCATCCGCATCGAAAGACTGTTTCCCGTTGTGTAAGCAGCTCACTGTCGTCGAGGCAGCAGACTCCTCTGCTGGTTAACAGTACTCCGTCGCCGTCAGGTCGGCGGGTTTGCACCAAGCCTATTTCAATGTCCCTGTTGTGCTGGGTTGTTCTGGCAGCGGTCTGCTGATGGAGTGAGCCCCTAGTGGAGTGGAGACTGGTAAGTACTACTGATTTATGTGTCAATACACATATTTGTTGTGTTTGCTTCTAAAATATATGTAGGTAATGTGTTATGCCCCTTTTCTTACATATTTCATAGCAGACAAACAACACACACACTATTGAATGCACACCCACAGGCATCACAAGCACAACACCCACAACCACCACAACAATATAATTTTTTTGGGAAGTGTCTATACAGGTGTGTTCATTTTATCTTGATAAGTTGTAAATGTTCACTAATGCATTGCATGTAAAATGCACGTAAGAGCAATTTAATAATACACGAGACTAAAGCAATTGTCAACATTCATTCATAGTAGGATAACTGTAAAAAAAAAGCTCACCTTCGATTCCGGCGACAAATGAGTTGATTATTGTGATGGACATGTATTAGCATCAAAGGGAGGACCTGGACAATGGTGTTCAAGATGGAAACGTAAGTGGGAAACAGATAAAAAGGTAAGTTTCTACCTCATTTCCTTCGATTCCACCAACTCAAAGTAGGGGTTATCCCTGTCACGGTGATTGCCTGGCGGTAATCTTGGCTGGACTCCCACCGATAGCCGCTTCTGCCTATGATGCCATCAATGCGGGTGAAAATTCCTGGCTGAATTGGCACTCAAGCGGTCTTTCGTCCATGGAGCAGCTACCATCTAAATAGAGTGGGCGGACCATTGAAAAAATACAAGTGGACCCAGATTTGCTAAGATCTAAATCAGGCCTTTAGTTCGAATGTAGAGATCCTCACCATGACTACGTCCAGCGGCTCCCTGATGATGACGCCTCATCCTTGGACACCTCCGGCTGCCCCCGCTGTACTTTACCTTCTCAGACATTTCTTCACAGAATGTCTTCTACCTTCAAACGTAAGCCAAGAATGGGCTCAATGTACTCTTTGTATCCAAACCGCGTTCCATTGCTGTGGGGCAGAACTTTGGACTTGGACCCGTTCTCTATGGGTAGATGTCCACGGTTGGTGCTTTGATCTTTTAGGTGCTAGTTTTCACTATAAACTTTAAAAGTTCATTACTCTGGTTCCCATAATTTGATTTTTATTGTTTTGGTGTCAAATAATTCATTACAATGTTCTCTTTTTGTAGTTCACCCTGGCAGGGATTGTGGCCACTCAACCCACAACCCAACTTCTCGCATAGATTTTCTTTTCTTTAAATATAATTTCTATAGGGAATACACTTATTGTCCTAAATAGATTTTTCTCAAATTGCAATTTTTTACTGTAGCAAATTCATTTTTTCGTTTTTAAGCATTCTTTTCTTAATAATCATAATTTGTTTTATTCATTGTGGCAATTTATTTCGGCTTTAATGGTGCTAATTCAGATTCGTAACGGGCAGATTTTAAACCAAAAGTCAATGTATTCACTTTTGAGTAATCTAAACTCAGCTCTAACCTATTACAGAGCATTACCTATGAGTTTGATGAGCTTGGCATCCGAGGCTCACTTCCTAGAGGATAATTTGTCTCTCAATTAAGTTCCTATAAAGTGTCATGGAAAACTATCTAGTGTCAGCAGAAACATCCAACTGAATAAAAGCGATGAAAAGATTAAGTGTGTGGTAATGAATATCCTTCGGATCAGGGCCGGCGCTAGGAATGGGCAGTGTATGCAGCTGCCCATTGCTCACAACTGAGTGTCATGGCCTCACTCCTGCTCACAACTGAGTGGCATGGCCTCACTCCTGCTCACAACTGAGTGGCCTGCACCAGAGCGCAGCGTTTCTAAAGACTTCAGTGCTGCAAGCCTCAGAGGAGGCAGAGAAGGGACCCCCTCCCCTGGGCCTCGCAGCCATGGGCTGTAAAGTGCTTCAGAGTTTTAATCCTTGCATCTGGGTACTTGAAATGCCCTTAGATGTAAAGTGAGCCCTGCCTGCCCCTGTGTGAATGAAAAGCAGGGTGTCCTGCAGGGCTCACAACAAAAGAAAGAATCATGTCCCATCACCAATTGTCATTACTCACCTAGGAAGGAGGAGATGGAGGAGTGTCCTGAAAACTCAAAAAACATATCCCTTTAACACACAGAAGTGTTTTACCTTAGTCCATCAGATTATATCACTGCATTGAGAGTTTTTTTTAACATGAACTAAAAAACATTCCTGCCCCCACGCTGATGATAATGGCATTAGTGAACTAAAAGCATAGCGACAGGAATTATGTGGCAGGAAAGGACCACATTAGGCCACAGCGTTTACTCACTTATGCAGTAAGAAAAGATAAATGATGTGGCATAATGAGGCACATTTTGTGTTAGTATTACCTCATTATTTTGTCATTTTTACCATGTTATTACTATCTGGGCAAAGGTTTCATCTCATTAGTAACAATCTGGCACCCAAATACAGCAATAAGCTACAGAAAGATGACCAGTCAGCGTTTGCAAATGGCTTACCATTGTGTAGTAACAAGTGCTGCTTCGTTTTTAGTAACTTTTTATCCATTGTTTTCAGTTTATGCAGATGGCTCATGAGGCAAAGCTATAACTATGCGGGGAAATGCAGCAACCGCAAAATCACATAATTCCAGTGGCCCTGACTGAAAGGCATGTCAGGGTTCATGTGCGCCATATATGTGGGATATATTCTTATTTAACATGGAGAAAAGTTATAGTCTAGTACATCAAACACAAGGGGTGTTGTACAGAACACACACCCTGACTGTTTGTATTTGAATGTATTCTGATGTGCGATAATGAACAAAATGGAGGATGGTGAAATAAAGCATTTGTCTAGGAAATTTGGTCAAGCAGGGAGGCCTGTTTTGATTCTAGATTTTTCAGTTACTCCCTGTGCAATTGAGCTATTATATGGGTATCTCTTGATTATAATAAAGCAAAATACTTCGTCTGTAAAATTCTTGGAGAATGAGACTAGAGCATTGGTGACAGGCAGGGTCCATTTTGTATTTTTGGCAATTTTACATAGCACAAACCTTGGCCACGGACATAAGAGTGCTTTTCAACACACACACACACACTACTTTAATTCTTTTCCAACAAAGAGATTTGCCTGGATTCATAGGATTCTGAGCCGAAGCCGAGATTCAAGCATGGCTCCCCATGTTGCATGGTGGGCAGATGCAGCCACTTGGCCACAACACCTCCTGTGAAACTTGGCTCATTTTGGGCACACAGTTCCAAGAGAACCTTGAGCTGAGCAGAGTTCGAGTTTTCAGTGGCTTGCCCTCCTATAATAGCATGCAAAAGAGAGTAATGTTAGAAGGGGCAGAATCCATGCAAAAATGTAAAAACTGTTCAGAGAGTGGGATGGTAGAAGGGGCGAGATGAATGTAAAGCGGGAGAACAGCTGAGGTGAAAGGCAGGAGAGAAGAGCGGTAAAGAGCAGCATGTAAAAGAAAGATGTGGATGTTAGAGGGGAAGAACCAGCAAGAAGAGACTGGGTAAAAAGGAGAGGTTGATCTAGAGGGGACAGACCCAGCAAAAAAGGTTGAGGCAAGAGAAGATGAGAGACTGGGTGAGAAGATAAGAGGAGTAGAGCATTGATGGGGGCGATAGATGTAAGAGTGGCAGAATCAGAGAGAGAAGGTAAGATCTTGGGGAGAGATGAAAAGGAGTACAAGCAGAAGTGAAGCGGATATAAAAGGGGCTGAGCTAACAAGAGTGGGTAATAGTTTGGGAAGAGATGAGGTGAAAAGTAGAGCATGGGGGAGAGGTGGATGTAAGTGTGCAGAATCACAAGAAAGTAAGAGGCTGGAGAAGAAGTCAAAATGTTGTACTAGTGTGTGCTGCTAAATCGGTCGAGCCTTCTGCAGACGTTTGCTATTCCCTATCTCTTTGTTTTCGATGTAAAAAATGTAAATAACGCCTTTGTTTTGAGATGCATGTGACGTCCTTCACAAAGGGTTGTGCTCCTGAACCATCCTTAATGTGTTAGCTGAATTTGAACCTCCTCTCTGTGTAATCTATTACTCCTCATTACCTTTAGAGTAAATCTCAATCCCAGTGGGATTCTTTCCTGCGCATGTCCTGACGAGGGTTCTAGAGACCATAGCTCGTGCACAGAACTCCTTTTGCAATATCTTGCTAGTCTCGTCACTATTTCCTTACAATGTAAAAATTAAATAAGCCATGGTTGTTTCTCTGCTCAAAAAACATTCACCAGGCTCAAAACATCTATGCATCTTCTGACACCTCTTTGCTACCCTTTTCCCGAATGTCCCACAATATGTTTCTGTAAAAGAAAAAAAGCAGAAGTATATTGTGAGACCTTTTCTTTGGGTCAGGGGCAATATGTGATTAATTGGCAGCATCTGTGGAGGATACCATTGTTTATGATTACTGTTTCAGAACTGGCTATTTCATCTCACTTAGATAAGAGCAATTTCTTTTGGGAAATGTTCTCTGCAAAGGTGGCAATAGTGAGAAGTCAAAGCTTACTCCAGGGTGGAATAACGTTATTGGAACTTAAACACAGTATATCATAGTAATCACGCCAGATTAGCACCTTATTTAGTCAGCCTAGCTATGTCTTTTAAAAGGGACTGATTTAGAGCAGGTGATTATGGAATCAAACACCAAAAAATGTGTTCTGTGACTAATTGTCCCCCTATACCTAACAAATGTCTTACGATTTCTCTGTGTGTGCTACGTTTTCTGCAAAGCAATCACAGACAGTAGTCCACCCTACAAGACTAAAGTGCTGCAAGGCCAAGGAAGGGTCTAGATTCAGGCAAGAAAGGCGGAGAATCCTCAGTTGACTGGCGGGCCTATAGCAGGGCCTCTTGGTGAGATGATTGTTTTAATTACTGTAGAAAAACTGGGCTCCTTGCTTGGGATAGTTTGGCCACTGGCAAACAAACCAAAAGGCCGTCGCAGCCTTAAGTGTGGTGTGCACAGTCAGTCTGACTGGCAAATCCTGCTGGCTCATTGTCATGTGCAGAATGACAATGGGTCCACCTGGGCAAGCACAGTATGATGTGCACCTTCTCCCACAACAGATAATCCCAAACCTCAGGGAGTGACAGAGCGTCCTGGAGAAATGGCTGCTTTTCAGGAGCACTATTTGAATTGGCCTCCTGTGGGAGGGGAAGGGAAGAAGGAAGTGTACTGGAAATGGCTAGGAGGGCAGCTGAGAAGTGAGGGTGCATTCCATAGAGTACATCAATGCTCAATGAGTGATCTGCCAAATGTTGAGCCAATGCGAGTAGGTAGCCAGTAGGTACAGGGAGACAGATCTTTCATTGGAGGTTGGAATACCAAATGTGTTTGGTTAGATACACTGGGGAGTGACTGGAGTGACTTGTGGGTTATGGAAAAGACTGTGCATTCAATCATCTCCTTAATCAAGATTCAAAGGATTTACCTGAGGGCAGACACAATTTGGTTATTACCTCTTAAGCTATATATGAGTTGAGTGGCATGGTTATGGTTGGTCCCTTTGCAATTTGGCAAGTGGCTTCTCAGATATTAGGGATATGACAAACTTTTTTTAAACTGTAAGTCTCTGATATTATTTTAGCATTATTTTGCAAGTCAAGCACTACCTCTGCCAACCTACCGATTCCACGTTGCTATGTTTCCTTTCCATATAGAGGTAAATTGCACAGAGTGTACTATAGTAAACCCTTTTTGTTTTGTTATTTTGATGTATTTTTGTGATTGGCTCCCAGTATAGCTTTGGAAGTCTTTTTTCCCTGGTCACAAACTCTTTTCCCATTTTAGCCCCCTCTTCTGTATATCTTTAAGTTAATTCAGCTAATTGCATCTCTTAAAAATGGAGTTTGAGAGTAATTGCTGTGTTTGGGTGCTCAGTGTGCAGGTGTGGTCCATCCTTTGGGGCTTCTGTCTGTCCAATGTATTTCCACCTAATACAGCTTTGAAATGTATGGGAAAGAATGCTCTGATTTTATCTTGCATGGTGTATTTATTTTTTTCAATTCAACACAGTAATAAATCATCCACATTGCATATGACAATTTAACATTGTTCTCTAAAGGATGAGAATGGACTAAAGAGTTTCTTACCTCACTTCTTCCCCTTTCCCCAGGAGGGCGCTGTGTATATTAACATACCTACTTTTCCCCATTAACGTGCTAATGGGAGTCCTCATGGGGTGCTGGCGTGTCGTCTTCTCTGCTCTGTTCAACATTATCCATATGTGCCGTCTGGACATCAGCCTCCTACATCGCTCCGTGGAGACGTTTGACCCAGGTACTCCTTGAGGGACGGGCACTTAAATATGGCATGGTCTCTCACAAGAGATGCTTCTCTTTCTGAACATCCTGTTCCAGCAAAAGGTGTGGCCTATCACTGCTGTTAAAACAATGCTCATTGGTTCCTTAATTGTGTGGGGTCACCAGTGCGGATTATGGGTTAGGAAGAATGTGACAGAAGAACACTTTAAAAAGCATGCTAAGCTGTGAAATAAACTAGTCTCATAGGCCTGAACTAAGAGTGTACGAAATGCCCATACAGTACCAGCTGGTGATTGGTACCACAACTTGTAGTAAAGCTAAGCACAGTGAGGACACAGATCCCTCCACCATTATCTGCAACTCTCTTCGTTTCTGGTGCCTGAGAAGGTGAAATAGCAGTGAAACCGTTTGAGGAAGTTATTAAAGAGCCTATTCCAGAATCAAACACATTGCCCTTTGTGATGCATTGGTTTGCTCATCAATTTGATTTCCGAATTTTTTGCTTGTTCTTTTGTTGTTAATGCTTTTTATTATTTGTAATTATTCTCAATGTTGGAAACCTTTCCTCTAGTACCCCTCTACAACTGTCCTCCACCGTCCTCTACAGCAATGGTGTCCCAGATGTTTTCTTCCAACACTGTTGCCCCTGCTCTATTTGGCTCCTTTGTATTGCTTCAGGGCTTCAATTATCCATTCCACCGTACGATGCTATTGCTGTATCCATATATGCAATAAGCTACCATGGCCACCCGCAGAGTGTTGCTAATGGGTGCTGTTTCAGAGTGGACTACAATAGGTTTTTTTCACTTTGACTACTTTGCCATCTTAATAAAATGGGCAAGGTTTTAAAAAACAAGTAGGATTAGCCAGAGAAATAATTTGCACTTTTTTGGCATGAATTTTGACCGCTGGCAAAGTTGCCATACTTCACCTCTTCGTTTAGTTGCAAATGTGGTCTCCTTCACAAACTTTTGGTGGTGAATTATATGCCTCTTGTTGCAAACTGTGTCACTGACTAAAGTTAACCATCCATTTAAGAATGTTTTGGCAAACAGTTACATATGCCTGAATGTTCTTTTAGAAATAATTTTTGAACGAATAAATACATTCTCATTAAAGTAAAAAACAATTTCCTTCAAGAATGCCACATGAATGTGGCATCTCCTCTTGAGTAATCTTGTGATTTTCAAAACCACGTTTTCCCTTATTCCAATGTTCATCTCCTCCCTACCTCACATATGCATTTATACCCACAAATTACATTGACCAGGGTTCGTCTGTCACCAGTGGCGGCTCCTCCGCTAAGGCGGAGGAGCGTCGCCCCACTGCTCCAAGAAAGGAAAAATAAAATTATAGTAACTCGAGGTTATTATCATTTTATTTTTTCCTGCTGCCGGCAGTTTTGCGGGTGGAGGCAGGGCTGCTCCGATGTCAGAAGAGCAAGGAAGGAGTGGTTTGCCCACTCCAAAGTGCACATGACTGCTTGGCTGGCCATCTCGGGCCGGCCATACCGTCATGCGCACTTTGCATCTTCTCCATGCAGGCTGCATTACAGCCACAAAAATAGTTAGGGGTTAGCCCTAATCACCCCGGATTCCAAGGGCTATATCCAAAGCATATCACAACACAAGCTGAGATGTGGGAAAGGATACATGCACTGCAATTTCATCAAAATGATTACCTCAATTAATCATTGATAGAAGGACTGATTTCATACATTCTTTTATTTAATCATATCAGATTGTATTCATCAACTCTTCTGTTCAAAAATAAATTGCTGTATGGTGTCACATACTAAAACATTAAGACCAGACAATAAACGAAGACTATACAACAAATCACCAAAAAATACATCAATTTTAAACAATCCTAAAAAGAAAACTCCTCTTCTTTGATTAAATATACAGTGAAGGCTGTGCTATAGATTTTACGCACAATCCGATTAAAAGATAGTCTCTTGTATCCGTACACATACAGGAAGTATAGTTATTTTCTTCAATTCTTAATGATGTGTACATGATGCTGAATACACAGCTGTTATATTTGTGGAGACTTCTTAAGAGGGACGTCGACGTGTTTCGGCCATATGTTTTTGGCCTCTTCAGGACCAGTGAAAGAAGGAGTACAAGAGAGCAAGAAACCATGCATCCCGGCCAGCAGCTGGCCGCCAATTTTAGGGGCTCGTGGACCAGAGTATGTATCCCCTCAATTGCTGTCGTAAATCCAGGTCAAACCAAAGCCCAGGGATACGTTATCTGTTGCGACTCAGCGGGCTTATTAATTATGCCTCACCGAGCGGAGGCAAGGCTCTCTCGAAATTGCAACGGGATCAAGAGGAGCAGCATTGTGATTGGCTTGGGGGAGCCTCAGCCTAGGTGCTTTCTGTTTGGAAGACCGACCAGGAAGAAAACGGCATGACGACGGCGGAGAGACGCGGCGAGGAGGTAAGTTATTTTTTTTCTTTTTTTACTCCCACTTAGCCCCCCGCCCCGCCTCCCCTGATCAGTGCCGGTCACACATGCCGTTCACTGGGTACATGTGAGTTGTTGACCGCCCACTGACACCACCTAAATTCTCTCAGGAATGACTGATGGTTTCTGTGTTATGTCACAGTTCAGAATCTGATGGTAAGCAATGTATGGAGATATTTAGTTGGTAAGGAATGAGCCTAGTTAGTTCTATGGTAGGTCATGGTGCCTGCTTCTGGCCTTTAGCTGGATACTCCAGTTAAAGAAATGTCTTGTGAAGAGCATGTCTGTGTGTTTTGTATGCTTTGAGAGAGCTTAGAGCAGTGAACATTGCATGGAAACAAAAAAGGCTGCCAAAGTCGAATTAATGCTGAAGATCAAATTGAATCTATTGCGCGAGATCTACAATATCGAGAAATATATAAGAATTCAAGATACTGGAAATTCTAACCTATCAACATTACACCAACCAAACCAAGAAAGAGGGATATACAGAGGATCTCTCAGGGCGTATATTTACTATTTGGCAGATAGTCTAATAGTCCTGTAGGTTGTGAAGGCTCTCACCTATACCCCCAAATTGGAAGACTATTGGAGAACTACCCACTATATCAAGAGATCTCTGCCTGCCTGCTGTCAATTTGTTTTGTGGTATTGGCATTTATTTAGTGATTTCCATGCCCACTGCGAGGCCTAAAGGTTGATCCTCTCCTGAAAACTCTCAATGGCTCTCATTATGACCTCTTAGATCCTCCAACCTCCCTGTAGCTAGGGGACTCTTGGGAATAATATGCTCCTTTAGATGAAGATTCAAACCAGTTCATGAGTTTCACAAGCAATACAGTGGCCTGGAGAAAGGTCACCTAAAGTCTAGAGGATATGTGCTTGCGTCACTGAAGCTGTTGCAAAGTACTCAGGGTTGATTGGCTGGAGTCTCCTAGCCCAGCTTTAATCTGAAGCCATCTACATCTGCAGGCCCTGTCTGTTTCATCAGTCCCTTTTCATCAGTCTGCAGATCTACAGACTACATTGGGTACACGATGGACGTCCAACATAGGCTGCACTGCATTATGTGAAATTCTTTGTCCAACAATCAAGAAACCCATAACATCAAAATGACAAGAAATCATAACTATGTTTTGGGAGAGGTGGAAAGGACCAAACAGGATTTGGTTGATTAGGTTTCAATAAAATTAACAATGGTGACAAAGTTATAAAACAATTGCAGTAAATGGTTTCTTGGTAATGTGTTCAAGGTAAAGGGTTACTTGGCAACCGTTTCTTTTCCCTTCATATAGATCCAGCTAGACCTATGGAACAGAATCAACCTATGCCCATAGGGTTGCTAGTAAGCCTCAGACGCGCAATCGGAGCTCAGTGAGAACAATATATGTTTACCTCAGTTGTAGGGAATCTTCAGTGTGAATGATGCCCAAGGCGTATTAGGCTCTCAGGAGCTTTTAATAAAACATACACATATTGATCTGTACAGGGCCCATTGGCCTTTATTTAGCTGCATCCTCCTGAGTTTGTTCAGGGGGGGGGGGGGTCTGTCGAAAGGGCCCCCACATCGATATGCAAATTACAACTTTAACTAAACATTACTTGATATCATTTAGCACCTGATTAAACTGGATTCAAAACAATTAATGCAACGAAAATATCCTTAAATTGGTATTAACATGCAGTCGTTGGGAAAGTAGCCAACCCAAGAAATGAACATGATTTACAGTGATTTACAGCACAAACAGAGCTGCAGAGTACCGTCCGCTGCAACTGAACACGCAGCAAGATGCACTGAACCACCTAAAAACACCACTCGAGTTTACTAAAACGGTCATTGAGACATTTTTGTTAATTAATGCAGCACATGAAGCCTAATAAATGTGATACTGATATGTATAAACAGCAATTAAATCATAATCGGTGCGCATTCACAATCAAATTTCGCACGTGTGAAAAATCATTATCTCGTTTCTCTTAATTACAAGTCATCTAATCTAGGCAGCCAGTTTAGCGCGTGGCAGCTATCACAGCAAAACAATATTCAAAATAGCATTTTTCCGAACAGTGTGAAATAGCAGGGAGAGACATTCAAAATTCATTTTCAACTTCATTGAAAGGATAAGGATTCCACACAGAGCAAGGAACCATAGGAAAGAATAGCGCTGCCTGGATGGGGGCTATTTTTCGCCTCCCAGCTATAGACCCTGAATGGAGAGATATTATAGAAACAAATCCCTCTCCACCCACTGGGCGCTAGCCCAGGCCTCCTTTAGGGTCGAGTGGTAATTTCATCCCTGGGCTGACCCCTGTCCACCTGCCCTGGGTTGGGAATAGGGCTGAGTGAAATTATGAGGTGTTTCCTCTTTTGAACGTCCTGTCATTCTCGTGAACACCTTGATAACTACCCAATATTTTCCCAGTTATTCTTCTTGTGGATTTTCACATTTAATTTAGGGCACTTTCAAAGATAACTTATGGGAAAGTGACACCTCCATTTTCAGCTCCACCTATCACTTGTGACGAAATATTGCTCCAACTTTCCTATTCAGGTGGTCGAACCCTCTCCCGTCTCTTGGTCGGATCATTTTCTTATCTGCTTTTCCTGGGAAGTCACCCAGCCCGCCCGGCTGGCTCGATGCCACCGCCCTCCGACATTTAGGAAAATTGACCCTCTTCGATTCAATAGCATCTTGGCTGCTTCTAGGCCCTCCCTTCAGCAAGATCTTGAAGGGAATGTGACTGGGTTTTCCGAATGGATTTCTGATTCAGTGGCTGCACTATCCTCATCGCGCTTGCCCAAGCTTGTGAGGGTTTCCCCTTCTAAACCTTGGTTTTCTCCGGAGCTTAAAGTCCTGAAACACGAGTGTAAGATATTGGAGAGGGCGTGGCGCTCTAGTAGCTACTGCCCCTTGGCGAAACATACACTTAGAATCAAACCAAAAAGCTATTATGCTGCTATAGCTGTAGCCAAAGGCCGATACTTTACTTCGCGTATCGACTGGGCTAACAACAATTCGAAGGAAATTTTTTCCATCGTTCAAAGTTTTATGTCTCCCAGTGCTCAGGCACGGTCTGCTCCAGTTTTGAAGCTTTGGTGCAATACTCTTGCCAAGTTTTTTCTGGACAAGATCTGCAACATTCAAGCTACTTTTTCCTCCTGTGCTACTCCACCCACGGCTCCTCCATCTGCCCGGCCCTTAGCTGGCCCTACTCATACTCTGTCAACTTTTTTGCCAGTAGATTTGTCCAGCACCCTTAAAATTCTTAAAGGTTTGAAATCGGGTTCTCCTTCTGACCCTTGTGCTGCCAGACTCTTGGCCTCAGCTGCTGACATTATCAATCCTGAAGTTAATAAGATCATTAACACGTCTCTGCGGGATGCTTTTGTTCCGACGACCTGGAAGCAGGCTAAAATCCTCCCCCTCCTTAAGAAGCCGTCTTTGGATCCGTCCACTCCCGGAAACTACCGTCCTATTTCGCTCCTGCCAAGCCTGGCTAAGGTATGCGAGAAGGTGGTTACAAATCAACTTACCGAGTATGTCGAGGCTACGGGTTTGCTCCACCCGGCTCAATCTGGTTTCCGGGCTTCGTATAGCACGGAGTCAGCATTGTTGGAGGTGTCAGAGGCGATCCGTGAGTGTCTGGATGCTGGCGGGAGAGCGGCGCTGGTTATGCTGGACCTCTCGGCGGCATTCGATATGGTGCCCCACTCCTTGCTTCTTGATCGTCTCTCGGCGATTGGTCTATCTGGGTCTGTCTGGGGCTGGATCAGGTCCTTCCTAGAAGGCCGTTCGCAGCAGGTCTGGCTTCCACCTTGTGCCTCCGCACCTCAGCCAGTGGCTACGGGTGTCCCGCAGGGGTCATCCCTTAGCCCCCTTCTTTTTAACATCTACGTCACCCCGCTGGTTTATTTAGCGGAGACATTAGGGGCTAGGGTGATGGCCTATGCTGATGACACCCAGCTTCTATTTTCATGGGGAAGGGACGATGATTCAGTTCTTTCTTCTCAACATTGTTTGTCCTCTGTCTTTCACTGGCTCGCTCAGTCGCAGCTTAAGTGCAATGAGGAGAAATCCGAGATCCTTTTGTATGGCAAATTTCCTGCCAACTTCAGAGAGAAGCTGTGGCCCCCGGGTTTCCCCCTGCCCAGCTCGAAGGGAAACTCCGCTAAGAATCTGGGAGTTTGGTTCAATGAGAACTTGACTTTTTCAACCCAGGTCAAGAAGCTGGCTGGGACCTGCTTCGGCATTTTGAAAACTCTGAGAAAGTTTCTTCCTCTTCTTCCAAGATCGGCAAAGGAAATGGTTATCCGCGCTCTGATCCTTTCCCGTCTAGATTACGCCAATGCACTGTACACTGGCATCCCGGGCTACCTCTTGAACAAACTGCAGGTAGTCCAAAACTCGGCCGCCAGACTCCTGCTAGGTCTTTCCAGCAGGTGAAGTGTGCGCTCTCATTTGCGCTCTCTGCATTGGCTTCCGGCGGAGGCTCGAATAAAATTCAAAATTCTGACTATTGCCCTTAGTGCTTTCCATGTCCTGAGACCCATCTACCTTCAGAAGAGGTTTGCCTTTTACGTCCCTGTGAGACAGCTGCGTTCTTCCTCTCAGCTTCTAGCTCAGATCCCTCGGTTCAACCGCCAAAGACTTGGCGGGAGCTCTCTTGCCCGAAAGGCTGCTCTGGCATGGAACGCATTGCCGCTGGCTCTGCGCGGCATGCAAGATCCTGCGACTTTTAAGAAAAAGTTAAAAACCTTTCTCTTTTAGCTCTGCGTTTTGACCTTGACCCCTTTTCAGGTTCGCGCCGGGACACTCCACGGAGTATCTGTGCGCGGTATAAATTTATATAACATAACATAACAACATTGCTAGTTTGCATGAAATAAGTTACACAAGGCCATTTATGTAAGAAAAGTGGGGCACTCCACCAACCATAGGAGCCAATAATTGGGATCTACAAAAGACTTTGCTTACGTAGTGGAAACTTTGCACACTAATAGCTGAGATCTCTCCAGCCCGATCTTCTTTGTGGGATGGAGTGCCCCGGGACCAAAAAACACTTCAGGGTAAGGAAGTATACACTTATACAGCGACGGCTCCTACGCTATGGCGGAGGAGCATAGCACCCCCAAAAACGGCAGGAAAGGAAAACAAATGACACTTGTTTTATATCTCCTTTCCTGCCAAGTCTTGGGAGCGGGACCTGGGGGTGACAGCACTGAGGGGAGTAGTAGTGTACTCCCTTCACTGCCCATGATGGTTTGGCCGGCCGTCTCAGGCCGGCCAAACCATCATGCGCTGTGAACCTCTCTCCAACCCCAGCTGCATTGCTGGGGTTGAAGAGAGCAGTCGACAGACTCCCAGTCTGTGCTGGAGTGCTATTTTAGGGTGCTCAGGACAATCCTGAAGCTACTCTCAGGTGAGAGCAGCTTCAGGATTGGCCGGAGGATATTCTGGGAGCCTGTGCCTGGAGCAGAGGAGCACAATGCGGGACTCGGCTGGCTGAAGGTACTTTCTTTTTATTATCATTATTTTTTATTTTGCCCCCTCCCTTCGTGACCCCCCTATGTCCTCCTCACGCCCCTGTCCGCCTGCCGCACCACTCGTCCCGAACACGGGCTGCTACTGCACTAATATCCCCAAAACATTGCCCAGACCACATTGCTGGCCATCAAGCACAGCATTGGAACCCCCACTACAATATACAACATTACCAGCAAAAGGCTGGTATTATTCTGATGAAGTTTATCCTCAATCCAGGCTCGCCAGCACCAAAACGTGTTACTGTGCTGTGGGATGGACCACATTTGCATGAGGAAGGGAGCATTGAAATGTGCTCTTCTCAGTGCTTTAAGTGGGCCGGGTCCTGTCGGTGCTCAGCACTGGCAGTTCTGAAAAGCAGGTGCTGTGCCGGGTCTCTATCGGGATCTCCATTTTTGCCCTCAGGGTGCAAACTAAAATCTTAACTCTGCAGCAGTACCACTCTTTACTGCCTTTGAGATAACTTCAAAGAGACTCGCTATACTTCTTTCACAGTCTCGTCATTTCAGAACAGAAGCATTTTCAATATTCTATACAACAAAGCCATAGTTGTTGCTTATTTATCTTGCACAACTAACAACCATTGGCAAAGCCAATAGCCCTATCTTGTTGTAGGTGTAATATTACATGTTGTATTGTAAATCTGTATACACTGACAGAAGCAGCTAAATACCTGTCAGGCGGCACACTATGCTAAGAACAGATTTTTAGTTTGCGTGGTTTTAAGCCACGCCTTTAATTACATTGGCCACGCCCCTGTGAAAGAGTCCCTAGTTTATTTTTATTCCACTTAAAGCCCTGGCTCTACGAGAGGTTTTCTACCACCGGCAGAGTACTCTACAAGGTATATTCGTGCTATCTGGTATGGGTGGTGTGTAACTCCATTTACATATTAGCAGCCCAGATATTTTTGGATCCAATCAGGTTTGGTGTAAAGTGTTTACAAATGAATATACAGTGCTGACACTTAACTTTGTCCTGCCAATTTACTTGACAAATCTTTAAACTTTGTTAAAGCTCTTTCCACACGAGGAATACTACAATCACAAGTGAGAAGACGCACCACATTAATTGTTCCAATTGATAAATATCTAATTGACAACGTTTTTGGTACAATACATTTGCTTAAAGAATGCTGACCACTCACATTGCATGTTTTCATATTCTGTCATTTATATTGCCATGAGTTTTTATAGCAAGCTTGCATTCAAGATTTTGCTTTTTATTATAGGGTCTCTTTGAGTGGAATAATATTTAGTGCACTTTTATCACACCAGTAATACTGACAGCCTGGTGTGAATTTTCTCACAAAGTAATGCTGACACCCTGGGGTGCAGTGTTTACCGGGAGCAGCATTACTCTGCATTTATCCAAGTTACGGATCCTGAAATGAAGCTTAACAGTAACAGTATTACAATTTGTTTGCCTACTTATGAGTTCCAAAGCTCGAAATGTGATATATTTCCCTCAAAATTCTACCAGGTTGTAATTAATGCACCAGTTGTAATCCTGCTTAAAATAAGGACAGTAGATTTCTAAATAGAAGCTAGATTCAAAGAGGCTACTTACTTGTCCAAGGAATTTCAACAAAGGAGCACAAAACAGTTTTACTTTCATCCCTCAAACACTAGTTAATAGAACCGGGAGTGGTAGATTCAGACCATAGTAAAGGGCATCTGCGAATGCAGAAAGTGCACCAGAATCGTCTTATTTCACAATAAAAAATGTAGGGTTTTTACTGTTCCTAGAGTGCAGCACCGGAAGATGTAGCTGAGCATAAAGACCTGCTTATTTGCACGCCTAGCAAAAGTACTCATTTGAAGGGGAAATGAAAGGTCAGAATCCAAGAACAACTCTGAATTCCAGGTGCTGGTAGGTGAGATGAGGCATGGCACAGGCTGCTGGGGATACTGGTTTGCCCTCAATGTATTATCCATGCGGATGTCAATTTGAGTGTTGTTGGTGTATA
Organism: Calotriton arnoldi; assembly: GCA_963921515.1. Classification (NCBI taxonomy): domain Eukaryota; kingdom Metazoa; phylum Chordata; class Amphibia; order Caudata; family Salamandridae; genus Calotriton; species Calotriton arnoldi. The sequence goes on along the minus strand of CAWUFW010000148.1, from coordinate 1,136,847 downwards.
CCTGGAATGAGACCTAGTAAACCTCAAGCAGCTGGGAAAGGAGACTGTAGCTTTTGAATAACTGGTTGGAAAGAGAGTGTCCATCTATCAAGTGCTTTATTTCTATGACGTCATATACAATCACCCCGGCAGCTCAAAGAGCAGGACTGGATGGGATTTCAGAGGCTTTGTGTAAGGCCCACATCAATCAATCAAGTAGTATTTGTAGAGCGCGGCTTGTCACCCAAGAGGGTATCCAGGCACTTGCAGTAGGTCTCAGTGGAAGAGCTAGGTCTTGAGCCCCTTACTGAAGTCGGTCAGCGATGGCGGGGTGCGGAGCTGGGGAGGGGGGTGTTCCAGGCTTTGGCAGCAAGATGGAAGAAGGAGCGTCCTCCAGCACAGCAGCGGCGCATGCGAGGGATCTGTGCGAGGGCAAGGTGTGCCAAGCGGAGGTTCTTGGATGGTCGGTGGAAGGAGAGGTGATGGCACATATGTCTGCTTCAGCTTTTCTCCACCTTATAATCATATATAATAATTCAATTGGGGTAAGAGTCCAAGACGGAATACCGAAGTCTTTTGATCTGCATGCTGCTGGACACTTGGGATCACATGGGCCAAGCTAGAGGAAGACCACTTGAGGCACCACTTCACTTGAGGCGTGGAATGACCTGCCACAATACAAAGGAGCCTCCTCCTGACTTCTTGAATTTCACAAGAAGCTGAAGACCTGGCTTTTCAAGTAGTCCCATTAAGCCCTAGGTTTGGTGAGACTCACACCTCTTAAGCCCCAGGAAATCATCCCAGGTGATATTGTGCTCTACAAATCTACATAACATAGCATACCATAACCATAACATACATGATAGCACTGGGACATATCTTTCGTGCTTCCACCTGCTTGAGTTAGTGCAATGTGGGGCTTCTCTTAGAACCCTTTAATAAAGAAATGGCTGGGCTGGTAGTGTAATAAAGGAAATATAGTGTGTGTCTCTCTTAAAAATTCTTTCAAATTAAAATACCACCGTCAAATTCCAGAAAACATAACATTTTCTAAAGTGTTTTTAAATATGTTTCTGTACCTTTCAACACACATTTCCAATGGAACTAAAGTAAGGAGGGAGAGAAGAGATGTGGTTAAGCTGCTGGTTTAAGACCTGGGCTCTAATCCGCCTTCAGCAAATGACTGAAAAGTGTGGCAATCTCCTTGCGCCAAAAGTTGTAAATATGTAAGAAATGTAACAATAGGTTATAGGTGTCATTGTGGCATACATATCCCCTATTGATTTACTGTCCTCCATTGCTATTCAGCACAGTTCACACTAAATAAATTCCTGTACATACATACATGAGCAAACATTTGCAGATGATTTAGTAGGTATTGGCCTATGTGGTAGTATAATTCCATACCTTCGCCTGCTTCTCGCCTTCCCTGGAATATCTTATCCTCTCCAGCTGCCTTTCACCCCTCCCCAACGGAGGATACAACACTCTTGCTGATCTCCCCTTTCAAGTAACTGTTCCCTCCCCAAGTGTTTGTTCAAACACCGTTTTATGCGTGGATCCTTTAAAAGGGGCGGGTATTTGTGTATGACCTGCATGTTAACGTACAACTGTGCCATTGTTTTCTGATGTGGAGTGAAGAGGCGTTTGATGATTGGAAGTGGTGTTTGATCACAGAGAGTGCTGTTTGATGACGAAGAGTGCTGTTTGATGATGGAGTTGTATTTGATGACGTAGAGCGCTGTTTGATGACGGACAGTGCTGTTTGATGATGGAGAGTGGTATTTGATGATGGAAAGTGATGTCTGATGATGGAGAGAGATATTTGATGATAGACAGATGGGGTTTATGAGGTCAAGAGGGGTTTGATGATTGGAAGTTGAAGAGGTCTTTGGCATAGAAAGGGGTTTGATGATGGGGAGAGTTTTTCTTATTTTTTATTTTTTTATTCACATCACAAATAACAAAAACAGTGTTTGGGTTAATGTTAAAGATAACAAAAGCACATAATTGATCACATATTATTGTCAAGCACAAAGTACAAACAAGACAACATATCAAGATATGGATACTGTGGAGCCGCACTTAATGCTCAGTCGAAACATCAGGTAGGGCGTCCATTTTTAAATGAACGGGAGAGCCTGCTCACATAAGCCATCATATCCTTATCCAGTGTGAGATTGTTTTTCCAAGTAGGCATGATCCGGAGCTCAAATGTCTATAGGTCTGGCAACATCTCCATATGTTTCTTAACACACAGATAGCATTCAGCAACATTACTCACCCAGCCTTTAACCGTGGGACCGGCCCTTTAACCCATCACCTAGCAACCTCTCATTTTGTGAGAACATTGAGTATGGTGGTAATTTTCCTTACAGACTTAGGTGCGACAGCCTCATACCCAAGCACAGTTACAAATGGAGAAAGAGAGATCCTCCAATTAACAATGTGATATAGTACAGTAATCGCTTCAATCCAGAGCTTGGCAAACACTGCGCGGCTCCAGGCCAGATACAGAAATCCAGCATAAGGCGAGTGGTATCGTTACACATAAGTGTAATGTTTTTTATCAATTCTCTGCAATTTGTCTGGTGTGCAGTATAGGGGATGAAGACATTTGTAATGTAATAGTTTATGCCGATAGTTCATTGAGAAGAATATGATTTGAGTACAGCAGTATTTCCATTAGCATCAGGCCATTCTTCCCACAAATCTTCCACCCATTGCGTCATCGTCCTCATGTGTAACCCTTTTCTGGCATCATTGGTCTGCTTGTGCCATTGGCATACTCGCCATCCAGTTTTATTACACAAATAAGTGCACTCATTTCCAGAGCTCACCGGCATAGTCACCATATAGGGTTTTAAAGGTATGTCAAATTCAGAAGTAAATGTATATGTCTTGTGTGTCCTTATCGCCTAGCATTTTATATCGTTCTAGAGTTATAAATTGACTATTGTGCAGCTGTCCTATTTTAGTTATGTCATGTTTCTGTATTGCTGCTTCTGTTGGGATTGCTATAGCGAGGTTATTCAAAATTGATGATTCCAGTACACATATCAGGTTGGTTCCTTAAGCTTCTTCCATGCCCAGTCAGTGGATGCCACTGCGTCCATGTCGTCTCTGGAATATGGGAACTGCATCATTAAATTGGCTTGTAGGGTACCGTTTTCCAATGAGTCAATTTTGGCAATGATATTAGGCATAAACGGAGGGGGCAGCTGTCCAACGAGATACTATCTTTCAGGATCTGGCAAGGCAAGCCCACCTTTCTCAATAGTAACATAGCATCTCCCACAGCATTCTAGCCTTTTTGTTGGCTCAAATGAAGCTACTCAGTGTCAATGGGAAGGTATCAAAGAAAGCCTTCGAAAACGGAATTGGGCTATTAATGAAAAGATAAAGTCGTTTTGTAAGGATGACCATTTTGATCAGAGCCTAACGGTCCTCTAGCAAAAGCGGAAGACATTTCCATCTCTTGGTCTGCGTGCATATCCTATCCATTACTGGGCTCTAGTAATCCTGTATTAATGTGTCTTTGTCCCTATGGACTTGGATGCCCAGATAGTGAACAGAGTCCGCACATGTTGCAGTGGATAATCGTCCAAAGGGCGTTAATGGCAAGATCTTGGATTTCGTCCCATTGATAGTTATTCCAAAATATGCCTCAAATCTAATGACTTCTCTAACCATGTGTGCGTAGTGCATTGATTTCCAGATGTTTCAGTAACAGCAGACTATCATCTGCATACATAGAATATTTATATGTGCCGAATGGGCAGAATATAATAGTTGTAGTAATGCAAGGCGGTCTTCGCCAAGTCCAAGCTTAGCTAGGAGTGTTTCAAGAAAAGGCCATCTGAGCAACTCAAAGGCTTTTCGGCTTTGAGGAAGATGCCCACTGCAGGTAATTCCGGATTAATTTGATGCAGCATGGCAAATACTGTGCAGATATTGTACGATGTGGATGTTGCCTGTATGAACCCCATCTGGAGAGGTAGCACCAATCCGCACATCAAGGGTGAGAGCCTATTGTCTATAAGCAAAGCTAGAATTTTAAATTCAAAAGCGAGAGGGGTCTGTTGAGGATCCATCCCAAGTTTCAGTCATGCTATGATCATCGCCTTCCGCATACTTTCTAGAAGTGCACCCTACTCCATTGCCTCATTATAGGCTTCCAACAGCTGTGGGCTTAAAATATCTTTGTAAGCCATTTAAAACTCAGAACCATCGGAGCACATCAGAACTGGGAGCCTTCCTATATCCAGCTCTCTCTCTTCTACTGACAGCATGGTACTGAGTCCTATCTTTCACCCCCACACCATCCTTGTCATAGTTAAATCTTTCAGGTAATCGTTAATTTGCTGTGGCGTGACTGTTCTGTTGCCCTGGCCATGTATAGCTGTTCAAGAAACACCATACCAGCATCAAGAATGTCATGAGATGTCTGATGGACTTTATCCTGTATGCTAGTAAATATGTTGGGTCAGGGCAATTTCTTAATAATCACAGATAACCAATGTTCTGCTAAGCCTTTCTCCTTCACCATATGTATATGTCCTGACATCTCTATCCAAAAAGAGGGCCTCCCTTTCAGCTAATTTGCAGAATTATGTTAGTGTGTTGTGAATTTTGGCCAGACGCCCAGGTGCATTGTCAGTGTATGAACCATTTTCCAGGCCTTTTAGGCATGCCTCTAACCTAATCAAATGGATATGTGTGGCTTTTAGTAGCCCAGCATGTCTAGTAATACACATGTAACCGGCTTGAATGTCCTCCATGGTGTGGAATATAGAGCTAGAGTGTCCTTATTAATATCAAAGCAATTCTTAATGTCAACAGATATGGTGCTTCTGACAACAGGATGGCCAAGTACTTGCGACAGGAAGCACCATGGTGTATAGCGTTTTTATGTAGGCAGCATCAAAGTCGGGGCTACGGGAAATGATCTGAGAGCGTGTGTGGTGACTAACATATCTCGGTAACCCAGCCAAGCACCATCTGTGTACTCAGCCAGAAGTGTAGGCGAGACCCAGAGCAATTTACATTTTACAGAGGAATAGTAAGAATACGCTGGTTGATCCCCCTTTTCTATTGCCACACACCGTGAAAGCCCTCGCATATTTTAATCCAACCGACGTGATCTTAAATTACAGTTTTACAAAGTATTTACAAAAGGCCGAGCATAAAATTAAGAGTTTTTAACTGTGCAGTTGGGGGAAATGTTCCATGATTGATCATCTTCTATTCTTTTTAGCATACCTATTTATGATCTATTTTTCTGTTGTATGCAATGATTTTAATGAAATATGCATAATAACATCTGTTTCTGATTCATCAAGTCTAGTAATTAGAATTCATACTGTGGGCACTTATTTTTGCATTAGTATTAGTGTGAGTAGATCAGTCCTATTACCATAATATCATATTTCTCGTTGGGGACAAAAAAGAGGTGATGGATTATTGTAAGAGGTGATGGATCATTGTAAGAGGTGATGGATCATTGTAAGAGGTGATGGATCATTGTAAGAGGTGATGGATCATTGTAAGAGGTGATGGATCATTGGAAGAGGTGATGGATCATTGGAAGAGGTGATGGATCATTGGAAGAGGTGATGGATCATTGGAAGAGGTGATGGATCATTGGAAGAGGTGATGGATCATTGGAAGAGGTGATGGATCATTGGAAGAGGTGATGGATCATTGGAAGAGGTGATGGATCATTGGAAGAGGTGTTGTATCATTGGAAGAGGTGATGGATCATTGGAAGAGGTGTTGGATCATTGGAAGAGGTGATGGATCATTGGAAGAGGTGATGGATCATTGGAAGAGGTGATGGATCATTGGAGGAGGTGATGGATCATTGAAAGAGGTGATGGATCATTGGAGGAGGTGATGGATCATTGAAAGAGGTGATGGATCATTGAAAGAGGTGATGGATCATTGGAAGAGGTGTTGGATCATTGGAAGAGGTGATGGATCATTGAAAGAGGTGATGGATCATTGAAAGAGGTGATGGATCATTGGAAGAGGTGTTGTATCATTGGAAGAGGTGATGGATCATTGGAAGTGGTGATGGATCATTGGAAGAGGTGATGGATCATTGGAAGAGGTGATGGATCATTGGAAGAGGTGTTGGATCATTGGAAGAGGTGATGGATCATTGGAAGAGGTGTTGTATCATTGAAAGAGGTGATGGATCATTGGAAGAGGTGTTGGATCATTGGAAGAGGTGATGGATCATTGGAAGAGGTGATGGATCATTGGAAGAGGTGATGGATCATTGGAAGAGGTGTTGGATCTTTTGTGGGGCATAATGCAGCTGGTTGCAGAGCTGGTTTGACTCCAGGGGTGTAGCTAACATCAATCCGGCAAGGACTCAGGGTCCCGGGAGCATGAAGGGCACAATGCGCCCAGTTATGGCAGCCTCTTACATGTTCATTCCTTGCTTTAAGACCCATGGCATCCACGGCCAGACTGGGAACCTAAAGCATCCCTGGCAGCTGGGGGTGGGGGAGCGGTGGGGGGGGTGAGGGGGTGCGCAAGTGTGCACTGCGGCCTCTGTTCCTGGGGGCCAATATTGCAGTGCTGCTGCAAAATTGGCCTCCAGTAACAAAACCATCCCCCGCTGCTGAAAAACCGTCTCCACACCCTTCCAGCCTCCTGAGAAAACGCCTGATGCCCGCTAAGGCCAGTCTGTCCCTGATGGCATCTCTGCCACAGCACTGGTTTAACACTGCACCTTGGGGAATACAAATAAAAATATACTCTTTAGAAGCTATCAGTATTTTTTTTTTTGTGAAGCTATAATTCTATCAAATCAACAATAAACTAAACTCCATAGGATAATTTGCCCTCTTTCGATATGCAATCTCCTTTGTATGTCAAATGTAGCCTCTGTTAACACTCTGCGGAACCATCAATAATAGAAATCGGCCATTGCTTAAAACGTGCCCACCACCCGCCAATGGAATCGATTTCCCTTCATTGATAAAGCTTTCCGGATCATTATTGTTTACGAGGGGACTATTTTTACATGCAGAGAAATTATTGGACGAAAATGTCCTTTAAAAGTGGATTCATTTTTGTTAGCTCGCTCTCCAGGCTGGGTTGTAGTAGGTGTTTTCACAATTTAACAAGGTTATTAAATATTTTATTTTTGTTTATTTGATGAGTTGGTCATACCTTTCAAATAAACTACTGCATGAAATGATTTATAATTAACTATAATGAATAAATTGTTTTTGACAAGCATGGCAACTGATTGCAGGCGGGTAATAACCATGACTTAATTGAATTTTGTGTGTTACTATCAAATGTATTAGTGTAATTTGGTTCATTCATTTTGGTTCACTGTTAATAGTGTAATATCATAATTTTAATCAAAATATAATTCAGTAGCTTAGTCTGGACTATATAACGTTTCTTGGCACTGTTGCTATTGCAATGAATCTGCTATTCTGTTTATCTGTCACAATGTGTATTTAATTTTCTGTCAGTCGTTTGCTTTATGCTACCTTGAAGTTTAACAATGGTTGTGTTTTATGAAATGTTGAGACTTTTGTTGCATGCTTTCATTCCTGATAATGGATTCTTGAATTGTGTGGGTCAATGATGAAGCTGTGGTTCTGAAGATATTGTTAGCATTTAAGTTTGACTCTTTTTAGAAGACATTTAGATTATTTACAATGGATTATAGTAAACCTATAGAATGCCATGGTTAAGATTCTCAGAACAATGGAGCTAAGGCAGACTTACTTAGAAACTGGTCCAAGAGCTAATGATACTTCTGTAGCATTTCCTGAAATATATCAGAGGTTTGCAGGGAGTCTGCCAATGGGGGTAGAGGATTTAAAAATGTCTTTCCCCCTCAAGGTTGTACATGGATCTTGCTTTGTGTTAAGTGCCCCAATCATCCTGGCGTGGCTGGTAACGGAAGTTATCATCCCAGACGAAATTGCATGTGATGCAGGAACATGCCGGGTTCAGTTATTCACACAAATACTTCACATGCTCAAAGCAAGACTAATGTCCACGAGCAACCCTAAGTAAGAACAGATAAAAACATGCAGTAATGAGTGCTGGAGCACCGATCATTGCATGTTATTTCCCATTTATTGGTAATCCGAGCTAATTTACCTGCAGGAAGTACAGATTTTGTAGTTTGATGGATTGGGGTGAAAGGGAATTACTGGGTCGAAATCTGGCCTACTCTTATGGCCCTCCTCCTAGTGTAGAGGGGGCAGTGAAGGATCATCCTTGAAGCTGCACCACCCCTGAGGTTTTGGTACAAATGTTCCTATGACTACTCTGTTTTCTTTTTGACAGAATTTGTGGGACTTCTAATACATAGGGATCCCGCACACTGCAGGACTGGTTTCCTTCATGGACATCCTTTGCTGCGCCTTAAGATGTCAAGAGACTGATTGGTCTTCCCTTCTTGAAGTGTAGAGGGGCTAAGCCCTGACGCCATTCCTGCTCATGCCTTTGCTGATGGAAGTGTGTCCAGGTTTTAGATTGCAGTAGCTGCACCCAGAGTGATGGTTACTGGCCTCACTATGTAAATTAAGTCCAGTGGCTAAAGACAGATACTTCCTCCCTTGTTCATGGTATTGTGCGCATAAGATGTTTGCAAAGACCGTGTGCATCCGTTTTGCAATAATGAGAGTGGGCACTGAAATCTGCACGGGTCATAGTTTGCAATAATGAATAGTGCATGTTGATGGGCTTGTCATTAGTTGCTTGCAAACATTTTTCTATGTGGTGGAACCCTGGAGAGTGCAAGATGGAATATGAATGTTGCCTACAATGGCCCACCTCCCACTTCTTCTTCTGTTGAGCTCAAATAGGGAAGTGCACAAGGCTTCCCTGCAGAGTAGAACATGGAAGTTGTATGTGGTCAGCTGCACCAAGACAGTGACCAGCACAACGTGCTCTTTGTTGCCCTTCTTTAACAGAACCTGGTCCTAGGAGGTAGACTGTGCACCAACTTGGGTTAGTGGAATTTTAATCTTTAAGGAGGAACTGACCATGATTGGCAGCTGCTGCCCAATTGCCACGACTTCATCATACATTTCAGAGCGTTGCTCTAACTTATGGAGCACCTCGTTGGGGACAGACCTGCCTGGACGCTCAGATGTTGTCGCTTACAGAAAGTGGAGCCGAACAAACCTGAAGGCAATGCAAAGGCTTTACTTGTCAGCCCCACTTCAGAGCTTGCGTATCTGGAAGCCCCGTCAGCCCAAGGAGTCCAGAGGAACAGGCACTGTGTGTGGAAGCCGTAATAGAGTAACTCCAATTTACAGTACTGAGATGGCATTCAGGTTGTGGCAAACATTACCTGAACCATTCCGTTGTAAAGTAACTGCATTGACGTTGCAATGTGTTTTCTTGGTTTGAGGAGTGTTCTGGTGTTGATCATCATTTACTGCCCATGTACCTGTCTCCTCTCCTGAGCCTTTTCACCTACAAACCACTGATTTCAGGTAATCCCTTTAAGCTTCCATTGGGCTAATTATATTAGCAGTTATAATCATTATAATTAGCTCAATGGAAGCATAACAGGACTACAACAACCAGAATGCATTAGGCTATCACACAAAAGTGCAGTCCTCGCTCTCAGACAGATGATATTGTTTTTTACTCAGTGGTGCAATGTTTAGCTCTCTGCTCCCATGGATGTACACAGGGGGGCCAGGCAGGGACTCTGGCTCTGTCTTTACCTCTCCATTTTTTGCTCCATTCCATATGTTGTACTCTAGCGCTTTACAGGTATCAGCGGTGCAGGCGTGTATGAAATCATTGTTAGCGTTGCATCTAAAAGTATATTAAGTTTTCAGTTGTATTTGTAACTTTGAGACTTTCATTACATGTTTTTTTCCATGCATGTCTGTGTTTCCTCAGTCTGGTTGAGGTATGTTTTTGTGTCTGCCTTCCCATCGTTGCATATGTTTTTCTGCATTCTCCGTGATGAATATTGAAATGTTGAGTGTTAGTGTGTCTCAAATCGCATGCTTGTAGTGTGCGAATGTTCTATGAGACGCTATCTCAGTGTTGTCTGTTTGTGTGTCTTCTACCTCAGTACTGCATGTTTCATAGTAGTCTGATAGCCAACCACCATGAAGATAACTTTAAGCCACTACTTGTTTTTCGTCCCACTGCTCTAAGCATGCTAGGACGTGTAGGCGCATAGGTAATTATAACAGGAAATTTGACAATATAAGTTCCAGGTCAGCTTCTTTGAGCTGTTAACTCACAATCCTCAACTGCCTGAACACCGGCCTTGTGACATGGGAGTAGTTGACAACTATGTGGTTTATGTGTATTAAGTGGTTGTGCTATATTTCTGTTTCTGTGTTCCAAGTGTTTCACAGTTGTGTGTCTGTGGTATAAGTACTGCACGTGTGTTTACTGTCTCAGTGTTGCATGCCTCCCTTCAGTCTCAGTTTTTTTGTGCACGTAATGTCAGGACCTCATGTGGGGATAACTTCAGTGTTGCATTATTGCCTGTGTGCAGCCTATGTAAAGTATGTTTGTGTGTGTGCCGTACAGTCCTTCCTTTATGTGCATCTTCAGTTTAAGTGCTGAAAGCTCTGTCGCTCCAGTCTCTCTTATGTATCCCTGTGAAACTGTGGACCTTATTTAATGCACGAGTCCTCTCAACACAGGTTATCGCAGCTACTACAACTTCCTGAAGATTGAGGCCAGCCAGTCCCACCCTATGATGAGAACCTTCTGCTTCTTGTTGATGCAACCAAGCAGCCTGGGGAGACCTGCCGGAACCAAAACTGGAGATGTGGAAGAAGGTGATATCACGCACTCCTCTTTCTTCTCTTCCTCCTTTCCTTTAGATTTGTCCCTACGACTTCTTTTACCACCACCTCCACCATGACAGGGGGACCCAAAAATTACCAATATTGAGAGGATTGTTAATTTTGAGAGTCAGAAATACTGATTTATTTTGACTTACTCCTGCAAGTGCCAAACTAAATTGGAAATTGCAACAGTTATTGGTGAGACCACGCAAATTTGTCTGGGGGTGCTGCATTTTAGCCTCTTTCCCCACCCTTAAAATTCAACAGCTATTAGGTGGTGAAATTACCCGGTAGGGAAGACTATGTTCCCACATTTTTTGTAATTCCTATTTCATCCAATCACACTGTCCCCAGCTAAATAAGATATAACATCTCACGTGTGATGAGGCCATCTCAGGGACTCCAGATCTCACTTGTGATGAGGCCATCTCAGGGACTCCAGACTCACCAAGTCAACCTTGATTTCTTGACGTTGGTGTCAGGCTCCCACCAAAAAGAACTGTAAGTTGACCATCACAGAGATAGAGGGAGCGAAAGAGAGGGAGGAAGAGACTGTTAATGAACATGAAGAGGGCTATTAGAGTGATGGAGAATGGGAACGTAGGGTAGCTGTCCTGGGGATGGATGCTTGCCTGAAGCAATGAGGTAGAATTTTGTTAAAAAAAGAACGCCCATTAGGAGAGCCTCCTGACAGATTCCAAGTCATGTGAGACCATCAAGCCCAGCATTTCTCAGTTTCAGCAGTCTGCTATCCTCCTCCCTTTCTTCCAGTTAGTGGCTTTGAAAGCAGTGGAGGATCAATCAGGTGGTGGGTCGTCTCAAGTGGGTCACAATAGGTGAGAGAAGCAGTGTGGTTATTAATATTGACTAAGTGCTGCAACTGATTATGCCAGTATGGCACTGACATTAAACTAGAGCCCCTTCTCTGCAGGGATCCAGCTCATGCAGTCCAAGACCCCGCTGACGAAAGAAGCTAATTCCAGGCGGAGCCGTGTACGGTGGTGGTTGGCCTACACCCTCCTCAACAACCCATCTCTCGCAGCACTCCGGACAGCCCGCCTCATAGCCGTCAAACCCGCTCCCAATGGCACACCAGTGATGGGACCCAGCTGAGGGAGGTCACCTGTGGTTCAACGAAACTGTGAGAAAAGCTGTAAAGCAATACACCTCGTTAGGTAGATGAGAGCTTTGGAGACGCCCTGCTTCCTCTTGCGGCTCGCCTAGGGACGAGATTCTTCATGCAGAACTGGACGTGATATGGGATTGCTGTTCTCCCTCAAATGCACCTTAGAATCAGCCTGACACTGTACAAGGAAAGTAAAAATGATTAAAGCACTGCCTCCGAAAAAGACAAGACATTCATTTTTTTTCGTTTATTCCAACAGTGAGTTTCACGTAGCAGATAGGATGACCAGTTGTCCTGAATAGTCCCAGTTTTTCACCACCTGAATCAGCAAATTTAGCTCCTGTCCGGGTGCTCAGAGAGAGTCGATTGAACAAAAGAGGGCCTCACGTTTTCATATATCCCAGGGTAGGGTTAATTAATAGCTCTACTTGGCAAATCAACACAAATCATACTGTATGTAAAAGTTGCGTTTAATTAGCCTTAATGTCCGATTATCTGTGTTGTCTATGTTGCTGAGTGCTGTCAATTAATTCATTCTTCACCCCTCGGTCGATGCAAAATTATAGTCCTGTTTCTAGGTTTGTGGATTGTCCAGGTTTTTGGTTTTCAGTCTTTGGTCACCTAGAGTCAGAGGCCTGATGCACTAGCAGCGATAGAAGATCCACTGTACCCCTAGACCCTTGTGTGGTGCCAGTGAGGGAGCAGATATGTGAAACAGCTAAGGGAGAGACAATGCCGGCTACCAGAGGCAGCGTCTTGTCAGGTGTTATTTCGAGATGTGCTAAGTTGCAAAGCTAACTGATTCTCACCTGTGAGTATTTGTTAAACTAGACAATAATTGAATAAAGTGGCAAGTTTTACGAGGTGAAAAGCTACTAAAAGGGGCGGAGGGTGCTGCCGCAGTGTGGTTTGCTGGAGCGGGAAACCATTCCTGCTGCTACTCAGGGTCACGCAGGGCAGAGGGTGGCCTGCCTCCACTTACAAATCTCCCCCCATCTCCTTTGCTGAGGTCTTTCCCACCCACCCCCCCGCCCCCCCCAACAGCCTCTGTTCCATACCCTGAGCCCTCTTAGCTGGCCAGCAGGCATTCACACGGCAGGGAGCACTGATCCCCATCACTGTCCCCTCTCGAGAGCCCCACCCCCGGGCTCCATTCACCTCCGGTCAACTGCTCACTGCATGAAGGGCAACATTTCCTGGCTTCTCCTTGTTTTGGGGGCACAGATTAAGCTTCACCTGCTCTTATTATTAGCTGTCACATCAAGGACATATGGCGATCGCTCCCTCCTATCACCAGATCCTAAGGTTATGGGCAGCACAGATGGCTGTTATGTGGCATTTCTGAGTTCCACCTCCATTGCTGTCAGACTATGGCAGCCGTTCCCCGCTGTGAGGTCAGCTCACTTTCGGATGTCGCATGTTACTTGATGTCAGACACATCTCAAGCTCCTCTAGTTCGCTCCGTTTGGCCTGTTTTCATGTTGGGTGAAACATGGACCTTGCAGCCACTGCCGATGGAGGACCATCATTTATGGCGCTCATTCGTCCCAAAGTTTTATTTTTATGTGAGAGGTGACAAGATTACTTGCAATTTTAGGTGCACTTTTCCAAAATGTATCACTGGCCAGGGCTTTTCAAGAGATAAAATAGTATTGTGATTTAATGCTTTAAATATAGAAATATTTGTGCAACATCTAAATCATGGGTTTAACACATGGTTGAGCAGAGTCTCATCCTTCCGACATCAGTTAGGTGAGTACCATTGGGTTGCGGATTTGTAATATCTACTGCTACCGTGCTTGGTTGCCATAGCAGAGTTTAGGCATGGCTACAGAAACGCTTTTTTGGGTTCCATTCTGTAAATACCTGTGGATGATGCTACACTCCTTTTGCCTCCTCCAATCTTACAGCGTGTTTTGAATTAATTCTACCCGTGACCAACACAACCATTTGAGCCATAACTAACTGAGTAATCTTGAAACACTGTTAAACGTCAGTACTTAAAGGAAACTGAGTTATGACTGTAACACTCTGACAAACCCAGGATTGGCCAATGCTTCTCTCCTATTCTGAACTCTTGGGAGGGTTAATAGTCTCTGTGAATCTCCTCCTCACGCATCAGCACAGTGAAGTGAGCAGCTGTTCCTCATATGGAGTCTTTCTGCTATTCTGTGACAATAGACAGAACACAAAGAAATGTTGGGGTGCACAGGGAGAGGTGAACCAGTGCTAGATGGGTGCAGTGGCGGGTACCAGGATGCGTTTTTGGTGACCAGGACTTATTTGTCATTGTCAGACTTTGACCCAGAGCAAGAGAGAAAAAGTTAGAAAATGGAGCAAAAGAAAGGTAGAAGAAGATAAGGAAAACAGTAGAAAAGAGGAGAAAGTAGGGATGAAAAATAGCCTGCAAGAGTGAGACAAGAGTCGGAAAGTGTGTGGTGGGGGAAGAAAGAGGCATGAGGTGGAATCAAGGCTAGGTAGTCTTGGTATTGGGCATTCTGGAATTTATCGACCTAAAACCTGGCCCTGGCTGGTGGCACCCGGCACCACCAGGGCCAGATTGGAGCAGTGCAAAAAAAATAGAAAAATGAAAACAAGCCTTTTTCAGCTACGCCCATGAAACCTGGAACACATACCAATATCCATCAGGACCACCGCAAACCCTCTTCAATTTAGGAAAGAGAGGAAGAAACACCTCTTCAAACAACAGTATCTCTTGTCGCAGTAATAGCTCTCCGTTTCACTCTTAGGAATCAGCACCTACCTGCACTCAATCTCTTTTTCACTGTTCTATGCCTTTGACTGTGTACATTGCTCCTGTGTTTCCTGTCTAGGTTTACACTATAGAAACTCCACATGCATAGTGCTCTGGGAGTACATTGGCACAGGGAATCTGGTCCAGAGCATCTACACTGCCTTGATTCCCACCCTCAGTAGTGGCTATCACCTTGTTACCACTGCTGTTTCCATTCCTTAAAAAGACAATGGCAGGCCTGCCAACTTTGAAAAATTCTTCTATGTGAGAGGCGGGGTAAGGTGAGGGGAGGTGGCTTTGAACCTTTTACTATCTGACTAACCATGGAGCAGCTTCTGAGGTCTGAAGGGTGTTGACCACCACCTGAGAGCCACTTCTACTAAATATAACAAATGTTTCTGAGACTGCCACCTGAGGAATGTTCCAAAACCATAATGGACATCAAATGTGCAGGGCATCCACTCACTAGCCGGAAATCTACCAGATTTCCTATTCCTCCTCGGTGTATTAGTGTGATAGCAACTCTTCACCGGGTGACTGTGTAAAGGGAGCTGGGATCATGTGACACACTGTGGTATCGTGTGGCTTAGCAGTAGTAGTGGTGGCTTTTGGGCACCTCATACACTTACGTTTGAAAGTCTTTGAAGAGCGCGAGATCTCGGCGAGCGCGCCCTTAGGGCCCGGCCCCCCGGACCCACGCCACACCCCCAGAGGGGGACGGGATGAGGTGGCCACAATATTGGCTGAGATTAGAGGGGTTTTGAAGGCCTTGACGCCAGCCCCCAATCCCCCAATCCCCATAATACCAGAAGTAGTACCAGTGGTAGCGCCAATCACGCAGGGTGTTCTCACCACCCCAGGACAACCGGGAGCAGCAGCGGAGGGGGGGCAGGCTGCTACAGCGAGTATATTGGCTACAGTAGCAACTCTTTTGGCACAATTGGGTGCACCCGCAGTGGGGAACCCGACTGGGGGCGCGACGGTAGCGCCATGGGCTCCTCCAACGGGCGCAGGCGGGGTGCTCGGCGAGTTAAGCAAACAGGTGTCCCTCTTGGGCAAAGCGCAGGGGAAGGATGCGAACACACCCCTCCAGGCGGCGGGTCAAGCGGCCCCCGCGCAACCAGCGACGACAGGGTCCACTGCAGGTAAGGCAGTGGAGTGCTCAGGCAAGGAGGTAGATAAAGGGTGTGCAGCAATGGGTGGTCACGATTCTGTGTTATCCAAGCGTGGTAAGTTGGCAGCGCATGTTACGCTGGACACACGAGAGAAGATTTGGAAGGGTGAATTCGTGGACATATTCTCCTTAAGTAGACCAAAGAGGAGGGAAGTGGAGTCTGGGGAGAAGGACGGGAAAGAAGGTTCCTTCAGAGATAGGAAACCAAGGGTAGAAGAATCAATCACTAGCTGGTTATTTGGTTTCAATGTTTTTTCCATAGTAATGTTGGAAAAAAAGCCGGAATTGGCGATACCCCTGATATGTTATACGAATAAGATTTTGAAGGCGCAGACGATGTATGGGGGAGTGGCTTGGTTGGATTATGATAGGGACTTTAGATGGGCCAAGGTAGAGGACCCTGACATGGGCTGGGACCAAACAGAGGTAAATGTATGGTTAGAGAGCGTCAATAATAAAGCGCCCATGAAACAGCCCTTTCGGACTTCCCAA
This sequence comes from Calotriton arnoldi, assembly GCA_963921515.1. NCBI lineage: Eukaryota > Metazoa > Chordata > Amphibia > Caudata > Salamandridae > Calotriton > Calotriton arnoldi. The sequence goes on along the minus strand of CAWUFW010000148.1, from coordinate 1,120,507 downwards.
GGGGGCGCAGGGGAGAATAAAAGGAACGTGTTGGGCTTTTAACCGAAAAATGTGTACCTGGCCCACAGGTGCATGTAAGTTCAAACACGCATGCGCATACTGCGGCCACCCTTCCCATCCTGAGTTTAAATGTATCAAGAAGTCCAAAGAAAAAGGGAGGGAGTTTAAGCCACCTCCTCAACAGTAAGCTACCCACTCCAGTTGATATAGGGAGGCTGATTTTCTGGCTGAATCAGTACCCTGACCTAAAGGCAGCCAAGACATTGTATGAAGGGTTCTCCACAGGCTTCCGCATTCCAGCACAAGGGGTGCCCCCATTGGGTTACTGCAATAATCTATTGTCAGCACGCATGCACCCTATGGTGGTGTCACAGAAGGTCGAGAAGGAAAGGGTGCTAGGGCGGGTGGCTGGCCCGTTCACTGCTCCTCCTTTGCCAGGATTTGTGTGTTCACCTCTGGGCGTGGTTCCTAAAAAGGAGCCAGGCCAGTTCAGGATGATTCATAACTTGTCAGCGCCAAGGGGGGCATCGGTGAACGATGCCATAGATCCGTCCCTGTGCTCAGTGACATATTCTTCCTTTGATGCGGCACTCCAGAGGCTGCGCGACTTAAGGCCCAACGCCTTCATGGCAAAGACTGACATTGAGTCGGCGTTCCGGCTCTTGCCGGTGCACCCGAAGATTATCATTTGCTGGGTTTTCAGTTGAATTCCCAATTTTATTATGACAGGTGTATGCCAATGGGTTGTGCAGTGTCATGCAAATACTTTGAGATGTTCAGCTCTATGCTGCAGTGGGTGTTTGTCTTCAGAACAGGGCACAGGGACATAGTACACTACTTAGACGACTTTATGATCATGGGCCCCCCAGCATCAGGAAAGTGTGGCAAGGTCTTGAGCAAGCTAGTAGCTATGTTTGAAGAGCTGGGGGTGCCATTGGCCCCCGGTAAGACGGTGGGCCCTGCTACTAGTATGTCCTTCTTGGGCATTGAGATGGACACAGTAGTGGGGGAATGCAGGTTGCCATTGGACAAGGTACAGGCTTTCTTGCAAGCAATAGATTCAGCCCTGGCGGGTCCCAAAGTCACACTGCATCAGCTTCAGGTTTTAGTGGGCCAGTTGAATTTTGCCTTAAGGATCATCCCGATGGGACGCCCCTTCTCAAGGTCAATTGCACGGGCAATGGTGGGGTTGACTCAAAAACATCATCACGTGCGACTGCAGGCTGATGTGAGGGAGGACCTGAGGGTATGGCGTAGTTTCCTGAGTGACTTCAATGGTAAGGTAATCTGGCCGGAGCCGGCAATATCCAGCACGGACTTGGGCGTGCTCACTGACTCAGCAGGTAGCATTGGGTTTGGGGCAGTGTTGGGGTCCCACTGGTGCAGGGGCGATTGGCCGGCATCCTGGCATGAGAGCGGCTTGACCAGGAACATAGCCTTTTTGGAATTGTTCCCAATTATAGTGGCAGTTGACATTTGGGCTGGATTCTTTAAGAACAAATCAGTAATTTTTGGTCGGACAACATGGCGGTGGTAGAAGCTATCAATAGGCAAGGAGCTACTTGTAAACATGTTTTGAGGCTGTTAAAACATTTAGTTTTGGCTTGCTTAAAGCTCAATCTGCTTTTCAAAGCGGCGCATATTCCAGGTGTGGAGAATCAGGCTGCTGATGCTTTGTCTCGCTCCAAGTTGCAGGATTTCCGAAGGTATCACCCTCAGGCAGAGGAACAGATGACTGGGTTCCCGACATCTCTGTGGAGGATTGGAGCCCGGCCTAGCAGGGCTGGTGGGAGCTTCATTGAGCGAACGCACGAGAAGAACTTACCAACAACAGTTCAAAGCATACAGGACATTTGCTAAGCACACAGGCCGGGTGGCTCTTTTTTCCACAGGGGCGCTCTGCGAATTTTTGCTAGCTCTAAAAGATCAGGGAAGGCCGGCCTCTTACGCTAGGGCGCATGTGACGGCGATAGGCTTCTTTGCGAAATTAGCGGGTCAGCGCGACCCCGGCGCAGTTTTTGTAGTGAGGAAAGCACTGTCAGGATGGGCCAGGCTAGAAGGGGTCAAAAAAGATAGTAGAAGGCCTTTGGATGTTAAAACCCTGGGCGACATTCTGGGGGTACTACAGGCGGTATGCTTCTCTTATTATGAGAGCATCCTATTTGGGGCAGCATTTACCTTAGCTTTTTATGGTGCGTTTCGACTAGGGGAGTTGGTAGGGACCTCCAAATCAGATCACGCAGGGGGGCTCCAGTGGCAGGACGCAAACTTAGTCCAAGGGGGCCTGGTGGTGGTTTTGAGGAAATCCAAGACAGACCTGTTGGGGAAGGGGGCCGCGATCCACTTGTCCCCCGCACCGGGGGAGGGGATTTGCCCGGTAGCAAGGATGAAAGCATACTTGGCGATTCGTACATCAGGGGGTGGAAAGGCACTGTTCATACATGAACGGGGCGAATGCTTGTCACAGTACCAATTCAGGGCAGTCTTTAAGCGGGCGCTGGTGTGTCTGGGCCTGGATTCTAGCGGGTATTCATCACACTCATTCAGAATTGGGGCGGCGACGCTGGCAGCGGGCGCTGGCTTACCAGTTGAGGCAGTCAAGAAGGTGGGGCGCTGGTCTTCGACCTGTTTTAAGCGCTATGTGCGGTCCGAATTACTTTAAGACAACGGATCGATTTATTGGTATGACCATGCTGACGTTTCCATTTCTCTTCCTACTACTAGTATGTCCTCAAAGGTGATATGGGTGTTGGGGCACTCGTTCGTGCGGCGGGCCACAGTTCGGCTACGACAGAAGCGAGTGTCGAAACCTCCGGGTTTAAAAAGGACGACGTTCCTATGGCGAGGCGTGGGCGGTCTGCGGGTCGGCAGTTGCGACAGCTGATCGAGGAGACGCGAGAGCACGAGGGACATCAGTCCCCGGATTTGGTGATCCTCCATTTGGGCGGAAACGACATGGTGGAGTCGGGACGCATGGCAGTCAGGGAAGCCTTATTGACCGAATTTGCCTGGATAGGGAGAGCTTTTCCTAATGCGCGGATCGCATGGTCGTGTATGATACCTCGCCAGACATGGGCCGCCGGAGTCAGATCTCGAGCTTTGAACGTATCGGTGAGGCGCCTCAACGGTGAATTGGCCAAGTTGTGCTCAGGCCCGGGCCGCTTGTGTCATATTCCACATAGACTAATCACAGGGGCCCGGATGTTTCACCATGACGGCGTGCATCTGTCGGACATTGGCACAGATGTGTGGATCAAAGGGATTTGGTCGTTTGTTCAGAACTTGTTTGCAGTTGGGGAGGGTGAAGGACCTGTGGGCCCTGGTCACCCTAGTGGCGGAAAAGAGGCCACAGAACTTTGATTTTCAGGGTTAACGGGAGGCCTGCTGACATACTCCCGAGGCCAGCACTGAGGGGAGAGACGGTAAGCTCTCCGCAGGGAGAATGGGGACACCGGCTGGGGAGGCAAGGGCACCAGGTCACACGAGCCTCCTTAGCAGCCTGGTGGTAGAGGGGTGGGCCCCCAGAAATGGCGGACAAGGACCGAGGGCTGGGGGGCTCACCGCTCAAGGACGCAGGTGGGTTGCGCCTTGCGTGGTTCTCAGATAGGGGATGTGAGCCAGAGGGCCCCTTGGTGCTGGAGGAAGTAGCTAATGCATAACCGGTGGTTATGATCAGTTATAATACTTGTAAATATTAAAAATGCGAATATTGAATTTTAAATGTGAATTTTGAAATGTTTTGTCATGTTTATGAATGTTTTGATGGTTATTAAACATGGCTGTTTTACCCACACTCTTAGACTGGCTAGTTTGATTGTGGGTTGCATGAGGTTGGGGCGGGGGACATGCTGGGGGGTCCAGGCTCTATGAAGAGCGCGAGATCTCGGCGAGCGCGCCCTTAGGGCCCGGACCCCCGGACCCACGCCACACCCCTAGAGTCCGGTCCAGTAGCCCGATTGGCTACTGGCCAGTAGAAGTGCTTCCGGGTCACTTCGTGACGCGCATCCGGCCGGAGCAGAGGAGGTTAGGGGCGGAGCCAAGGAGGCTATTTAGCCCGTAGGTGCACCTCTGCACTTTCTCTTTTCCCGCTCGTGGACCCCTGGACCAGTGGAGCGGAATCGATCTCCCACCCACCCGTCCCTGAGTTTAGTAGTTTGGGGGTAGGTTTGAGGGGGATTGGTGGAAAAAAGGCCACAGAACTTTGATTTTCAGGGTTAACGGGAGGCCTGCTGACATACTCCCGAGGCCAGGACTGAGGGGAGAGACGGTAAGCTCTCCGCAGGGAGAATGGGGACACCGGCTGGGGAGGCAAGGGCGCCAGGTCACACGAGCCTCCTTAGCAGCCTGGTGGTAGAGGGGTGGGCCCCCGGAAATTGCGGACAAGGACCGAGGGCTGGGGGGCTCACCGCTCAAGGACGCAGGTGGGTTGCGCCTTGCGTGGTTCTCAGATAGGGGATGCGAGCCAGAGGGCCCCTTGGTGCTGGAGGAAGTAGCTAATGCATAACCGGTGGTTATGATCAGTTATAATACTTGTAAATATTAAAAATGTGAATATTGAATTTTAAATGTGAATTTTGAAATGTTTTGTCATGTTTATGAATGTTTTGATGGTTATTAAACATGGCCGTTTTACCCACACTCTTAGACTGGCTAGTTTGATTGTGGGTTGCATGAGGTTGGGGCGGGGGACATGCTGGGGGGTCCGGGCTCTAATGTCCCTTGCAGGCTTCCGTAGGAAAAAGAATCTCCATTGCATGGAGCCCCAGTACATCTTAAGAGGGATTTCGAAGAGTAGTATTTATGAATATATGGCGTGTTAGGATTCTAAGGACAGCCACCCACTGCCTTTTAATAAATCTGTGACGGAGTTCGAGAAATTGATAAATCGTACCTAGCACACACTATCTGCAATCAAACATCTATATATAAAACTCTTAATATCCGGGTAGGCCATTCTCTTCCACCCCATACTCAAAAGGTCAATGCCTTATTCAAGACCACTCCTTAATCATATAAATTGTATTTACCTGCATGAAAGTAGGCTTCAAACGTTTGTTGTGACACTATGAACTTTAGAAAATATAGAAACAGAAATAGATCTAAAAGATCTCTTGGCTTGAACATCTCAGCCTGTGCCCCCACGCCCCCTCCCGTGCGCACCTAAAAAATGCTGAAAGAGAAACAGTGGTGTCAACATTTAATTCAGACATTGAGCAGCATCACAAGTGACCCTGGGAATGCGTGGAAGGTGTGATCAGTTGTGCTGTGCCATACTTCACTTCAAGTACACCTGATTTTGTTGTTTCCTGTCCCTCTTGTACCATACCGCCCCCGCATCTTCATTCTTCGTGTGACTCCAGATTAAGTCCCTTTGACTCAGTCCAAGTCTAGCTTTACTACTGACTTGATGCGGCCTCGAGTAAGTCCTCTTCCTTCCCTTCAAAGAATGGATTTTGAGTAAGTATCTTTTCCTTCCTATACCTCACTCTGCCTCCCATGCCTGTAATAAAAGGCTTTGAATGACTTTGATGTGCCACTGCACTTGCTTACGCCTCAAACTAACACTGGCTTTGCCAGAGACTACCACTAATGGATCGCCTTGCCTCCATGATACCCCCTTGCTGTGAAACCTCAGACAAGAAACTCTAACTCTACGGCCTCAATTACCATTTCTTCTTGAGATTCCAACACCCCTGCAAACCCTTCTGTGTACCTGGTAATAACCTGACGTGATAAAATCTTACAGTTGGACTCCACCCCCTCCCCCCCCCCCCGGCTGATCACACCTGTTGGAATGTAATAGTGTAAAAGAACGGTGCATTGAGAAATTGGAGTGGAAAACACCCAAAGCTGCATTTTATGCCTCGTTTTAATGGGTACAACTTTTAAACGGTGGCCTTTAACCCTAAGGTATTGGATTTTAACAGATACGATGAATAGCCCAACTCATGGCGAAGCACTCGTAACCAAGGCCTATGAATCTAACTCGGTGATCTTCAAACTTTTAATGCCACGCCCACCTGTGCAAAAAAAAAATCATCGCCCCCGTGTCACATTTTATCACAATTATTTAATTAAACTGGCAAATAAATATGCCTAGACTTATATAAACATTGCAGGTAAGTTCTCTTACCATTTTTAAAATGCAATTAAATACATGATTGCCAAACATGCTATTCTGGTCAGGCAGGCCTTACTAAAGTAAAAACGTATCCACAGTGTGATTCTTAGAAATGGGGGGGTGGGTTCTGAAGGCTGTTTGAAGTCCCTTGCCTTTTGACACCTTCTCCCAGCCAGGATATAAATGACAAAAGACGGTAGCGATGCCCATTACGGAGCGGCTTACTGCTGCTCATTTTCTTTCTGGAGAAAACAAAGCACTGCTATTAGCATAATGCTTCTTTTGTCTAGAGCCTGGTGCCCCCCCTGGGATCACTTGAGGCCCCCCACTAGGGGGGCCCACCCCCAATTTGAAGACCCCTATCCCGACTGGAACATCATTTCAAAAGTTAGTTTTTAACCTCATAATAGGAACTTGTCTCCAGGGCACAAGTCGGGGGTACACGCGGGTGAATGGCGTCCACCCACTATTTTCACAGGGTGGGCGCCGTACACCCTGCCAAGAAGTTGGGCCCAATGAAAAATAGGCTGAATTCGTCCCGGTGTAATTTGCAAACACCGGGACACATTCAGCAGCGCCTGCACGTTGTTGTCTGCTTTCAATCCGCAACAACGTGCAGGCAGGGATGGGGCTTTCTTATTTAAGACTCCTGCTGGGCCCATTACAAAGGCCGGATCTGAGGGGTCATCAGGCCTGCTTTTGTTCGAGTCTCCTGGCTGGGAGCAGTCAGGAGCCTCACACCTAGAAGCAAATGCAGCAGAGGGGAAACAAAAGCTCACACCTTGTTAGCACTTCACCCATACTTAAGAGAGGCAACTTTTCACTTTGTTCAGGCTCTGTTTAGGAAATATGCATGCACTGTAAGAATGTCAGATGTGTTGGTCTTTCCCAGTATTTACACAAAATAAATAGCATTTATATAGTGCTTACTACCCCTTAGGAGGCTTTGTAATAATTTAAATATCACTATATTTTCTTGTAAAGCACTATGGGTAGAGGAAGTTTACGCTATCAAAAGGCAACACTGTTTTATGTGTAGCTTACAAAAGTGTGAATCTTCTGCCTAAATCAGGAGGGTTTGCATGTATACTTGAAATGTGCTCCAATGTACTCATGATAGACCTGTTAAATATATATGTGAGGGCTTAAGATCTGATGTCACTTCTTATGATGCCACTTCCTGTGATGCCACTTCCTGTGATGCCACGCGCCGTGATGTCACATGCCGTGATGTCATGCGCCGTGATGTCATATGCCGTGATGTCACGCTCCATGATGTCACTTGCATACTGATTAACTAGGTTAGTCCCCCCCCCTTATTTTTTTAGGACTTGTGCCCTGCTTGTCTCCCTGTGTCACGCTGATTGCAGATCAACCACTTAGGGCCTGATTATGAGTTTGGCGGATGGGTTACTCCATCACAAACGTGACGAATATCCCGTCTGCCGTATTACAAGTTCCATTATTTTCCATTGGATATAGTGTGTATCTATAGATGAAAGATATTCATCCCTGAACCTCAGTCTATCTCTCGTTCTGCCCTGGACTTTTGGTAGCCTGCATGAAGATTCCTTTCCTCTCTGTGCTTCAGTGTGATTCTGGCGCAGTATCGTACCTTCCTGGCCAGTTCAGGTAATGACACTGTGAAACCTAGGGTGAGACACTTCACCTGCATATGTCTGTTTAAGGTCAGTTCAGGTAATGATACTGTGAAACCTAGGGTGAGACACTTCACCTCCCTCTTTGTCTATGAGCAGTTCAAGTGATGACACTAAAACCTCGAATAAGATATGTCACCTCCATCCCCTGTTCAGGTAAAGACATTCACAAAAAAGAGCAGGGAGAGGATTGTTTTCCATTCCATCCCCGGTCCTGCTATGACTATACCCTTGGGCAGATCAACTCATCGCCTGGTGCTGGTGTCTAAGCTCTGCTCCACATCATCTCTGGAGAGTCACTTTAATAACTGACATCATCTCACCCCATCCCTGCCACTTATAACTCCTTCTTCCCGTTTGTTACAGTCGATGCAGGCCACAGTGGTGACTCTAGGAGAGTAGCTTTCCTCTGCCAATGACTAGTTCTGTGAACTTGGTTAAGCCATCTTGCAGAGTCACGTTTTAATTCCAGTGGGGCCAGTACGAGGTGTTAGTGCCCTATCGGAATTATGAGTTTGGTGGCGTTCTAGTTGAGATACCAGGAATAACCAGCGAAATGTGGACTGGAATTACTGATTCCCCTGGTGATTGTTCATTTGTAATGGAACCATCAGTTCCCGTTTTAATTCCAGTGGGGCCAATACGAGGTGTTAGTGCCCTATCGGAATTATGAGTTTGGTGGCGGTCTAGTTGAGATACCAGGAATAACCCGCGAAATGTGGACTGGAATTACTGATTCCCCTGGTGATTGTTCATTTGTAATGGAACCATCAGTGCCCGTTTTAATTCCAGTGGGGCCAGTACGAGGTGTTAGTGCCCTATCGGAATTATGAGTTTGGTGGCGTTCTAGTTGAGATACCAGAAATAACCAGCGAAATGTGGACTGGAATTACTGATTCCCCTGGTGATTGTTCATCTGATAATCTGTTCGTCCCCCAGACTCAGTAATTGATATGCTGAGCTACTCGGCAGGTTACCAGGGAGCTCTTCTTCACATATGCCACTTAGTAGTGTGTCCCCTCCTCTGTGTGGCACATACTCGATATTCAAATGACAGCACCCCACTGTCCTAGGACTAGCATGTTCTGAAAAGCTCCACCCTACGGCTGACTGCACATAGCGTGGGATAACCTCATGCTCTCATGGCCCAGATACCCCTAGGGGTGACAGTGTTGCGCTTTACAAAAGCTGTTTGATTGATTGATTGAGTCTGAATGAAGGGACAATACAGCAGTGATTGAGTATTACTTTCATAATTGCACGACTTCCTACTAATCCTTCAATGTACACATGTTTGCTTAGCAAGATGCTTATGGCATCAGCTCATCTTCTATGAAGATCAGCTTTACCAGCCATGTGATCTGGTGCTCTTCGAGCTGAACCAACTGAGCCCAGTGCCCTGGTATCCTCTCAATAGCATCTTCCAACAGCTATAAATTTCCTACGTTTGCAGGATATGAAGGGGTGCCAGGACAGCAGTGGAGTGCTGTTGGCTAGATTGAGGTGGATTGACAGAGCTGTGCAAGTACCACAGAATAGATATAGGGTTTACGCTGTTCAAATATTAGGCGTGGGAGATGTTTTAATCTTCAACCTTAAAATAGGATAGTGTTACCAATTTTACTGACTTCGTCCAATTTCACTTACAGGACATGTCCACACAAAGTGTTGCAAGACAATCTTCTTGCAATTTGTTTTTTGATACATTGTTTTCAGCTGAAGTATTTTCTCATGCAAATCTACATCTGGCACAACTTTAAATCCCCGTTCATGTTTTTAAACTAAAAAACTTTGCAAAGGTCACAATGATTAGAAAGTTTTTTTAAAACGCTGTGTAGCTGTAGAGGAGATGCAGCATACTGTTGGTCGAAATTTAAACCCAATTACTGTGACTGTGTAAAAATATCTTTGGACATAGTTCAGGTCAGAATCGAGGTACCTTATAAGAGCTCTAGTGAGGTCCGGAATTTTTTTCTGAGCATACTGCATTAAGAATTGAGGCAACATAGCAGAGCTGAATCCTTAACCAATCAAAAGAAGATTCTGCAGGTCTGGATTCGCGTTAATTTCCAAAACTCTGTCTGGGAACCAGAACCGAAATGTAGGTGCTGCACATTAAATGGCAAGGGTTCCAGTGCAAGAAAAGCACATGCTGGAAGTCACAATAGATCAGCTTAGGAGGCCCCAGAACTAGGCCTGGGCGGAGTTCGCAGGAGACATAAAAACTCTGGAAGCAGCGGAGTGCAGCTCAAACTGCTGTTCGCGCTGATCTTCCTGCCGCTTGGGTAGAAATTCTACCTGAGCGGCAGCTCGCGCTCACCAATTTACCATTGGCAAGCGCGAGCGGGGAAAAACTCTGCTGCGCTACACAGAGAGAATTTTTCTGCACTCCGCGGGCTCTGCGGAGCGCGGAGTGCAGACAACTCCACAAACTCCGCGAACAGAGCGAAATTCACCACCCAGGCCTACCCAGAACATTAATACAGATGCTCTAGAACAGTGGTTCTTAACCTGTGGTCCAAGGATCCCTAGGGTTCAGGAAGCCTACTCAGATTGTGTGATGTCTTTGGAAATTAAATAATATTAACAGATTAATAAAGTGTACATAAATAAAGAAGTAAAATTGAAGATTTTAAAACTTTCTGTAAATTGAAGGAAATAGAAATTGGAGGGTAAAAACTAAGTTAGTATCCTCAAATTGATTTGTGGGAGCAGTTCAAGTTCATCAAACAGAATATAGCATGGATTATGAGTGGCCTCAATTTAATTTAGAAAAGCTCCATCCTCCCCATTAAATTACATTTTTTTATTTTGTTTCAGATTTGTATTTGATTTAAATAAAACATTTCCTCATTTGCATATTTGTTGGATGAATACTTGTTTCTGTATTTTTTGTGTATGGTTTTGCAGTTCATATCATCGACAATGCTTAGGCGGGAGTCCCTGGTTTCTGGTTTCTACTAATGACTCAGTGGGGTCCCTGGATTCCAATAATGATTCAGTGGGGGTCTCCAGGTTCCAGTAATGATTACGCAGGAGCCCACAGACGTCAAAAGGTTCAGAACCACTGCTCTAGAATTTGGAATCGTGTTTTTACATTCTATTCCTGTAGCTTGCGCTCATAGCATGTCCACACTAATCCGGCGAGGAGTGAAAGCGAGGATCATTATGGTCTCTCTCTTAAGCAATCACTGCCACGCTTCAAACTTGGCACCTTCAGGGGTGCTGTGAAATTGCAGGTCCTTTTGTATCAACACGCCTGTTACCATGGCAGCGGCAAACCTTTGACCGCCCTCTTGGCTCCGAGAGTCCTGAGATAATCCAAGTGCACCACAGGATACCTGTTTCAGATTCAGAACTTCCTAGCTGAATTGTCCTTCATTTTTAAAAATACTCGCAAAAAGTAAATTTAAAGGAACAGACACCTATAATTTGGAGAGCGACTCTAATACTTTAAAGACCTATGCCTGATTACCAATAGTTGAGCAAAGGTTGTGGAGCTTGGTTTGCATATCCCAAACATCCTTAAAGGATTGACTGTTTATGGTAGCAACACTCAGAATGGACATCTCATTCCACTGCTGTGCAAGAAGAGATGCAGGATTTCTATGGCATGCATTATGGAATAGTGAATGCCAATTCCATGATTTGTGAACTATTGGATGTCCATGCCAAGCACTGTGAGATATCTGTAGTCATTGATGTATGCTATAGCATATCCCTTGCTATTGTTATGCTTTGTGTTCCATGAGCACGCTGTCCCGAGTTGCAGGATGGCACTTGTTGGGACTAAGAGATGATGTCTTAGATGGGAATTATAGAATGCCTAGTGGTGACCACCAGTTACATTTAACATGATGGAAAGTGAATGCTTTGATGTCAGATGTCACATAGTGACTGAGCATTACAATACGTCTGATACTGTGCACTGCAGAAAGACTTCTGTCTGGGACACACATTATACTTGGGAAATCTGTGAATTATAGGATGCCTGAGGTCATGACTGTGCACCAAGGAATCTAAGATGCCATATGCATGCATTTCAAGAATTGCCATCCTAGATCTGGCATAATAGCTGCAAAATACAGGATGTGTTTTGCCACAACTCTGATTTATGTAGTGTCCTTCCCAGGTATAATAAAGTATCTAACACTTTTGCCGAAGATCTCTGTATCCAAATCCAGTCATTAAGGTATTTCTTTTCATGTCTGTGTATTTTATGGTGATTGACTTCATTAAAATGCATTACAATTAGTCGGACATACAGGATGTGTGTTAACAGATGCCTGTGTGAATTAATTTATTATTAAATGTGTGAAGTTAGTCATGCTTTGTGAGAGCTCCCATCATGCCCGAGCATGATCAATTATCCAATGCAGGTTTGCATTACAGGATCGATGCTGTCATTATTAAGTACTATATGACATTTGACATAATGTATGTGTGTTAAACAATGTCAGATCTCGCTATGCAGAGAACGGTGTGTGTTATTATTATGAAATATTCAGTGGGTGATGTGATAGTACCTTTTTGGAGGTCATCCGTTGTGGTTGCGTTTGCGTTTGACTGAATGCCAAATGTATGTCTCTTACTTCAGGGTGTGTCCTATCTGGGGATGATAATACTTGCTGATATTCGGATCTGGATTCCCAAAATAATTAAAATTCATGTGATGGATCGACTGCCTTTGATATCTCTCAATATTGTTTTGTTGACCACCAAATATCATCTGTATGGTAACTCTGTACACCGTACGGTCTTTTGACTAATTTACTGTAACTCTCACAGCTTAAGGCTGGGATGAGTACAGAATGAAACAGCCTGTGAGAGTTACAAAATGAAAATGCATGCTGTGGCCATCAAAATCCAAGTTGAAGCATCCTTCAAAGTCTCTCCTCTGTTCCTCCATGATCCTTCTCTTGGCAATGAAATTACTAAAATCTCATGGTGCTGGAGCCCCCCTGTTGCCTTCCCAGAATGGACTCTCACGCCATACTGCTGACTGTCCAGTGACCTGGCAACAGAGACCTCCACTGAAGCCTCGCTGGTTCCCATTTCATTGGTGGCTACACATGAATAGATCCCCTGGTGCTTTATGCTCACGTGGGGAATTAACAGAGTCCTGTTCTGGAAGACCAGGTAGCCATCTGTCCTGTGGTCGACACTGGTGGTATTCACAATCTTTTCCTTACTTTGCCCGACAGCTGTGCAGTCACAGATCTCTTGCTTTGTGGCTTGGAAGATCCACTTGATGGTTGGAGATGGGCTCCCTGTAACATTGCAATGTAACATCAGCCTAAAATCTTCATGCTGCTCAGTTGTGGCCAACGTCGGATCATAACTCACACCTACAGATGGAGATGAGCACTGTAGGTTGGGCGTCTTCCCAAAAGTGATGCCTCTGAGGTTCTTGGGGTTGGAGCAAACAATGGATCCCTGTTGTGCGATAGCAATGTGGGTATTATTGGTCCACTCTTTAAGCCACTCCAGGGGGCAGGTGCAGTTAAACAGGTTGTTGTGGATCTGCAGGTTGGACAGAAAGCCCAACGGATCAAATGTTCCCTTGGAAATGGTAGTTAATCTGTTGTTGTTGAGATGCAAGGACCTTAGGCTTGTTAAGCCACTGAAAGCATTTCTTGGAAGAGATGACAGCCAATTATTGTCTATCTTCAGAAGATTTAGGTTAGTGAGGTTGACCAGGTCCTCCCAAGGAAAGCTCACGAGCTGGTTGTGGCTCACATCCAAGCTTTTCAACTCTGCCAGGATTGCAAAGGTGCCTTGCTGGACAGCCTTGATCTCATTATGTGCAAGCCACAAAGACGAGACTCTGGGCACCTCCTCAAAGGAGGTCACTGGCAGAAATGTTATCACATTAGCAGAGAGTGTTAGCCTGCTGAGGTTAGAAGGTAGCCCAACCGGCACCAGCTGGAAGCTGCCATATGCACAGTTAGCAGCAAAACCGGAGTATCTCACAGTGCAAGCGCAGCCTGCAGGGCACCCAGAGATTTCCCTGAAAAAGAGTACGTAGAGGGCCAAGCCTACAGCACATGCCTGCATCATGCTTCCTGCAGAGGACAAAGGGAGAGAATATTAGCCAGTACAGTTATATTTTTGGAAACTGCAACATAAGATATATTTCCTTACAGTTTAACTCAAATTGGCTATTTGCAGTTGTATAAATCATTTGAATTGGTCTGAATAAGAAATACACTGAGTAGCACTTATATACTGTATGTCTTTATGGTAAAAACCCATTTGATTTCCAAAATCCCTCTCTTTGCATATTTTATCTTTCCTTTTTGTCCTTTATTACCTCCACTAATCCCTCGAGGGACCCCTGTATACTGCGGCCCTGTCAATGTTTCTATTATCTTCTCTTCCTTTTTAGTTCAGGTCTAACGGCCTATCTTTAGCTAGCTAGAGAACTTTGTATTTTGTCAGCTTATTGCTGATTTAGGCTTCTACAGTCTTACTTCAACCCATCAACAGCATTCCTTATCTATATACACGATCAATCACAGACCAGACTCGTTATTTAATGGATTTTCAGTTCATCACCAGTCTTACAATATATTTGGAACATCTGTGGTGTAGATAGCCCTGCAGGGATGTACAAGTTCTCAGGCCAAGTGCAAAGAGAGTTGATTACATTTGAATTCCAGGGGAAGGAAGGTTATATACATTTGTGCAAGGGGTTAAGCAGTGGTAAGTCTGGATCAAGCCACTGTTTCTTACCAAAGAGTTTGTAGAAAAGGGACTGAGCCGCATACCTAGCATTCGCACACGTTGTTCATTTCAATCTGCAGGATGTTTTGACAGTTTCACAGGTTTGTCTAGGGGCAGTGATAAGGGTTGGTAGTCAATGTTGGTTAGCATATTGGACGAGACATCTGCACTCACCTAACTTCAAGTGTGCACCAGGTGCAGGTTTACAACAAGCAACCAATTAGCAAAAATACAAGACCTTGTTCCACATTTTCTTTGTTCTCCAGCTCATCATTTTCCAACATCCATAAGGGGGATTCAAGATTCCTGGATAGACAAGCTGCATCCTTAGACCCAACTAGGGAAGTGGTTGCCTGTTCATTTACCACCACTCTGCACGACACCTTCCAATCTTGGTTCAGGAAAGGCTCCAGTACAGAGATTACAATACTGAACATCATTGACAACCTACGCAGCTCTCTGGATGATGGCCAGGCCTGCCTCCTAGTCCTCCTAGACCTCCCGGCTGCCTTTTATACCTTTAACCATGACATTCTCCTAAACACCCTCTCACAGCGTGCAGACATCAAAGACACTGTCCAACGCTCACAGCTAATCATACTAAACAACTCTAACTCCAGTCTCACAAGGAGTTCCTCAAGGATCAATCCTGTCTCCAGCATCGTTCAACCTCTACATGGAGCCCCTTGCACTGACCCTCAAACAAGCCAGAATTGCCTACCACCTCTATGCATCCGACAGCCAACAATACATAAAAATTTCATCAGCGAAAGATATCCAGCATCTAAACAGCACTCTTTTTATGTTACAATCCTGCTGACCAACAACCATCTTAAGCTCGACCCCAACAAAACAAAACTCATCTTCTTCCTTTCCCATTGATATCTGGCTCGACAACCTCACTGCATTAAACTTCAAACTATCTATCTCCAACTTCTTCAAACCTCTATGGATTACACTTGACAGCAACCTGAACATGAAAGAGCATATGAACTCCTCAGCTAAAGGTGCCTTCTACATGCTGTATCACCTTAAAAAACTCAAACCCTTCATCTCTCTCGAAGACCTAAAGACCATGGTGCAATCCCTAGTCCTCTCCAAGCTGGACTACGGCATCACTGCGATCATGGGCTCCCCAAAAACACACCTCGTCCCTCTGAAGGCTACATTCCATGCAGCGGCCAGGCTACTCTCGGGGATGAGTCGCTTTAACCACATCACTCCCACCCTCAAGAATCAGAACTGGCTACTTATCTAGGCAAGATGTATACTCAAAACTGCCTGTATATCCCACACAGCTCTCTACACTGAAAAACCAACATACCTCACTAACAAACTATCAATAGCTAGCCAAAAGAGACCCCTTCGAAGCTCTATCACTCTACTCCTGATTCTGCCTAAATTCAAGAAAGAAAAATCTTGCACCTGCTCCTTCTACGGAAACGTTCCTAGAATTTTGAACTCCTGTCTCAGGATCTGTGCGACAATCAATAATTCTCTCAGTTCTGAAAAAAACGTAGACTTCTTCTTCTCAATAAATACCTAAACCCTCCCACCTAAAACATCTCCCTTGCCGGATGCTCCTCCCCGAACCCCAGCCACAGAAATTGGAGCTTCACTACCTCGGGAACAAACTGTGCTGCTACTCTCCCCACCTCCGCAACACCCTACCATATCTACCTCCAAAGTATATCATCCCGGGGACGCTAGAGGGCGCGCGACAAGATGGCCGCTCACTGGAGCAGCTCTGTCGGCCGAGCCTTCTTCTTCTTCAAAATCCTCCAGTCCTGCCTAGAAAAACTGCCTCAAACCCCACGGCCCATGTGCCGGAACACGGCGTGCACCCGACAATATAAAAAGTTCTGTGGTGGAGGGCTAAATCAACGAGCAACGCCGCCAGCGGATAGCCGAACCTGCATCGCGCCAGCTGTCCGTCCAGGCCGCACTCCGGGGGAGGCGCCGTGAGTAACGGCGGGTGACGCTCTCCCGCGCCTGGTGTCTCACGGAGGTGAGGAGGTTCATCGCTGCCTCGGATCCGGCTGCGCTGCCGCACCGGGCGGGACTCGCTGGGTTGCGCCGGCTTGCGGCCTTATTGCAGTGAAGGGGACTCCGACATAGACGCCCGCTGCTGGCGGGCATTCGCGTAGCCTGCCGCGACCTGTGTGCTTCACACCGCCATCGGAGACTGTGGAGGGGTGCCCGGATCGGCGGCGTCCGGCACCGAGATCAGCCCGACTCCCTTGGGTGAGTGCCACGGGGCGGCGTAGGAGGTGATGCCCCCCCCTCAACCACTCTCCTCGCTGGACCTTATTATTACTTCGCCATCCACAAACGAGGAACCCTACGCAGGGACAGACTATTGCCGCACATAAGCGGGGGCCCCCCTGGTGTTTCACTCTGGTTGGCTCACTGACTGTCATTCATCTCCTGTGGTTGTTTGAGTGGCGCCCTGCCGACCTCATCATCTTCCCGCGCGGCTTTTGCGCTGCCTTGCGGGCGCCGCAACTCGAGCACAACCGCACCCTGCCTTGCGCCAGCTCGCAGACCCAGGCTAACACCTCTTCGGCTACGACTCCTGCTGGCAGAGCATTCTGTTCCACCTGCCTGAGCTCTTAGTCTTCTTGAACAGACCCAATCTACGCCTTGTGACGTGACTACTACGCACTTGCCTTTGTGGACGCCTTACTCCCGGGAAAATCGCCATCAAACTGAACTCTACGGTCTACACATCAGTTTCCACGCGGGGTGACGCTCGTGCTGAGAACGGATTATTGGGGGAGATACTTGAGCCCACGCTACATACCTGAATCCTAGCGTACACAATCTACCCCCCCTTCCGCACATTAAGCTCACCAGCGAAACACATATTAATCCTGTGCACGATGGGGAGAACAGACCGCAATCAACCACGTCTCAACTTTGAACCACGGCGTGGTGGCAAGACAACCCAACACGCTGCTTCCGACTCCGAGGCAGACGCGCCCGCCGACCAACTGTCTAGTATCGACAAGACACTGCTCGCGGTGCAGGCCAGCCTACAAACCATTGATGGGAAGATCGATCATCTAAATCTGCGGATGGATCACATGTCCACTAAGCTGGATAAACATGCCATGCGCCTGGGAGAAGCGGAGACTCGTATTTCTATGGCAGAAGACGCTTTACAACAGGTAACATCAAAAGCAAACTCGATGGAGAACGTGCTGGCGCTGATCCAGGCTCGCAATGAAGATTTGGAGGCCAGATCCCGACGCAATAACATCCGCGTCACGGGCCTTCCGGAATCCACCAACACTGGCCGGCTAGAAACTTACATGGAGGGTCTACTGCAAACAATCTTTGGTGCGGAGAATTTATCATCAGTCCTGAT
The DNA here is from genome assembly GCA_963921515.1 of Calotriton arnoldi. NCBI lineage: Eukaryota > Metazoa > Chordata > Amphibia > Caudata > Salamandridae > Calotriton > Calotriton arnoldi. The sequence goes on along the minus strand of CAWUFW010000148.1, from coordinate 1,102,632 downwards.
AGTGAAGAGAGTCCATTGTTCTCTTGCCGCCCGACCGCCCCCGGGGGCCCCTCCGCGTCCTATCATCGCACGCCTGCTAAATTACAGAGACCGGGACACTATACTACGCTTGGCGCGCGAGAAGGGTACCATCACCCACGAGGGTAATACCCTCGCCTTCTATCCCGATTTCATGGCAGCCGTTCAGGAAGCTTGTCGGGAATACCAGCCTGTGAAAAAGATTCTCATCTCCGAAAAAATACCCTATGCAATGTTGTACCCAGCACGGCTGCGAATCGAAGCCAATGGGAAACCGAGAATATTCACCACCCCCAAATCAGCGATGGACTTCGCAAAAACTCTCAAACGTCGCAGTCGAGACCCACCCGACGCAGTGGAGGAGGACTCTGGGGGGGCTGGTGCACTGGAGTAGTGACATCACCAGGCGTCATGGGCTCCCTGCTCATCTTCAATTGTTCTTTCTCCACTGAACTCTGTCGGATCCTCCATCCTGCATTCGGCCATGTGTGGCAGAGGTGACTGCAGAGCGGACCGCACATGTGGAACTACTGCATTCAGATAAGATTTCTCTTTCTCACTTTGACCTGTTCTAAAAAAGATATTAGGTATTGTTTGGCTATCACTCCTGTCCTACTCAAGTTTCAGGGGCTTACAGATACCAAGATGGCCTTACCCTGGGTATCATGTGCACATTCCATATGCAGGACTACTACCTTTTCTGGCTCGTCCACCTCCTATGACAACAGGAGGGAATGCGTGCTCCAGTGTCCCCCACATGGGTGTTCCCCATTCTTGTTTGCCTCCCTGGAACTGTACTAGGGAATTACTATGGGTGGTTTGGGTTGGCTTTGGCAAGTTGGGGGAGCCAAAGTGGGTGGGGGGGAACGGTTCGATTACCACGTGCATTATCGGTGACTATGAGTTATAAATGTTTTTTCTTAGGCGCTCACACTAAAACACGCTTCACACATATTACACCTGAGTGTCACACAACGATGACGCTGTGATAACATGTCTCACTTGGAATGTCCGGGGACTAAACTCGCCCAAAAAGATTCGCCAGGTCCTGGCATATTTAGACCGCCATGACGTCCGCATTGCCCTCATACAGGAGACACATCTGACCAAGCAAACAGACACGCATATTGGAAGACAGTGGGCCGGCTACCGTTTGGCCTCCTCTTACTCCTCCTACTCCCGTGGGGTACTCACACTTATTAAACGGAGCCTGTCCTTCACTATGATTCACTCCTGTATAGACGAAAATGGGCGATACGCCATGATCCATGGAAAACTAGAAGGCAAACTCATCACTATAGTAAACACCTACGGACCGAACACGGACGACCCGGGTCTCTACGAACGTATGTTCTCTATTTTGAGAGACTGGTCTGAGGCTGCGATTCTCTGGGGTGGGGATCTGAACACACACCTCGACCCGACTAAGGACAAATCGAGCGCACGGGATGGTCAATCTCCTAAAATAGCTAAGGTCATTCGTGAGGGAATGGCGGAACTGGGCCTACTTGACATATGGCGCCTTCGCAATGTACATACGCTGGAGGGTACACATATTTCCACAACACAACAGTTGGTCCCGTCTCGACTACTGGCTATTGAGCGAACATGTGGGAAGCTGGGTATCTGATGTCCACAGTCTGCCCTGCACTCTCTCTGACCACAACCCGGTGCTCCTCACTCTACACATCCCGAAGACCGTGCCCCGCTCCTTTACTTGGCGTTTCCATCCGGAAGCTCTGCTTGACCCGCTTTATAACACGACCATTCGCGAGGCGATCGTACACTACTTCAACACTAACAGCGGCTCCGTAGATAGTGCCAAGACCCTATGGGAGGCGTTCAAGGCCACCATTCGTGGCACCTGTATCTGTACGACGGCTGGCATTTTACGTGACCTGCGCGGGTGCCTGACTAGGATTGAGGCCACTCTGCAAACTCTTGAAGGAGACTATGAGCATGCTCCTTCTGATTTGTTGCTTGCTTCTATTAAAGAATCTGTCGTAGAATACAACACTCTTGCGGAGGAAGAAACACGCTACATTAATAAACGCCACGTGGCCTGCGCATACGGTGAAGGAGGACGCCCAGGGCGTCACCTGGCCTCCAAAATCAAAATACGCATTGACAAACATATTATCACCAAGATCACAGATGATGAGGACAATGATCACTATACCACCCCGGACATAGCGGCACAATTCCGTCATACATATGCCACATTATACACATCAAAGGGGGAGGTTGATCCTCTAGAGCTAGACACATACCTCTCAGACGTGGCCATTGCGTGGCTCACGGACAATCAGAGAGACTTCCTTAATCAACCAGTGACTGAGGAGGAAGTGCGTGCAGCCATCAAGACTCTCCCCAACAAAAAAGCCCCGGGACCTGATGGCTTTCCCAGTGAATTTTACAAAGAATACGCCACAGAACTCATACCATTCCTGTTGGAAATGTACGGCGAAGCCTATGATTCTGGAAAATTACCTCCCACCCTACGAGAGGCCCTTATCATCACCTTGCTCAAAAAAGATAAACCGCCGTCCTGTTGCGACTCATATAGGCCACTCTCACTTATCAACACCGATGTTAAAATCCTGGCCAAGATTCTGGTTACACGGCTTCAGCCCCTCATGCCACTATTAGTTCTCCCTGACCAGTCCGGGTTCATTCCCACGAGATCCACATCCCATAACATGCGCACACTCCTCGCCATGTTTCATATACTCGACCCTGAACTGCAGGCAGCGGCTGTGATGCTAGTCGCAGCCAAAGCCTTCGATTCCATTGAATGGGGATATTTATTTCAGATTTTACAGCGCATGGGGTTCCCACCGAGGTTTATTGGCTGGGTACGTTTATTATATACTGAACCCGTGGCTCGGATTCGTGTGGAGGGTTATACTTCGGACCCCATCCAAATCACCAGAGGTACGAGACAGGGATGCCCTCTCTCTCCACTTCTATTTGCGCTAACGCTGGAACCACTGGCATGTATCATTAGACAACGCCACAGGGCTTCAGCCCTGAATTTTGCCCATCACCCAGTCCACATCTCCATGTATGCGGATGACATGTTGCTCTTTGTTAGGGAGCCGCAGATTCATATGGCGCCAGTTTTAAGAAGGGAGTATATCCGTTTGGTCGTTTTTCCGGCCTGCAAATTAATTGGTCCAAGTCGGAGGTAGTTCCACTGACCTTATGTACACAACCCCACGATCTTGAATTCCCGCTCACATGGGCAACCGACCCCGTAAAGTATTTGGGAGTGTGGGTTCACCGTAACCCAGAAATCGTTGTCCGTGAAAATTACGGTGTTGCATACACTACTCTGGAACAGCAGGTCAATAGATGGCTAAGGCTTCCCTTATCATTGGCCGACCGTATAGCCCTCATAAAGATGGCTGTTTTGCCTAAATTTTTATATTTATTTTGCAACATACTGATTACTCTCACTCAACATTATTTTAAAACTTTGCGCTCCCTGCTCCTTCGGCTGCTTTGGGGAGGCAAACAGGCCCGAGTTAACTGGGAGACTCTCACCCTAGGTTATAAACAGGGCGGATTTAATGTGCCCGATCTCTATCTACATTATCTCTGCGCACATGCACAGTACGCACATTATTGGTTCGGCCCTCATGACTTTATACCACACATTGCGGTCGAAGATGGTGATGCGCATCCCATACCTTTGAGCTCCATGCTGTCCCACAATCGCAGACATACACCCCGCACTGAAATTAATACAATTGACAGTACAGTGGCAGCCTGGCAGACTTTGGGCCGCCTGGCTGGGAAGCTCCCACTATACTCCCCGCTGTTGCCACTCGCTTATCACTCGGCCCTGTCGGTCACACATGACACAGGGGCTATGCACACTTTGAAACTAGCTGGGATCACCCACATGCGAGACTTATACGTGGATGGCACTTTTGTGTCTGATGCCGACACCAGTTACATACAGAACAAGACTCCCTTATTTATATTTCTCTTTCATAGACTAAAAAAAGCACTGCAGGCCCACTTTCCTATATTTCCCGCAGAACCTCCTACACTGCAGGCACTACATACATTGCTCCTCAATCCCACACGACATAAGCTCATCACTAAATTGTATCAAGCTGCCCGGGCTGAAAAACGTACATCTCCTGACAGGAGCTTAGAGAGATGGAATACATACCTATCCCCACAGCTTACACAGTCGGATTGGGAATATTGTTGTCAACTGACAGGTGCCCTAACCTCCAACGGGAACCTCCGTATAATTCACTTTAAATATCTACACCAAGCTTACCACACTCCCCAGAAACTATTTAAATATGGACTGCGAGACACTGCTGCATGTAAACGTTGTAGAACTCCAGAGGCCGACTTTTGGCACTTGGCCTGGACATGTCGGGGGGGCTTGCCGCATTTTGGACAGAGGTGATATATAAACTGTCTAGTATGGTCAATGTGATTCTGCAATGTACTCCGCATGTATGTTTACTGGGCTTGGTACCCTTTTTAAAAGGTGTGACGAGTAAATTTGTGAAAGTAGCTTTACTGTTTGCCAAACGCCGTGTGGCTATGTCGTGGGACAGCACTGTGAAACCCCAGAGTGCTCTTTGGCTTAAAGACCTAATTTATTGCCGTGATAACCTAGTGCTATATGCGGAGGACCTGCCTTCTACTTCTAGACCCCGTGATATTTGGGAACCCATGTTACAATACTTGCGTTCTGTAGAACAGAGCGAGTCCCCTGAACCAATGACACAGTGAACATATTTCTCTTTTTTGTATTTCAATGTGTGACGCTTCTTTCAGCTGTACTATCTGTACCACTCACCGATTACATGTATTTGTGAGTTAATTTGTTGTTTTGCTCAATTAAGATATATGATGCTATATTTGTGCATTATATACGGTTTTCTAAAAACTCAATAAAAAATTTTTTTAAAGTATATCATCCACATATTGTATTATTTATTGTTTTTTTCTTTATATTCTGTTCTATGTATTTCTTATGTACTTCATATAAAACTTGTGTAATTGCTGCTTTGCTAACTCTGTAAAGCGCTCTGAAACCTTCGGGTCAAGTTCGCGTTATACAAAACTCGATAAATAAATCAATTAAATTTCCACCTCTAAAAGCAGCATGTGTGAAAATTAATAATTGCTGTTACTGTTGAGTGAACTCATAAAGCCTTCACTCCAGTTGGCCTGTGACTGTTATTTTTGTAAGCGCCTATTTATGTAAAAATAAAATATTTAATATATCTCACAAATAGATTTACTTTTTATTTTTTAAATATATAAATGATTTTTTGTAGAAATTTATAAAAATGTAAAACAATCTTTAAATATTTTTTTTTAAATAAATTAACATATATACATATGCAAATTGCCCAAAGAAGCAAAGGTGAATACATATTTATAAAAACATTGTACAAAATAATTAAGTAATCAATTAATGAAAAAAACTGAATGTAAACATCAAATAGCAATAAAAAAACAAACCAAACAGAAAACAATATGTAATACAAAATTATTCACTAAGATTCTTAAAACTAATTTTTAATAAAGTTTAAGCGTGGGAAATACTTACATTTGGGGAAATGCATCTATGTGGCGGGGGGAATCAGTATTACTACTTTAACTCCAGTCCAAATAACATCGGGTAGTGCATATATTTGGGTGTTCCAATTTACTATCTTAACTCCACCCCAACTAAAACTGAGCAAAGTGCATATGTTTATGAAAGTCGGATTTACTATTACAACTCCAGTCTAACTAAAACTGGGGAAAGTGCATACATTTGGGGATCAGATTTACGATTTTTACTCCAAATTAAGCAACACTGGGGAAAGTAATGGATTCTTCCCAACCCAAATTATGCAACCTTGGAGAAATTGTCGATCTATGGGGGGATTCAATTTACTATTCTAATTCCAAAGTAAGGAAAATTGGGGTACGATTTGGATTCTGGTGTGTTGGTTAACATATTCTCACCGCAAACTAAGGAAAATTGGGGTAAGTGTTGGATTATGGAGGTCAGATTTCTATTCACACCCAATAAGCAATGCTGGGAAACATGATGGGCTCTCGGATGGGGGGATAGTTTGGGGAAGGTGCACTATTCCAAATCCAAACGAAGCAACATTGGGCTAAGTGTTGAACTTCGGTGGGTTAAGGGGGGTGAAGGGAGGTTATCAAACGAACTATTCCCACTCCAAAATAAACACCATGGGAGAAAATATTTGACTCCCAAGGGATCCAGTTAACTACTTACACTCCAATCTTAGCAGCATTATAGAAAAGAACAAAAAACATTATACAATGTATTTATCTAAATATAAATAGCAATAAAAATATTGTTAATTTGTGATATCATAAAATCACAAAGTTAGCACAATAAAAAGAGTAAAAAATAAAACATTTAAAAGTATTTTAGAAAGAATTTAAGAAAATAACTTAACATAATGTATGTTCTTGTGTTTTGATGTTTAACTACACAGAACTATATCATGTATGGATAAATCTGTGATGTTCATGTGCTTGCCCATCTAGTAGATTTGATTTAACGATACCAATTTAAATACATTTGTATGAAAGACGTTAGTGTCACCAATGTGGAAATCAATAATAAAAACTTTTTAAAAAGGAGAAAAACTTAAACTATATCTGCTATATAATTTATTAGCACTATAATTACATTCTCAAAAATAAATGTTATATTACTAGCTATTTATTAATTCAAAAAATGTTTTTATGTTTTTAAAAAATACATAATTTAGAAAAACAAGCATTTAAACAAATTTTAACTGGTTCTGAAAAGTATTTATTAAACAAACATGTATTAAAATTAGCACATATTAGAAATGATATAAACATATTGAACAAAATACTTCAAAATTCCAACCGCCTGAAAAACATTAAAATTACAAATTATATTTAAAAAACAGAGGTTGATAAAATTAAACCCTAACAAAATAAACAGAATTAAAAGCATTTATTAAAAAACAACCAAATAAATTAAACTTTATTAAAGTAAAACAGGTAAAACTCCATGGTATTACAGTAATAGCCATTTAAAATTACCATCGATTTTCAAAACATTGATATACTGGTACCCACGATATAATGTCTTAGAGATTAAGTATCATCGATATTCTGCCATCAATGGGCAGAATCCACACCCACCTTGTCTAAGTTCTTTATGTTAGGAAGTAGATCTTGCCTGATGTAGCTAGCCAGCCCTTAGTAAGTGGTAATTGGAAGGGACTGTCCTCTGCATCTTTTCTCACAGTGTTAGTGGAGAGAGACAATCAACTTTTCAGTCTGAATTATGCTTTACGCAGTAGGTCATTGGGAGCCCTAATCTGTGGATCTGTGGAGTGGAATCTAACTACAGCACTAAAGAAAACTACTTGAAACTGATGTTTTCAAATTTACCTCTCATTAAACTGACAGTAGTAAAAGGGGTCAAGAAGATCAAAGGACAACAGACAATGCTATATGTTTCTGATAGACACATTCAACACTCCCTCACAATTAAACAGTAATGGGATCACTACCAGGGAAACAACATACTAATATCATATGCAAGATATTTTAGCATGAACAGAGAAGATGATACACATAGGTTCCAGGAATTTCTTCTGCATCTAACCACGTCTGGTTGAAGCTTGTACCCCATTATGAGTAAAACTAAGTCTGATCCAACTGCGTCAACATTATGGTGCACAGACAATCTTCTTTGTTTAGTTTTGAGATATTACATCCATTACTCCTGATGATCCTACCTATCAGTAAGATTCAGCCGCGGCCGCTGCAGGTAAGAGCGGTGGGGCCAGGTGAGGGGGGATTTCGAGAGACTACCACGAGGGAAAATTAATTTATTTAATTTTCTCTTGTGGTTGTCTCTCGAAATCCCCCCTCACCTGGCCCCACCGCCCCACCGCTCTTATCTCCAGCGGCCGCGGCTGGTAAGATTTGATCATATAGTACCCCATATACCTGAGGTCTGGCAGTCACCTGCATTAGTGTGGCATATATCACCGTTCTGTGACTGCACCGAGATACATTATGCAACCAGTTTTTTGCCGTGGAGCAGGACCCCTCATCCATTTCACAGCCCCCAACTCCTTGCCCAGTGAAAGGAGTAATGCCATTAGTATTCTTATCCCCTTGGGCACATTGGCCACTCATCCCAGTAATGCTATTTTAGGGAGCATTGGTAATACATAGTCAACGATGTCCAATATTTTATTATAGTTCTAACCTGCACCCAATATGAATTTACAGCATAGTACTGCTATACAGGTGCATGGAATCCACCAAAGAGTGGCCACACCACAGGCACGCAGGGCCGTATGAGGAGTCTATCTTATATAGATATTTAGCTTGTGTAATAAAATCTATGTAGGAATTTAAAGAGTATCAGTTTGTCTACTATTCACTGAAACCCTGGCCATCTGTATGCAACAATTCCAACACCCATTAGTCATGGCTCCATCTTTATCTCTGTCCCACAGCATTTGCTCCTGGCACACACAGCTCAGTGGTCATGGAATGCAGACAATAAACGGTATGTCTTCTCGGTCAACATTAGTTCAGTTAAAGGAGGCAGCAATTCCCCCTATATCTCAGGATGAGCTTCTTATATTAAGCACTAAGGTTAAATCTGGTTCCCCTTTGGACCCAATGAGGCCTGCCCAATTTAGAGATTGTCTATCTATACTTCTCTCGCCCCTATGCCAGTCGATTAACTCTTCTTTTATCACAGCAATGGTCCCCTTGGCATGGAAGCAGGCTAGGGTGATACCCTGCTGAAAAAACCCTCATTGGACTCCACCAAGCCGGAGAATTTTCGACCCATTTCTCTCTTGCCTTGGGTTGCTAAAATCGCGGAGGCTCATACTAATAAAGTTCTTTCGGACTTCTTGAACAACAGCGGTATCTTAGACCGCTCCCAGAATGGTTTCCGCTCCGGTCATAGTACCGAGACAGCATTATTAGCAGTGAGTGAACACCTGCGGACCATTCTGGATGAGGGTCAAACGGCGGCTCTGATACTGCTTGATCTCAGTGCCGCGTTTGACACGGTCTCCCATCAGATCCTCCTGCACCGTTTAGAGGAAGCAGGGGTAGTCGGCTTGGCACTGGAATGGTTTCGGTCTTTTCTGTCCGACAGATCTTTCCAGGTCTCCGCCCCCCCCTTTCTCTCTCATGCCCATTCCATCAAACAGGGGGTTCCCCAGGGCTCGGCGTGGAGCCCCACTTTGTTTAATCTCTATGTCCAACCCCTGGCAGGAGTGGCGCGGGACCATGGCTTGGCCATGGTCTCTTATGCTGATGACACTCAGCTGGTGGTAGCCCTCTCCGATGACCAGCCTCGGGACGCTACACAGTTCCGGAACGGTCTAGAGGCGGTTGCACGCTGGATGACCACAAACTGCCTTCAGCTCAACGCCAACAAATCTGAGGTGCTGTTGGTGGGGAATGATAAGGGGCTTTGGAGTACACAGTGGTGGCCGGCATCCTTGGGCCACGCCCCAACACCTAAGCTGTTGGTTAAGAATCTAGGGATCTGGCTCGACTCCACTCTTGGATTCCAGGATCACACTAAGAAGGTCGCCGGCACCTGCTTCGGTCTCCTACGGGGGCTGAGGCCTATTTTGGGGGTTTTCGACCCAGCTACACGTCAATTGATAGTCCAGGCGACTATTCTATCAAGACTTGATTATGCCAACGTTCTACTGTTAGGTGCCAACAAGGCCGAAGTAAACCGTCTCCAACGAGTCCAGAACGCAGCAGCTCGAGCTTTGCTCAGACTCCCTAGAAAATGTTCTATGCCAGGCGCTCTACGCCGCCTCCACTGGCTCCCTATCTCCAAGAGGATCGAATTCAAGACATTATGTCTGGCTTTTAAAATTCTCAAGTTCTCTTCCCCCGAGATATTATCCAATTTGTTGGTCCCCTATGTCCCTGCTCGCCAGCTATGTTCCGCGGAACAATTTTTGGCCACTGTCCCACGAGTGAAACATATCAGGGCAGGGGGCAGGTCCTTTCGTTGTCTGGCTGCTAAGTTGTGGAATTCCCTTCCTGTGCAGACTCGCCGTATAGACTGCTTGCTATCTTTCCGAAAGGCCATTAAAACTTACCTGTTTCCCACAGCCTAGCTCTTGCCCTCTCAGACTCTGTATTAGCGCCGGGACGCCCCTTTGCTGGGGCAGCTGTGCGCTTTATAAACTAATTAACATAACATAACATTTGTCTAATTTGGGAAGTCTGAACATGTCACCCTAAGTATATGTCATTGTAGGAAATGGCTCCTTTTTGCTTGGCCACCCCCATTTTGTTGATAGATGTTGTTGCTGGTGTTTGACTCTGCACACTGGGTCACTGCTGTCCAGTATCCAGTGTATGTGTTTTGACCCGTATAATCATGTCAAATTTCTTTACACATAATTAACATATTTAATTCACCTACAAGTCCCTTGTAAATGGTACAACAGTGTACTAGGGCCTGTATATTAAATGTCACTAATAGACTGCAGCCTAATATGTGCCACCACTACAGTAGCTCTGTAAAACATGTCTCCAGGTCTGCCCCTGCAGACTGGGTATCCAGTTTTAAAACTGCCCATTCGACCTGGCAAAATAAACCTTTTGCCAGGCCTAAACCTTCCTTTTTGTTACTTATAAGTCACCCCAAGGTAGGCCCTAAATGACCAATAGGCCAGGGTACCTGGTATTTAAAATGTAGGACATTTATATTCTATGTTTTACATGTCATGGCAGTAAAAAACCTTTAAAGTTGTTTTTCACTGCTGTAATGTTGCTTCACCCATAGGAAATACTGGGTTGCATTATAACACATTATAATGCTTAACGTCAGTTTAGGAATAGTGAGGAACATGATTCAAGGACTCATTTTAATGGTAATCTAAAATCCAATTTAATGGTCAAGCCAGATTGTAGATTTCAATTTTGTAAATGATACATTTAGAAAGTTGTCATTTTCCTGCCTGAGCTAAATGTGCCTTTCTGCCAGTTAAGTGCCACCTGACTGTTGATGGCTCCCCTGTGGTGGAATGTGTATTGCTCCCAGACAATGGACAAAGGGCTTGGGTGTGAGGAGATATTTTTCTCCCTGACAAGATGGTCATCTGGACTGTGCCCAGGAACTTTATTAACTTCAAAGGATGACTTCTCTGCCACAAGCAGATGTAGTTCACACCTGGGCCTGTCCTTTCTATTGTTCTGCTAGCCAGACAGGTACCAATCCCAGTGGGAGTGGAGTTGCCCACGGAACTGGTTTGGAGTGATCACAAGGGAGGGTTTGCCCATTATCATAGCTACACCTCCAGGGGAGGAAATGGGAGCTCTACACAGGGAAAGAAAGGTTCTGCCATTTTGGTTTTAGATAGAGAGGTGCACTGTGTGCTAGTTCACAACAGGACGTGTGTAGGGTCACCCTTGAGAACTTTTATCCCATTGGTTAGGGATTGGCTAGGAGTTTCCCCCACACACAGGCTGGCACTGGGCATAATTGTGGCACTCCCAGGACCCTTTTCAGAACACTTACGGGACCTGTGACAGAAGAAGGACTGTGCCTGCTGATGTGACCTGTGTGGAGAACCCTAATGGCTGGACCTGCTCACACTTGAAGTTGGCTGACCACTTGGTAAGCTACGGGGACACAAAAGCTGGAAGAAGCCCACTTTCCTGAAGAGCCCAGCTGACCAGTTCTAAATAGACTTGCCCTGGACCATGCTGGTGGCTTCTACTGAAGTGAGTACTGATCCCTAAGTGGTGTCCATATGGTCATGGGGCCCTTAAATAAGTGTCAGTATTAATCCTCCTGCCCAAACTGCAAAAACTGTGACTTAGATACTTTTTGCCAATTTTTTCTCTCTGAAGAACTGGCAGGAGACCAGCACCACAGTGGAAGTAGAATTGCCAGTCGGATTCAACATGTTGGCTTGCCCGCAGGAAGAAAATCTTATTTCAAGAAAGGTTTCTAAGTCTGAACATCGAGGGATCCACCCCGGGCAATGCAAAAGCTGATCAATATTGTGACCCTACTGGGCATAAATGCCGGACTTCGCCCACTCTAACTTTCCTGCCTTCATAGATGAAAGCACCGGAACCCTGCTTTTCAGCAACCCGCCATCGTCAAACCTCGACTTGGACTCAGCTTCCAGCTGACCCCCCTGTTGACCTTTTCTCTGGAAAAATGTTTACGTCCGAAGGTAACTCTTTGGCTCGGACCAGCCTGTGCCTTGTATCCAACCCATGCTCCATCTGGTTAGCCTTAACTTTTGATTTTGCCCAGTCTAGTGTGACCTGTTACCTGCAATTGGCACTTTGTGCTATTTAATGTTAAAATTGAATTCAAACGTTTAAAATTCATATACCCGGTTCGCCTTATTGGATTTTTGTCAATTTGGCCTCAATTAGTTCATTAAAATATTCTCTATTTTTATAAATTGGGATTTTTATTGCACTATGTTTTCCACTTTTTTGACTATTTTGGTATTCCTAAATGTTTCACACATTTTCCTAAGTTAAGCTTGTCTGCGCTGTGCCATAGATACCAAGGGTTGAGCTCAAGTTTAAATTACTGAAACCTTTGCTGGACCTAACAAGAATAGTGAAATTTTTTCTTGTGATAGACTACCATCCAACCCAACTAATAATCCACTTTCTCACAAGCATCATCTATAACTGACAAAGACATCGAGAGGGGAGTCGGCACCTCTTCCTTTAAACAGTGACGCAGATAAAAATACTCTTCCTACGTATAACTAACCTAAATTCAGAAAGCCTTTTTGAGTCTGCACAGATGCCTCCATTGCAGAATTATCCTTAAGTGGAAGTGCAGGTACATACAGTCCATTTATGTTCTAGTTCTCTTGCCGGACTCTGCCATGGACAGTCCCAGGCCCTCTGGGATGCCCTTAACAACTTTTTTATTGACAAAATTGTATCCATCAAAGCCAGTATCCCCACTCATATCCCTCTAGCTAATCCCCCTCAACTGGCTGGAAACCCCCATTCCTTTGAATCCTTTCCACCTTTGGACACCCAGACCTTCTGTGATCTGCTGGCAAAAATCAGATCTGGATCCCCAATGGACCACTGTCCTCCTCATATTCTAAAAACCACTCTTACGGCCTTTCCGGACCCTGTTCTGGATCTTCTGAACAACTCCTTATCCCAGGGCAAGGTCCCCAAAGCCTTTGAAGAGGCAATAGTGGTCCCTCTTTTAAAGAAATCTGGAGCTGATCCACAGACATTGTCAAACTACCGCCCTATCTCCCTGCTTCCGTACTTAGCCAAGATATTAGAGGCCTACGTGGCAAAATGTCTATCCACTTTTCTGGAAAAATCTAACTTCCTTGACTCACACCAAGCTGTCTTTCGGCCAGCCCACTCTATAGAAACAGTAATACTTGCGGTACTCGACTCTCTACGGGAAAAAGCTGACAGAGCCATTCCCCAGGCTCTGGTGCTGCTGGACCTCTCGGCCGCCTTCGACACGGTCAACCACGATATATTGGTGGACCGTGTTAGGGAGGCAGGCTTCCGGGGTCCAGCCCTCAGCTGGACTAATTCCTTCCTGAAAGATCGCTCCCAGGCAGTCCGTATTGGTCAATTCACGGCCCCCAAACTAGGAACTACTTGCGGTGTCCCACAGGGATCTTCGCTTTCCCCGCACCTTTTTAATCTTTATTTGCTCCCGCTGATCAAGTCCCTGAAGGATAGGAATGTGGTCACCTTCAATTATGCCAATGATTTGCAACTATTGTTCACCGTAGACAATTCCCCACAGTCAATCTCAGATTTTCAGTCTACTATGCAATTCATTAGCTTCTGGATGGATCACAACCATCTGAAACTAAACCCAGGCAAGACCGAACTAGTCCTGACTGGCGGCGGTCTAAGTCTGTGGGGCCCACATTACTGGCCTAACGAACTAGGCCCCACCGACTCCTGCCTCATCAGCTAAAAGTCTGGGAGTCACCATAAACAATGACCTTTCCCTAAAAACTCACGTAGGTGCTGTGGTCTCCTCTTGCTTCTATCAGCTGCGGAAAATCAGGAAAATAAGTAGACTACTCACTCATGCAGCTTTGATACAGGTGGTGATAGCCTTGGTCGTATCATGCCTTGATTTTGCTAACGCTATCTATCTTGGCATACCACTCTACCTCTCTAAAAAGCTCCAGATGGTACAAAATCAAGCGGCTAGACTGATCTATAAACAACCCCGGTGGCAACATGCCCCCCCCCTCCTAAGGAAACTGCACTGGCTCCCTATTCCCCAACGTTGCGCCTTTAAAATCGGCTGCCTATTGTTCAAATCCCTGCATGGTCAGACCCCTAAATTCATAGACAGCCTCATTTCTCGCTACACTCCCTCACGCAACCTGCGATCGGCTCATCTTCAACTCCTGACTGTCCCTTCGTTCAAACTCAAGCGCCAAGGGGGATGCAGGTTTGCCACTCTAGCTCCAAAAATGTGGAACTCCATCCCCTTGGAAATCAGGTCTAGCACCAACCTACTGAATTTTAGAAAGTCTCTTAAAACCTGGCGGTTCACCCAGGCCTACGAATGAACCACCCGGCCCGGCTTCCTAGGTAGCGCCATGAAACTAATCGGTGTACGAGCACTTTACAAAACCCTTTAACATAACATAACATAACAGTTGCTGTCAGTTTGGTCATGTAAGTAGCCAGAAAACTTGCCTTTTGGCACCTCCCAACAATAGCGTCCTGCCAGTCCTAGATACTCACCAATAACCAAGCCTCACATGGAGAGTAGTTGTACATGTCTTTATTCTGCTGCGTGTAAGTCAGAACTCAACATTCTAAGCCTGCCTTCAACTCATCCCTCCAACGCTTATGTCACTGGCCTACAGTGTACAGTGGAAACTAAAAGAGTTCCAGTGTTTCTTTATTTATAAGACACTAAATCTTCCACTTTGTTAAATAAAAAGTTATAACTTTTCAAAATAGATAAATAACTAAATAGATGAATAGATATACCAGCAAATATAATTTTTCAATTAATCGTCGTGGCACCTGAATCTCAGGCCATGATCGGGTCGCTGATAACTGGGAAGTGCCAATCGAATTGTCGGTAATCTGCACAGGTGAGGTGGAATCATCAGCAGACAGTCATCAGCAGTCCATCTGGACCCAGTCTCTACATTGACAGCGATGTTTGGGGAGTGTTGGGCCACATGTTGGAAGTGAGAGGAGTCTCTCATAAGGGACTTCCCAGGACATTGGGCAGTCACCTTATGTCCTCTAGTATTAGTGAGGATAAATGGTTCAGCCTCAAAAGGAGCATCAGACTTTCTTTTTCTTTGCTGTTTGACAAACACTGCTCTTGTAAAGATAGCGTCTCTTACATGACGTTGTCTGTCAGCATATATTTTCATTTTCTGTTTGCGACCAAAGTCCATAGTTTGAATGCCTCCTTCATTCTTTATTCTGAGGTTGGTCCATTGGACAGCTTGGTCATCGTGGCTTTTCCAAACATGACAACGGCAGGGCTTTGCCCTGTCGTTGAGTGAAGGATCGAACGGTAAGTTCGAAGAGTAGACATGAACCTTCCTACCAGACCATTGGCCTGGGGCCTAAGAGTAGTGTTTTTTTGATGCTTTATATTGAGATGATTTAGAAAGTGTTTGAATGTTCGACTATTAAAAGGTAGGCCGTTGTCAGACTTCAAGATTGCAGGTACACTCCATGTCGCAAAGATACCATCTAACTTTTGAATTACCTTTTCATGAGTAGTGGATGAAAGGTCTTCTACCATTGGAAAATGGGAGGCTCCATCAACAATGACTAGAGGATGATGTCCATTTTCAAGAGGACCAAAGGAATCAATCGCAATTCTCTCCCATGCATGATGTGGTCATTCTGACATATTCAAAGGGTGCTGAATGACTTGAGATTAAATACAGTTGCATTTATGACAAGTCTTTAGTTCTTTTTCTACCTTTTCATCGAGATATTGGAGCCAAACTCAGTCACGGACAGCTCTCCTGGTGGCAACTATTCCTCCATGTCCCTCATGGGCTACGTCAATCATTTGTTGTCGTAGACTCTCAGGAATCACAATTCATGTACCTCGCAAAATAAGGCCTTCTTGAGTCACTGATAGTTCATCTCTTATATTTTTAAACTTCAAGTACTCACTGTCATTAGTGAGGGGTCTAGAATGCTGGTTCCACGAGTGAGGAGCAATAATGTCTTTTAACTTTAACATGGCACTATCTTGGCTCGTGGCAGTAACACATTTTTCTAAAGAAATGGCATTTGGTGTGCTCGATTTCACAATAACATTGATGTAGGCCTCCGTTGTCTTAGATGAAGTACCAGGACACTGTAATGGCACTCTTGAAAAATAATCAGCAGGATTATGATCTTTCCTGGACGATGGAGAATTGTATATTGGTGTCACAAACAGAACATAACAACTGGGGAGGCAGGAGCTTTATCACTGGCGCCTCTCAGGCATGGAATGAGCTTCCCTTTCATCTCAGGAATGCTCCGGATCTCCTCTCCTTCAGGAAGGGGTTGAAGACTTGGCTCTTCTCCCAGTAGAACAATTTTTCACGTCTCCCCAGTAGGCAGTGCTTAGCGCCAGGACACCCCAGGGTAACCGTGCGCTCTATAAGTGCGATTAACATAACATAACAGAATAGGCGTATGCCACAATATGTTTCCAAGCATTTGGCTGTCTGCTGTGCTGTGCCAGGATTGCACCAACCCAACAGGGCTGGCGACAACTACAACCTCTGTATGAAGTTTGAGATCAAAGTAAGCCATTTCAGTGGCATTCTCAATAGCTTGCTTGATTTTTTGGAAACTTTTCTCACATTCATGTGGGCTATTAAAAGACATTCTTTTTTTGTCAGTTCTCGTAACTGTGCTCTGACTGTAGCAAAGTCTCGTATGTATTTAGAACAGTAACTGGCCATTCCAAGAAATTATCGTAACATAGAAATGTCCTGTGGGAGAGTGGCAGTCGACAACGCTTGTACTTTAGCTGGATCAGGTTTCATACCCCTATCGGAAAATACATTGCCAAAGAATTTCAAGCTTTTCTTGTGGAATTCACATTTGACAGCATTTAAAGTTAAACCTGCGCCATTCAGCAAACAACATCCTGTATAAGAGCTCTTACATGCTCTTTCTGTGTTTATCCGAAAGCTAAAATGTCATCACTATAGTAAAATGCATTTACTACAGGCTGTATGATATGTCCTATGATTTCTTGGAAAAGTTCTGCAGCAGAGAATACACCAAAACTCTTTCGCTTGTAGTGAAACAAACCAATATGCATAAAAAAGGTTGTAATGTAACTGGATTTTTGTTCAAGCTCCAATTGGTGATATCTTTAATTTAAGTCGAGTTGAGAGAAGAACTTCGCACCATTCTGCAGAATTAATATATCAGCAATGTGCGGACCTGGATGTCTCTCTTGCTCAATTGCATTGTTGGCCTGACGCATGTCAATGCATAGGCATACAGCTCATTCACTGTCTCTTTTAGGCACTACTGCAATGGGAGAAACCGATGGCGTTGGACCAGTTCAGCGTTCAATGATGCCATGTTTAAGCAATGAATAAAGTTCCTTTTCAACAGCCTCTTGCAAGAGAAACGCAATTCATCTGTGTCTTTGTGCAACAGGCCGAACATCCTCATTTATATGTAACTTTACTTTCATTGTCTTGAGTTTTCCTATCCCGTTAAATGATGAAGGAAACTGACTTGCAATTTCATGATGAGCGTCCATATTGTAGTTCACTGATATCAGTCCCATATCAGCAGCAGTGTTGAAATTCAGCAAACAGAACTTGAGGCTGTTCCTTGAAGTATATAAATAGGTGCTTGTGCCACAGTTTTCTTATGTTTCATCGTCGCTACAAACAAACTTTGACTCTTTAAGGGCGTTGAGGCAGCCCATGTGTATACTTTAGTCTTTGACTTCGTAAGTTGACGTAACTGAGATAACTCTTGATACTTCTCCTCAGCCATGATATTTATTGATGCACCACTGTCAATTATGAATGGTATTGAACACCCATTTATCTTTAGAGTGATCTTTGGATAATGTTTGAATGTTTGTTGTGGCTTTTCATGTTGATTTTTCATCACTGTGAATTTTTCCTTACATCTGACTAGCCCCATATGTGCATTCCTTTCTGAAGTAAACATCGACATTGCACAATTGTCATTGTCACTTTCATTGAGAACTGGCACTGAGGAACTCTTTGTTGATGATTTAGACAATGATCGACTTTGTTTGTTGTTGATTTGCCTCAGTTGGTGTGACCACTTAGCCTTGTGGGAGCGCGTCAAACGTCACTGAAGTAGCATTCGGTCGGCCATTTTGTCTTCACGCTGTGATGCACTTACTTTTCTCTTCACCTTACAAGTCGTCACAAAATGGTTGGCTTAACCACAGCCGATGCATATTTGTCCTATTGCAGGACATGTGCCTTCATGTGGAAATGACAGTCCACATCTGTAACACGTTTTCTTCTTCGGTGGAGACATCACCTTGTGTCTCTCAGCCTTATACTCTGGCTTACTCTTCATGTTCATGACTGACGCACTTTGGGCGACTCGGGCCTCCATGTCAGTCACTTGACAGTCAGCATGCTCTTCAGACCAAGCAGGCTTGAGAACTTGTTCTAAGCTCAGAGTTTCGTTCAAAATTCGTCGTCAAAAGGAATCTGACAGACATCCATCGATAACTCTGAGGCGGGTAGATTCCTCATTGTTAAACTCATTGAATATACAGTGCTTCACCAGAACATCGAGTCTCTCAACAAACTCATCAATGGTTTCACCTGGTCTTTGGCATTCTTGACTGAATATGTATTTTTCATATCCACATTTGGCATTGTATTGAATTTGATATTCAAGGCTGTTTTAATTTGATCATATGTAGGGCTCCCAGTTTTATAGTATTTTTTTTTTTTTTATTTCCGTCTGTATTTAGCCATATTTAATTTTGGGCCATCTTATTGGTAATTATCCATATTGATTTTGTGTTTTGACAGTAAATGGGGTCATAAAATGGTAGATTTCCACATTTATTTAACCAATAATCATACACTCATACTATGATGCCTGCCAGGTTTTAGCATATTAAGCAGACAAATATAACAAAACACTAGACCGAACATGTAAATATTCGCATTATATACAAAAACATGATAATATATGACTGTATTTAAGGAAATATCATCCTGTTTTTATCTCCCCATGCTGTCTATCTGCTCAGCTTTTGGCCTGGAATTGATGAATGGCAGGATGGAGAGTCATTCACAAGAAACACAATTTTCTGTATTTTTCCACTTTTAAAAATAAATACACACTGGAAACACATTGTTTTCTGTCCATATTTATCTGTAAAAATCAGTGGAAACGGAAAACTGGGAGCCTTAATCATATGTCACTTCACCTACTCGTGGTATATTTTTCATGGCTTCTTTCACTCCTTTACCAGCCATGTTCTTCAGATACTTTATAAACTTTTTATAATCTTTTTCATCTATTGCATCTATGAAATCTTCAAAAGTCTCTATCAATGCAGTCCATCTATTGCCAATATTGTGTTTCTTGTCAGTATCAAATGCAGATGGCAGTTTTAAGAAAGCAGCAGCTTTATATACATTAGTGGACAGTAGTTGTCTCTCCGGCGCTTCTTGTGGAACTCGATCAGGCAGAGCTTCTCTAGTGCTTTGTGACGTGCTAGCTTCGGGGTCAGCTTTAATGTCTTTTGAAGCTTAGAACTCGCCCTGGCCCTCCATCGAAGGTCCTGGCTTGAGGGCTGTCTTAGGGGTTTTTCTGGGCTCCTATACAGCAGCTTTGGTGGTGAGCAGCGCAGCTGTCAAACACAATCCCTGTAACCCTTCTTCTGGGGCCGCTTCACAGCACATTGTGGAACGACGATTCGTTAATGGTTTCAGAAAGTAGATAAACCTTATATATGAAAGCAGATAACGTTATGACATTTTGTTGGATTTGTGCTTGAATGTTTCTTCACAAACAACTGGTTAATCTCTGCTTCGTAGCACATGCATTTCAGTTTGATCTGTACTGAACTATTGTTGTGCACTGCTTTCGTTCGTAACCTGGTAGCATCTGCCTTTAGTGTTCTTACTCCGTTTAGCATATGCCATTAATTTGTGTAATGGCACAGTACCTTTTATTTGTGGTAGTTTCATTCAGTTCCTGGCTACCAACATGTAGACTTTTAATGTTGCTTTCTCTATCTTCAAGCGTTTACACAGGCCCGCATCAGACTGAGACTCCACCAATGCCAGTGTCGATTCTGCACTTCGACTGCGGCACACATGGCACGCACGAGCATTTTGCAGGACCACTGCAAACTCTCTGAAAGAGCATTTTCAGTGTACGGGCTTGTATCCCCTATCTCACCACCAGCTGTAGCATCCTGACAGCCCCAGGAACTCACCAATAAGCAAGCCACACACAGAGAGTAGTTGTACACATTGTTATTCTGCTGAGTGTAAGTCAGAACTCAAACTTCTAAGCCTGCCTTCTACTCATCCCTCCAATGCTTACGTCCCAGGCCTACGGTGTACAGTGGGAACCAAAAGAGTTCCAGCATTTCTTTATTTACAAGACACTACACCAACCTGATCCATTTTCACCATAAATGGGGTAGTGGAAGGAGGGGTGAAAAGAGTAGATAGCAAAGTTGCCTCGGTATCATAATAGTGGATCTATAGTTCTGGGAACTTTCCCCTCTTATATGGCAGTGTCAATATTTCCCAGCAAACTCTTGCCTGCCCCCCAGCAATTTTAGCATTATCATCCTTTGGAGCATGTTATTTGTGTAATAGGCATGAAAGAAGTTGTAAGGCTATGGAAAATAGAGTGAGAAAAATAGGCAGCCGCGTCATACACCTTTGTAATCTTAAAGACCATTGATTCGGATGCTGGCTGCAGGATCCACAAATATCCAACGCATCAAATTCAGTGGATGGGGACCTATACTGATTCTCTACAGAACCATCATCAGGAGCAGCCATTCTAGAGAATCAAATGTTCTTTCTGCATCTAAAAATACCGAAACAGTAGAAACCTAAGAACTTATTTGATACATTGGAGCAAATAGGGTTTGCAGATTATTAGTGGTAGTCCTGCCAGGGATAAAACCGACATGATCTGGTAACCGATATCTCAGGTATCCAGGGATTGAGTCTATGCACTATTTTTCAGGCCAATATGTTACTGTTCGGATTTATGAAGGACAGAGGTCTGTAGGATCCACAGCTTATGCGCTCCTTACCCCGTTTCAATATACCTGTGATTACTGCTATTTTAGCCGTTGAATGATCCATTCATGACTTTAACGCTTCTTTATATAGTGTTAGTAGTTGCAAGGCAAGTATGTCCTCATGTGCAGTGCTTAATTTGAGCTGGTGGTTTTTGGTGCTCAGCACCGACACTTAATTGTCGATAACGGCACTAATAACTGTCTCCCATATGGCGGCGCTGATTGTCTAATGTAGAGAGAAGAGCAACAACAGTTATTTATTAATTCAGTATACATTAAAAATGACTAATACCTGCCGCCAAGGCCATTCTTATAGGTTTGGGTCCCTGGAATAGTCCGAACTGCCAAACTTGTAGTAGTATGATGGTTAGTAGTTATGTTGTTACTGTAATTAGCAGCACTGACAGCGGCAATGGGTGTTGCAAGAAGAAGTGGCCTCCTGAAGACGGGTCGGCAGTTATCATTTTTCAAATTAAATACTGCCAGTGCTTAATTTGAGCCAGTGGTTTCCAGTGCTCGCACCGGCACATAATTGTCAACACTGGTGCTTATAGCACAAACTCGACCCAAAAGTATTGGAGCGCTTTTTATGAGCCCCAATTAAGGATACATTCATTTTTTGCGGGCACGGGGAGAAGTGATTTACACAGAATCACAGGATGTTGAGCCTACGACGAGACTCAAACCTAGTTCCTTTAGCTCCAAAGTCAGCAGCTCTGGCCTTTATGCCACATCCTCTCCCCACTTGTAGGGTATTATGTTAGTAGTTCTGTTATAGGCGGCGCTAATAGGAGCAAAGGGCTGGTGCAAGTAGCCTCCTGATGAGAGCCCCGGCACTTATTTTTTCACAAATTAACCATTGTGCAGCCTGCAGATTTCAGATTACTATCAAACAAAGGAATCTCTTGGAAGGCCAGTGGTGGTTAGTACTATCTGTGAGTTAAGACTGAGAGTGAGGGTAAAAATGGAGAGCCCGATAGGGACCCGTCTCAGCACCTGGTTTTTAGAAGTGCCAGACCCAGCCCACTTAAAGCCCCGTGTCTTGTAACTATCCTTCCGCTGCCGCTTTCACTAAACTTATGGGGACCAGAACCCCAGGATTGACACCCTATTGCCCATATGACTCCTTTATCACCATCACTTTTGCTCTTGCAACATTTATCTCTTTTCTTCTGAGCAGCATTACTGCCTTTGTCTCTAATGTCACAATCTATTAGAAACAGTTCATATGGTCTACGGAGGAGGCTACTTGAACAGCGCCTGGAGCCAGCAATTCTCCACCTGTAGCACTATACATGATCCACCCATTCAATTTAATTTGGATTCAGTTCTCTTTCTCGGGGTGATAATTGGGGTCGCATGCAGGCCCTAAGAATGCAGTGTCCAGGGGCTTTCATTCATCTGAAAATGAGGACTGCAGGGAGACCTCCGCTCTAGCGGCTTCCGTCTTTTTATAACGAAAAAGAACATTTACGTAAGTACAGCTACACAAGATTTCCACAACAACACATTTATCTCAGAACAGGAAGTTTTTCTCTACGGTCACTGAGGAGAATTACATCATAATCAGAGCATCTCCCGGCTCGTGTCCTGAGGGGGCGGCGATGATGGTGATCTCCGGGGTGGTGTCTTAATTTAACTCTAGTTTTCATTCACAGCCGTTTTCCATCATCTCCGGGGCCGAAAGCATGTCGTGTTTACTTTGGATGCGAGTGGACGTATTGTGAAATCTTGTGATGTGAAGCAGCTGTCTGCACACATTCCCGGTCCTTCTTCCCAGGTCATGTTCAAGCTTTGTACTCCGTGTTCACGGGGCCTCGGACTGGCACGGTCCACAGGTACTGGCCTTCCTCCAGCCCTCGCTCTTTACCCAGACACAGATGGATGTGGGCATTTCAATACTCTTTCAACTTGTGGCCACTTATTTACGGAAAGTGGGCCAACGCTTTAATGGGCTTTAAGCCCTCCCCTTTACCTTACGGACCCCCCTTCTCAAGCAAAGCTCCACAGACCAGCATGAGAGTGAGTGAATGAATGAATGAATGAATGAATGAAGGTGAATAGAGAAACACATGCTTTTCTTTATTCTTAGTATTTTTGTAGCGTGCTGGATTTCACATTTCAGTTAAGGTTAATGACTATGGCCAAGCAAGTGCCTCTCACTTCTTATACCGCTGAGGCGATCCCTTTGGAGAGAAGCCAATGACTGAATGGGCATGGAAGATGAACTTCCATGGGAGACATCTGGAGGTTATTCTGGTCCGAGTGGCCATGATTACTGACTAAATATGTGAATTACATTGCGTGCACGCCTCAAGGCATTCCTGCCTTGGAGATTGAAGGATTGGCGTTACATGGAAATGG
Organism: Calotriton arnoldi; assembly: GCA_963921515.1. Lineage (NCBI taxonomy): Eukaryota > Metazoa > Chordata > Amphibia > Caudata > Salamandridae > Calotriton > Calotriton arnoldi. The sequence goes on along the minus strand of CAWUFW010000148.1, from coordinate 1,078,922 downwards.
ATTAATTGTCTTTACAAAATACTTCATCCCAAAAAAGATAAACACTATTACTATTTTATTGGGGTATTTTTAGCTCGTAATTGTCCATTGTAGGCAGTGGGACATTATGCACAGCGAGGCATGTGGATGTCATGCAAAATCACAGTACACGAGAGGATATTTTTGTAGCTCATACAAGCAATTCTGTACATTCTGGGGATTGCGTAAGAAGAATTGGGGCGATTGGGGCTAACTGGTGGTAGATCCATGCAGGTTCGGCAGGAATTATTTAGTTAGTCAGTAACACAATCATGAGGTACATTTTGAAATTCATCGTGGATTGGTGTAGTCAGGGGGCATATAACTTATACTGAGGGCATCATTCCAAAGCCTCTGAGTGTATACTAAGAATGCCTTTCCTAAATTCCACTGATCAGTGTTGATTTACACTGGATTCGCCTCTCAGACAAAGATAACCCTGCCAAGGATTGCATGAGATTGAGGCCTATCATCTCCCTCATCTTTAGAGCCCCTCCCTTCAAAACTCAAGGATATCTTAGGCCTGGAGACTGGGCTCCCATCCTAACGCCAAGGGCTCATTCACTCAAGGAGAGAGCACATGCTGAATGCTCTGAAAGACAACTCCGTCTCAAGAGAGAGGCCATTGGTCATCCAGAGCACTGGCAAATGAACGATAGATACAAGGACTGTTGCTAAATATTCAATGAAGACCATTAAGCCTTTTGTAGGCAATGCAGTCAATTTTGCACATAGAGTAGGGTGGAACGTTCCACCCGTTTATACAATAAACAGGTATGTACATTTTCCAGCATCCAGAAGGCCATGATGCTGCAACTGGATGTACGCACAGAAAGAGCAGACAGTGGTTGTGTAAATGAGCAGTGAGTGGGGTAATCATGTACTCGGTAGAATTCCACCCAAAGTCATTCTATTGGATATGGGATGTAATGCTTAGGAATTTTTTAGTACGTTCCGCTGCACGAATTTGACTAATTACACTCAACTTTCATATACTTTTTATGTCACAGTGTTTGGCTTCATCTAATGAACATCAACGGATCAGGGCAACAGTGATGTGGGGCTCGGGAGAGGAGAGTTCAGTGGAAGTCATGCTGGGTATACCTTTGCACTGTTTCTTACGTTTCCCTTATTACTAGTACTTGGAAGCACTACCAACATACCTAATGGAGTAAAAAGCGGCAAATTTGGGAAAGTGTGTTTTCCGCACGTTTTAAAAAAATATATAGCTTTGTGACATCAGCCTGCAATCTTCATTTTCTTTTTAAGAGAGCAGCTTTAGAGGCCCTTCACTGCAGCAGAAATCAATTCCTGCTGCAACGAAGTGCCACACTAGAAAGCAAGCAGACTGCGGTTGATTGATGGCAGTCCAGTATCCCATGTTTCCTGTTCCTACAACCGCACCTAATCCAGTATCCCACTCTCTACTCGGCCTGTCCCCTAACAGCTGTAGCCCCCTTGCCCCATCACCTAAAACGTGCCCTTCTAAGGTACTTTCTTTACCCTGCCCATCCCCCCCATACTGTCTACCCCTCCCTACCTCTCCACACTGGATACTTGCATAGGGAGGACTTCCTGCTGTAGAATGTACTGGCTATAGGACATCCTCTAAGGGAGTGTGGCTTTCATATTGGGTGAAGTTGGGGAAACTTCACCACCATCATGGACATGAGGTTTCCCAACTTTGTCTAACTTCAAGGACCCACCTCTACATGGAACATGCATGCAGCCAGAATTGCCACCAGAACAAGAAGTGCGGAACATATGCTGCAAGTCTGAAACATCTTCACTGTTTGGTGTGAAACTAGAATATCTTATTGTAACTCATACAATAGTGCTTGATATCACTTAGGGGCCGATTATGATCTCGCTAGGAAAGCCCTCTGTTCGACTCTGATCCGGAGGACTTTCCTAGCGAATTGTGCTCCGGTAGTCCGAGCGATCGATTACGATGCATCCTTTTAGTGACGGACTCGGTTCGTTTGGACTGCCATTCAACTCTATGGGAGCCTGTATACCGAGCAGGGGGTGGGTGGGGAAAAATCGTACACCCTGTGGCGATGTGCATGCATGGAAAGGGGGACCCATGGGTACCCCCGTGGGACCGATTTGGAGGGCCTCGGGTGAAGGGGGGGCCTGCTACAGCCCCCGAAGTCCAATTCCCACAGCCGTTTCGTCTCGCTGAGACAGAGTCTATACGACTGTCCGAATCGTGCATCGTACTCACTCGTTCGGAAGCCAGCTCCATTGCACGGCACGATTCCGCTGTGAACGAGTCGGACTAACAGGATTGGGTTCAGAAACGATTCGATCGAAGCGGACGAGATCTTCGCATCGTACTTGGTCGTTCGGAACGGGGGATGATTCGGTCGGAAACATAGGCTCCGAATCGGATTTGCTCGTTCCGGAACCCGCCTGGAGGCCTTCCTAGCGAGATCGTAATTGGCCCCTTAATGTTATTTAAACAACAGGATTAGAAAGATCACCCTGAATAAGAGCTCAGATTTAGCAATCAAGGGACCTGCGATAAGCCTTATGATGACAAAGAAAGTCATTGTAATACTCATTGCTAACACTGTGGAATAATTTATCACAGCAGATCCAAATGGTAGAGAACATACTGGCATTGAAAACGCTTTTAAAAGGTCTGAATGCTTTGCATTGAGTTTTAGCACTGTATTGATTACCTGAGAAATAACAAGGAAATGTGTGACTCTTATTGGAAAGACAGAACTCAGGATCTGATCGGTTTCTCTCCATGCACCCCTTTAAATGTCGAGGACAGGTGTTCCTTCACTTAGTAGAATTCCTGCCTGCACACTAGGAACAGTAACTACTAGACATGTATAAAGTACATAAAGGTGATTATTACAAAAGTGAACGAGAGTTTAAAAAGTTGCAAAGTTATTTATGGCTATGGATGCAACAAAATTCTATAAAAAATAAAAATATAGAGAAATTATTTTTTTCGAACCATTAATGTTCTTTTTAGATGTTTTTAAATAGTGTAATTGGCTTATAGAAATTGTCTCCCATAAAAAAACAAGTTAGACCTAATTAGTACCAATTAGTAGAATCAGGTGCTAAAGCCACCACATATTAAACCCTTGGTGATGCACAAATTATAAATAAATAAGGGTTTCTGTCCACACAATCGTGGCATCAAACAGTGCATACTATTTATTATCCTGAGCAAAAACTGTTTTGAACTGGAAAGGTGCACTTTTTACATCACAAGAAACGCTTTGCTCTGCTTTTGCATCAAGGAGGTGTTTCTAGGGTGTTACTGGGGCAGATCAGCACCCACAGGCCCCCCGACCCAGCCGCTCCCGCCTCCCTGCCTCTGCTCCCGCCCCCCTCCCCTTCATATGGCAACCGCTGCGCGGTCGCGCAGCTGGCAAGGCAAACCCGTCTGCGCCCACACCGCGCCCAGCCCCAGCCCCCCTGATCCCCGCGAGAGCCACGACACCGGACGCCGCTACGACGCCAACTTCCTCCACGAACTCAACGCCGGACGATCATCCAACTGCTTCCAGGCCACCCCGAAGCTCACCCATGGACCCTTCACCTGCCGAAGCTGCAGCTTCACCAGCCACCGAACACCTACACGTCTTACCCCACCCGCAAGAGCAGAACGCAACCACCTCAGATGCATACTACTCAACACCCGCTCCGTCCACAAGCACGCCATCGAACTCTGGGACCTACTCGACACAGCCTCCCCGGACGTCGCCTTCCTAACAGAGACCTGGATGAACCCCTCCTCGGCACCCGACATCGCCATAGCCATCCCAGATGGCTACAAGATCACCAGAAGGGACCGCACCAACAGACCAGGAGGAGGAATCGCCATCGTCTACAGAAACACCCTCAGAGTCTCGACCTGCACAGCAGACACCTCCAGCACTGCAGAACACCTGCACTTCCAGAACCACACGGACCCCAACACCACCCTCAGAGGAACACTCGTTTACCGACCCCGGCCACAGTTCATCAACGCCATCGCCGACATCGTCCGCACGCACGCTCTTGCTTCCACAGACTACATCCTCCTCAGAGACGTGAATTTCCACCTCGAGAACGCCAATGACAGCAACTCCGTCGCTCTGCTCGATAACCTCGCCAACCTCGGACTCAAACAGCTCGTCACAACCCCCACCCACACCGCCGGACACACGCTCGACCCCATCCTCTCCGCCAGCAACCACGTCTCCTTCAGCCACACCACCAAACTCCACTGGACCGACCATCGCTGCGTCCACTTCACCTTCAAGAAACCCACCTCGCACCACCACCCGCAACAGATCCCCCACCGCAGCTGGAACAAGGTCACCGAAGACCAGCTCATCGCCACCCTCGCCCGAGACCCACCAACAGACCCTACCGACACAGCCGCCCGCAATCTCAGACAATGGATCAATGACTGCGCCAACACCCTCGCCCCGATCAAAAAGCCCTCAAACAGACGCACCGACAGCCAGCTGGTTCACCACCGACCTCCAGGAATCCAAGCGGACCTGCCGAAGACTCGAGAAGAAGTGGCGCCATGAACGGACTCCGGACAACCACGCTGCCCTAAAGAACGCCAACCGCAAGCACCACCAACTCATTCGAGCCACCAAAAGGACCTCCTTCAAGGAACGCATCGACAACAACGCACACAACAGCAAAGAGCTCTTCAACATCGTGAAGGAACTCTCCAACCACAGCTCCAGCTCCAACGACATCCCGCCGTCGCAAGACCTATGCGACTCCTTAGCCACCTTCTTTCACCGCAAGATTGCTGACATCCATGACAGCTTCAACGCCCAGACCCTCCCTACAGCCGCCGACACCGCAGACTCACCACCCCCCAGCCTCACCAACCGCCTGCTCTCCTGGACCCACGTCGACGACGATGACACCATCAAGACCATGAACACCATCCACTCCAGCTCACCATCCGACCCCTGCCCTCACCACATCTTCAACAAAGCAAACCGCATCATCGCACCCCAACTCCGAAAGATCATCAACAGCTCCTTCGAGACCGCCACCTTCCCGGAAAGCTGGAAGCACGCCGAGATCAACGCCCTACTCAGAAAAACCCACAGCGGACCCAAAGGACCTCAAGAATTTCCGGCCCATCTCCCTGCTTCCGTTCCCGGCGAAAGTCATCGAAAAGATCGTCAACAAGCAACTGACTCACTACCTCGAGGAGAACAACATCCTGGACCCGTCCCAATCTGGATTCCGCAGCAATCACAGCACCGAAACCGCCCTCATCGCTGCCACAGACGACATCAGGACCCTACTGGACAACGGCGAAACTGCGGCCCTCATCCTCCTGGACCTCTCGGCCGCCTTCGACACCGTCTGCCACCACACCCTACGCACACGCCTACATGACCCAGGAATACGCGACAAAGCCCTGGACTGGACCACCTCCTTCCTCACCGATAGAACCCAGAGGGTTCGCCTCCCCCCATTCCGTTCTGAAGCCACCAAGATCATCTGCGGCGTGCCCCAAGGATCATCCCTCAGCCCTACCCTTTTCAACGTCTACATGGCACCGTTCGCCAACATCGTCCGCTCGCACAACCTCAACATCGTCTCCTACACTGACGACACTCAGCTGATCCTCTCTCTCACCAAGAACCCCGCTCCCGCCAAAACCAACCTCCACGAAGGAATGAAGGCCGTCGCCTACTGGATGCAGAACAGCCGCCTGAAACTTAACTCAGACAAGACAGAGGACCTCATCCTGGGCTCCACCCCCTCCGCCTGGGACAACTCCTGGTGGCCAGCCGCCCTGGGAGCTGCACCCACACCCACCAACCACGCACGCAACCTGGGGTTCATCCTGGACTCATCGCTCTCAATGACCCAGCAAGTCAAAGCCGTCTCCTCCTCCTGCTTCAACACCCTCCGCATGCTCCGCAAGATCTACAGGTGGATCCCCACCGGAACCAGAAGGACGGTCACCCAGGCCCTCGTCAGCAGCAGACTGGACTACGGCAACGCCCTCTAAGCAGGAACCACGGCCAAACTCCAGAAAAGACTCCAGCGCATACAGAACGCCTCCGCACGCCTCATCCTCGACATACCCCGCCACACCCACATCACCGCCCACCTGAAAGACCTGCACTGGCTCCCAGTCAACAAAAGGATCACCTTCAAGCTCCTCACCCACGCTCACAAAGCACTCCACAACGCCGGACCAGCATACCTCAACAAACGTCTCATCTTCTACACCCCGAACCGCCAGCTTCGTTCCGCCGACCACGCCCTCGCCTCCGTCCCACGCATACACAGGACCTCCACCGGCGGCAGATCCTTCTCCTACCTCGCCGCCAAGACATGGAACACCCTACCCACACAGCTGCGTCAGACCCAGGACCTGCTAACCTTCAGGAGACTCCTCAAAACCTGGCTGTTTGAGCAGTAGCTGCACCCCCCCCCCCTCAGCGCCTTGAGACCCTCATGGGTGATTAGTGTGCTTTACAAATGATTGATTGATTGATTGAGATCTGTTGCACAGCCCAATCTACTAAGAGAGCCAAAACAGGCTTTGTGTCAAAAACGGATGCCTAATTGAAGAAAGTATAAACAAGGAGAAATGTATTTATCGAAAAATGAAGCAGTGCATGCGTGCAGTGCAAACTACACATCCAATGCGTGGGAACCTTCTGAGTTGTTTACACCTAGGAATTTGTACTAGAAGCGCATGTCTCAAGTACAAATCCTTTGTATGCACATTCACCTTTGCACCATGCTGCGAGTCTCTGCGTTGCGCAAGACAGGCTTATTTAAGGACCATACGAGGGGATGACACTAGAAGCAGACCAACCTAAGTAGATGCACTAGACATAGCAGAGTAGTGGTGTAGCGTCGGGGACAGAGGGACAGTTGCCTGGGGTGCAAAATTCTTAGGGGGCATTCTTAGGGATGCAAACTTTTAAAAGAAAAGTGGAAGGATACTTGCCTTGTCCCGGGCGCTGGAAACCCACGCTACGCTGCTGTAGCAGAACACTAGGGGGCTTATTACGATGTCAGGCGGACGTTGTGGATTGGGAATCGCCCGAACTTAGGTCGGCGGTTCTGACAGCAGTAGTGGAAGCTTGTGTAGGCGGGTGAAAAAGGCCCGCTGCACAAGATTCAATGAAAAATCTATGTTTTCAAACATCCCTGCACCGTGTGGCAGGCTCCTTACGGAGCCTGCCACACAGTGCAGGGATGGTGCCCCGCAGGCCCCAGAGCAGAAGACCAAGAGTGAAGGGGGGCCTTCTAGGGACCCCCAATATCGCTTTCCGACAGCCTTTCCATGTCGGAAAGGTTGACATAGAATGGCTGTCAGAAACCGACATCATAATCCTGACGGGGTAGCTGCCGTCATTAAGGGATTATGAAGTGTTTCCGATGCACCGATGGGCTCAAAGCGTCAGGCGGTCCCTTCGCCTGCTGCCTCCTACTACACGCATTGTAATGCGTCGGTCGGACCGCAACTGACGAGCCATTGGTTGCTGTTCGACTGCCATCGTAATCGGCCCCTATGTTTTCTTCCTTGCACAACACAGCAAATATGGCTGCGAGGCCTAAGAATGTGCTGGAGGCCTGTACTGCTGTGACTACTTTACTAATCAGGGCAAAATGGGGAAACCCTAACATTTTTGTTTGTGTTATTGCTACCATTTGAACAGTTTTGTTCATTACTTTAACATGAAAGAAGAGCTAGCGGTAACAGGTATTACTGACAGACTATTGGAAACAAAAATATTGTGTGTACAAAATACCTTGCCAAAAATATTGAGGACGAAAATATTGAGAAGGTAAGTGCAAATAGGTAAGTATAGATTTACTTTTCTTAACTCCACATCCATGTACCTTGACGACATACATATATGTGGATTAATCTGCAGTAAAACTTTGCTCCCCTATAGAAGCTTACCTTCACGATATTTTTGTCCTTGATAATCTTGACACATAATTTGGCCCACGATATTGTTGTTTCCGTTATTCTGCATAATACCGGTAACAGCGCCGCACAATGCGAATGAGTGCAGATTGCACCCAGCTCGAAATACATGGTAGTGCAAAACCGGGTTCAAGAACCGTTTGTGTCCATTTTTTTCACAGGTCTGAATGATCCCATTTTAGCTGTTGTCTCTCCGTACTATACAGCACTACTGCCCTCTGATTACTGCGTTCTTTAGTACATTCTCAGTGCACCCCTCAGTGTCTTCTTTTCCATGCCCATCCCTTCTCCCCTGTAAAATTCATTTACTGCTCATATTTGCCACTTCCCTCTCTTTCTCCATGTCTTACATCCAGTATTGGCAAGTCATGGCTCCGTCCTGAGCCAAGGCTATAACCATCAGTTGCCAAACTACTGAAACGGTCTGTTAGCAGGACAGGAAATTGTTCCACCATTACTCACTCTGCTGCCTCTGTCTAAACCTTCTGCTTTCCTCTCTGATCTCTCCTTCCGCCTTTTCGCTCGCCCCCCTCTCATGTGTTCTTAGTTTGTGAAAAAATATAAGATCAGTGGCCCAAAGTGTTTCTAAGGAGCCCACTGCCAGCGCTGCCGAATGCTGGCACTGCCCACTATCATCCATGCTGAAAGTTGTGGTTGCCAAGGACCAAGGCTCTCTATTCCTGCTCATGCCTCTTTGCTCCATCACCATACATTCTGTGTCTCTGTCTCACTCATGCTGGTATTTTTCAGCTCTGCTCTCGGCCATTGCCAGTGTTTTCGTATTTACGATTCTTCCTTCTGTCGCCTATTTCTGCTTCTCTCTTGCTTTGCTCAAGCGCTGATGAAAAAAAAAAAATCCCTGTTCCCAACAATTATAAGTGCCCACCAACTAAAACCAACGCCACAAATTAAGCGGCGTTATTTCAGGCCATCTCCCGCTCGTCTGCTGTTCTCTCCGCTGCTCCCCTTCCCTACCGCGGCCCCTCAGCCTCATAGTTTCTGCCCCATCTCTTCTTCGAGCGGATTATGAATTGTTTACTTCCACCGCAGACCCCTGTTCCTTCGCTCGGATTCAGGTTCCACAACATGGCTTCCTCCCCTTCCTTCGGTCGCCTCTTCTCGGAGAGTAGCACACGCCACACGCGCACACGTGCAAACACACACACACACACACACTTGTGCAGGATAAACAGTGAAAACCAGCCTACCTTTTCTCCTTGAGCAGGCCATTGCCTCTGAAAGCACTAAAAGCAGGGCAGATTTCTTCAAACACGTCTTTTCTCCCCTTTGCGCTCGCTTCCTGTCCAGAAATAAACTAAGTCTGCAACAGCTCTCTGTAAGCACAGCGTCCTGGCAGACTTTACTCCTGCCAAAAACTTGGAGAAAAAAATGTGAAACATTTTGAGTCTGAGCATGCTCGGCTCCAGGGGGACAAGCTGCAGTCGACATTTACTTTGATGCCTTCTGTTACACAGTGAAAGTCAAAACTTCGTTTACACAGCCGTCACCCACTCAATAGCTTAGGATGCGGTAGGCCCTGGTGCTGGCAAGGAAAATGACCCTTTGTCTGCTGTTTGGGTAGTAAATACAGCAATTATCAGAGTTCAGTGGGCTCCTCAGGGCTTTGGGCCCTGGTGCCACTGCAACTGCTGCACCATTGGTAGCCATGCCCCTGTACCCACTATGACATGCTACAACCAGCTCCATGTCATGAGGGTGACATTCAAGGGCCCTACTCTTTCAGTTAAAGTACCAAGCAAGCTGGCTGTAGTAATGTCAGTGTCCATGATACCAACAGGTGTCCCGCTCTCAGCATGCATGGTGGTGGATAAAAAGAACCGTCTGAAGGTCACCCTTCTGCCTTCTGACAAGGCCATATTTGATAGCTGTGCTCTGTGTCAGTGGCGTAAGGAAACTTGAGGGGGCCCCCGTGCACGGTATAGGAGCCCCCCCTCTAGACTCAACCGGGAGCTCTCATGCCAGGGTACTGTGTTGAGGGGGCCCTCTGGAGCTCGGGGCCCCCCCGCACCGCGGAGGCTCCGGGGGCCTATGTTACGCCACTGCTGTGAGTGACAGTCCACTTCCCTGCCCTCAGCACGCTCACAAACGTTTCCCGAGACCTCTTGCCTAATTCATTGCAAGTAAGACACACATTTTAGAGGTTGGCTTGAGCTTTCACACACAGCAGGGTAAATGTCACACCTGGTAAGAAGGGTAAATGAGGTGGGAGAGGATTTATTTCATGTACATCAAGGCTGTGGAACTCACTCCCGACAGAACTAAAACTTAAGACGGGGGGCGTGGCTTGCCTGGCTCTAAGATGGCCGCAGCCTAAGAGAGCTCCGGCAGCCGCCCGTAACATCCTTCATTATTTGGCGCCATCGAGACAGCAGATGGCTTAATCCTGTGTGATAGCGGCAGAGTATCTGGTGGTGCACCTCCGTCCGAGGTTTGGAACAGCTGCGAGCGGCGTGCTCAGAGTTTGGCCGTACTGAGATATTGGGCCTACCTGCGCGAGACCGCGACTGCCTGGAGCGCCTCGTGGCGTGTGGGGGTACCTGCGGCAGATTGGGCCAAGCTTCGATTGCAGCACGTCGCCGCTGCCTTTGATGTCCCTGGCGGATCGGACGGACCCCTGGGCAGCGAAGTGGGACTAACTGGTGTTGCTGACCCGGCCCAGTGAGTCTGGTGCGGCTGCGGTGGACGAGTGAGTTGGGCGCCGCTGCGGCGCGGCCCGTGGCGCCGCCTGGATCTGCGTGCGGGGAAGCTCCCGCGAAGATATCGGAGCCTCTACCTGGCCTGCCCTCAGTCTCGAGCGGACCGCGCAGAGTGCGTGGTGGGGCCGAAGCGGACTGCCTGCGCGCCGGGAGACCGGTAGAGCGCGGCCCCGTAGTGAGCGGGCAGTTTGGCAGGATTCGACTGACTGGGGCGACACAAGGGTTCCCTCCTGCACCGTAGGCATATTTTAAGACAGCGGCGCGCGGCGTCACTGAAACGCAGGGCTGAGTGTGCCTGTGGCGCCTGGATGCAGTGTGCCGCTTGAGTTTGTGTCGGCGGAAAGGACTGGTCTCTACGCGTGCATTGTGCAAAAAATCTGGCACTTGCATGGTGCATCGGAGATCTCCCCAGGACGCTTGCCAGATTCAGCAACAGTCATAAGGGAGTGTAGGTGTCATTGACATTGGGGCTTGAGGTATATTGGTGCCCCCAGTGCGGGTCGCATACTGCTTCAGGCGGCGGGGCCATGGGGAAAACGGACAAAACACAGTCCAAGCTCCACTTTGACCAGCGTAAATCTTCCAGGCATAGGGAGGAGGATTCCGATGCGGGGATGGCTGACCGCGCTGCTGACCACAATGACCCTGATGGAGATATCAGACAAATCCTGGGGGCGATGCAGCGTAGTCTTACCTCCATTGACGCTAAAATGGACTCCCTCACATACCGCCTGGACAGGATGGCGGAAAGGGTGGATAAACATGAGGAGCGCATCGACTTGGCGGAGCGCAGAATCTCAGATGCCGAGGATACTCAGACGGGGATGGGGACAGCACAAAAACAGGTGGAGAAGCTTCTATCGGCGATGAGAGACAAGGCCGAAGACCTGGAGGCGCGCTCAAGGCGTAATAATGTTCGCCTTTTGGGTCTTGCAGAGACAACCTCCACGGGCCCCATGGAATCCTTTATGGAGAAGCTTCTGGTACAGCTCATGGGACGCGATACATTCTCAGACGTCTTTATAGTCGAGCGTGCACACCGCTCGCTCGGACCGCGACCTCCGCCGGGCGCGCCTCCGCGCCCGGTGATAATTTGTCTACTGAATTACCGGGACAGAGATGCTGCATTGAGGCGTGCCAGAGAGCTGAAAACTCTCCAATATGAAGGTTCAGTGTTGTCCCTATTTCCAGATTTTACTCAGTTAGTCCAGGAGGCTCGTAAGAAGTTTGGTCCGGTGAAACGAAAGTTGCGAGACTTACAGCTGGACTATGCGATGTTATATCCGGCACGCCTGAAGGTGAACTTTGATGGTAAAGCCAAATTCTATGCAGATCCGAGTGTGCTGCAGAAGGAACTCAAAAAGTACAGCGCTGAGAGGGCGAATAGGCCTCCGCCGGAGCAGGCGGAAGGCGGTGTTTCACCGGCTGACATGGAGAAAGACACTGAGTTGCGTGCGGAGTTATTGGCCTCACCACCGTCATAACTTGAATGTTGCACTTCGTTCATAATGGCATGTTAATAGTTGTACCTTCCTTTCGGCTGTGGGCCCACGGGGTCAGTTCTTTTGATATGTCTATGTGTCTCCAGTATGATATGCACTACCACTGCTCAGTCTGAAGATAAGTCCTGATGGCACGATATTACTTGGGCAATGTCGGCCCCTCACTTGCGATTGAGGGCCTTTCGGCCATTGCCCCAGGGTGTGTTCCACATGGGTTTTGAATTTGGGGTTCCTGCCCGGTTGGCAGGCAGTAAAAATGGGGAGGGTGTGGGGAGGGGTGGGAGGGGACGGAGGTTGCCATATTCAAGTTGTTAGATATGGTGTGGGAGGGCGGGGGGGGAATGTTTAGTGTTGCATTTCAGTCTAGAAAAATGCTTTCACAAAGATACCATAAATCTAGGGAAGGATTCAGGCACACCATCTACACACGTCAGCCCCCTTAGACGACCTAGCTCATGACCAATGCCAGGGGTAGTCCAGTCATGGTCCGCTTCCTAACCTGGAATGTCAGAGGTCTCAATGACCAAAGGAAGCTACGCAAAGTGGTGGCTTATTTGCTTCGACATGACACAGATGTGGCTATCCTGCAGGAGACCCACCTCTCCCCGCAGACTGGCCTGTTATCCCAAAGACGCATGAAAGGCCAGTGTATTGCAGGTGGGTTCACGACGCATGCCAGGGGGGTGCTAATTTGGGTACGTCGAAATTCAGGTATACATATACAAGCGGTTGATGTTGATCCAGGGGGCCGTTTTGTGCTGGCGCGTTGTCGCAAAGATCATTTCAGTTTACTCTTGGTAGGGGTCTATGGACCGAATTATGATGACCCACAATTTTATCACTCCTTACATGTTAAGATCACGAAACACTCACACTTACCAATTCTGTGGGGTGGGGACTTTAATTGCATTCAAGACACCAATTTGGATAGGTCGAAGGGCCCGCCACGACCCCTTTCACGTGCTGCTAGTGCAGTGGCGCATATTGTTGGTGTTGAGGGGCTTAGGGACGTCTGGCGCCAGTTGGACCCCCAGGGTAGGGGATATACCCATTACTCGGCGGCGCACGACACTCATACCAGAATCGACTATTGGTTTGCCTCCTTATCATTGATCCCTTCCATTAGAGAATGTCAGCACTTGGCCAGGACGCTATCGGACCACTCCCCAGTTAGTATTGTCCTGGAACTCCCTATGGTTGGATCCCCCAGACATACATGGCGGTTCCCGCAGTATTCTTTAATGGACGCAGTGTTCCGCGCGGAATTAGGCGAGGCGATAGATGAATTCTTTAGCACAAATCTGGGAAGTGTTCCCACTATGGGTGTAGTGTGGGAAACTTTTAAAATTTACATACGAGGGGTCACCATCTCCAAACATGCGGGGGTACTCAAATCACTACGCACACAAATCTCTAAAGTCGAGGACACGCTCCGTACCTTGGAGGCCGCCCTGCAGGACACGGGGGACCCTCAAGTACTAGCACAGATTCGTGCCAAAATTAGTGAATATCAGGGGTTGGCGGAAGAGGAGATCAGACACCTGGGGAAGTATGCAGTAGCCCGATCCTATTCTGAGGGGGACCGGCCTAGCGCTACTCTGGCAGCGACTGTTAGGCCTTCCAGAGAAAATACTTCTATAGCGCAGGTATATAATGCAGAGCGGGCACTGGTGGATGGCACCCCAGCCATACTGGATGCTTTCGCAGAATACTATTCTGGGCTATACACCTCCAGGGATGCAGCGACTCAGGAGTCTGACGATGACTATCTCGCTCACATAACTATGACGTGGTTGGCTAATAGTGATAGGGAGAGGCTTATTGGTCCACTCCGGCCTACTGAAATTACAGCGGCGTTGAAGGATATGCCTAGTGAGAAGGCCCCGGGGGCGGATGGCCTGACGGTGGCTTTTTATAAGGCTTATATCGATAGGTTGCTCCCGCACCTGGTCAATCTCTTCGAAGAGATGGTAAGCACGGGGATAATGCCCCCATCAATGCGGGAGGCTATCATAGTCTTATTACTTAAGCCGGGGAAGCCCCCGGCAGAATGTTCCTCGTACAGACCGCTTTCCCTCCTGAACACCGACACGAAACTGTTCGCGAAGGTGTTGGCGAATAGGCTAGCCCCCCTGCTGCCCCGACTGATCGGACCGGAACAAACGGGGTTTGTCCCGGGTAGGTCATTGTCCAGCAATCTTCGGACATTGTTTGGAACTATAGCGCGAGTACATCCACAAACAGAGGCGGCGGCCCTGTTTATTGATATTGAAAAGGCGTTCGATTCAGTCGAATGGAGGTTTCTGTATGCTGTCCTGCTTAAAATGGGAGTGGGGGATATCTTCCTACATTTAATAAAAGTGCTCTATACCGACCCCATAGCTAGGGTGAGGATTGATGGTCTGACGTCACGGAAAATAGGCATCTCTAGGGGCACGAGACAAGGGTGCCCCCTCTCCCCCCTGCTATACGCCCTGGTGGCAGAGCCCTTAATGTGCGCTATGCGGGAATATCACGCATACAGGGGTATACGTTCCCCAAATTATAATCTTACTATTGCCGCCTATGCGGATGATACTTTGTTGTATATTCGGAATCCACAACAAAATCTAACCCCGATGCTGCAGGAGGTGGAGCGCTTTGGCAAGCACTCGGGGCTTGTTATCAATTGGGGTAAATCCTTGATTTTTCCGTTGACCCCTGCTACTGTACCGGTGCAGTCGCCTTACCCACTAGAGTGGACTGCAGACCCGGTGAGGTACCTGGGCATTAAGATACATACAGATGCCGAGGTGATACTGTCTGAAAACTATGGGTGTGCGGTACAGAAATTGTCGGATGCGGTAGAAAAATGGATAAAGTTACCACTATCATTGGTAGGGCGTGTGGCACTGACTAAGATGGTGGTGTTGCCCCGTTTTTTGTTTCTGTTCGTCAACATACCTATAGGTTTGCCACAGTCCTTTTTAATACTCTGCGCACATTGCTGAGCCGCTTGGTCTGGGCTGGGAAGCAGCCGCGGGTAAAGTGGGAAGCTCTAACAAAACCTTATTCGGAGGGGGATTAAATGCCCCAGACATGGAACGATATTACAGGGCAGCTCAGGCAGTGCATGCACATGTATGGCTGCATGACCCCATGTATACACCTCATCACATTCTCGAACATAACATGGTATTACCTGCTGCTTTGCCCCGCCTGCTGACAGGGGCGGCGCGGATCTCCTTACGTACTATAGATCCAGTCAACTGCACCGGGCACCAGTTTACTAAAATAGCTCGTAGGCATCAGTTAACATTGATTTACTCTCCTACGCTCCCGATCGGGTGGTGTGATTGGCTGCCACATAAAGAGGATAAAACGATAATGAACACCCTGGGGAAGTTAAAGATTCATTGTATGGGGGATCTCTTTGCGGAAGGGGTCGCAAAAACTTGGGCGCAGGTGACTGAACAGACGCAGGGAGTGACGGCGCTAGACGCATTTAATTATCACAGATTGCGCAGTGCCCTCCGTGATTTGCTGGGTGTCGACATGGGAGTACCGGCGGAGCTGCCAGCACTTACGTACCTGTTACAGTCGCAATCCCCGCAACGCGGGATAACTATGCTGTATTCTCTATTTCAAGGCCCTCGTTCCCGGAACAAACAAAAATTTCAGTTAGATTGGGAGGAGGAATTAGGTATTGTAATTACTGATGCTCAGTGGACCTGGTGCTTCGCCTCAGTTAAGTCCGTCTCCTTGAATGGCAGGCATCGTTTGCTACATTTTAAATACATACACAGAACATACTATACGCCTGCACGGCTCTATAGATATGGGCTACGGGAGGATGACACCTGCGTGAGATGTGCTGCAACAAATGCTAATTTTACACACTTGGCTTGGGATTGCCCGGGGTTCGTGCTTTCTGGGGTGCAGTCTTCGGGATCCTCTCTAAAATGTTAGATTGTGTGTTGCCGGAGACGCCACTGGTTGCGTTATTGGGGTTTGTTCAACAAGTACAGAAGGGAGTGCGTAAGCTAGCTGCCCTCGGCCTCTTGCTGGCGAAAAGGCGAGTGGCAATGAGATGGATGAGAGGTCCCCTCCCCACTATTCAGGAATGGGAGACAGATTTAGCCTATTGCTCAATACAATCAGATAACTATAATGCTTTGATGCCGGTACGCTGTGCTCCGAAGGATATCTGGGGCCCGTACCGTCAGTATATGATGGGTGTGGAGGCGGATATAGTATCACCGAATGAGACTGATCGGACCGGGGTGGGTTAAGAAATTTGTATTAGTCGGACGCTGTGGGCACAACTGTGATTTACCCAGTATACTTCTTAATGGATATGTTACCCATAATAATGGAGGTGTGCGGGAAATGCTTAAGGGTATGGCATGGTTTCTATGGTGGCATTGCAGAGTTGGGGTACTTGTAAGTTGACATTTCTAACCTGTATGGGGTGTGCACTTTATTTTGGCTATGGAAGGTACAAGGTATACTGCTGAAATGCATGATGTTTTTTGTATTATGAAAATGAAAAATAAAATTATAAAAAAAAAACCTAAAACTTAAGACAAATCTATTAGAATTCAGGAACAATCTTAAAACCTGGCCTTTTAGCAAATAATCTCAGCATCTTCTAGATCTTTTTCTAGCTTGTCCTTGTCGGCTCAGTGCCTAGATACCCCCGGGTGATTGTCGCGCTTTAGAAATTTTGTTTTCATTATTTTCATTTCAACTTTAACTCTAAATGCAACTCATTTCAAAGCTCTACAGTGTGCAAAACAGCTTCTGGGACCTGTAAAGACTTCAGAAAGCAGTTCCACCTTAAAGGAATTCCTCCGGCTAACCAGTTAGTGACAGAAGCCTCTTTGGATATACCTCAGTGTTCCACTCCGTTATGAAGAAATGACTTTTGTGAGGTTTTTGTGTCATTTTATTAACTTTACATTTATTTTTATCATTCCACCTACATCACTTGTCATGTTATCATTGACATAATTGATTGTGAAAATGCTTTCTGTAATATCATCAAATATGTTATTTAGGTATTATTCTGAAAAAATCACTGAACTTGAAAGCTCTGATTTCCATACATTGCTCCAAACATCCTCCATTGAAGTTCCATTCACACGCTCCACCCCACCGTTTGCTGTCATCCCAAACATCTCTCATCATATCCTCACATGCCAACAGCTTGCCCATTGACACCCAAACCTCAATCTCTTTATGACATGATCCACTGCTGGACCGGATTGTATCCACTACACAAGCATGTCAACGCTTTCTCAAGCACATCATCATCAAAGCCGCTTCCTAACACACAACTCCTCCATGCCCCTTCTCTCAACAGTGCCTTCAATACTTTCAAGTCCGCAAACATCTACGCTTCATGTCGGAACCTTGTCAGTGCTCCAACTAGAACCCTATCCACGGCCATCATAAATACCTTCATTAATGCTTCCAAAGGCTACTTCTATTGGTTCATACCACTCTATCAGTGGCACTAAGCCATTTCAGCATGCCGACATCCCTGTGCACCCCATCCATAGTCATAACATTTCTAAAATGTCCCATGGTCCCAGTTCTTGTATTGTAATATTTTTGAGACATTTGTAAAACACAAGGACAACTTTGAAAAAGAGCAGAAGTCTGCACATGGTGAATAGTGAAGGATTCCGCTAAGAAAATATTTTAACTATTAGGCAAAGTATTATATTGGTTATGCTAGTTAGTGGGTTACTAACAAGTCTTTGGGTAGCATTGAAGGTTAGCAATTGCTCAGTTCATCATTGTTTTTGTACTTTAACACAGACTAATTGTTATTTTGCACAGAATATGCGTCTAGTTAGTGCTGGTATGTAGGATATACGCACTATAGTTGGGGAGGAAAATATGGTAAAAGAAACTCAGGCTGCATAAGTTGATGTTGGCTGAGATGCTATTGGCCTTGCTGAGTAACATTTTAAATTTTCCTTTCAGGCATAAGCATGGCTCTATGAAGGTTCTTGGCTTCTCAGCAGTTGTATCATGGAAAGCAAGCATTTTTAGCTCCCGCCTAAATTTGAGAAAGGCAGATTGGGAAGCTTGAATAGTTTGAAACTATAGCATTAATGAAGATGGCTTGGTATGAGTATTTTATGTGCTGAGTAAGGGATGTTTAGTTAACTGGAGTATTACATCAACATTAATTGAATCCATCTGAGATAGCAAATTTATTACCTTTAGAAGTGTGTGTGTTTTAAAAGGTGTCTGAGGGAGTTAGTCTTGCCTTGAGGATTGAACTGCCAACATTACTTGTGAGGTGGACCATGTTCTCAGACTTTGCCTGAAGCAGCGACGCCTTCCTCTGGCACGTCAAGCAGGTTCCTCAGTGACTACCAGCAACTGGTCTTGACTAGAAGTATTGAGGACTCACCTGCCAACCATAGAGCTTCCAGGAGCTGAGGTGAGACCACCTCTGGACTGATTCCACCTGACTGCGATGCTGGCCAATCAGCTGGAAGAGAGTCACCGCTGAGTCTTAACCAACATGAGATGATACTGATTATTTAAGTCTAGACAATCTGTGAATCTCAGGACACCCCATAAATTGAGATACTTTGGACAAAACGTCTCCAAAGTGCTATAGCTATATGCACTTGAGTGGAGAGAATTTATTTAGTTGTAAATAAATGCTGCTCTCCGTAGATCAAAAAAATCCCTCGTACTTTAGCTTGGAAAGTTTCTCTTCGGATGTCCCAGTGCAAATGTAGAAGAGAGCATAGTTGATTGTGCTGCTTGGAACCCCAGACTCATTTGAGAATAAAATTCTGTTTCTTCAGGCTGCAGTGATGTGTGAAAGCTAAACTCTTCAGAGAATGACCCAATTCACCTGTTTGCCAGACGAAGTGCTGTCCAAAATGATTTAAAAATCCTAATTGTTCCTGCTTGCCCTCGTGCCACCACCATCTGGATGCAGTGTTTTTCTGCAGTGGATCAGCTTTTCAATTTCTAAATATAGTTTGTTAATTGTAGCAAAAGCAGTGCTTTTATTGGTCGAAAGATGGTGAACTATGCCTGGGCCTGGGCAGGGCGAAGCCAGAGGAAACTCTGGTGGAAGTCCGTAGCGGTCCTGACGTGCTTTTATTGGTCTGGGATGGGTATCTTCTCGTGTGTTAGGTGGTGTTACCAGGTGGTGTCTTGCTTACAGTATTCTTTTTATGTTAATATAATTAATTGGAAACCATTTATTCATTTTTTCTTATTATACCGAATACATTCATCTATGGTATATATACTTAATATTCTGAATATCAAAACCTCAAATAGTTAAGTAG
This sequence comes from Calotriton arnoldi, assembly GCA_963921515.1. Taxonomy (NCBI): domain Eukaryota; kingdom Metazoa; phylum Chordata; class Amphibia; order Caudata; family Salamandridae; genus Calotriton; species Calotriton arnoldi. Next base: position 1,059,421 of record CAWUFW010000148.1, on the reverse strand, counting down.
GATCTGCAACAAAATTGAACGAGCTTACAATAGTTATAAACCCTTCTTGAAACCCAAACATTTATAGCCTGTTAAATGCTATACTGGCCTTTATAAATACCTGTGACGGAGCAGGGAGATTGCCTGATGGTCTCTACTGTCAAAAGTGGTCTGCCAGTGCCCTGAATCACACCTGGGTCCAACTGTTAATTTCGCCAATGAATATATAGGACTGTCATGGACCAACTGTTGTCGGAATCCGGGTATGATCTATGGTGCCGATAAAATAGTGTGCCTGCAATTAAAGGCCAAATAGCAAAAATAATGAAATGTCGATTAAGTAATGAATTGAAAATAACTTTATTGGTACATTTTATTCAACACGAGCTGAACTGCATTAAGTAGCGCTGGTAAATACATCCCTCTTAGCTTAATTTACTGCTAATATCAACTAAAAATTTCCATTCAGGAAAAATATACATTTGAATGTTGTAGGATGTAATTAGAAGCGACGCCGCGTGTGTTTCAATTTTGAATGAACTTTATTGAATACCGTAAGAGAATAGGCACCACGTTACCCTTCAACATAATGAATTCATATTATGACTCATATTCAAAAGAAATGAATTGCACGCGCTACATTATATAATTTATAATTGTGGTTTTACAACTGTGATCAAAACGAAGAATCTATTACGATGCGATGTATGTTTTCTATGTCCATGAATGTTTGACTCCTATTTCTAAAGGAACTTGCTGTATCTAAAATCACTCGAAAAAGGCTAAACGCTGAAACGCGTCGTCTTGCTTTTGGTGCACAATAAAGTAATTGTGCAGTCTCCTGGTGTGCCGCTCCTTGTCTTCTCCGTTTGGGGTATTGCCGAGGATCTCTTCGTCATTAAATTACGGCTGCTGTCGCCGTATAGCTGGCACCGACACCGTGGGACTGGGAACCGCTAAGCACAGCAGTTTGGTGGATTATATATATATATATATATATATTTAAACAAAGGGATGTCGCACTCCAGTATTTTACAGTCAGAGGTTTTTATTTTCCACTGCCACCAACGCGTTTCACCATCAAGGCTTGTTCACGGTTAGGGAAGTCTGTTAACTGTTTCCATTTTATACTACTGCTCCTATGTGCCTTCCATGAGGCATTGTGGGATATGTAGTTTTTATGCACTTCACAAAAGATGATTTCCAAAATATATACATATTTATAGTGTTTTTTTTCCAATTGTATACACTTAGTTATTTTACATCATATATTCATTTTGTTGGGGTTGTTATAATTCCAATATTATTACATAACAGTTCAGGATCACTTTCTAGTGTTCATGTTCAGTCTGAGTGACTATTTACATGCAAGATGACCAATTGAAGTATTTGTATACTTAGTTCTTGGTCTAATTATTGGTCAGTCCAATATGTACGTATATTCATATTGTTCCTGATTGTTACTCTCGCCTGAGTGGCTTTCTCAGTCTGGTTTTGCCTGAGTGGCTTATATGTCGTCCAACATAGTGATGATAGTTACTCAGTGATGTGTATTTTCAAACTTTCTCTAATTAGGTTTTCATAGATGGACAAAAGATCCTCTTCCGCATTCAGACCCATAGGTTGCTTTGTTCTGAATTTGATTATTAATTTAGACTCAAGTTGTCTCAATTTTGATGTTCTGTTTCCTCCTCTTTTGTTGTTTGGGACATGAGCAATTCCACTATATTTTATGTTCTTCCAAGTGTAGTTCTCATGAGTTTCAAAGTGTTTCGTTATGGCATAGTTAGTGTCTCCATTTTTGATTGCTCTTATGTGTTCCAGAATCCTTTTTCTTAGCGGGCAGATCGTGCTCCCGATGTACTGCTTTCCGCAGTCGCATGTGATCAAGTAGACTACGTAGTTGGTCTCACATGTGATTCTGTGTTTGATGGTGAATGTTTTTTTTTTAAATCTGTGAGGTTTTTGATGTTTTTACTAATTTGACAGGCTTTACACTTATCACATTTCGTGAATCCTTTCTGGCGGTTACCTAACCAAGTTTCATTTTGCGTTCTCGTGAAGTGGCTGCAAGTCAGTTTGTCTTTCAATGATGGTGGTTTTCTGAAGGAAATGTCAATGTTGTCACTTAAACTGTTTCCTATATCTGGATCTTTTTTTATAATATTCCAGTATTGGTTCATAATCTTTCTGATTGAGTTGTGTTCTTTGTTATATGTCATTATGAATCGTATTTTTCTGTCTGTTTCCAATTTACTGTTTTGGTTTCGTTTATTTGTCAATGTTTCTTGCTGTTTTAAGTTCTCTGTTATTTTCCTTCCTTCCTCAATGTCACTTCTCCTATAGCCTCTTAGTTTGAAATTTTTGGCAGTTTCTTCCGACCTCTCTTTGAAGACATCGTCATCTGTACAATTTCTGCGCATTCTTAATAGTTCACCATAGGGTATACTCTTTTTTAGAGCACGTGGATGGAAACTTGTTCCATGTAGGATGCTGTTGGTAGCTGTTGGTTTGGTGTATGTTGTTTTGTTAATCTGGCCATCTTTGATATATACAGTAAGATCTAGAAATTGTACCACTTTGTCATTGATGTTGTGAGTGAATGATAGTCCGATCTTGTTCTGGTTTAGGATGGAGAAGCATTCATCAAATTCACTCCTTGTGCCGTTCCAAATTATAAACAGATCATCAATGAATTGTAACCAGAGATGGACTTTGTCTATATATTTCTCGTTGCCTTCTCCCCAAGCTACCGTCTTCTCCCACCATCCCATGGTGAGATTTGCGTAGCTCGGGGAAAAGGAAACTCCCATTGCGGTTCCGCAGGTTTGGAGGTACATCTGTTTGTCAAACAGGAAGATGTTGTTTCGTAGACATATTTCTGTCATTTCCAATATTACTTCTGATTGTTCTAGATATTGGATATTTCGCTGTGCAAGGAAATATTTTAAGGCAGTCAGTCCCACCTTATGACTTATTGATGTGTATAATGAGACCATGTCAATGGTTACCAGTAATAGGCCATGGTGCCAGTTTATATTTGCCAGATGTTTCAGAAAATTCCCATTGTCTTTGATGTATGAATTGAGTGTGGTTACCATAGGTGCTAGAATGCTGTCTATGTATATAGATAAATTCTGATAGAGTGAGCCACTACTGGATATGATTGGCCTGCCGGGTGGGTCTATCAATGGTTTATGCACCTTGGGTAAAAAGTACATGGTGGTTATTATAGGATCGTCATATAAATATATATATATATATATTTTTTCCGCACCAATTTTCCTCGTATATTGAAGAAAACTCAGACACTCCTGTATGCTGAATGCTTCAATTTAATGACTTTTTACGCATTACGCCTTGCTCACGGTCACATTACAAAAACCAGAAACTTCCGTGTTCAAATACAATACAAAAGTGAAAAAGGACTCAAGCCCACACATATGCAAGAGACAGAGCAGCTCGGTCGGCCATCTTAGAATGAAGCACTGTGCCATAATCTTCTCTAAGAAAAACATACATCCTAGATAACAACCATGTGTAAATACAGAATTATTCAAATATGAAGTAACAATTGAATTTCATGTCATATAATACAAATAGTCTTGTTATTCACCATGATTTCTTATGACACAATGCTTGTTAGAATTGGTTCGTTGTTACATACATGCGCAACCTCACCTAGCGTTCATGGCTACTAGATATCAATACTAGTTGTTTTGTTAATTTATAAATAACATGCATGACAAAACAGCATCAAACGAATTATGCCCAAGTGGGCAAATCATGCCACAATACAATATGTTAACTACGATCTCAATATACATGCATCGTCAATGTTGGTTCCACAAGATTCCTGAGTAAGAACAACTGATTCTGCCCAAGTGGGCATTGCATGCAGAGAAATCTTATAACGTTGAAAACACATGCACTAGCATCATTGGTTGGTACAAAATTATACCATTTGCTCTTAAAAGCTTAACATAACACATAGTTATGTCACTACGAGAAAAACGCTCAATCCCTGAGATATTCGAAGACAGGAGTTTGACCAGCTATTCTCTATCTCATAAAGCGCAATCACCTACATAAACAAAGAAAATTGTAAAATTCAGTAAAAACAGATTAAAATCATCAGAAACTGCAAAATACAATTAATCACCAACTCATCGCACTATCCCAGGTGTACTGCTAATTCTTCACTGGAAATCAGGCCCTGTGGGGCCATAGTTTTGAAAATCAATAATATATCTAAATTCCAGTTTACGTAATTTTAATTCACAATTGCAACCTCGTACATCAATTTCTACTAAATCAATCATACGCAACAATTTTTCATTTTGGAAATGGACATCATAGAAGTGTCGGGCCACTGGATAATGTTTATCATTATGTCTGATTACCCGAATATGTTCAAGGACACGTTTCTTAGCCTTATGGATAGTACTAGCGATATACATCCTAGTACAATGACATAATAGGCCATATATGTAATATGTGGTGTTGCATGTCAAAGTTTTCTTGATTACAAACTCTCTGGTTGTGTTGGATTCTTGAAATCTAGAGCAATCAGAGCTGCCACTACATGCTTTACAATTCTTGCAACAAAAGAATCCACCTCTGCCCTGTTTGTTAGAGAGCTTGTCTTGACTCGTGATCATATTGTGACTAAGCTCACCCTTTAGTGATCTGCTCTTTCTAAATGTGATTTGTGGATTAGGATGAAGATGCGTGTTCAAAACTTCATCAGTATTTAACACATGCCAATGTTTCTTCAAAATCATGCGCAAATTCTGTGCCTGATGAGAGAAGGTAGTAATAAACCTCGCATTGGCTGAGTCATCAACATTCTTTTTCTTATGGAGTAACTCAATCATGGAAACTGCATCCACTCTTGTGGTTGCTTGTCCTATGGTTTTCTTGCTGTCTCCTCTTTCCCTGAATCTCCTGCACATAATGTTTTTTTCTTTCTGAAATGACTCATCCGTGCTACAATTACGTTTAGCACACAATAGCTCTCCATATGGTATACTGTACACTAGATTAGGGGGATGTGCACTACTTGCACTTAATAGACTGTTTCCTGCAGTTTCTTTCCTAAATAATTCAGTTTCCAATCTGTACCCTGTGACGCATACCTTCACATCTAGAAATTTGATCATTGATTTACTTATATGTTCTGTGAAAATCAGGTTATAAGAGTTTCAGTTCAATTTGTTCACAAATTGCTTAGCAGACTCCTCATCCCCTTTCAAAAAGCAACAAATATCGTCAATAAAGCGTGACCACATGATCACACAATTCTCAAATTCTTCCAGATCGATTGACACCTGCTCCTCCCACCAGCCCATGAACAAGTTTGCATAACTGGTGGCGAAGCAGGTGCCCATTGCAGTCCCTTGTTTTTGTCTATAAATGCAATTGTCAAAAAGAAAGAAGTTATTAGTCAAGCAAAAGTAAATCATGCCTAATCATCTCAGAATGAAACAATAGAGAATTTGAGCGCGCTTTCAGAAAGTGTCTCACTACTTGCAACTGCAAGTCATGTACTATACTTGTATAGAGACTACTCACATCCAAAGTTATAAGTGTGTAGTCCTTATCCCAATGGATCCCATCAATCATAGTTAAAAAAATGAGTCATGTCTCTGATGTATGCAAATAATCCTACCACAAATGGTCTCAAATAGTGGTCTATGAAGCATGAGCTGTTTTCTAATAAAGAACCTATGGAGGAGACAACTGGTCTCCCGGGCGGATTTTCCGCGTCCTTATGCAATTTCGGTAAGAGGTATAATACTGGAATCTTTGGGTGAGTGCATCTTAGATAGGTATATTCCTCCCATTCCAATAAGCCTCTTTCCCTCCAATTGATCAACATCGCACCAAATGCCACATTTGATCTTGTTACCTCGCTTCTATTTGCAATGCAATAACAAGTCATATCATTCAACTGCCTCCTTCCTTCTTCTACCAAATAATCAGTTTTAGATAATATCACGTGTTAAACAAAGAAGGACGAACCCTCTGTGTGGATGTGGTACAATCACTAATTACGTTGGTACATGAACCCACTAGGTTAGTTTAAAAGACCCCTCACACACCAACCTAGTTGGTGTCATGCTTCATCATTGGGGTCCCAACCGGGTGGCCGAATGCCGCCCGGTTGTGCTACAAAGCCTGGTTACAGCGGAGCTGGTTGGTGTATATGTGAGATGTGATGTGAATTAAAAATATCTCTGAGAATCCTTGCCTGTGAACTTTATTAGTGGCGGCTCAGGATATGGTTAAAAATAAGTGTGGTGCAACTAGAATTGGAGATTGTTATCCCTAGTTGACTATGTGTATGGTCTACATGTTTCAGCCCGCAATAGGGATTATGTAATTAGTGATTGTACCACATCCACACAGAGGGTTCGTCCTTCTTTTTTTAACATATCATTATACCGGGGATACGGACGCACCCCATTTTTCCCTTGCTCTCCCATTGTTTTGTTATATTAGATAATATCACTACATTGCCTCCTTTGTCAGATTGACGTATGACGATAGAATAATCTGATCTCAAATTTTCAATGGCTGTGATTTGATCAAAAGTTACATTTTTCTTTCTGGTATACATTGTTTTGTATCTCATTTTTTTCAAATCCTTCATCACACCTCTCTCAAATACCTCAATCGCATCACAATGAATATTAGGCAAAAAAACAATTTTGGTTTAAATGAACTAGATTGACTGAGATCTAAATCAAGATCAAAATTTGCAAGATTCAAAATGGAATTTTCATGATTGTCACACTCCACATCCAATACAGATAGAGTGTGCAACCCTGCAATATCATCAATACTTAAGTTGCTAAGAGTCGGTGTGGTTTTGCAGATAAAAGATCTCCCTTGTTGAATATCAAACCAAATTTTTCAATTTTAACTTTCTTAAAAACAGAATAAATCTATTCTTGTTTGAGTATAGTTCAAATAGTCTGATGGTCAAAACGACAGAGCCAGTGATAAGAGTTTAATCTCATCTACAGATAAAACTTGTGTTGACAAATTTACCACATTCATGATTTGGCTTATTTGCTCCTCGTTGTCACTTCCACAGGCTCTTTCTCTTCGTTTCTTGCATTTTTTAGCTTGCTTGTTCCTTGCATTTTTCCTCTGTTTCCTTGCCCTTTGCCCCTTAGAGCTTTTTGTTCCTCGAATTGCTCTGTCCTGCCCTGATTTAACAACTGGAATTGCTTTAAAAGATTCTTCTTCTTATGTTGCTCATGATTAATGTCCTGATTTAGTGGTGTTACCGAAACATCAGACATGTTCCCATCCGAGATATAGCTCTCACTTGTCTCCGAAATGCTCACAGGTACCACATTTTTAGATGACATGACGTTACCCTTATTATCAAACATATGATCATACTTCTTATGAAATGTTAACGGCTGTTCTGCTTGATAGTCTTTAAAGTCACAAATGAACTTACGTTGTTTCTTGATTGTAATTTCTTCTTCAATTCTAAGTCGTACCATCAGATTTTTCATAAATTCGACCAAAGCATCCTGAGATTCCATCTTGTCCAATTCCGCTAGCAGGGTATCAATCTCTCCCAGAAGCTTACTCCGATCTTTTAAAGCATATTTCACTAAGATTCTCATCATTTTTAAAGAACAGTCCCAGGAATTATTAGCCCATTCCTCCAGCATGTCGGGTATGAATCTTCGTATGTGGGGATCGTAGAAATTCTTAATCCCTGTGGTACACGCCCTACATCAATATAACGCTGGAGGGATTCAGCTTCCCACCACTTTCAAATGAACTTACGTTGTTTCTTGATTGTAATTTCTTCTTCAATTCTAAGTCGTACCATCAGATTTTTCATAAATTCGACGAAAGCATCCTGAGATTCCATCTTGTCTAATTCCGCTAGCAGGGTATCAATCTCTCCCAGAAGCTTACTCCGATCTTTTAAAGCATATTTCACTAAGATTCTCATCATTTTTAAAGAACAGTCCCAGGAATTATTAGCCCATTCCTCCAGCATGTTGGGGTATGAATCTTCGTATGTGGGGATCGTAGAAATTCTTAATCCCTGTGGTACACGCCCTACATCAATATAATGCTGGAGGGATTCAGCTTCCCACCACTTTGAAAGTTATTTCTTATGCAGCTTCTCCAACTGATGGTACATTGATTGTACCTTAATTTCCTCATTGATGTATTTGGTAGCATTATTTGTACTACTGCCCGCCACCATCTGGGTAAAAAACAATTTATTGGCAGTTTCATTTCTTCTGGCATCCAAACCTGCAGCCATTATGCTTGACACAAATATCCAATACAAATCAATCAATCCGCATACAGGTGCTAACAACTCGAGACCTGTAGGTCCTAGGTCTAGTCAGCTCCACTTCCCCGATGTTGCATACAAGGTGGAGTTTAGCAAGGAAATCGAGCGATAACAGTCTGGGGATTGTGCGTCACCCTTTTTAAAGATGGGGACAATAATAGCAGTATGCCAAGATCAGGCCTGTCTTAACCATAGCATTGAAGCAATGGCACAACAAGGGTGCCCAAAGTTCTGGTATAGATTTGAAATTGTCCATTGGTAGGCCCTCTTGTCCAGGAGCCTTCTTAGATGTGGGCTTAAGAATGACCTCCCAGGCTTCTTCCATAGTAAACTCAATTGATAGCGGAAAAACCATGCCCGGCTCAGGGCTCTCATCATTGCAGCTGGAGGCGTGTAGTGCACTAAAATAGGCAACCCATATTTCCAGGCTAATAGTGGCAACGATGGAGTTGTTGTTGGGCCCATCTAAACTCAAATTGTTAAAACCGGCTGAAAGGCCCTGGAGTTTTTCTGCCTACAGGCAAGAACTAACTTTTACCAAGAGTCTGTTTGGATTGCCTTCCCTATGATGCAGGGCGGCCTGCTATACTACCTTGACCATTGAAACTTACAACTGTCCCTTGGTGATTCCTTCAGTGCCATATGAAGGTTAGTAGGTGCCTTTCTGCATGTTAAATCAAACCATTTCCTGTCAGCCTTGGCCGGGTTATTGGGCTTCATGAGTAAATTACAGATTATTGGGACCAGTTTAACAAATTGATTGGCTACAGCCCAGTAGCACTCAGAGGAGGTGAGGCTATCAAACAGAAGGTCAAGGTGCTAGGCACATAACTCAACCATGAGGGCAGTTCGATCAGCGTTCCTCCATGGCAAGCGAAGTCCTTAATCCTTAACTATTAGGGAGCCCATAACATCATTTTTAGTGCAATAGCCCCCTTTGACGATACTTAAGTCAATCCATAGGGGGTTATGGTCACTAAATATACTTTCAATGATTCCCCCCTTGTCCAGGTCTAAGTCAAACAATGTCAACCGAATCACTCAGGGGGGTGAACCGGTTATGTGTCTCGATGTAAAAAAGGCTGGGGGAATGTGCAGGAAGCAGCAGGGCATCCTTCTTGGTGTTGGGTGTGGATGGCCATATTCCTATAGAAATATCTGAGAGGCAGGATCTTAATATTGGTTTGTTTGTGAGTCCCTAGTGTAGAGGCTCTAATCAGGTTCCTTGCAACTATTGGTTTTATAAATGACACAATGAAGCAGTCACCATAATAAATGTTTGACATTTTCCCTACCCATCCCATCCTCCTGGCCAAAAACACTTCATCAAACAGCTTGTTCTGGCAATTCAAATTCCCATGTAGCAAATGGATCGATTTCTGTATCAAGTCGGCTGTAGATCCGACCAACCCAGCACGTATGGTTGCCACATTAGCAAGAACTATGACAAAGGGACGAGCCGCTTGTGAAGAGTGACAGGACCAGGAGCCATGTCCACCTGGCTAGGGAGGATGGGTGCGCTTTCAGGCACACCAGATGGGTCCAGGACCGGCACCTCACAGACCAAAGTTGAATGGTTCATTGCATTTCCTGCTTGACAGTTTCTGCCACCTAAACTAAAGGTCAAAGGCCTCCTCCCTTTAGGCAGGGAGTTAGAGATAAGCACTGGCACTGGCGGTAGGCCCGCATCAGAACAGCCAGGGTAGGTGTCAATAAGCTTATCCAGTTCTGTGGTTGGCCTTCTTAGATCTAAAGTAGACAGCTTCCTCTCGATGGATTGCAGATGATCAAATACGCCTTGGAGTTTCGAGTCGAGGAGCCCTTCTAGATCTTTACCAAATTGTGCCAACATGCCCTCAAATACATCCTTGAGGGGAGCTTGGGAGTTTGATGACAATTCCTCGGAGCAGCTCTGATGGCCAGTAATCACTTGACGGGGTTTGCCGGTTCCACTCTTCTGCTTATTGAGTGTAAATTTGGTAGGCTTGGCAGCCTTAGGGGCAGACTGATTCAAGGTCAAGAGTGCAGTAGCGGACAGATGCCCACCATCCTCACCCTCGACGGGTACCGGCTTCCTCATATCGACCCTACCCTGGCTGAGCACAATGCTGGCTGGCTATTGGGGGGCAGGTTGCAGGGATACCAGAGACAGCCTTCTTTCCACGCAGAGTATTTGTTTGTTGATAGCAGCCACAGCCTTCTCAATGTAGCCATCAAGTGTACTAGTCTTCTTTTTGGCAGAATGGCCCTCCCTGATTTAGTCCCGTTTGCGTTTGACCATCCCGGCTTGTCTTGTACAAACACCAAGGAGAAATACAAGGAAATTTACAACTCACACACTCTCCAAAGGAGCCAGGAGTAAAAAGAATGGCGAACAGTACCATTATACAGGAGGAGGCAACCAAGAGGGGCAGCCCAGGCCAGCCACTTCCGGGCTCAGACGGGCCCGCTCTTGGTCCGGTTTTCGCCCACGCACGTCCCGTGCATGTCCCACATTGCGGTGTCCTTTGGTGCTTTTTAGCACTGTGATAAAAGGAACCCCTCTTTGCTGGACTTGCAACAATCTTCCTAAGGCTCCTGGGAGCAGGAGTCCCTCTGCAGCGGGGATGTCAGAGGCAACAGTGGCGGCAAGAAGCAGGTAAAAACAGGGGTAGCGACCAGTCTGTCTTCCTCCGGGACTTGGTTTTAACAGCTTCAGGCGAGATGTAGCATCTGTGAAGTGCGAAGTGTGGAGGCAATATGTAAGATCATCTCTGGCAGAATCTCAGCGATAATCCGGGTGAAGGACCTCTCCTGAAAAGTGGTCAAATTGTAGTCCTTATATACTAAATCTTTTCAGACATTGGAATTTCTGACATAAGTTTCGTAATGTCTGACATAGATTATGTGCATCAAGGTGTGTGTCCCAGGCGTTTCCTTATGAACATATAAGGTAAAAGAACGTCAATTCAGACAATACTATTTTTTTTAAATTATTTTTATTTACTCCATTCACCATTACAATCAAAGCAGAAATCAGGTGCATTCTGGCAGCATCAGACAGGGTGCCCATTATAACTTGTATAGGATGGGGTTCACGATTGTAGACCCTGATAGAACCGGGCCTAAATTCCCATGTAGTTTCCCCACTCCCCTGACCCTGCCCAGCTATTTTCTATGGGCCTGATTCACAGAACTAACTTACGTCAAAAACGTAAAGTTAGTACTTTTTGGTATTCATAAAATACACTTACTCATTTTGGTATTCACAGAATGAACTTACTCATTTCAGTATTCACAGAAGTTAGTAGTCCTAACTTTAGGACTCCTAAATGCCTTCTGTGAATACCGAAAGTCTTAAAGTTAGGATTTTTCTCAGTTTAGGAGTAGTAAAGTTAGGACTCCTAACTTTACTACTCCTAAACTGAGAAAATCCTAACTTTAAGATCTTTCGGTATTCACAGAAGGCATTTAGGAGTCCTAAAGTTAGGACTACTAACGTCTGTGAATACCGAAATGAGTAAGTTCATTCTGTGAATACCAAAATGAGTAAGTGTATTCTGTGAATACCAAAAGTACTAATTTTACGTTTTGACGTAAGTTAGTTCTGTGAATCAGGCCCTATATGTTCCCAATGAGTTCCAGATCTTTTCCCATTTTTGGGGGCAACCTCTGCTTTTGTAGACGACTCTCTCTGCCTGGTGGCACCAATCTAGATCTTGCTTCTAGTTTTCGATTCTCAGCGGATCCGCCACCCCCATGTTATGTTATGTTATGATCATTTATAGAGTGCACGGCTACTCCAAGGAGTGTCCCGGCGCTGGCAATGGAGGAAAAGAGTTGCATGCGGGATACTAGTTGTTAAAGAGGTGGATTTTGAGCTTCTTCTTAAACAGTTCGAGGCTGTCTATCAGCCTCAGGTAGGGTGGGAGCCTGTTCCAGGAGAGGGGTCTAAGATAGGAAAAGGATCTCCCACCCATTCTGAGTCGATTAATTTGAGGTACACTTGCCATGTGTGCCGAGGAAGAGCGGAGGGTACGGGTGGGGATATATGAACTAATTCTCTCTTTGAGATATGATTGCCCAGTCCCATTCAAGGACTTATGCATGAGGACCAAGGCTTTAAACGTCACCCTTTGTTTCATTGGGAGCCAATGGAGAGCCCTTAGGTGGGGAGTCATGTGGGATCTGGGAGAGATTCTGAGCAACAGCCTTGATGCAGCGTTCTGTACTACTTGAAGTCTATTGAGAAGGTAGTCGGGGAGGCCCAAGTACAGTGCATTCCCATAGTCCAGTCTGGATGTGATCAGGGCCTGCACCACCTTTCTACCCGCTGCCTCGGATAGAAGTGGTAGGAAATCTTTCAGCCTGCAGAGCACGCTGAAGAAGGACCCTGTCAGGGTTTGGATCTACGGGACGAAAGGGAGTAAGCTGTCGATTTTGATTCCAAGATTCTTGACACAGTTTTGCGAGGGGCCCGGGTGTGGCCGATTATTTGGCCAGCAGTTTTCCACAAAGCTGTGCGGGACAGTTCCAAAGGTCACGATCTCTGTTTTATCTGGGTTGCATCTCAAATGATGCAACTCCAGCCATTGAAAGACTTTGGTAAGACAACAGCAGATCGCCTTCTCATCTAAGTCCATGTCTTTCTCACATGTGAACAGCAGCTGTGTGTCATCAGCATATGAGATGACCTTAGTGCCAAGCGACTCTGCAAGCGTGGCAAGGGGGGTCAGGTACACATTGAACAGCGTAGGACTGAGAGCCGACCCCTGTGGGACTCCCACCGATAGGGGCCTGGCATGAGCTGTATAAGGTGGCAGCCAGACTTCCAGCGTCTGTCTGTCCAGGAATGATGCTAGCCAGCTGTAGGCCTGATGTCTGAGCCCTATTTCGTGTAAGCACTCCAGTAGCTCATGATGAGGAACCATGTTGAATGCCGCTGTGAGGTCAAGCAATATCAGCATTGCTTTGCCTCCCCTATCAAGGATGTTTCGGATGTGCTCAGTAACTTCCAAGAGTGCGGTCTCAGTGCTAAATTGGGGACGGAAGCCGGATTGAGTAGGGTGAAGAATACCGTTGGCTTCCAAATATGAGGACAGTTGGCGATTAACTTCTTTCTCCAGAATTTTGGAGAAGGCGGGGAGAAGGGAAATTGGCCTATAGTTTACTACTTGCTTAGGGTCTGCCGCAGGTTTTTTTTAGCAGCTGCAGAACTTTGGCCTTTTTCCGTGCGGAGGGAACCACCCCTGTAGCCAATGAGGAACTAAAAATATGGTTTATTTATTTATTTGAAGAGTTTTATATAGCACTAACTAGACCCGTAGGTATCAGAGCGCTTTACATAAATGTGGAGTACATAAACAGTTGCACTGGTTACATCGGTTAACAAGAGAACAAAAAACACAAAAACAACTCACAAGGAACATAGAGGGTGGTGGGGGAGGGGAATAGAGCTAGTAGCTGGAAATCAGACCAAGTCAGGCATACCGGCAATGAAGGAGGTTAAACATCAGGGGTCCCTCCAAAGTCAGAGTCAGCGAACACCCAGTCCGTTCGGGGTCACGGAATCCACAGAATCTGGGGCCTGCCTCGCACTCCGCGCCGGAGCACTCCGGCTGTGGGGAGGGCCAGAAAAAGGGGGCAAAATGGATTTCTCGCACGGATCATCCTTGCCAATAGGTTGTAGGCGTCCCAAGGGGGGGGATCGTCGTGAGGCGAAAGACAGGCTGGCGAACCAAGACAAAGACCGGCCGCAAGCGGCGATCTCTGCATCCGATCAACGTCGCCAAGATGGAGGACTCAGGTCTCAGTCCCATAGACGTCCCGCACAAAATGGAGGAATCGCAGATCCTCCAAACCCCAATCACAAATCGGGGAGGAAGCCAACCTCTGGGTGCAGGACATGATGGGGGGGCAATCACGGGGACGAGAAGGCGGAAGACAGGAACCCGGCGCTCTCACGCAGTTCGTCAAGGGATCGCTCAGGGACACAAGGGCGGCAGCATCGCAGCGTTCACTCGCTGCTTCGTCTGGGGAAAGCGACTCGGGTGTCGAAGCAGCAGCCACTGGAGGTGTAGAAAGAGGAAGTCGTGGCGGGATGCTGAGCAACCGTGGCCATGCCCGTAAGGTAGGTGACCGCCGTCAACAACACCGGAGGGGTGATCCCCAGCCCATCTCCTCTCAGCTGCATACGCAGCTCAACCGTGCTTCAGCCATGTTGCATGGGCTCCACTGGCGGCAGTCTTTCCTGGAAACTCGTTTGTTGCTGTAGTCAGCCTCACTCAGCGGAGCGGCTCTGGAGAATCGCGGGAATCCAGTCCACAGATCCCCGGGGGTGGAGGTGGTCAGATGGGGGCGTTTTCCCAAGGATTTATGCCAAAAGGCAATCCCTAGCCAGGGAGCTCCCGGCCGGAGCTCCTTACCCGTCGACCATCTTGCAAAGTTCCACAAGTTCCAAAGTTTACAGAGGGATTTATCGCTGGAGCCACCAAATTTAACACCATGGTAGGGCAAGGATAAAGGAGGGATCCAGATTTAAGGCTTTTTAATGCTGCTAAGGACTGATCAAGGGTGATGGGGTAAAGACGTCTAAAGTGGCATACGTAAGAGAGGCAGGAGCTAGTCTCAGCCCCTGACTCTGAGAGGAGGGTGCTGGAGTCGCGAAGCTTTGCCCTTGCCCTTGCTACGTTTTGTTTCGCCAACCCCAAGGCTAACATGTGCCAGATCTTGGTATGTGAGGGCCACTTGACCTCCTCTGTGACTCCCAGCAAGTGCCAACGTGTGTCCACCTGTACTGTAAGACCCGTCACTACAGACATAACACTAGCCACTCCAGCCCAGTATCGCTGAATTTTTAGGACATGCCCAGCCTGGTTGGAGCGTCCTGGGGGCTTATGGCCTGTGTAGGACTCGGAGTTGGATCAGGCTGAACCACGCTCATATGGTGATTTCCCTGGGACTCTGTATGGCTTCCGACCAGTCATTGTCTTCAAGTAACCCCAAGTCTGTCTCCCATGCCTCCCTCAGTGGGCCCAAGGGGTCTGGAAGATTGTTCATTAGTCTTCGATAAGTGAGAGAGAACACCTTATCATTCATGGGGTCGAGTAATAGCCGGTCTTCTAGTGGGGAGTAGTCGGGCAACGACTCGCCCTCTGGTACATGGCAGCACAGGGCATGTCTCAACTGTAGCTAGCGAAACCGCTCTCCGTCGGCCATTTGATATTCTGTCCGCAGCTCTTCAAAAGTAACCATGGTCCCGCTTCGCCAGACGTCCCTGAGGCTGTCTATTCCAATGAGGCTCCATCTGCAGAAGCCCTGGAGGTGCCCCACTATGTCCAGCGCATCACTTTCCAAAATTGGGGTTTGTTGTGTCAGTTTGGACTCCCACCCCTGTGACTTTGGAGTTGTATGCCATGCTCGTGCCACTGCCCGCGTGTGCACGGGGAGAAGTTTTTCTCGGCTCTTGCGATACAGCGCTACGGAATAGCCTCCATTCCCCATTGCAAGGCGATCAACCCGATATGCCAGATTGGAGTGGGGTGCAAAGACAAAGCTGTTTATATTAATAAGCTGGGCCGCCAGATAGTAGCTCCTAATGTCTGGGATTGCTAGTCTGCCTTCATAAACCCTTCTCTGTAGTTTGCGCAACCCTATAGGTGGTTTACCATCCTCCCAGAGTAAGTTGCACTGCTCTCCTTCGATTTCCCGGAAAAAGGCCTCTGGAATCCGATAAGGGGTTTTCCTGAGAGCATATAGTGGGTGGGGAGGGCCATCATTTTAAACAAGACCGCTCTACCCATGAGGGAGATCGGTAGCCAACGCCAGTGTGTCACGTCCCCTTTCCGCCTCGCCAGTTGGGTGTATATATTTAGGGCCAGAAAGTCCTCTTCCGACTTTGTGATCCAGATACCTAGGCATTTGAATTTATTGCGTTGTATCAGGGCCTTGCAGGCAGACGTGAGCGGCGGGATTTCCCCGACCAACGACACTATTTTGGTTATATGTCTGTATGTGTTCTTATACAACCTTGACATGGTAAGGAGTAGACATTTGACCCAGATGAATGTTGCACCAAGTATTGTATTTATGTCGTTTATCATAGGATTTTACGCTTTCACAATTCTAAGAAATTTAAGGTCTGGCGACATCTGTGTCTAAGGGTAGACATGACAATGATTCTGCATAAATCAGGAAAGATGGCAGCTTCTATAGTTTGAGAATAAGAAGATGGCGACCTCCAAAAGCAAAGATAGAGTCATGGCTTAGATAAGATGGAGTCAGACCTTAGGGGTTTTACGTCAAAGGGCGAGCAGTCCAAGAGAGGTAGTGTGGACTACAAGAGCTCAGAACTCAACAGTCACCCAACAAACATAATAACATATTGTCCATCCTAGCAATGTTCTTTTATGTAAAAGAGTAAATTTTAATCTCGAAAGAAACCTAAATACTTCACAATTCAGTAGGAATGTAATAGAGCTTTGTATCCTAAGTCATCTTTATCAGTGAGACGCTACTTCTCCCATTCCAGTACTATCCCTCGCTATAATCGGAATCCCATGATTACAGTCCCCCACACACGACAAGCATAGGCATCAATTCGGCACAAGTGCAGATAGCATCAAATACTCTTACTGGTCAACTGCACAACTCCGCTCAATGTCTTTCACCCTTTGCATTTACATAGCAAATGTCTCAGGCCTACACAAAAGGTCAGTCTGTGCGTGTTAGTCTCTTGCCCCAGGTGCAGACTACGCCTTGCACTTACCTGCTGGTGATCATTACAGCCCTAGAGGTGTGGAGGGTGCCGTTCACGCTCATTACCTCGTGGTGGCGGCCCCTCTTCTGATTTGGGTTGGAACAGAGCTCATGGGATGCAGGTGGTGAGGAAGGCTGCACATCATTATAGCCTAACTATGCCCTGCATCACTGCGGTGTTCGCTTCTATTAATACACAAACCCAAACCTTCATTTGACCTCTCTGTTTTTCCACTTTATCTGTTGCTTTTGTTTCATTAATTGTTTCGGCATATAAAACATAATTCATACAAAAAACTATACATCATATTACCAAAATGATTCCGAGTTATTTAAAATGTAGTCAAATTATTTATATAATATCAAAAGTCATTGTCATCATTTAAACTCATAGATTAATCTAAAATCTCTTCCTGTTGCAATTTGCAGTCACCATAGCAGTCTGCTACGAGCGGGAAGACTGGAGCATGGATAATGCTAATGGACACTGTTCTGTTGCCTTTGTAAATGACACCGTAATGCTCCAGCCTCCAATGGGCACAAGGCACGAGCCTCCATTAAACCCATCTCTGTGCGAGTCTCGTGCTCCTTCCTCCCGCCTCCCCTCCTGCCAATCGCGTTCTTTTTCCTTTGCCCTTCCCCGCCCTTGTTGTTATTCTCTGCCCCCTCCATCTCCTTCAGTGTCCCCGCTATGACTTCAAGATTGAGGTCTGCCGCCCAGCGTGGCGATGAAAGGCTCCGGCTTCCAGCTCCCAATTACCGCTGCACAGTGGGACCTGCCAGGCAGGCTGGAGGGGCACTTATCTCGGCTCCGAGTGGGAGTGAAAATTAGCTTCTCTGAGGTGGAAAATGGAAATATCAAGGCGGATGCCCAGTCCTGCATCTATCCCCCGGGCCGGAGCCTCTCCTCGCAGGCGTGCATCTCTGCTCCTGTGACTGCATCACTTCAATGTCGGCCTTGCAACTCCCTTCCTGTTCCTATACCTTCAGCTCTCCTCCCGGCCCTTCAACTCTGTTTCCAGCCCCTGTTCCTTAATCCCGGCCCTGTATCTCTCCTCTAGATTCGCATCTCTTCTGGGTCACCACACTCTCCCCCCGGTCTTGCATCTCTTCTTCCGGCCCTACATCTCTCCTCCCGGTCTTCCATCACTTCTACCGGCCCTACATCTCTCCACCCGGTCCTGCTTCTCTCCCCTAGCCTGACATCTTTCCTCGGTCACCAACCTCTCCTCCCGGCCCTGCATCTCTCCTCCCGGCCGTGCATCTCTCCCCTAGCCTGGCATCTTTCCTCGGTCACCAATATCTCCTCATAGCGCTGCATCTCTTTTTTCGGATCTGTATCTCTCTTATAGACTCGTATATCTCTTGGGCCACCAACCTCTCTTCCCGGCCCTGCATATCTTCTCCCGGCCCTGCATCTCTCCTCTCGGTCCTGCATCTCTTCTTCGAGCCCTGCATCTCTCCTCCCGGCCCTGCATCTCTTCTTCCAGTCCTGCATCTCTCCTCTCGGCCCTACATCTCTCCTCCCGGCCCTGCATCTCTTCTTCCGGCCCTGCATCTCTTCTTCCGACACTGCATCTCCAATCTCGGCACTGCATCTCTCCTCCCGGCCATGTATCTCTCCCCTAGCCTGGCATCTCTCCTGGGTCACAAATCTCTCCTCATAGCGCTGCATCTTGTCTTCTGGCCCTGCATCCCGGCCCAGTATCTCTCTTCTAGGGGCATATGTATCAAGCCCATTTCCCGTTCGCAAACGGGCCGATTCTCAGAATCGCCCCGTTTGCGAACGGGAAAAAGCCTTTTGGGCTGTATCATCCCAAAAGGCCCTTGCAAAATAGGGAATCGCAAAATTTGCGATTCCCTATTTTGCGAATACATTTAAGGTTTCGCAAATTGCGATTCCTTAAATGCAATGCAGGAAGCACCCAAGTTGTGCGATTTTGGCTTAAGAAATCGCAAATTACCAGCAACTTCAAGTTGGTGGTAATTTGCGATTTCTTTGAAAAATGCACTTTTTTGCATTTTTCAAGGTGCCATGTGGCGCACATACATGCCCCCTAGACTCGTATCTCTCCTGGATCACCAAATTCTCCTACCGGCCCTGCATCTCTTCTTCTGGCCCTGCATCTCTCCTCTCAGCCCTGGATCTCTTCTTTCAGCCCTGGATCTTTTCTCCCAGCCCTGCATCTCTTCTTCCAGGCCTGCATCTCTCCTCTCTGCCCTACATCTCTCCTCCCAGCCCTGCATCTCTTCTTCCGGTCCTGCATCTCTTCTTAAGGCCCTGCATCTCTTGCATGGCCTTGGATGGATTGATAAATCAAGAGTAACGCAACGCAGCACAAATCCCTGTGTTACGTTAGTCTGCCCCAGGGAGGTGTTCCATGGGTGGAGCGTGGGTGTTCCAATGCATCACCCATGGATTTTGGTGCATTGCCAGATGTACCATTACTGGTAAACCTGGGATTGCATCAAAATGCTACGCCTCCCCAGACGAGGCGTAGCGAAGGGAAATATCTTTATTTCTCCTCATTACTTCCTCTTTCTGCAGCACAATTAGAACAAGCATTGGCATAGCCAATATGTCTCGCCTTTGGGACCTTATAAGTGTTTAGCCGTGCAACAGTTGATGTTGTTGCACCAAGGATATTGTGCTGGATAACTAAACACTTATAAGATCCCAAAGGCGAGACCTATTGGCTATGCCAATGCTTGTTTTTTTGGTCATTATACATAGAGCAATCTTGCCTAAGGACATAAGAGCGCTGCACTTTTCCCCCCCTCAGCACAGGGAGACATGCGATGATTCACATGATGCTGAACACAGGCCGGAATTTGAACTTGGTTCTCCATGTTACATACTTCACAGCTGTAGCCACATCACCTCCTGTGAAAGTTCGGCTAGTTTTGGATTTGAGGTTCCAAGAGGAGCCCGAACTGAGCCAGAGCCAAGCATCTGGTTCGAGCCGGAATCAAGCCTTCTGTGGCTTGCCCTCCTTTAGTGACAGCCAAATATGAGAACTTGGCTGGAGCACCAAAGCCAATATATTTTTAACACCAT
Organism: Calotriton arnoldi; assembly: GCA_963921515.1. Lineage (NCBI taxonomy): Eukaryota > Metazoa > Chordata > Amphibia > Caudata > Salamandridae > Calotriton > Calotriton arnoldi. The sequence goes on along the minus strand of CAWUFW010000148.1, from coordinate 1,039,307 downwards.
ATTTTTACATTTACAGAAATTCAAAGACAAATAGAGAGCAAGTGCAGATAACAGCTACAAAATAATTTTCTAAAGAGTCCTGACTCCAAGGTGGGCTCTATTACCTCTTAGTTATTCTTCCTAATCACACTCCTGCAACATGAACTCACCCCCGGTGCACCAGACAGAAATTCACCTACCCAAGGAAACGTTTTACACAATAACACGAAACCACCAATCAGTGTTACTTCCAGAAGAACCACAGCAAGTAAAGAGGCTTCACCTCGTCACTGTTCCCTGTTGTTTCCAAGTTTTTCCAATTCCTGCTAGTGAAAATCTGAAAGGGGGAAAAGGGTGGGAAAATAGGCCTCTGACAAGGAAGACCAGGACTCTGAGCAATTAAGATTAGCAGCAAGTGTGTCAATCCTAAACCCAAAAGGCTTGCATTTTAAAAGTGTGACTACAAGTATTCATAGTAGCACCCCAACTCACAGTCAATGGTGTCAAGTGGAGAAGCAGCACCCCAGGTCACTGTTAGACAATGATTAGAAAGCAGGTGATGGTGTGCAGCTGTCCTTAAACTACAAAGCAAGAGAACAAAGTAAACAAGTCCAAGACGACCACGGTGAACGTTTCAAAATTACTCCAGACAGGGGAGCATTTTGGTACAATCTGTGAAGAACCAACTATACAAACTAAAGGAGTTCACCAGTCCTCAAGGGAAGAATGTTATAGAGGCGCCATTATATACTGGCAGAAGATTTATTAGCCGGGTGGTTATACGGGACGAACGATCAGTCACTTAAAAATATTGGATTTTTCAGATTAAGGGCACTTTGAATGATTAATGCGCACGGCAGGTTTACACATGCTAGCGTATTTCTCCCCTTTCGGTTCATAAATGTACAAAGCGTTCTCTTATACGCTCGCTACCTATGACCGATCTTCATTGAGCTTATTAAGTAAAAGCCAAACATTAAACGCAACATTTCAATTCAACAGAGCTAGTGCGTTTGTGCTCATCTTCGCCGTCGACAAACCGCAACCTACGCAATCAGATTCAGCTTCTGGGTCCAAGTCTCAACTCTGATTTGTCCCACGCAGACTATTTTCCATGTCTGCTGTAGTTTTTATTTTTAATTCCTTTGCACCCAGCCACGGTACAGCTGACAGTGGTCATGTGCTATTAAGGTTCTTAAAATTTGAATGTCAGAAATGTAAGACACTGCACGACTTTCGCTGCCCTCCTACAATACATACATCAGACTCAGTATGCATTATATTCGGGAATACCTACCGCAAAGCGTGTATCTCCGCTTGTAAATAAATAACTGGATGAGCGCTCCAGATCCGAAGTTTCGATACAACGGAACGGATGTTATTACCCAAATCTTTGGCACTGATTTCATCTATTTACAAACATAAAAGGGTTTGCAAACATGTAGGATTAGAACCTGTGATCTGAAAATTCGTCACAAGCATTAACAATCTCAGACAACTTACTGTACACATTTTTCTCCTAAACAAAATGCCTAACCAAAGTATCGTGCTAGCCCAAACTGAATCTAAGCATGACAACTGCGAGTCTCGCCTTCCCATAATAAACTGTTGGCAAAAGTGAAAGCGTTTCCCTTGCGGGAGCGAGCGGCGCCAGGAGCATAATTGCTACCATATGGCGCCAGCTGCTCGATCCCGCAAGTGAATCGCCAAACGTGCACGCGTTGCCATTGAAGGCAATGGAACGCGTGCACGTTTTTGGCTGAAAAGCCGAATCCATCACAAAAGGTCTTTTTTCCTATGCAGCGCATGCGCGCTGCGTAGGCGAGACCTAAAAAGGAATATGCCTCGGGGGATTATTTTTGTGCAGGAAGGTATCCCTTCCTGCACAAACACAATCCTGCATACAATGCAGGTACCCTTGCAACATGGTGCAAGGGTGCCTGCGTTGGTGCTAGGCAGCACATAGTGTACCGTGATGGGAAATGACAGGAATGCATTGTTTATTGTTAGGTATGGCCCTTTCCCTATCACGTAGCACAGTACAGCAAGGTGATGTGCGGCGCTGTGTTGCATGATTATTTATTAAATATGCCCCTCAGTCTCTACTGACAGAAAAGCCCAGTTATGCCGCTCTCCTGCTAAGTTTCCATTCCCTCATCTCTTCTACAGTCTCTCCCAGTTTCAAATCTCTCTCTTGACAGCTAGTCTTAGTTCTACATCTCTTCTTCCGTCTCCTTTCCACCCTGTATCTCTCAATCAGCCTCTCCAACCCTTGTCTCCCTTTGCGCGCCACATCTCCCCAGTCCTATGAGAAAGTATAGAGGTAGGAACACGATGGAAGCTTTTGACGCTCAAAATCTTTTAGAAGCTTAGACTGTTGTGTACTTAGAGCAGTGCTTTAAATGGGCTGGATCCGTCCGGTACTGGGTACCGGCACTGTTTTATTTTGAGAGGGAAAGCACCGGCACGTCTCAAGAGAAATGTAATACTTTTATTTGGAGAGTACCGACACTTCTCAGAAACAAGCAGGTACTCTGGTACACAGGACCTGCACTTTTATCTTTCTATTTCAAGCACTGACTTGGAGAGAGCTGTGTCTCTTGATGTACATTTATGTATTTAATTTTATAGCCCACACCTAGATCCAAGGAGCAGCAGGCCACTCTTAGGACCAGATTCTGAAAGGAATCACGGAACGCAGTGCAGCAGCGAAAAATGCTGTGCTGGGTTGCGTGACAGGGAGAGAGCAGGAGAGCACCATATTCACAGAGATATGCTCTCTCATCCCTTCTCCCTAGCGTCGGCGCATATTTCAGCTGCCGTGCGCCAGGCACACATCTTAGCGCCATAGTGCTAGGGTGCGTGCCTGAGTCTGTCATAGGTTTTGTACAAGAAGGGTACTCTTCCTGTACAAAATACTATGGCTAGACACAGTTTAAAGCTTTTCCTACTTTGTGTGTGTGCTGCACTGTGCAGCACGCATGCAAAGTTGGGAAAAAAAGGAGAAATTAAAACATTTCTCCTTTTAACGCCCGCTTTCCAGCTGTGTTAATTTTTGGCGCTAAACCCTGTCTACTCATGTCAGTAGAGAGGGTTTAGCGTCAAAAAGCATGGGCGGTTGCATGGGAACGCCCATGTACCACCCATGTAACGCCCCCTTGACGCAAAGTAATGCAAATCATTGTTTTGAGCTGCTTTGCGTTACTTTCCCATGCAAACCAACGCTAATATCAATTAGTAATGGTTTGTTAATCTTCAAAAGGTTTAGAGCCATGCTAGCGTTAAAAAGTAACGCTAACCCGACGCTAAACCTTTGTGAATCTAGACCTTAGAGAACATTTTAATTGTAGCAAAAACAGCTCACAACAAATTGATGCGTGGGAGCACATTGAGGCTCGAATACAGAAACAATCATTTGATGAAGTAGGAACGTGTGCATTGAATGTGCTGTAGAGTTGTTTGTATGCAGATCTATGATGCAAACGTTTACGTCATAATAGTTACCATTTAAAGCACAGATAAAGTAATGTGCCTAGAATCACACTATGTTTTCATTCAACTGCTAAGCCAGGATTTCAAGCCAGCTACTGACTTGGAAGTCAGCACTTTAGCCACATCTCCCCCATAGAGTACCAAGCGTGACGCACTCTAGATCTGCCCTTTAAACTTCAGTGTTAAATTCATTCCAATTCAAAACAAGCATTTGCAATGCAATAGTTCTCGCATTCACGCAAGTTTGAGCTAGTGGCATTGTAAATGACAATGTCTTTTATTTATGTTTTGGGTTTTAAAACATAAATAAAAGGCATTGTCATTTACAATACTAATAGCTTAAACTTTTGCAAATGCGAGACCTATTGCATTTCAATAAAGGGCCTTCTCGACCGCTTGTTGGATTGTAAATATCAGAGGAAGAGACCGGCCTGCGACATCTTCAAAGTAGTGATAAATAGTGCAGTGAAGAAGATGTGTAAGTGTTGTAAATTACACAGACACAAAGGGCCCGATTCCGATCTCGTAAGGAAGGCCTCCAAACGGGATTTGTAAAGACCAAATCCGATTCGGAGCCTATCGTTCCGCCCGAATCGTCCCCCGTTCCTAACGAGCATGTACGATGCGAGTATCCTGCATGCGCCGTGCGAAACGTTTACGAACCCGAACCTGTCCATCCAACACGTTCGTAGCCGAATCGTGCCGCGCAATGGAGCCGTTTTCCGACTGAGCGAGTACGATGCACGAATCGGACAGCTGTATCGCCTCGGTCTCATCGAGGCGAAACGGCTGTCGGATTCAGACTTCGGGGGGCCATAGCAGGCCCCCCTTTACCCGGAGCACTCCGATTCAGTCACGGGGGGCTGCGCATGGGTCCCCCCGATCCAAGCATGCACAGTGTGGCGGGCCACATGGGGTGCCCGCCACAGGGTGTACGCTTTTCCCCGCCCACCCCTTTTTTGCTATGGGAGCCTGTCTACGCGTCTGTACACGGGCTCCCATAGAGTTAAATGGGAGTCCGAGCGAACCGAGTCCGTAAGCATACAACAGCATTGTACTCGCTCGTTCGGAATCCAGGAGCACGTCTCGCTCAGACAGCCCTCCAGATCCGAGTCGTATGGAGGGCTTTCCTTACGAGATCGGAATCGGGCCCAAAGTGGGAAGTGAGAGTTACATATGATCCGAGCTATAAACACTAACAAAGTGCTCCAACACCTTCCGCTCTGTGATTACACTGTCGCGGCTCAGGAGGCCGAGCGGGAGGGGTTGGGCTATTTCCTGCCCTCTCCGTGATTTGAGTGTGCAGTATGGCATTGCGTGATGTCATCGCTATCTTTGGCCTAATAAAAAGCACTCCAGCTGTAGTAGGGCCCTGGCTTCACCTCCTGGTGCAGGGTGGGCTGTGCTTTATGGCAGGCATGGAGGGACGGAGGGAGGGATGGTCTCGGCTGCAGCTCCGGCCTCGAACAGTACCCCTGCTATTACTGGTGAGCGAGAGGCGCTGAGGTGGTGGTATTGGTATTGGTAGTGGTGGTATAGGTGGTATTGGTGGTGGTGGTGATGGTAGTGGTATTGGTGGTGGTGGTATTGGTGGTGCTGGTATTGGTGATATTGGTGGTGGTGGTATTGGTGGAGGTGGTGGTATTGGTGATGGTGGTATTGGTATTGGTGGTATTGTTGGTGGTATTGGCATTAGTGGTGGTAGTAATGGTATTGGTGGTGGTACTGGCATTGGTGGTTGTGGTATTGGTGGTGGTGGTGGTATTGGTGGTGGCAGTCTTGGTATTGGTGGTGGTGATATTGGTGGTGGTGGTATTGGTATTGGTGGTGGTACTGGTATTAGTGGTGGTGGTATTGGTGGTGGTATTGTGGTCGTGGTATTGTGGTGGTATTGGTGGCAGGGTATTGGTGGTGGTGGTGGTAGGGTATTGGTGGTGGTGGTATTGGTGGTGTTATTGGTGGTGGTGGTATTGGTGGTGGTATTGGTACTGGTGGTGGTGGTATTGGTGGTGGTGGTATTAGTGGTGGTGGTGGTGGTGGCATTGGTGGTGGTGGTGGTGGTGGTATTGGTGGTGGTGGTATTGGTGGTGGTGGTGGTGGTATTGGTGGTGGTGGTGGTATTGGTGGTGGTGATATTGGTGGTGGTATTAGTGGTGGTATTAGTGGTGGTGGTGGTATTGGTAGTGGTATTAGTGGTGGTACTGGTGGTGGTAGTGGTATTGGTGGTGGTGGTAGTGGTATTGGTGGTGGCGGTATTGGTGGTGGTGCTATTGGTATTGGTGGCGGTGGTATTGGTGGTGGTATTGGTGATACTGGTATTGGTGGTGGTGGTATTGGTGGTGGTGGTATTGGTGGTGGTGGTATTGGTACGGTGGTGGTGGTGGTATTGGTTGTGGTATTGGTGGTGGTGGTATTGGTGGTGGTGGTATTGGTGGTGTTATTGGTGGTGGTGGTATTGGTGGTGGTGGTATTGGTGGTGGCAGGGCTTTAAGTGGGAAAAAACTGGGGGTGCTCTAAAAGGGCGTGGCAAATTTCTTAAAGGGGTGTGGCCTATCCGAGTAGGGGCGTGGTCTAAATCAAGATAACTAGCATTGTGTGCTTAAGAAAATCATGAAGTCGCATCCAGCAAAGGATAATAAAATAGGCAAAAAGGTATATTTATTAAGTATAAGCCATAAAATACCAAACACTTTAAAAACATGTAAAAATGATTTACATTACTTAGAAATCTATTGCAGGATTTCCCAAAACCCTTGAAGATATTCACTGTGTCTATTTTGCTGGGGTTTCTCACAACAATTTTCTTCAGCAGACCTTCTACCTTTTGCCAGGCAACTCTATACATACAGCTTTACGTCAAATGTTTCAAATGGAGGACCATTGAGTTTTACCCATAAGCATGAAGAAATGGTCTCTACAAGACTGCGCACAGGCGCTGCGGTGGCAGGCCTGAGACACCATTTTAGGGCTACTCATGTGGGTGGCACAATCAGTGCTGCAGGCCCACTAGTAGCATTTGAATTACCCGCCCGGCACACTTAGTGCATTTTACTAGGGACCTACTGGTAAAACAAATATGCCAATCATGGATAACCAATCACAGTAATAATGTAACCAGGGAGCACTTGCACTTTGGCACTGATCAGCAGTGGCAAAGTGCCCAAAGCATCTAAACCAGCAAAACGAAATCCCTCACAGTGTCAAAATGTAGGAGGTAGAGGCAAAAGTCAGGGGAAACCACGCCAAGGATGCCAGGTCTAACAGTCACACAGGACTTAATTACATCAGTGTTAGTAAACATAGGAAGAGCAGAGCAATGTGAAAGTGATGAAAATGAAACACAGAGGGGTCCGTCTGGGTCGGCTTTACTATTGACTTGAGATATCTACTTACTTCTGAATTGTGCCTGAACATTTTCAATGCAGCCACAAGTTACATTACACAAGATCATATACATTTTGGGGGACTGGGGGCACAGTGAGATTAAGTCTTAATCTCACTGTGCCCCCAGTCCCCCAAAAATGTATATGATCTTGTGTAATGTAACTAGTGCTCATGTAGCTCACGTAAAGCGCTCCAATACGTTCGGGTCGAGACAGAGCTATATTAAACTGTAATATATATATCAACTCCCTTCCTAATGCATCTAGAGTTATTATATTCAGTGGCTGGGTGGTTTATTGGTATTTTCCGGCGCTGGCACAAGTCCTTCTCAAGGCTCACAGGCTCACAGGTTGTGTGTGCTAGCACCGGCGCTAGAGTGTATGCCAACGTCGGTATGTATTTCATGTGTTATTGTTCATCCTATGTGTGATTTGACATGTGTGGTTCCACGTTATCACATTTGTGTTACTGTAAACGTTATTTATTAGGCGATCAGTAAACAGAAGCAGACACCTGGACGGACTAACACACAGAAGGGAATATAATGTAAATGAAACGACCCATGGATGGATAAACTGACTGATGGGTGGACGGTCGGTTGGTTAGAAATAGACATATGATTGAGAAAAAAGACGGGCAGGTATGTATCTAGAGAAATCAGACAGGTTTTTGAGGCATAGAGATGACGGGCCGACAGGGGCAGGGCTGCACTGGTAGTGGTAGTGTCACTGCTGCTGGATTCTGTTGTAGACCCTCGTCCTCGCTTGCTTTAAGGCAGAGCAGGGTCACACTGGTTGCTGGAGAAATCTTGCTGCAGGCCGTAAAAGCAGGGTTGTGCCGGTTCTAACCAGCTGTTGTTGTGCCGATGGCTGGCACGATGACGTAGGTGGCGCTGCGTAGTTCAAAGAGAAGGGAAATCCCGAGAGAAAGTGTCTCTCTTCAAAGGATTTCCCTTCCTGCTACAATGACATCACGCCTTAAGCAGTGCGTGTGCATGCTCACCAGAAACACCAAACAAAAACTAGGATGTCTGGTCACCCTACCTTTGACCTTTGAGGCCCGAAAATAGAGCACCCTAGAGACCCCTTTTGAGGCCCCCCAAAAAACATTGGGGGTGCTCGGACCCCCACAGACCCCCCCACTTAAAGCCCTGGGTGGTGGTATTGGTAATGGTGGTGGTGGTATTGGTGGTGGTGGTATTAGTGGTGGTGGTATTGGTAGTGGTGATATTGGTGGTGGTATTGGTGGTGATGGTGGTATTGGTGGTGATGGTGGTATTGGTGGTATTGGTGGTGGTGGTATTGGTGGTGGTGGTATTGGTGGTGGTGGTATTGGTGGTGGTAGTGGTGGTGGTGGTATTAGTGGTGGTGGTGGTATTCATGGTAGTGGTATTAGTGGTGGTGGTGGTATTAGTGGTATTGGTGGTGGTATTGGTATTGGTGGTGGTATTGGCATTGGGGGTGGTATTGGTATTGGTGGTGGTGGTGGTATTGGATTGGTGGTGGTATTGGTGGTGTCACTGGTGGTGGTGGTGGTATCGGTGGTGGTGGTGGTATTGGTAGTGGTAGTATTGGTGGTGTTGGTATTGGTGGTGGTGGGGTATTGGTGGTATTGGTGGTGGTATTGGTGGAGGTGGTGGTATTGGGGGTGGTAGTGGTGGTATTGGTGATGGTATTGGTATTGGTGGTATTGGTGGTGGTGGTATTGGTGGTGGTGGTGGTAGTGCTATTGGTGGTGGTGGTATTGGTGGTAGTATTGGTGGTGGTATTGGTATTGGTGGTGGTAGTATTGGTGGTGGTGGTATTGGTGGTGGTAGTGGTGGTGGCGGTGGTATTGGTGATGGTGTTGGTGGTGGTGGTATTGGTGGTGGTGATATTGGTGGTAATGGTGGTGGTATTGGTGGTGGTGGCATTGGTGGAGGTATTGGTGTTGGTAGTATTGGTGGTGGTGGTATTGGTGGTGGTGGTGGTATTGGTGGTGGTAGTGGTATTGGTGGTGGTATAGGTGGTGGTGGTATTGGTGGTGGTGGTATTGGTGGTGGTGATATTGGTGGTGGTATTAGTGGTGGTGGTATTAGTGGTGGTGGTGGTATTGTTGGTAGTGGTATTAGTGGTGGTACTGGTGGTGGTACTGGTATTGGTGGTGGTGGTAGTGGTATTGGTGGTGGCGGTATTGGTGGTGGTGCTATTGGTATTGGTGGCGGTGGTATTGGTGGTGGTATTGGTGATACTGGTATTGGTGGTGGTGGTATTGGTGGTGGTGGTGGCATTGGTGGTGGTGGTGGTATTGGTGGTGGTATTGGTGGTGGTGGTATTGGTGGTATAGGTGGTGGTGGTATTGGTGGTGGTGATATTGGTGGTGGTATTAGTGGTGGTGGTATTAGTGGTGGTGGTGGTATTGTTGGTAGTGGTATTAGTGGTGGTACTGGTGGTGGTACTGGTATTGGTGGTGGTGGTAGTGGTATTGGTGGTGGCGGTATTGGTGGTGGTGCTATTGGTATTGGTGGCGGTGGTATTGGTGGTGGTATTGGTGATACTGATATTGGTGGTGGTGGTATTGGTGGTATTGGTGGTGGTATTGGTACGGTGGTGGTGGTATTGGTTGTGGTATTGGTGGTGGTGGTATTGGTGGTGGAGGTATTGGTGGTGTTATTGGTGGTGGTGGTATTGGTGGTGGTGGTATTGGTGGTGGCAGGGCTTTAAGTGGGGAAAAAAAACTGGGGGTGCTCTAAAAGGGGCGTGGCAAATTTCTTAAAGGGGTGTGGCCTATCCGAGTAGGGGCGTGGTCTAAATCAAGATAACTAGCATTGTGTGCTTAAGAAAATCATGAAGTCGCATCCAGCAAAGGATAATAAAATAGGCAAAAGGTATATTTATTAAGTATAAGCCATAAAATACCAAACACTTTAAAAAACATGTAAAAATGATTTACATTACTTAGAAATCTATTGCAGGATTTCCCAAAACCCTTGAAGATATTCACTGTGTCTATTTTGCTGGGGTTTCTCACAACAATTTTCTTCAGCAGACCTTCTACCTTTTGCCAGGCAACTCTATACATACAGCTTTACGTCAAATGTTTCAAATGGAGGACCATTGAGTTTTACCCATAAGCATGAAGAAATGGTCTCTACAAGACTGCGCACAGGCGCTGCGGTGGCAGGCCTGAGACACCATTTTAGGGCTACTCATGTGGGTGGCACAATCAGTGCTGCAGGCCCACTAGTAGCATTTGAATTACCCGCCCGGCACACTTAGTGCATTTTACTAGGGACCTACTGGTAAAACAAATATGCCAATCATGGATAACCAATCACAGTAATAATGTAACCAGGGAGCACTTGCACTTTGGCACTGATCAGCAGTGGCAAAGTGCCCAAAGCATCTAAACCAGCAAAACGAAATCCCTCACAGTGTCAAAATGTAGGAGGTAGAGGCAAAAGTCAGGGGAAACCACGCCAAGGATGCCAGGTCTAACAGTCACACAGGACTTAATTACATCAGTGTTAGTAAACATAGGAAGAGCAGAGCAATGTGAAAGTGATGAAAATGAAACACAGAGGGGTCCGTCTGGGTCGGCTTTACTATTGACTTGAGATATCTACTTACTTCTGAATTGTGCCTGAACATTTTCAATGCAGCCACAAGTTAGCATTACACAAGATCATATACATTTTTGGGGGACTGAGGGCACAGTGAGATTAAGTCTTAATCTCACTGTGCCCCCAGTCCCCAAAAATGTATATGATCTTGTGTAATGTAACTAGTGCTCATGTAGCTCACGTAAAGCGCTCCAATACGTTCGGGTCGAGACAGAGCTATATTAAACTGTAATATATATATCAACTCCCTTCCTAATGCATCTAGAGTTATTATATTCAGTGGCTGGGTGGTTTATTGGTATTTTCCGGCGCTGGCACAAGTCCTTCTGAAGGCTCACAGGCTCACAGGTTGTGTGTGCGAGCACCGGCGCTAGAGTGTATGCCAACGTCGGTATGTATTTCATGTGTTATTGTTCATCCTATGTGTGATTTGACATGTGTGGTTCCACGTTATCACATATGTGTTACTGTAAACGTTATTTATTAGGCGATCAGTAAACAGAAGCAGACACCTGGACGGACTAACACACAGAAGGGAATATAATGTAAATGAAACGACCCATGGATGGATAAACTGACTGATGGGTGGACGGTCGGTTGGTTAGAAATAGACATATGATTGAGAAAAAGACGGGCAGGTATGTATCTAGGGAAATCAGACAGGTTTTTGAGGCATAGAGATGACGGGCCGACAGGGGCAGGGCTGCACTGGTAGTGGTAGTGTCACTGCTGCTGGATTCTGTTGTAGACCCTCGTCCCTCGCTTGCTTTAAGGCAGAGCAGGGTCACACTGGTTGCTGGAGAAATCTTGCTGCAGGCCGTAAAAGCAGGGTTGTGCCGGTTCTAACCAGCTGCTGTTGTGCCGATGGCTGGCACGATGACGTAGGTGGCGCTGCGTAGCTCAAAGAGAAGGGAAATCCCGAGAGAAAGTGTCTCTCTTCAAAGGATTTCCTTCCTGCTACAATGACATCACGCCTTAAGCAGTGCGTGTGCATGCTCACCAGAAACACCAAACAAAAACTAGGATGTCTGGTCACCCTACCTAAAAAACATTGGGGGTGCTCGGACCCCCACAGACCCCCCCCACTTAAAGCCCTGGGTGGTGGTATTGGTACTGGTGGTGGTGGTATTGGTGGTGGTGGTATTAGTGGTGGTGGTATTGGTGGTGGTGGTGGTATTGGTGGTGGTGGTATTGGTGGTGGTATTGGTGGTGGTGGTATTTGTGGTATTGGTGGTGGTGGTATTGGTGGTGGTGGTGGTATTGGTAGTGGTGGTATTGGTGGTGGTATTGGTGGTGGTATTGGTAGTGGTGATATTGGTGGTGGTATTGGTGGTGATGGTGGTATTGGTGGTATTGGTGGTGGTGGTATTGGTGGTGGTGGTATTGGTGGTGGTAGTGGTGGTGGTGGTATTAGTGGTGGTGGTGGTATTCATGGTAGTGGTATTAGTGGTGGTGGTGGTATTAGTGGTATTGGTGGTGGTATTGGTATTGGTGGTGGTATTGGCATTGGGGGTGGTATTGGTATTGGTGGTGGTGGTGGTATTGGATTGGTGGTGGTGGTATTGGTGGTGTCACTGGTGGTGGTGGTGGTATCGGTGGTGGTGGTGGTATTGGTAGTGGTGGTATTGGTAGTGGTAGTATTGGTGGTGTTGGTATTGGTGGTGGTGGGGTATTGGTGGTATTGGTGGTGGTATTGGTGGAGGTGGTGGTATTGGTGGTGGTAGTGGTGGTATTGGTGATGGTATTGGTATTGGTGGTATTGGTGGTGGTGGTATTGGTGGTGGTGGTGGTGGTGGTAGTGCTATTGGTGGTGGTGGTATTGGTGGTAGTATTGGTGGTGGTGGTATTGGTATTGGTGGTGGTAGTATTGGTGGTGGTGGTATTGGTGGTGGTAGTGGTGGTGGCGGTGGTATTGGTGATGGTGTTGGTGGTGGTGGTATTGGTGGTGGTGATATTGGTGGTAATGGTGGTGGTATTGGTGGTGGTGGCATTGGTGGAGGTATTGGTGTTGGTAGTATTGGTGGTGGTGGTATTGGTGGTGGTAGTGGTGGTGGTAGTGGTGGTGGAATTGGTGTTGGTGGTGGTATTGGTGGTGGTAATGGTGGTGGTATTGGTGGTAATGGTGGTGGTATTGGTGGTGGTGGTATTGGTGGTGGTGGTATTAGTGGTGGTATTGGTGGTGGTATTGGTGGTGATGTTGGTGGTATTGGTGGTGGTGGTATTTGTGGTGGTGGTGGTATTGGTGGTGGTATTGGTGTTGGTGGTATTGGTGGTGGTGGTATTTGTGGTGGTATTGGTATTGGTGGCGGTGGTATTGGCATTGGCGTTGGTATTGGTGGTGGTGGTATTGGTGGTGTTGGCAGTGTTGGTTTTGGTGGTGGTAGTGTTGGTGGTATTGGTGGTGGTGGTGGTATTGGTAGTGGTGATGGTATTGGTGGTGGTGGTATTGGTGGTTGCATTGGTGGGGGTGTTGGTGGTGGTGGTATTGGTGGTGGTGGTGGTATTGGTGGTGGTATTGGTGGTGGTGGTATTGGTGGTGGTGGTTGAGGGGGTGGTATTGGTGGTGGTGGTATTGGTGGTGGCGATGGTGGTAGTATTGGTGGTGGTATAGGTATTGGTGGTGGTATTGGTGGAGGTGGTGGTATTGATGGTAGTGGTATTGGTGGTGATATTGGTGGTGGTGGTGGTATTGGTGGTGGTGGTGGTGGTGGTATTGGTGGTGGTGGTATTGGTGGTGGTGGTATTGGTGGTGGTGATGTTGGTGGTATTGGTGGTATTGGTGGTGGTGGTATTTGTGGTGGTGGTGGTGGTATTGGTGGTGGTGGTATTGGTGGTATTGGTGTTGGTGGTATTGGTGGTGGTGGTATTAGTGGTGGTGGTGGTATTGATAGTGGCATTGGTGGTATTGGTATTGGTATTGGTGGTGGCGTTGGCGTTGGTGTTTGTATTGATGGTGGTGGTATTGGTGGTGTTGATTTTGGTGGTGGTAGTGTTGGTGGTATTGGTGGTGGTGGTATTGGTGGTGGTGGTATTGGTGGTTGCATTGTTGGTGGTGGTGGTGGTGATATTGGTGGTGGTGGTGGTATTGGTGGTGGTGGTATTGGTGGTGGCGGTGGTATTGGTGGTGGTAGTTGAGGTGGTGTTATTGGTGGTGGTGGAATTGGTGGTTGGTGGTGATGGCGGTAGTATTGGTGGTGGTATTGTTGGTGGTATTGGTGGAGGTGGTGGTATTGATGGTAGTGGTATTGGTGGTGGTATTGGTGGTCATGGTGGTATTGGTGGTGGTGGTGGAATTGGTGGTGGTATTGGTGGTGATGGTGGTATTGGTGGTGATGGTATTGGTGGTGATGGTGGTACTGGTGGTGGTGGTATTGGTGGTGGTGGTATTGGTGGTTGTGGTATTGGTGGTGGTAGTGGTGGTATAGGTGGTGGTGGTATTGGTGGTGATTGTATTGGTGGTGGTGATATTGGTGGTTTTGGTGGTGGTATTGGTGGTGGTGGTATTAGTGGTGGTGGTATTAGTGGTGGTGGTGGTGGTATTGGTGGTAGTGGTATTAGTGGTGGTGGTGGTATTAGTGGTATTGGTGGTGGTATTGGTATTGGTGGTGGTATTGGTGGTGGTATTGGCATTGGGGGTGGTATTGGTGGTGGTGGTATTGGATTGGTGGTGGTGGTATTGGTGGTGGTACTAGTGGTGGTATCGGTGGTGGTGGTGGTATTGGTAGTGGTGGTATTGGTAGTGGTAGTATTGGTGGTGTTAGTATTGGTGGTGGGGTATTGGTGGTATTGGTGGTGGTATGGGTGGAGGTGGAGGTGGTGGTATTGGTGGTGGTGGTATTGGTGTTGGTGGTGGTATTGGTGTTGGTGATAGTGCTATTGGTGGTGGTGGTATTGGTGGTATTGGTATTGGTAGTATTGGTGGTATTGGTGGTGGTAGTGGTGGTGGCGGTGGTATTGGTGGTGGTGTTGGTGGTGGTGATATTGGTGGCATTGGTGGTAATGGTGGTGGTATTGGTGGTGGTGGTATTGGTGGTGGTGGTATTGGTGTTGGTAGTATTGGTGGTGGTGGTATTGGTGGTGATAGTGGTGGTGGAACTGGTGTTGGTGGTGGTGGTATTGGTGGTGGTGGTGGTATTGGTGGTGGTGATATTGGTGGCATTGGTGGTATTGGTGGTGGTGGTATTAGTGGTGGTATTGGTGGTGGTATTGGTGGTGGTGATGGTGGTGGTATTGGTGGTGGTATTGGTGGTGGTGATATTGGTGTTGGTGGTATTGGTGGTGGTGGTATTTGTGGTGGTATTGGTATTGGTGGTGGTGGTATTGGCATTCGCGTTGGTATTGGTAGTGGGGGTGGTATTGGTGGTGGTGGTGGTATTGGCGGTGTTGGTTTTGGTGGTGGTAGTGTTGGTGGTATTGGTGGTATTTGTTGTGGTGGTGGTATTGGTGGTGGTGGTATTGGTGGTGGTGATGGTATTGGTGGTGGTGGTATTGGTGGTTGCATTGGTGGTGGTGTTGGTGGTGGTGGTATTGGTGGTGGTGGTCGTATTGGTGGTGGTGGTATTGGTGGTGGTGGTATTGGTGGTGGTGGTTGAGGTGGTGGTATTGGTGGTGGTGGTTTTGGTGGTGGTGGTAGTATTGGTGGTGGTGGTATTGGTGGTGGTGGTATTGGTGGTGGTGATGGTGGTATTGGTGGTATTGGTGGTGGTGGTATTTGTGGTGGTGGTGGTATTGGTGTTGGTGGTATTGGTGGTGGTGGTGGTATTGATAGTGGTATTGGTGGCGGTATTGGTATTGGTGGTGGTGGTATTGGCATTGGTGTTTGTATTGATGGTGGTGGTGGTATTGGTGGTGTTGGTTTTGGTGGTGGTGATGGTATTGGTGGTGGTGGTATTGGTGGTTGCATTGGTGTTGGTGGTGGTGGTATTGGTGGTGGTGGTGGTAGTTGAGGTAGTGGTATTGGTGGTGGTGGTATTGGTGGTGGTGATGGTGGTAGTATTGGTGGTGGTATTGGTGGTGGTGGTGGTATTGGTGGTATTGGTGGTGGTGGTGGTATTGGTGATGGTGGTGGTATTGGTGGTGGTGGTATTGGTGGTGGTATTGGTGGAGGTGGTGGTATTGATGGTAGTGGTATTGGTATTGGTGGTGGTATTGGTGGTGGTGGTGGTGGTATTGGTGGTGGTGGTGGTATTGGTGGTGGTGGTATTGGTGGTGGTATTGGTGGTATTGGTGGTGGTGGTATTTGTGGTGGTGGTGGTATTGGTGGTGGTGGTATTGGTGTTGGTGGTATTGGTGGTGGTGGTATTGGTGGTGGTGCTGGTATTGATAGTGGCATTGGTGGTGGTATTGGTATTGGTGGTGGTGGTATTGGCATTGGTGTTTGTATTGATGGTGGTGGTGGTATTGGTGGTGTTGGTTTTGGTGGTGGTGATGGTGGTGGTGGTATTGGTGGTTGCATTGGTGTTGGTGGTGGTGGTATTGGTGGTGGTGGTGGTAGTTGAGGTAGTGGTATTGGTGGTGGTGGTATTGGTTGTGGTGATGGTGGTAGTATTGGTGGTGGTATTGGTGGTGGTGGTGGTATTGGTGGTGGTGGTGGTATTGGTGATGGTGGTGGTATTGGTGGTGGTGGTATTGGTGGTGGTAGTGGTGGTATTGGTGGTGGTGGTATTGGTGGTGGTAGTGATATTGGAGATGGTGGTATTGGTGGTGGTGATATTGGTGGTGGTGGTATTGGTGGTGGTATTGGTTGTGGTGGTGGTATTGGTGGTTGTGGTGGTATTAGTGGTGGTATTGGTGGTGGTGTTGGTGGTGGTGGTATTGGTGGTGGTGGTGGTGGTATTAGTGGTGGTATTGGTGGTGGTGTTGGTGGTGGTATTGGTGGTGGTGGTATTGGTGGTGATGGTGGTAGTGGTATTGGTGGTGGTGGTACTGGTGGTATTGGTGTTCGTGGCATTGGTGGAGGTGGTGGTATTGGTGATGGTGGTGGTATTGGTGATGGTGGTGGTATTGGTGGTGGTGGTATTGGTGGTGGTGGAGGTGGTGGTATTGGTGGTGGTGATATTGGTGGTGGTGAGGGTGGTATTGGTGGTGGTGGTATTGGTGGTG
This sequence comes from Calotriton arnoldi, assembly GCA_963921515.1. Classification (NCBI taxonomy): domain Eukaryota; kingdom Metazoa; phylum Chordata; class Amphibia; order Caudata; family Salamandridae; genus Calotriton; species Calotriton arnoldi. The sequence continues at coordinate 1,022,749 of CAWUFW010000148.1, read as the reverse complement.
GTATTGGTGGTGGCATTGGTATTGGTGGTGGAGGTGGCGGTATTGGTGGTGGTGGCATTGGTAGTGATGGTGGTATTGGTGGTGGTGGTATTGGTGGTGGTGGTGGTATTGGTGGTGGTGGTATTGGTGGTGGTGGTGGTGGTGTTGTTAATAAAACAGGCTTTTGAAAACAGCCCATCATGTGGCTTTAGTACAGATGACATGTAACACAGATGTGCTGTTGTCAACTTCAGCCCATTAGCACAGGATTATGTGCTATCTGTAATTCACATGTCTTAATTTGCTAATCATTTCTAAATCCATTTTACTTGGGGGGGGGGGAGGGGTGAAACAGACACGACATAATGCCAGGTTAAAGTGATTGAAAGCAGGCGCCCATGTTACAGGGCGGGCGTGCTGCTTAAAAACACATAAGCGGTTTTAGCTGAAGCAGCGCATGTCCGGCATGCAGTAAGAGAAACTCAATAAAATAAATAGTGCTTACAGACTAAATAACAGGTCCCGTGTAACAACCGAAGTAAAAGGGCCAGTTGCAATGGGAGGGTACAAATGAATACAAGGCCATACTAAGGAGGGGCTAACAAGTCTATTAACGAATCCGAAGGCAGCATTTACGAAAGACAATGACACAAGCCAATGAAAAATATGGGAGGAGAGGGGGCGCGGCTTCTCCCCCATACTCTAGTACAGCAGTCTCGCAGAGCGGGCAGCGCATGCGCGCTGCCGCTAGGCTCGACCTAAACATTGAAGGTTACTGAAAGTCATCTCAATAATTTGCATGGTCTCAGCAAACATGCTTCATGATCGGTACGTACAACAGAAGATTTAAAAGAAGACACCAGCCAACATCTGCATTCAAATGCAGAAGACGACCAGGAGTGTTACAGGGCCAAATTATTATTTTTTCAATCAAGGCAGCAACCAAATCCACTGCACTGTATTGTGCAAATGGTATAACACAACGTAGAGCCATATTTACAGGGATTGGGCTGCTGCGGCTATCATCCGCTGCGGTGGTGCACAAAGAGGCAGCCTTGTGCACCGCAAGGCTCACAACATGGCATAGAAGCTAATGTGTGCTTTCTAGCATAGGACATGTACTGGAAGCATACCCTTCTAGTACAAATTCCTATGCTGATACAAGCTCTGAAGGATCCTACGCATGGGATGAGTAACACTGGGCACTCACACATGCCAAGCATTGCTTTCTTTTTTTGAGAAATTAACACATTTCCCCTCGTTTATGCCTGCATTGAGTAGGTGTTAAATTTTTAAGCAAAGCCCTGTCTGGCTATCTTAGTAGATCAGATTTGAGGCAAAACCTTTTAGTATTTATCTGATCTTCCTCAGTAACACTCACTTGACACAAGGCACCACAAATCACCGCAACTTATAAAATGACACCTTTACAGCACCAAACTCCGTTTGCACTGTATAGTTAATATCACTTGAGACTTTGCCTAGCTTTGTGTTTGGCCCAAAGCCTCAGCAAATCTGGGTCAAGGTGTTTACAGGTTCACTGCTGAAACCCATAACCTGCATTCTTGTGGGGGCAATCCCTAAACCTAACTAGGACCATCTGAATGCTGCTACTGGTAGAGAGTCAAATATATGCATTTAAATCTACTATGTGCTAGTATGGGCTCACTACAATACTTTACCAGCAATCCAGTTGCATATTACACAGCTGCATACTCAATGCTTTCTATTGGGGATTTTTAGCGAATCAGCCTCAAAGTATTTCAATCAAATCATAGTATGAAGTTCACTTTTGAACCGAGAAAAATAGTTGAACTACCCCAACAACGTGCCAGTGTAGACCATCTACAGGTGATTTCACAGCAAGTGAAGAGTTGTGCAGTGTGTTGGGACAGAGGTTAAGATCCTTCGAAATCTGAGCTTTCAAAGAGGCAGGAGGCTAAAGCCAGTCTTTAAAAGCTACGCTAACAACACAGAGGACTGCCACTGAAATGTGCCTGGGCCATGGAAGATGCCCAATCAAGGATCTATACATTGACCGACCAGCCTAATTTAAACAGCAAAAGGATTGTGAGCCAGAAACCAACGTTTCTCATTCATTTATTTATTCCTGACCCTTTGGCTTTCTCTTTAAGTAAAATATCTCCAAATCTCACTTTTCTTCCTTATTCCACTTTATCCCCTTTGCTTCCAATTTTCTTTTTAATTTTGTCTTTCTTTTTCGCTCTATTATTTCTGCTGTAATTCTTGAATTTTTGTTTCTATGATTTTTCTCATAACGCATTGTATTCATTTATCACCTTTCCCATTTTTTCCCCTCAATTAACCACAAATATATATTCTCCTAGTTAACTGTTCTTTTGTCCCTTTATTATCATCACCTGTTTTTTTCAAAATAATTTAACTTTAGTTTCTTGGTTTTATTTTGTGCTTTGAATTTATCCCTTTTTTTTTTTTTTACAACAAATTTTATTACGTTTCCGTGGCACGTGGTGGGCAGTGCCCAAAGCATACATTGTAGATACAGTTCGATGTAGAAAGTACCATAATTTTGAGAAATACATCATCAAACTAGCCTGCAAAACAGCTGGCCCAACAACTGAAACATAACACAGATTATCACATAGTTCACTTGAACGCAATATGTCTAGATGTATATGTACTGACGACAGAGTTGCTCATCTTAGATATTTTAGCAATTAGATAGATGTACAGGATGAATTTATGGAGGGTCCGTTTGTGGCAGGGGGGAAAATCTATGCCCCCATATGTCGCTCAGCTGGACCAAATCTTCCTGTGCTTCTGCGGGCAGCCCCGTGCCTGATAGACTGCGACCTCAGCCCCCATGCATCTGTCCATGGCCGTCTTCCACCCACTCACTGTTTGCGGGGAGGTCGCCTTCCACGCTTGGGCGATGTCCCGCTTGGCAAGTGTGAGGCCCAGAAACAGTAAGTGCTGTTTGTAGTGGTTTCCGCCAATCCCCTCTGTGCTATGAAGCAAGAACAGCCTAGGGTCGAATGGGAGACTCCAGGACAAGACATGGCCCAGGCAAGACGAGATTTTATGCCAAAACGACTGCAGTGCCTTACAGCTCCAGACCGTGTGAAAGAAGGTATCCTCCGCATCCCCACATATGAGACCTGTAGGGGACTGGATGATATCCATCCTCCATAGACGGTGAACGAGTGAAGTATGCTCGGTGGAGATATTTAACCCCTTCGCTGCTAGGCCTTTTCCCCCCCCTTTGCTAAGTCTTTTTTTTGGCTATTTGGGGTAGTTCGCACTTAGGCCCTGCAACTTTTTGACCATATTAGGTATCCACCCCAAATTTGCGTCCTTTTCTTCCAATATCATGGGGATTTTAAAGGTGCCCAGGGTTTGTTGATTCCCATGGAGGGGACCCAGAAATTAGCCAAAATACAGCTAACTTTTGTTTTCTGGGGGAGAAATGGGGAAAAAGTGCTGCAGATGAAAGCGTCTGGTTTTTTCCTTGCAAATGGTATCAACAAAGGGTTTGTGGTGCTGAAATCCCCATCTTCCCAGCTTTCAGGGACTGACAATCTTTTGTCAGAAAACCAAAGGTTTTTACACAGTTTTGGCATTTTACTGGGACACAGCCTATTTTTGCTATTTTTTGTGCTTTCAACCTCCTTCCAGTTAATGGTAAAAATGGGTATGAAACCAATAATGGATCCTGGAAAGCTATACATTTCTGATTAGTAGACAAACTTCTGAATTCAGCAAGGGGTCATTTGTGTAGATCCTTCAAGGGGATTCTGGGTAGGGAAACGTTGGGGGATCCACGCAAGCCATACCATGCTGGACTCCCCCGGGTGTCTAGTTTTTATAAATGTGTGGGTTTGGTAGGTTTCCCAGGATGGCCGCCGATCCCGGGGCCAAAAACACAGGTGACTCCCCTTGCAAAACCAGGTCGTTTTGTGATAGGTCATTTTGATGTCTCCTCAATATGTTTTGGGCCCTTGCCTGTCGCGGGTACTTGGGCCACCCACACGAGTGAGGTGCCATTTGTATCGGGAGACCTGGGGGAACGCTGGGTGATAGGAAATTTGTGTCAGCCCAGTGATCCCACAACTTTCCCACACAGAAATTTGAGAAAAAAGGGATTTTTTTCAGCTAAATTTGAGGTTTGCAGGAGATTCTTGGTAGGAAAACGTTGGGGAGTGCACACAAGCCATACCTCCCTGGACTTCCCCAGGTGTCTAGTTTTCCGAACGGTATGGGTTCGGTAGGTTTCCGTAGATGGCCGCAAGTCCGGGGCCAAAAAAACAGGTGCCCCACCTTGCAAAACCAGGTAGTTTTACGATAGGTAATTTTGAAGTCTCCACAGTACGATTTGGGCCATTTCCTGTTGCAGCCACTATGCTTACCCACACAAGTGAGGCACCATTTTTATAGGGAGACTTGGGGGAATGCTAGGTGGTAGGAAATTTGTGTTAGCCCGGTGATCCCACAACTTTCCCACACAGAAAAGTGAGGAAAATGTGATTTGATTTTTTTTAGCTAAATTTGAGGTTTGCAGGGGATTCTGGGTAGAGAAACGTTGGGGGATCCACGCAAGCCATACCTCACTGGACTCCCCAGGATGTCTAGTTTTCAGAAATATGTGGGTTTGGTACGTTTCCCTAGATGGCCGCTGAGCCCGGTGCCAAAAACCCAGGTGCCCCCCCCTTGCAAAACCTGGTCGTTTTCAGATAGGTCATTTTGATGTCTCCACAATACGTTTTGGGCCCTTGCCTGTCGCGGGTACTTGGGCCACCCACACGAGTGAGGTGCCATTTTTATCTGTAGACTTTGGAGAATGCGGGGTGGGTGGAAGTTTGTGGACCAATGCAGATTCCAGAACTTTCCATCACAGAAATGTGGGAAAAATATATATTTTTTTTACAAAGTTTGAGGTTTACAAGGGATTCTGGGTAACAGAACCTGGTGAGAGCCACACAAGTCACCCCATCCTGGATTCCCCTGGGTGTCTAGTTTTCAAAAAATTTATAGTTTTCTAGGTTTCCCTAGGTGCTAGCAGAGCTAGGGTTCAAAATCTACAGCTAGGCACTTTGCAAAAAGGGGTCAGTTTTCACTGTAAAAATGTGGTGTGTCCACATTGCGTATTGAGCCATTTCCTGTCGCGGGCACTAGGCCTACTCACACAAGTGGGGTACCATTTTTATCAGAAGACTTTGGGGAATGCGTGGTGGGTGGTCTTTATTGGATCTACGCAGATTCCAGAACTTTCCATCACAGAAATGTGAGGAAAATGGTTTTTCTATTACAAAGTTTGAGGTTTGAAAGGGATTCTGGGTAACAGAACCTGGTGAGAGCCACACAAGCCACCCCATCCTGGATTCCCCTGGGTGTCTAGTTTTAAAAAATGTATAGGTTTGCTAGGTTTCACTAAGTGCCGGCAGAGCTAGGGTTCAAAATCTACAGGTAGGCAGTTTGCCAAAAAGGGTAATTTTTCACTGTAAAAATGTGGTGTGTCCACATTGCGTTATTGGCTGTTTCCTGTCACTGGCACTAGGCCTACCCACACAAGTGAGGCATAATTTTTATCGGAACACTTTGGGGAATGCGGAGTGGGTGGAAGTTTGTGGACCCACGCAGATTCCAGAACTTTCCGTCACAGAAAATTGGGGGAAATGTGTTTTTTTTTAACAAAGTTTGAGGTTTGCAAAGGATTTTGGGTAATAGAACCTGGTGAGAGCCACACAAGTCACCCCATCCTAGATTCCCCTGGGTGTCTAGTTTTCATAAATGTACAGGTTTTCTAGGTTTCCCTAGGTGCCGGCAGAGCTAGGGTTCAAAATCAACAGCTAGGCACTTTGCAAAAAAACAGTCAGTTCACACTGTAAAAATGGTTTTTCTATTACAAAGTTTGAGGTTTGAAAGGGATTCTGGGTAACAGAACCTGGTGAGAGCCACACAAGCCACCACATCCTGGATTCCCCTGGGTGTCTAGTTTTAAAAAATGTATAGGTTTGCTAGGTTTCCCTAGGTGCCGGCAGAGCTAGGGTTCACAATCTACAGCTAGGCACTTTGCAAAAAAACGGTCAGTTCACACTGTAAAAATGTGGTGTGTCCACTTTGCGTTTTGGGCCGTTTCCTGCTGCGGGTAGTAGGTCTGCCCAAACAAGTGAGGTACCATTTTTATCGGGAGACTTTGGGGAATGCTGGGTGGGTGAAAGTTTGTGGATCTGCGCAGATTCCAGAACTTTCGATCACAGAAATGTGAGGAAAATGTGTTTTTGCTTCACAAAGTTTGAGGTTTGCAAGGGATTCTGGGTAACAGAACCTAGTGAGAACAACACAAGTCACCCCATCCTGGATTCACCTGGGTGTCTAGTTCTCAAAAATGTATCGGTTTGCTAGGTTTCCTTGGGTGCCAGCTGTGCTAGGACCCAAAATCCACAGGTAGACACATTCTGGAAAAAGGTCAGTGCCTAGTGGGCTTTCTGCCGCCCTGGGGAGGGGGGAATCGGGGGCTATTGCCCCGATATGCCCCCAAGGGAGGCAGAAAGACTGTGGTTATTTGTTTGGGGGTGTGGGGCCATTGGGATGCCCATTTTGGGCAGCCCCCACTCCTACGTATAAAAGCCAGCATAATTGCTAGCCTAGTGGGCTCTCTGCTCCCCCTTGGGGGCAGATCTGGAGCTACTGCCCCATCTGCCTCCTGGGGGGGCAGAAAGACTGTGGCATCTTTTTTTGGGGGGTAGGGGCATTGGCATACCCATTCTGGGCATCCCCCACCACTGAAGTTTGAAAAATATTTAACCCTGGTGCGTAGTGGGCGTTCTGCCCCCGATGGGGCAGATAAGGGGCTATTGCCCCATCTGCCTCCTGGGGGGCAGAAAGACTGTGGCAATTTTTCAGGGGGGTGGGGCATTGGCATGCCCAGTCTGTGCAGCCCACACCCCAAACTTTTGGGGGGAAAAATCCCTGGTGCGTAGTGGGATTTCTGCTCCCCCCGGGGGGGGGCAGATAAGAGGCTATTGCCCCATCTGCCTCCCAGGGGGGGAAGAAGGACTGTAGCATTTTTTTTGGGTAGGGGCATTGGCATGCCCATTCTGGGCAGCCCCCACCCCTACGTATATAAAAAAAATCCTGTGTGCCTTGTGGGCTTTCTGCCCCCCCAACCCCCGGGGGGCATATCAGGGGCTATTGCTCCCATCTACCTCCTGGGGGGGGCAGAAAGTCTTTTGCCTTCTTTGGGGGGGTAGGGTGGGGGCACTGGAATGCCCATTCTGGGCAGCCCCCACCCTTGGACTATAAAAAATAATCCATGGTGTCTAGGGTGCTTTCTGCCCTCTCGGGGGGGAGACTGGGGGCTACTGCCCCCATCTGCCCTCCAGGGGGGGCAGAAAGACTGTCTATGGCAAAAATGTATGGGGTAGCAAAGGCCCTTGCCCAAGGGGCCGCTCCCCCCTCCCTGGTGCTAGTGGGTGGATCCTTGCTTGGGCATCGCCCTCCTGGGACGATCCCCAAGCCGGGATCCACTAGGGAAGGGTACCATTGGAAAGGGGAGATTCTCCCCTTTCCAACGATACCTCTCCCATGTGTTTTGCTGCTCGGGGCTGAGATAGCCCCACAAGCACCAAAACTGTTAAACTGGAGCTAAGTTTCAGTTTCATTTTCATTGTAATGACGACAGCGTGCCATGCGCGCGATCGTCATTACAAGGAAAACCCAAACCATGCTTTGGGAGATTGGGGTAGCTCTTCCTCACCTCCCAAGGCAAAAAAAAGGGAAATCCCTCTGCTGTTTACAGCAGAGGGATTTTTTGCAAGTGTGCTCATGACGGAATGGTTCCGTCATGAGCTAACTTGCACTTGTGCTCATGACGGAACCATTCTGTCATGAGCATGGAAGGGGTTAAATTGAATGAGGCAGTATCGCATGGAGACGGCAGCGCCATGGGGACTGGCAAGTGCCTCGGTCCAGTCAACATCCGTCATGTCTGGCAGGTCCGCCTCCCATGCCCCCCTGGTTTTGTATAGTGTGGTTCGAGTGTGGGTGGTCAAAGTCTGGTAAATTTGTTGTATCTTGTGTGCCCCAAGTCCCCCATCAATAGGCGGCCCTTCAAGGGATGAAATTCTGGTAGGTCGTCCAACGGACGGACCAAGGGGGTCAGGGTGTGTCTCAGCTGCAGGTACTTATAGAACTGTGACTTATGCAGCTGAAATTCTTTTTGCAGTTGCTGAAATGATTTGAGGGTGAGACCCTACATAATATGCCCTAGGGTAGAAAATCCAAGAAGGTCCCATTTATGAAAGCCAGAGAGTTTGCTAACGGGGCGCAAATACGTGCCCTGCCACAGTGGTGTCGTCTGTGTCAGGCCCCCTCACCAGCCCATGTTTTTAACAGTGTATCGCCAGAGTTGAACAACCGTTTTGCCGGCGGGGGAAAGAAAGTCTAGGTTCATTTGGCTGTAGAACACCCTCCATCACCAGGCGTTTTACCGCCTAGGCCGGGTATGTATGCGAAATATACCATCACTCATTAATGACTAAAAGATGGGAGGCTACATAATAAGCGAATACATCAGCTGCTGCAATGCACCCGCTGTATATCGCCTGTGTGCAGGTACGTAGCACTACTCGAATGGCACCTCCCTGCCATAAGAACCTGTTCAAGATTGCATTGATTTGGGTGAACCAAGTGCGAGGGATATTATAAGGGAAATTTTGCGACCGATAAAGTATCCGAGGCAGGGAGACCATCTTAAAAATTGCTGATCGCCCATACAGGGACAGCAGAAGATGGGACCATATCGTGGTCTCTTCGCATACGGTTGAGAGTAGTGGAGTATTATTATGTGTCCATGATGTCGTGGGGCACAGGGAAATAAAAACTCCTAGATATTTGAATCCTTTCGTTGCATGGGACAGAATGTATCCATTTTCATGATTTCTTCAAGTAATCCATTCTCTATTATCTTTAGTTGCAGACTATTTATGTTTTATTGCCTTTCTCCACTGTATCTGCTATCATCACTATTTTATCTATCTGCTTTTTTAGCCTTATATCCCATATTTTCGACAGTTAATTAATAGCTCTTTAGCTTTCTCTTACATCTTCTGTTCCTATTTTATCTATTTTTACCCACAACATATATTCAATAATTAGTTCGTCCAAAGTTCCCATTTGTATCGCTGTATTCCTTTTATGCTCTTTAGCAATATCCCATTCCTCTTTTATCACATCCACACCTCTTTATGGCATTTTCACTTTGTAACTATTTTGCTTGTTTTGTCACTTTTTCCACAATTTATTTTCTTTTCTTCTTTGTAATGTTCACCTTTCATCATTGTATTTAATCACTTTCTTTACTCTGTTTGTCTCATTTCAGTTCACTTTTTGCCGTCATTACCTCTTCTCATTTTCTTACAACTCTCCCTGTTCTAGTGTATATAGGTTACACTATTTTAAGCTTTCTCGAAGGAAGAAAGTGCAAATCGACATGTAGCAGCAGTCAGATCCTGCAATTGTTCAGTGTTTACATGAGTAGTGAGTCCCTGAATTATTTTTTGGGGCTTATTCCAAAAATAACACTGCATAATTATCAGTTCTAAAAATCATACTTAAAATTTTTTACCCAAGTGCTTGTTCCCGAAATATATTGAAGTAAGGACATTATGGGTTTGAAGGTGAGGGAATAAGGGCATAGAGTATAGGGTTACGTGCATGGGGTGTTATGGATATAGGGTTAACGGTCTAGGGTTAAGGAGTGAGGGCACTTTTACTAAAATTTCATGCAACACAGGGCAATCAAAGTTGTTGTCCTGCGTTGCGTGAAAGGGAGAGAGCAGAAATGCAACATATTTACAAAGATATGGAGCATTTTTGCTCTCTCATTGTGCTGGCCCACTGTGTGCAGCCTAAAGCCAACGCAGGCACCTTGTACCATAAGGCAAGGGTGCCTGCGTTACAGCCAGGATTGTTTTTGTGTAACAACTTTAGAGGCATGTGCCTCTTTCTATGTGTGCTGCAGAATGCAAAGCATGCGTAAAGAGGAAATAACAAGGAGAAATAAAAATATTTCTCCTTGTTAAGCTTGACTTGGGAAGGTGTAGCATTATGACTCATTCCCAGGCTTATAAGCCTTTGTTAATATGGGAATGCTCCAAAATGCATGGGTGGATGCATTTGAACACCATGGTCCTCTCATAGAATGCCTCCCAAGTTAAAATGTAACCTAACACAGCACAATCAGCAGCCTTGCGTTACATGTCTTTAAAAAGCCACACAAGGCATGCAAATCAGGCTTTGTGTGGCTTTGTAAATATTACTGAAGCCTTTGCGTTTTCCTTGAGCCACCTTGTGTGATGCAAGGACAAAGTAAAGGCTTCATAACTACGGGCCTTCGATTATAGGGTTAAGGGTTTGGTTAAATTTTCAGGTATAGAGTTAAGATTAGAGGATATTGAGTTTAAGGGTATCGGGTTATGGGTTAGGGTTTTAGAGTATAGGTCATTATGGGTAAAGAGTTAAAGATTAGTGTATAAGTTTCAGGATGTAGGTTATAGGGTTTAGAGGTTGGGAGTAAGGGTTTGGGTTAAGGAGATTAGGTACCCAATACCTAATTGTTTTGTTTTTTTGGGAGTTTTATATAGCGCAAACTTGACCCAACGGTATCAGGTATCGGAGAGCTTTACATGAGCACTAGTTACGTTACACAAGGACACATTCATTTTTGTTAGGCACGGGGCAATTAAGTGATTTGCCCAGAATCATAGGATGTTGAGCGTCATTGCCGAGACTCGAACCCAGTTCCCCAGATTAGAGATCGACCACCCTAACCGTTTGGTCACATCCTCTCCCCAAATTGTTAGAACTGACATCCTTAGGGTGGTCTTACTCCAAACTTTTTGCCTTACTCCTCCATATTTTTCGGATTTCGTTTTTGTTGGCCTTGGGACTCTGTGTACTTTGCCACTGCTAACCAGTGCTAAAGTGCGTGTACGCACTCCTTAAAACATGGTAACATTGCCTTGACCCCAAATTGGCATATTTAATTTACTTATAAATCCCTAGTAAAGTAGTACTACATGTACCCATAGCCTGTAAATTGAATGCTACTAGTGAGCCTGCAGCACTTGATGTGTCACCCACTTTAGTAATCTTGCAAACCTGTCTCAGGCTTCTTATTGCAGCCTCCATGTGCAGTTTTAAACTGCTATTTTGACCTGGCAAAATAAACATTTTGCCAGGCTCACACCTGCTTTTTAATACATGTATGTCACCCGTAGGATAGGCCCTAAACAGCCCACACGGCAGGGTACAAGGTATTTAAAAGATAGGTTATTTAATTTTAAGTTATACTTATCATGGTAGTGAAAAACTCTTAAATTCGTTTTTCACTACTGCGAGGCCTGCTTCTCACATAGGATAACAATGGAGCTACGTTATTACATTTAATAAGCTGCAACTTCCAATTGGGAAATTGGTGAACTGTTCATGTTTGATGTCTATGGAATTGTAATGAAAAATCCTCTTTTATGGTAAATTCAGATTTTGAATTACAATTTTGAAAATGCTACTTTTAGAAAGTCTGGCTACTGTTTCGTGGTACTGCTATTTAATTGAACAGACACACTTCAAGAACCAACGTTGAAATACGCTTGGATCTGGTTATTTATTTACCTTTTTCTTTTTCATTTCAGAACTACTTCTGAATTATTTTAAAGCGTCTGAATGTGAAGGAAACAATGTTCATTTTAACATCCAAAAACATAATTGTGCCAGACAATAAACAAACAAATAGGCAAATAATACGGTGACAACAAATGTGTGACATTTAAAACATACAGTAATGCACCATTCTTTTTACACACTAGTTTTTACAATAGACCCTTTAGGATTAATATTTATACACCGAAGGGGGCAAAAAATGTCAATCTATTCTTTCAGAAAATGCCTTTCAGAAAATGCCGACACGTTTCAAGTCCCAGTGAAACTCATGGGGCTCTCATCAGGGCTTCTTGATTTCTAATCTGACCCAGTGTGTAGATGAAATCTAATGAATAAACATAAATAAATGTGTGTCAGTGCATTGTACAACCTCGCCTTCTCTCTATTTATATACACTATACATTGAAAGAGTTACCTGCTGTATTCAGCTTTTATTCACCAATTTTTGGTTGAACTAGGGTCATTTCCGTGTTTGTGGGAGGCTGCAAGGGCAAAAGGATCGACTTTTTACTACTGTAAAGTATGTAGACTGCACTTATATTAAATTGCACCAGTGTACCTAAGCCGCATACCTGATCCAAGCGTATTCCAACGTTGGTTCTTGTAGTGTGTCTGTTCAATTAAATAGCAGTACCACGAAACAGTAGCCAGGTTCTCTTCATAGTTTCCATTTAAAGGGCCCTACCTCGCTACGGTCCCAGGGCCAAACCTCCCTATAGACAACTTTTAGAAAGTCGTCATTTTCACTTGGTCTTTGTGTATTCCTCCTAGACAGCACACACACTAGAGAGATTAGGTGTGCTTGGACAGGCCATCATTGGCAGGATGGGTGGGTGAAGTTATGCACAGCCCCACTTAAATCAGAATAGGCTGTGCCCTGCCTTCACACAAAGGATTACATACCCCCAGTAATTAGTCTGGAGCCAGGGCAGGAGAGGCAGGAAGCCTTAGCACTTCAAAGGGAAACCTCTATAAGTTTCTCCACCTTCAAAGAAGGCACCTGTTTAAATATTGGCCCTGAGACACCAAAACTTCAGTACCCCCCTGGGTCTGTGAATACTACAGAAGAAGGACTGCTGTGCTGATTTGCTGCCAGAAGGACTGCTACTTTGCTGCCCTGCTACTCTGCTGCTCTACTACCTGCTGCACTGCTTGCTGAGAAGGAAGATTGGACTTTCACCCTTCATCCCAGGCTGAAGTGACTCTAAGAGTTTCCCAGAGGACCTCCTGTTCTGAGCAATAGCTACATAACAAGCTCCAGAGGCTCCCTGCAACTGACCTGCTGCCTGGACCTGCACCTGAACCTGCACTTGAACCTGCCTGAGCTTTGCTGACTTCTGCTGGAGTGAGTTCCTGACCCCCAGGTGGTGCCCCTCAGGTCCTGGATCCTTGATGTGGCTCCTTTGAAGTGTTTGGGCTCTTAATGATCTGGCCTGTTCGTGCCAAGATCTTGTTGCCCACGCTGCCCGCCTACGTGAAGTTACAGTGAACCTGACTCTTCAGGCTACAGCGACCACCAATGACACCGAGCAGCACGAGATCTGCATTTTTCTCTACAGAATCAACAGCTTGCATGACCTGCTAACGTGAAGCACACAGGAACTTCGGGCTACAGCGATGACCATCCGCGAAGCCCAGCTTGCTCTTCGCGTTACATCGACAACCATCAGCGATGCTCTACCTGCCCCTCGCAGCCCCTTCTGCCACAAACGGAGTTTGTTGCGCTGGACTTTAAAGGTAACACTTGCAGTGGGACAACCTGATCCCTGTATCTAGCCTGTGTTGCTTCGCTGTCGGCCTGAACTTCTGACTTTCATTCGATCTCAAATGACCAGATAGACACGCGTGCAGCTTTATGCTTTATATGTTATTTTCACTTAAATCTTTAAAATTGCACATTTCCGGTTCTACTAATTTAATTTTTGTCATTTTGGTGTCAAGTTATTTATTAATTTTTACTCTATTTTTCTAAATTTGTATGGGATTTTTCTTGTGTTGTTTTTTCACTTTATTACTGTTTGCAGTGCTATATAAATACTTTACACATTGTCTTTAAGTTAAGCCTCACTGCTTTGTGCCAAGCTATCAGAAGGTTGAGCACAGGTTAATTTGGTGTTTGCTTGTGGCTTCACCCTGACAAGGATTGGGGTTTCTGCTTGAGTAGGGTTTCCCAATTTTTACACTAATGGTATAGGATTAAGGCTCTGAGGTCTATCTGGGTTAAGGGTTATGGATATGGGACTGAAGGTATGTGGTGTAGGGAATAAGTAAAAAATAAAATCCCTTCTTTCAGTTTCTTTTTTCCTATTGCAGATCTCAGCAAAGAATAGCATGGTTGTGCTGTTTCTCATCAAAGTCCTCTGGTAATACCTCCCTGCTGTCTGGAAAGAGCATGATTGGAGTGTATGTGTCTGAAACCAGGTAATACAGGTGATCTACAAATAAGGAGACTGGGATGTGAATGAAAAAGGTGTGCACCTTTCATTCCAAAACCATAAACTCAGGGAGATCAGAACAGGGCGGTAAACAGAGTGAAAGTCCAGGCATTTATTACAAAATTATTATAAAATGACTACTTGGACAGCTCACTTGACAAAGTGAATTGCCTCATAACACATGATTAACCTTTAGCATTACAACATATTTTATGCAAGGTGCTTCTAAGTGCTGTGACTAATATGTGTGACTATTTATCAAGGATGATGGGCTCAGGTGGCCCTACAGGAGTACATTCCTGCAGGTCACACACAAATGTCTGCTTCCAGCATCTTAACTACTAAGGAACCTTACAATTTTATTGAACTGAATGACGCTTAGTTTGCTCACATTGGAAAGATGAAAGGCAGACTAGCTCCCATCCTCATAGGATTTCAGGCTTTGAGTTGAATGCACACCTTGATTCCTGCAGTAGCGATTGGGCCTACTGAAATATCTTGCTGAGATCATAAATCTACATCACCTCGTCACCTAATTGATATCAGCTGATTTTACCTAATTTGAAATTATAGGGGGCTGGATGTTAGCAGCCTTCAGCTCACACGTTCAACGTGTGTCATAGCATGTGCGCGAACCATACAACATGTACTTAGCTGGGTTAAAACAAAACCTCCAGGAAGTTACTTCAACTTGTGGGGGCAGCCACATTGAAAACAAATGTAAATATCATGCAGACAAATATTTAACAATGGTTGATAAAATCGCAGGGTTGCAATTGTGCATGAATACTTTGCATTGTGAGAAGAGTCGCCTTTGTTTAACAACAGAAACTGCAGTGCAACAAATTTAAGAAAAAAAAATGTAAAAAAATTCAGAAACCTAATAAGGCCTGATTCAATCTCATGATACACAGGCCCTACCAAATTCCAGCAAAGAGCTTTAAATTCACTAAGCCATTTTGGCAGCTTGTGGAAGGAGGCATCTTCCAGTGAGTTCCACCCAAGTGTCCCTGAATGAGAGAGTTTGGTATACTGAATCCAGAAACGATAAACTGAAAGTCTCAATACCCCACTCTTCAGAACACTTGGACTGGGTGGAAAATGCATTTTCAGCAACATACACATTTATGAAAAGTGTCGCATTGCTGGTTGAAAACAGCGATGCAATACTTTTCATTGCGCCCTCCTTGGCACACCTTGGATGCGCCGTATTTACAGTACGGCGCTCCATGTCGCAAGGGTACGAAGTCTTGGTCTCAGCTAAATGTCTGTTTGGGGGCTGTGGAAGACCTGGGTTCCCACAACGGGGCATCAAATTATTTGTTGTGAGTGTATGGTTGTAAGTTCACCATTCGGAATCCCTATTCCCAAGCAGCTCAGCTGCACTTGTATATTATCCTTATGGTTCTCCCTGGACTATTGCATCTGCTCCTCACTCACAAAGTGTACAGATCCTACGAGCAGAGTGATCGGGTGGTCCTAGCCTGGTTTCACGCTTCTCAGGATGGGGTGGCTCATTGTCCCCCAAGAAGCAATTCAGCAGCAAACAAGCAATGCCCCCCAGCAGATCATGGTTGAAGGTAGAGGAACCCAGACAGAGGTAGTTCAATGTCCTGGAACACCAGAAGTCCTGCAGCCCGGTTCAAGGTCAAATCATGTCACCTTTGTCACACCCAGGAGTCAACTACATATTCACTTCATTGGTGGTGCTGGACAGGGATTTACCTGATGTCAGCTGCAGCAGATGGTTAAAATTAGGTGAATTGCCTATGAGGCACACAGCCGCTCTGTCTTTTTCCTGAAGTTAGTACACTAGAAGTGTTTGTTTCAAGCCACATGTTGATTCCAGCTCCAAGCCAGACAGATTGAAGATAGATTGTTGTGCGGGTGTGGTGTACGAAGGGAACACAATGGCACAAGACGAAAGAGCCTGCACAGGGGATTCGAGGAGTTATCCTCGTGGGGGGGGGTCCATGCCATAACACAAACGTCCATGCTTATTAGCGAGGGGTGGCTCTTCAGTATGGAACAATCACACCCAGTTATCCCTATTAACAAGGATGTAAGGTCTAAAGTTGGGAAGGTAATTCTGGTGGTGCACATAAATACTTTTACCCTGGAAAGTGTTAGTGTATCTCACTCCAGAGGTGAAGAGAAGTCTGTATCCGACGTCCAGTCTAGCAGCCACCAGACAGTCATCAATAATCCATCAGGAAAGTTATCCTTTGTGTCTTCTGACTAGGGACTCTTCTAAATCTCGGACAACAGTTTGAGTCCTGTCTCGATGTGACCTTGCCTCCCCCCCGCCACCTCCCATCAGCTGCTAAGAAGCTTTGGGGTCCTTGTGGACTCAGATCTATCGCCAGCCTCACAAGCCTCTGTGAATTTATAAGCCTGTTTCTAACTCTCTTCGGCTTTTATTACCCATTCTGAATTTCTTAAAGAAGATAATGGTGGGAAATGCCATCACCCATCCCATCTGAAGTTTTGCAATTCTATTAATCTTATTCTTCCAGCTAAGGTTGTGGCTAGATCGCGATATGTTCTGAATGCAACAGTAAAGGTACTCATTGGCCTGAACATGTGCTCCCTTCTACTCCAATCCAAGCCCAGGGAGCTGTTTCAGGCACCTGTGCACTATAGCAGAGCTGGCCCAATTTTTCATTGTGCCCCTGAAGGTGAATAAATTTGGGGAGCTTCAATGGGGGGCGTGGCCAAGATGGCAGCAAGTGTGGACGCGCGGCGCTGAGCTCTGCACCAGGCCTGCCACAAAATCCTAAATAACTCCTGCATCTGCCTGCAACACGAAGCGCTTCACACTGAGGTGTGCTTCTGGAAGCTGCGCCCACCCTCGACGCCAAAACCTGATTGCACCAGGGGCCGCAGTCAGTGATCGGCGTCGTCCAACTCGAAGCCTCGGGACTCGAGTGATTGCGGCCCGCCCGGGTGCACCTGTGATCGGCGTACATTGAGTGCACTGCCCCCTGCGGGGGCGTGCCTGAAGACAAGCGAATAGGCCGTTGGAGACTCACCCGAGACGAGGGGATCACGCCGCTTGCCTGACCCAGAGCGGTCGAGGGATCCGGAGACCTGCTCCTGCAGCTGCCCGTGAGACACAAGAGGACGGTGTCTGTGCGGCCCTGTAGTGCTCCCCTCCCGGAGTCTGATCGGATCCCGAAGTCTGCACTGATGCGCTCCTGTTGTGCAAGCTCAGTCCTGGCGGCTCCAACGCGTGCTCCCTGAGGGTCAGAACTCACCGCAGTAGTCACGCACACGACCTGGGGCACACCCGTAGAAGTGGAGTCTCATGGCCTGTTGATTACTGCTGGGCCTACGCAACTGGAATCCTGCAATTATTTCTACCTGCGGAGCGCTGAAGGCTGGTGGTGTGTTGGCCTTCCGGCCTGTCCTCTCATAGTTGGCCGCAATGCTTGTGTAGCCTTGGTAATACATTTTTCCTTGCAGGCCCTGGACAGCGTGCTGGAGGTGGCGATAGACTCTCCTGGCCTTGTGACTGCTGGGACGGTTGTGTGCGAGTTGGGCAGTGGTGCCAAGCTTGTTTGCACTGGTTATAGTCTGCTGAGACCCCCCTGGTCTGGTGGACCCTGCCACGGCTCTACCTCTTGGATACCTACCACATTGGCCTGCATCTCACAAATCCAATGCAGTGTTGATAGTGGGCACCCCAGCGTTACACCTGCATCAATGCCACGGCAGGTATCTATTGTGGCGTCGCTGGTAGCGGACTGCTGGGCGAGTGGTGCCGTACTTGTTTGTACTGCCAGCGGACTTCTGGGTCTCCTCTTGTCTAGCGGCCCCTGCCCGCAGCTTATACCTCAACTTCTCTGCCTATTGGATATCTAACACATTGGCCTGCACCCCACAAAACTAGTGCAGTGCTATTGGTGGATGTCCCAGCATTATACCTATGTTAATACCACAGCAAAGGACCGTTGTAGCATCACTAGTTGCGGACCACTAGTCAGCTGTGCCTGGTAATCCACCTGTCTATACGCACCTGCACCTTGCACAATGTTTGACTACGTCACGATACCACATCACCACCCCAATAGATTGCAACCTACTAATCACTGGTGAGCCACCTCAATCTCCCCTTAGGGAGTCATAGTCGAAAGATTATCCTGTTGTGCTGCGCCACACGTCCAGACGACGAGATGGGGAAAACCAGAACAGGCAAGACGCAGCCTCCACCATCTGATGTAATGACTCCGGCTCCTGGGATGGTGAGTGCTGAACAAACTGCGACTTCGAACTCCGTCAATCATACTAATCATTCACACCGGTTTGATGAATTGATGGCAGCGATACTGAGTATCAAAACTTCGCTGGGCCCTAAAATCGACTCGCTCTGTGTAGAAATGGGATTTCTAAGGGAGGACTATAAAAAAATTGAAAGACAGAGTGGAGGAATCGGAATCCACACTGGCATCCTTGCATCCCACAGTATCCACGGCAACAGACCAGATCAAATCCCTCCAACAAGAAGTGGAATACTTGAGGAGCCGGGTGGAGGACCAGGAAAGTAGGTCCCGCAGAAATAATATCTGCATAGTGGGACTACCAGAACGGGCAGAAGGACACAGTATGGAGCTCTACTTGGAGTCCTGGTTCTCCACGGATATCCTCCAGGGCAAGAATTCAAAATTCTTCTCAGTCGAAAGGGCGCATAGGGTGCCAGGGGGTCCCCCACGCCCAGGCAACCGTCCCAGGCCTGTGGTAGCGAGACTGTTCAACTACCGCAACAGGGAACACATCCTTTAGGTAACCAGAGTCCGTGGCCCATGGCAAATTGAGAATGCAACGGTACATATTTATTCAGATTACACTCTGTCCGTGCAGCGTCTTAGATCCTCCTACCTGGAGGTCAAGAAATGTCTTTGGGACCACGAAATACAATATTTGCTGCAATATCCTGCCAAGCTACGTATTCGATACAAGGACAGCAGCATCTTCTGCTCTACTCCTGAAGAGGCCTGGGCCTGGATAGACCAACATGGACTCACGCATGCCCCACCCACCACTTCAGTGGACCCTCGCCAGGCATGGAAACTGGCAGGCACACGCAGGGGTAGTGGCAAGAGCAGAATACAGTGACCAACGAAGGTCCAGCTAGCTAAAGAGCGTGAACAAACCATTAAGACGGCGGAACACATTGATAGCCCCCTGTCTCCTCAAAAATCAGAGTTGGACTCGGATGTGTCACTGGATCAAGCACTACCTCTAACTGACTCTCAGCACGCAGCATTGTTGGGGGGAGGCCCGGTGGTCACCCCACAGACTGCAGAGGAACTCCGGTGATTCCTTGGATGGCAATCTGTAAGCCCACAGTGGAACACTCTATGTCCATCATCAACATAGGGGCCGGTGCGCCTCTCTATGTGTCTACCGCATTTCAAAAATAAGAACACTACAGGCTTGAACTATACATGGCGGCCAACTTGCAGTTGTTGCACAGTACTGCTGCCCCCCCCCCCGAGAGCGATAAGTAGCTGATATATCATCTCTACATTTTCTTATTCTCTTTTTCCCCCCTTTTTTTCTCTCTCTCTCCGCTCATTTACACTCTATCCCTGGCTTAAGAAAATATTAAACATTAATTTCTTCTTCCTTTCGCTGTTGTTACTTGTTTGGATTAATTGCATTTCAGTGCAGATGGCCAATTGACCGTTGGCAAGCCGGCCTGGGATGGGGAGTTGGGTAGTCTTTTTATTTGTTTCGATCAGTTTTCTTCCCTATGTCATGCATAGAGTGCGGGATGGCTGGTGTTTTGATTGCTGCTGGGGTCGGGGGGAGGAGATGGGAGGGGGTAATTTGATGGCGGGCGGTGTCCTGGACACAATTTTGCACCTATTCTCCTATTCATCATTTATTAGATGGTAAGCAATGATTATATTTTATTGACCTGGAATGTACGTGGATTGGCAGGATGTGCTAAACGCCGCAGGGTCTACCAATATTTACGCAGTCATAAGATCTCGTTTACATTAATACAAGAAACACATCTGACTTCACAAACTCTTGCGTCTCTCCATAAACGTTGGAGGGGCACAGTCATTGGTACTACATACTTTGGATATGCCAGGGGCGCCCTCATATGGGTGGCACCGGACACTCCTTTAAAGATATTACACACCCGGACTGATGCTCAAGGCTGTTACACAAGTCTAGAGGGTCTCTTAGACGGCTTCCCACTAACACTGGTGTCCCTATATGCCTAACTCAGAACAAGCCTCATTTTTACAGACAATCACACCGTCCTTAATTACTGACCCCACAGCACCAACATATTGGGGCGGAGATTGCAATTGCGTGCATGACCTTAACCTTGACTGCTCGCGCCCTCCACTTCCAGGGGCACAATCTGTTAAATTAACACAACATATGATGGACTGGACTGTTAATATGCAACTACACGACGCATGGCGTAGTAAACATCCCTCGCTGCACACTTATTCACAGTATTCCAAGATCCACGACCTCCACACGAGGATAGATGCAATATATTGCTCGGACAATGCCTTGCCCAGAGTGTCATACGTGGAATACTTGGCGCGTACTATCTCAGATCACAGTCCACTGCAGCTGCAGCTTTCGTGGGGAAAGCAGAGAGCCAGGATACCGACCTGGCGTCTTCCCATCGCAGCACTCTCCGACACGGCATTCCGCGCCTCCCTATTACAATCCATTACCCCGTATTTCCAGATTAATACAGGCACTGCTTCAAACACGGGCGTGGAATGGGATGCATTAAAGTCTGTTCTTCGTGGGCATGCCATTAAAACAGCTTATGGCTCCCGTATGATGCTCACAAAAGAACTCCAAAAAGATGAGCTGGAAATACAACGATGCGAGCGGCTCTCCCCCACAGACCCCCATATTGGCCCCTAGTTGGCAGAGGCTCGCCTGGCATACACGGAGACATTAGACAATCTGTGTGCGCTGGACTACAAACAATACCTTGCCCGTCGGCATACCGAAGGGGACAGAGCTGGTAAGATGCTAGCATGGCTATTAAAAACTGACACATCACAACTCCCATCACAGCGATATACACCTCTGTAGGCTGCTTGGTGAATACCCAGGAAGCGATTAATGACTCTTTCCATGATTATTACACTTCTCTTTACAAAGCCCGACACTGGCGATCTCTCTCTTATCCAGCAGTTCTTAACACATGTCCAACTCCCGTAGGTAACGCAACCACAGTATGACTTGCTTGAAGACTCTATTACTGCAGATGAGATCTCTGAAGCTATCAAACAATTGGCAACAGGTAAAACTCCGGGGGCAGATGGTTGGCCATTGGAATTTTACTCAGCTTACTCCGAACAACTTATTCCTCAGCTAACCAATATGGACGAAGAGGCATTTGAAAGGTGAGAACTTCCGCCTTCCCTGCGAGAGGCGATACTGGTCGTGCTACCTAAACCAGGCAGAGACCCACTCCGAATGGCCTTGTACCGCCCTCTGTCACTGCTGAATGCAGATGATAAAATGTTAGGTAAATTATTAGCCAATAGGCTAATAGAAGCAATAACCCATACTGATACATGAAGACCAGAACGGCTTCATCCCGGGAGGAACACCGGGCTGAATTTGCACGCCTTTTTAAATTGTTAGACTGGGCCCGTACAGAACTTGATACACCCTGGATAGCAGCCCTAGACATTGAGAAGGCATTCGACACCTTGAGTTGGCAATATCTAGTAGCTGTGTTGTCTGGATTTGGCATGGGCCCTAACTTTCTGAGATGGGTACGTATACTATACACAAAACCACAGGCTAGGGTAAAGACTGGTTCCACCATCTACCCGTCGTTCATGATAGGGTGCGACACAAAGCAGAGATGCCCTCTTTCGCCCATTTTATTTGCATTGGCCATAGAGCCCTTGGCATGTAAGCTGTGCCAACCCGCACTCGATTGGGGCATATATGCAGGCAAGCGGTGGCACATAGTGTCTCTATACGCAGATGATGCGTTAATTTATGTACGTGGCCAGATCACTGCCCTGCAAGAATTAATGGACCTGCTGGATGACCATGCCCAGGTCTCGGGCCTACGGGTTAACTGGCCCAAGTCAGCGGTGTTCCCAATGAAACCACTCTCAATGGACCAGAGACACGCCGTGCCTCGAACTCTGTTGGAATGGGCGTTCAACACTTTCAAATATCTGGGTGTTCAAGTCTACCACTCTAGTATAGATATAATAGATGGTAACCTAGGCAGAGCAATCACCAGGGCTCGTGCAGCCCTTGCATTCTGGCTGAGTTTACCTTGTCCCCTATGGGACTGGTGGCCATCTCTAAAATGCTTCTACTCCCTCAGCTCTTATACTTTTTCTCCACTCTTGCTCATAGATTGCTGCACAGATTATTCAAAGACATGGAATCACTCCTTGTCTCCCTGATTTGGGGGGGTTCTAGATCTAGAGTGGCACTCCGTAAACTGTATCTACCACTATCTGACGGAGGCTTGGGGGTGCCAAATTATGAACGTTATTACGCTGCAGCACAACTGCAATGGCCAATGAGGTGGCTTACGAGCAGTAACCTCACTGAGCTGGCCACTTGGGCGCTAACATTGAGACAACCAGCAGTGATACAATGGCTCTCAGTATCCACCATTACATTGCAGAAAAAACAAGGTAATATACTAATGCCGGCAGCAAGATGCAGCTGGTCAAAATATGTGTTACCTAGAAGCCAACCTATACCATATGCTCCCAATTTGCCACTTGAAGTCCTACCAGGTTCATATGCCTGTCACGGCAGCCCAGAACTTGAGTCCTGGAGATCGGTGGGGCTGGACATCTGGGGCGACTTGTTCGTGGACTCGCAACTACAAGACTTTGCAAGCTTAGTGGAAGACTTCGGGATTCCACAAGGGACGTTCCTGCTCCACTCGTTGCTATCCCAGCAGTTCCTTCAGAAATGGGGCAATACCCGCACTGAACCCGTAACATCCCAACTATTACAAACTCTATTGACACATGGTCTGGGTAAACATGCGGTAACAGCAATTTATAACTCTCGTAGACCCGATTTTACACCTCTATTGGCACCATTGCGTACTTATTAGAACTCTGCATTGTCGATCAATATTACCGATAAACAATGGACACAATGCATCAGTTACCCTAAAATTATATCCACGAATGCCAGGTTGAAGTATATGCAATTTAATTATTTACACAACACATATTTAACACCACATAGACTGGCACACATGTATCCTACTTCCGCTGATGTGTGACCTATGTGCCTAGCCTCAGAGGCAACGTTTCTTCATATGGTATGGACTTGCCCTTGCATCTGGGCATATTGGAGCGAGGTGGCTGCGACATTAACAGAGGCAGCGGGCACCCTAATAATAGCTCAGGGCCTCCATTTCTTGCTTGGAATTACGAAGCGCAATGCCTCTCGTAAGAACCTCAATACATTTTTAGATTTGGCTCTGGGTCTGGCAAAACGCAAAATAACTATGTCCTGGAAATCCCAAACTGGCCCCAACACACAATCATGGCTCTTAGACCTCCGCAGACTAGTCGTAGAACATGCAACGCAAGCAATCACTACACACGTGCACCTTCACGAGCTAACCCTACACAATTGTGAGAATACTTGACGTTCATAGAAACTAAACTGTCCACGACTAACCCTACTCCATTGTAGAGCACACCCTTGCCCTTCACACCCAGCAGGCCATATTATCACATAGAGCATATACAGCGTTCCCCCATAGATCATATATCTACATCCAGTAATGGCCTAGACTAAATTATACATACGATTAAGTGAGTTATGAGGCCCCCACCCTTCCTGGCACCACCCACGAACACATACGGTTACTTACCCTTGATCACTAATGGCCAGACCCAAGCGCAAACGCAGGACAGACGAGATCGAACAATTCCGCACAGTTAGCAGTTTGCTTGTTGTGTATTGTAATTTTACTTTTTAGAGTCGATGGCATAAAATATTACTACTGCTTTAAGACCATTATATACGACACTGCCTGATACCCCACCAAAGCTGCTCTAGTAATTGTTATTGAAATACTATGAATAACATTATTGTTAAAAGTGAAAATTAATAAAGAATATATATGAAAAAAAAAGAATTTGGGGAGCTTCAATTCGCTTAGAAGTGTGGGCCAGATTTATCAAGGATTTGGACTGGTACAGTGTTACAAAAAACTGAGGGGAACCATTGCAAAGTTTTGAACATGGATTTGCCTTCCAGAGCAAATCTTGATTTATCCCAAAAGCAGCCCTAAAGTAACACAAAGTAGTGCTTTACACTCCTTTGAGTCAAGGAGATATCCCTTGAGTGGTACATGGGCATTCCCATGCAGCCACCCATGAAATGTAACACAAAGCAAAGGGAGACAGGGCTTTGAGCAAAAAATTGCACCTCCACGAGGCAATGTAACATTGGAGACATTTTCTTTTCTCACAACTTTTCTAATTTTGCATGTGTACTTTATTGTATAGCATACACTGAAAGTTAGGAAAGTGTTAAACTATTCCAAAGCAAAGTCTTTTGTACTAGAATGGTACCCTACCAGTACAAAACCTATGCTAGACCTCATTCATTCACACTTGCACTATGGTTCAAGAGTGTGTGCATGGTGCCAGGCCTCCTTAAATTCCCCAGCGCAGGGGGAGAGAGCAACAGCACCATATCTTAGCACATATTGTCCTGCCCTGCTGTGTTCCTTTCATGCAACACAGTGCAGCAACTTTGGCTGTGGCACTTTGTTGCATGTATTTTCAAATAAGTTTGCCCCTCTTTATTTCCAAACATTTCCTCAGGGATGTAGTTAATATTCTCTAGTCCCATGCAGTATGATGTCACGAAGAACATGTATTGGAAATCAGACTGAAGACAAGTGTTTTGGTTTCACTGCCTCTCTTTCCCATATCCCAAGGAACTTCAGAATTTACCCAGGGAACTATTCTGATCATAAAAGTCTCCCTCAATCTAAGCCCTGGAGGGATTTTGCAAGTCCCCTTGGGGGACATCTGGGATGGGCATTGAGAAGAAACCCAGTAGACCCTGAGTTTGCATCAAAGAAATGAGAAGGTAAAAGAAAAAAGGAAGCACAGAACAGGAGGGAATGATAGAACAGGGAAAGTTGAAGGAACAGGAGAGAGATAATGAGGGGCACCAGTCTTTAAAAAATGGATGATTTTAGACCGGAGGTCTTCAATCTGTGGGGCGCGACCCCCAGAGGGGGCCGTGGAGTCCTAGGAAGGGGGCCGCACATTTCCAGGCCTCACTTACAGGAATATAAAACATGTGCTATTTCTTTTAGAAAAAGACAACCGTCCGGGACACTTCATTCCGATCCTTAAAATGCTTCTGCTAAAGCTAATTGAGTCTCCTGTGCTGTGAAATGAAGAGGTCGGGCAGACAGGTAAAACAATTCTTCCTGCCACGGTGCCTGCTTGCAAGAATGAAATGCAAATGTGCACTATGAGTTAATCTGCAAATGTAAAGGGTGGTGGGGAGCGGTGCTTGCTTTAATTTTCGAATCGCTCCAAGCATTGTGATTGCAAAGATTTGTTTTTTTTTGAGTGGTAGTATTAAGAGTTAACAACTGGGCTGTAAAGTGCATGCTTTTAATTGTAATTGTATTTACACAGCACTTAGTACCCCTGAGGAGGGGTTGAAGGGACAGTTATGTAAAAAAAGAATTGCATTACTTATGTGGTAATACCAAAATCTACATTTTTAAAGCTCCATTTTATCCTAAAACTATATGCACAGTTTGTATCAGTCTATCCTATAATGTGTGTACTGCAAGTATAAAATAAAGACTTACATATTCACAGTGCTTTCTGTCACAGGCTGTGACCACATAGCACTAAAACTACTCAAGTCACTATTCTCCACTGCACCAACCAAATGTAATTTTGTGGCTCTCTGGTTACACACAGACCTCTGCAGTACATTAAGTAATAGAGGTTTCATAATGTACTACTGTGCATTTCCCACTGAGTAACAACTTTTTGAAATTTATTTTTCATTTAAGCTACCCATTATTTTATATGTGGCTACCTGATGGGGAAAAACCTAAAAAACTAACAAAATATTTTGGAGCTGATTTATGAGAGGCTTGCGCCGCCGGAGCATCACTTTTTTGAAGCTCTGGCGGCACAAGCGTCTCATTCATATCTATGCGACGAAGAAAAGTCACCCTGCATGTCTTTGCATGGCCTTATAGATATGGAGTAAGACAAAGCAGTGCAAGTCGCTGCGTTGCCTTACTTTATGTCAAGTAGGAGTTACATGGGAATTGCGGTGGGTGTTACCACGCAACGCCCATGGATTTTGATGCTGCCGCAGATTTACAAAACCATGTAAACCTGGAGCAGTGCCAAAACCTTACGCTTCCCCACATAATGGTGAGAAATGTTTTCATTTCTCCTCATTTTTTCCACTTTCCATGTGGAAAACCCCTCTCTGGATTGTTTTTGTGGAAGAAGGTGCCTTTTCCTGCAGAAAAACAATCCTGCCTATGTTGGTGCTAGGCAGCAATTTGTGCGCCCATGCACGGGGAAAGAACAGGAATGCACAATATTTCATAAATAAGGTGCATTCCTGCCCTTTCACATTGGCGCAGGGCAGCGCAGCAAGAAGACTTGTGGCGCTGCCTTACACCAATTCCTCATAAATGAGGCCCTTTGTTTTTAGCCACACCTTTGACCACGACCCACGCTCACTTACCTTTGCTTTGCTAAACACTGTTTAATATTATTTACCCACTGTAAAAATGATTTGCTGTGAGTATTGGGGGTGTTTATGGTTGTCGATAGTCGCCAATGATGAGGCGTACCAAGTTCTAGAAATCTTTGTCAGGAGGGGGTCTTTACAGCTAAAAGATTTTGAAAGGGGGGTCTTGGCATCAAAAAGTTTGAAGACCTCTGTTTTAGACCATGCTTGTTTGAAATTTGCCCTTTCTGCAGGATCCCCGCAAATTTTTGCCTTCTTCTTTTTTTGTTTTATTTCTAGTTTTATATAGCGTGAACTTGACCCAAAAGTATAAGAGCACAGCAACATTTACAGTAATATATGAAATAAAAATACAGGGGCCAGATGTACGACCCGCCAATTTGCGAGTCGCAAATTGCGTCGCATTTGCGACTCGCAAATTGGTATGCACAACAGTGTCTGAGACACTGTTTGCGATTCCCAATGGGGTCGCAAATTGCGAGGCTCATGAATATTCATGAGCCACTCGCAATTTGGGACCCCATTGGGAATGGCGTGCACTCCCAGGGATGGTGGCCTGCTGGGCTCAGCAGACCTCCATGTGTGGGACTGCTTTTAAATAAAGTAGCTTTTTTTTTTAAAATGCAGCCCGTTTGCCTTAAAGGAAAACGGGATGCATTTGAAAAAAATAAAATGAAACGTTTTCGTTTCATTTTTTAAGGGCAGGTAGTGGTCCCTGGGACCACTGCCTTCCCTTAAAAAATATTTTGGGGGCCAGTCACAAAGGGGAAGGGGTCCCCTGGAGACCCCTCCCCATTTGCGACTCCATTACCACCCTCTTGAAGAGGGTGGTAATTTGCGAGTGCTTTGCGACCGCAATTGCGGTCGCAAAACATTCATACATGGCTTTGCGGTCGCTATTATGAAGGAACGCCCCTTCCTAATAGCGACTTGCAATTCCTAAATAGCGGGTCGCAAATAAATTGCGACTCGCTATTTAGGAAGTGTACATGGCCCTGTGTACTTTTGCATGCGCAAACGGGTCGCAAACCCGTTTGCACATGCAATTTAGGGTGGTACATCTGGCCCTTGGTGTAGTAGATGGACAAAATAGTTTGGAGGTAGCGATGGTAGGTTGTTACAGAGATAGGAAGAGTAAATGCACAGTCATTTCAGACGTAGAGATGGTTAGGCTCTTTGAAGGTTGAGGTGGGAGTGTATCCAGGGACATTGGTTCTTTTAGGAGGTAGGGTTTCTTTTGCAGAACCTGTTTTTGCTGGCCTTTTTGTTGTGGTGCATTTTACCCTTGCCAACCAGAAGTAAGGTGCTTGTGTGCTCCGTTCTAAACATAGGTAAATTAGCACACACCTTATTGGCACATTTAATTCACTTGTACGTACCTAGTATATGGTACTACATGTATCTAGGGCCTATAAATAAACTGCTACAAGTGGGCGGCAGCACTCATTGTGCCACCCATTACATTACATTAAATATGCCTCCAGGCCTGGCCCTGCAGTCTGTATGTGCAGTTTTAAACTACCATTTCTACCTGGCAAAATAAACCTTTTGCCAGACGTAAACCTTCCTTTTTAGTACTTATAAGTCACCCTAAGATAGGCCCTAAATGCCCTTAGGGCAGGTTGCATGGTATTTACAAAGTAGGACATTTATATTTAAAATTTAACACGTCTTGGCAGTGAAAAGCCTCCAAAGTTGTTTTTCACTATAGCTGGCTGGCTCTCCCATAGGGAAACACTATATTGCATAGTAGCAACTTACAGTGCTTAATTTTGGTTTGGGAGCAGCTAGAAAATTATTCAAGGACCTATTTTATTTTATTAGTAATTTAAAATCCAAATTAATGGCAAAGACTGATTTTATATTACTATTTTGAAACTGACACTTTTAGAAAGATGTACTTTTCCTACCTAGGTCAAATATGGCTTTCTACCAGTGTCCAGTGTCACCTGACTGGCGAATGGCACCTCTGTGGTGAGGTATGGATTGCTCTCAGACAGTGGGTAAAAGGCTTGACTGTGGAGGGGTATTCTTCTTCCTTGAGGACGATGGCCTGGGGGGTTGTGCCCAGCCCCTTCCTATGCTTCTAATAGTGCCTACCATCATTGGCATATGTAGCTCACCTACCTCTCTTTGTCTTCCTAGTCAGCTTTTCCTGCAACTTCCCAGCTGATCAGGACTGGACTCTGCTGTGGCCACTGACTGCTACCCTTTGAGCCCCTAAGTGCCTCCCCTGTGGACCTAGGGTACTACAGAAATGTACTCCTGTGGTGGATTGGGACGTAAAGAACTGAAGTCAGAAGGTAAATTCTTTGACCAGAACAAACCTGATCGGTGGACCTAATCTGCACTCTCTCCCGGTCAGTGCCAAATTGCATCTAGGTCTGGTTCTACCACGACCATTGACTATTATTGACACTTTGTGATGCTATTATTAGTTAAATATTTAAAAATACATTCCTCAGGTTCTCCTGATTGTATTTATGTCATGTTGGTGACATTTTATTTAATAAGATATCATCTATTTTTATAATTTGGTTTGGGATTTTTCTGATGTTTTGTTGTCACCTCATTACTGCTTGGGTACTGCAAAAGTATTTCACACATTGCCTATAAATTAAGCCTGTCTGCTTTGTGCAGAGCTGCCAGAGGGTTAAGCAAAGGATTAAGTAGTGAATCTTGTGGTTCACCTTAGCATGGACTAAGATTATTATTTGAGATGGGTTCTCACCACCCTTAACTAATAACCCAAATCTCTTGCAATGCTGATTGCTTATAAAGCACATTTGCTATTCTAAGGCCACTTCAAATGGCTGAGGAGAAATGGGAGGGAGGACAGCGGGGAACAACATGGAAAAGAAGGGTGCAGCAGAGAAGGAATTAGGGAACAGCAAAGGTGAGAGGGAAAGTAAGAATGAGTGAGTAGTCTTGGGAGCTACATGGCGTCAGGTTGGTTGTTGTGGGAGTTAGTGGCACACTATGTGAGCATCTATTTGTGCCTTTTGGGAGCTATGTGAGGTGTGTTGTTGGAGTGTGTGTCTGTTGGTAGTTATTTGATTGGTGGCTGTGTGATAGTCTGCTGTGGATTATGTGATGGTATCATAATAGTATGTGTGAGGGGACCTATCTGGATCATTGTGGACCTCAACCTCACGTTATAGTGGGGAACCTGAACAACTCCCCTTGGGGGCACTCCAAGGTACCCTATCAGACACTCTGGTACTAGCCCAGAGGTCTGCCTCCTTTGAAAGCTGCCTGGGGTCAGTGATTTTGTGGCCAATCAGGTGTTGGCGTAGCTTTGAAAAACAATGACTGAACATGTGCTCTCTGGCAACCAAATTGTACAGCCTCTCATAAGTGTTTACCTCATTACCCTTCATCCAACCATCCAGGGCCTTACAAAGGAAGTCCACGAAATCCACCCAGGACTGTTGAGGCAAGTTCTTGCTGTTCCTAAACTTCTGACTGTACTTTTCAGGGGTGAAACTATATTTCTTGTAAGTGTGTCCCTCATGAGCCGATACCTTGTGTGCCCTATCCCTAGGGCTAATAGTGCATCCCTCTCTTCACTGGAAATGTACCCCCAGAGACTGGTTCCCCAATCCTCCACAGGACCCTATGTATCTCGAGGGCAACTTCATAGGCCTTAATCCACCTATCTATATTATCTCCCACAACAAAGTTAGTCACAGAGTCCTGAAGCATATAGACCCTCCTGTCTACATTTGACATTGTGTGGTCACTGCTACCATTACTGCTGGAATCTGAGGCTTGCTTGAGCTCTAGGTCTAGCTCCATTAGACACAGTTCATGAGCCAACAACATTTTTCTCTCCTCCAAAGCCTCTCTGCCTCAGCCTTCTCTTTTGCCAAGGTTTTTTCTGCCTCAGCTTATCTCTCATCCGTTAAGGCTTTTTCTGCCTCATCTTTTTTCTCTTCTGCAGCCGATCTGGCTAGCTGCAGCTTCAGGTCCCTCTCAGCCTGTCTGTCTTTCAACAAGGAGACAGGTTGTGAGAGGATACACTGCTTCCAGCAGGTGATCCAGCTGATGACCTAATCTCTGTGGGCCCTCGTCTCTCTTCTGGAGTCATTGTCAAGTCATTTTCTTTCTCCTCCCCATTATTCTTGGGGTCGTCACCCTATTAGTTCTCTATTGAAGCTTTCCACCAGCGTGCTATCTCAAAAGCATACAGGGCTTCCCATAGGTCCTGCATAATGGCCCCCTTCTTCTCGGTCAGCCCCTTCTCCTTACAGAACTCCTTCAGCTCCCTCACATTGTAGGCAGTGCTTAATTTGTGCCAGTGGTTTCTTGTGCTTTGCACTGGCACATAATTGCCAGCACTGGCGCATGTGACAGTCTGCCACAAGGTGGCACTGTCTGGCTAATTTAGAGAAGACCGCAACAATAGTCAACTATTAATTCAATATACACTAAAAACGACTATTACCTGCCGCGCAAGCCATTCTCATAGCTTTGGCAGCCTGGAATAGTCACACTTGTAGGAGTGTGATAGTAAGTAGTTGTGTTGTTACTATCATTGACAGCATGGCAGGGGCAATGTCTGGTGCAAGCGGCTGTGACCTCCTGAAAGAGCCCTGGCACTTATTGGTTTGACAAATTAAGCACTGATGATAGGCAGCTAGAACCCATTTCCATTCGGGAAACAAAAAGCTCCATTTGCAGAAAGGTGTGTCAGGAATTACATTTGGAAAAATGATCACTTGAGGGGGAAAAAGGAGAATTTAAAAAGATGTTGAATCTGGTATCAAATTATTTATTAATAATGGGATTTTTGTGTTACACAAATCACTGTATGGCACTGCACAAACACAAGCACTGGATCCCACTGCTGCTAACAATGTGTGAAATTGGGTTGATGGTTGAGGGGGTATGAGCACTTCACAGGCAACAGTCACAATCCCTGTCGGAGAGAGCCACAAAAGTCACTAAATTAACTCATGCTTAACCCTCTATAGCTTGGCACAAAGGAAGTCAGGCTTGACTTAGACGCAATATGTAAAGTATCTATGCAGCACACAACCGTAAAAAAGTGTAAAAATAACACTAGGAAAATCCCACACCAATTTAAAAAAATTGAGTAAAATTTAATTAATTATCTGACACCAAAAAAACAAAAATCCAATCAGTAGAACTGGAAATATGCAATTTCAAAGATATACGGTAAGTATAACGCCTAAAAGCACAAAGCGCCACTCGCGATTATCTGGTCATGCAATACTGGGTGAAAGTCACAAGGCCATGCCAACATACAGAGACCAGGTTAGTCCCACTGAAACAGCTACTTTCTAAAGTTCGCGGAGGCTGTGAGGAGCAGGAAGAGTGTCACAGATGGTCGTCGCTGTAGCGCGAAGAGCAGGCCAGATTTTGTGGAT
Organism: Calotriton arnoldi; assembly: GCA_963921515.1. Classification (NCBI taxonomy): domain Eukaryota; kingdom Metazoa; phylum Chordata; class Amphibia; order Caudata; family Salamandridae; genus Calotriton; species Calotriton arnoldi. The sequence goes on along the minus strand of CAWUFW010000148.1, from coordinate 990,480 downwards.
AGTTGTCACTGTAACACGATGATCCTGTCGCAGAAGGCCGTTGCCGGATATTCGCATTGGTGGTCACCGCTGGCTGTCACAGTGCTAATCTTACATTGCCAGTCAGCCCTGGCAGTCGCTGTAGTGTGAAAAGTCGGGTTCTTCGGAGCTTCGCGTAGGCAGTTTACGCAGGAGGCAAGATCTTGGTGTGAACAGGCATGTTTGCGGTCGTGAAGATCCAATGCATCAGGATTTCTCCTTTTCTTCTAGTAAGAGCTCAGCAGATGGCACACCAAGAGTCCAGGACCTGGGAAGCATCTCTTAGGGATCAGTACCTCACTCCAGCAAAAGCGAGCAGAGCTCAGGCAGGTCCAGTTGCAGGTCAAGGTAGGGCCGGTGCAGCAGGTCAGCTGGGGAGTTGCAGAGAGACGTCAGGCACTTGTGTCCCTGTTGTTCAAAACAGGAGGCCAGCTAAATAGCCCTTGAAGTCACTCAGGTAGCATGGGAGAAGGGAGCAGGTCCAGTCTTGCTTCTCTGCCAGCAGGGCAAGACTCAGGAAGCAGGGCATTCCTCTGACAGCAAGGCAGTCCTTCGTCTGTAATGTCCACAGGTCCAGGAGTGTACTGAAGAGTGGGTCCGAGAGTCCCATTTTAATACCTGGTGCTAGCTTTGAAATGTGAGAAGCTTCTGGAGTCTTCCCTCCATACAAGTGTCTGGAATTTCCTCCCTGTCTGCATTAGTCTCAGTCTGTCGTCAGTCACAATAGGCTAGTGTGAAGTTCTTTGTGTGTGAACTGAGGCAGTGTCTTTGAAGTGCAAGAGTGACAGGTACATATTCACCCCGCTCATCAAGTCAGGATGGCCCCCTATGCCAACACCCAGGCCCTCTACTGTGCGGCTGTCTGGGAGAAATACAAAAAAGGCCAACTGCCACCTACTCCGAGTTATGTGACCAAAGAAACAGGCTACAGTCACCAAATGGTTAGGACAAGACATTGCCAACTTTCTAAATGTGGCATTCTCAGAATTGAGACTTAGAAACAGACTTTACTATTAAAGAGGATTTTAAATTACAATTCTTTAGACACCAACATGACATTCCTACCTGCTCCCAACCAAAAGTGATAGCTTATTAAAAGTAATAAGGTAACCCAATGTTATCCTATAGGGTAAAGGTAGGCAGGCCTCACAGTCGTGAAAATAAATTTGTGAGGTTTTCACTACCAGGATATGCAAAACTTAAAAGTACATGTCCAACATGTTAAATGCAGTGCACCCTGCCCTCTGGGCTGTTTAGGACTTACAATAGTGGTGGCTTATATGCAGGGTGACTGGAATTATGCGACTGTGCGACCTCGGCGATTTTCGCATAGTTATAAATTTGCTGCATTTGACATATAAACCATCATCTGCCACATAATCTGCAGATTTTAACACAAAAAAATGTTGTTTCTAGCTCATATGGTTCAAAAGTTACACAGTGTAAGGCAAAGCTAGACTTCTCACCTTTTTGTTGCTTATTGCTATATTTGGGTATTAAAATAGTACTAATGAGGTGTAACCGATGCCCAGACAGTGTTATCAAGTTTAAAAATAACAAAATAATGTAGTAATTAAGTCTGGGCGGAGTTGGCGGAGTTCTGCTACGCGGAACTCCGCGAAGTGCAGAAAAAACTCTGCCGCACTACGCGGAGCTCCGCAAGCAGCGGAGTGCGTTGGATAAATGCTGTTCACAGTGATTTTCAGTGCCAGGTGCTTGTCTGCACTGTGCAATCATCGCCAACGGCACCATGCACAGCGCAAGCGGGCGCTGCTTCCTGTCTGCTGCTCGAGCGGACAGTTTCTCAACGCGAGCGGTCGCAAGCATACGCGACCACTCGCAATGAGAAATCTTGATGTTGACGATCGCAAACAAGGAAAAATCTCGCCCGGAGGTGGATTTTCCTTGCTCGCTTGCGCTCGCCAACTTGACGTTGATGAACGCAAGCGAGGGAAAAAACTCTGCCCCGCTACGCGGAGCGGAGTTTTTAGGAACTCCGCGAGCTCCGCGTAACGCGGGGTGCAGAAATCTCCGCAAACTCCGCGAGGGAAGCGGAGTTCACAGCCCAGACTTAGTAGTAATACTATTACAAAATATGCTGCATTATGCTGCATAAATTGCCTTTTCTTGCTGCATAATTTATTTAACCAAAAAATCGGGGGAGGTAGAGGTTAAGGCTAGGTTTACCCTCCTTACTGTATATAGTTTCACAAAATTCGAGTATATCGAAAAAAACCTAACCTGTGGGGGAACTAGGATTCAACGAAAGTTCATTGTAATCACCTTACTAGAAAAAAAGACTATTTTTCTAGAGACCCCTCACCCACCAGGGTTTCTCCTAGGTGGCATGCTTCATCATTGGGGTTCCTCTCAATCCTCTACGGATTGAGGCGTGCTGCAACTTGTGAACTACGTAGGAGCACTTAGTTATGGACTATGTGAGGTGCAGTGATGTGGAGTGGAAGGAAGATAAGTTTTAAAAATACCTAGCTAGTGAGCTACTATTTGATTCCCGCCCCTAGCTTGTATGGTTAAAATCAGGGGTTAATACCAGGGAGAAACCTGACCTTAATGAGTTTGGTTCCCCCAGTATACAGTATGCGGTCTCCAGGGACAGAAGTAGGTAATGAACCGAGAGGCGTGCTTTGATGAAGGTGTGACTACAAGCCCCTCTACCCCTGTTGTTGGCCATGAGGCAATAGTATTGCCTAAATAGAAATACGGAGTATCATTAAATTAAGTAACCGTATGTATTTTGTATATACACATTAGGTGTGCACTTCACTGTATCGTCATTATAGGATTTATTAGGAGTGGTACGCACGGGGCTTGACCCCGTGTAGTCCTGATGAAGAGCTCGTAGGGGACAGCTCCAAACATGTTGACACAGACGCAATACTAGGGGAACCAAACTCATTAAGGTCAGGTTTCTCCCTGGTATTAACCCCTGATTTTAACCATACCAGCTAGGGGCGGGAATAAAATAGTAGCTCACTAGTTAGGTATTTTTAAGACTTATCTTCCTTCCACTCCACATCACTGCACCTCACATAGTCCATAACTAAGTGCTCCTACGTAGTTCGCAAGTTGCAGCACGCCTCGATCCGTAGAGAATTGAGAGGAACCCCAATGATGAAGCATGCCACCTAGGGGAAACCCTGGTGGGTGAGGGGTCTCTAGAAAAAGAGTCTTTTTCTAGCATAATTTATCCAAACATGCCACACAATTTGGCCCTCTCCTGCCGCATTATTCCAGTGGTCCTGCTTATATTTATTTAAAAGAAAGGTTTAGGCCTGGCAAAAGGTTTCTTTTGCCTGGTCGAAATGGCAGTTTAAAATGGTACACTTTGTTGATACCAATCAAGGAAAAAATTTAATGGGATTTTTTTTTATCATGATACCTACTTAGTGTGCCTGTCACCTAAAGGCATCTTCAATGTCTGAGGAAGAACAGGAGACAGGAAAGCAAGGTACATCACAGAAATAGAGCGTACAGCAGAGAGTGAATGAGGGTAAGGTTTATTAAGCAGTTGCATCTCCCTTGTGCCACGCAATGGAGTGCAAGGGCGACGCAACTGCCGAGATAACTTGGGGCATAGGAAAACGGTAAACAACCCTGACCACGAAACCGTCACCCCTCATGTTGTTACAATGCAGTCGTTACAACGACCGCGTTGTAACAACGCATACCATTACCATGCAAGTCGTAACCATGACTTGCGGAGGGGGAGAAGGTGTTGGATTTAAAATCCAACACCTTCCCTACTGTCCACACAGACTGGAGTTGGAATAGTAAATTATACTATTCCAACATCCAGCGCCCCCCTCCGCAAGTCGTGGTTACGACTTGCGTGGTAATGGTATGCGTTGTTACAACGTGGTCGTTGTAACGACCGCGTTGTAACAACATGCGGGGTGATGGGCAGCGGGAAAAAGAGGCATATTCTAGGAAAACATGAGTATGGGCACCAGTATTAGTGCTACAACGCCAACAGACATCCTGTTTAATAAGTTTAAGTAAAAATAGGTGTGCCAGGGTGTAAGAAAATCTGTTGTAAAAATAATATAGAGTTTGGGTAAGGTTGGCTGGGCGAGCTGTGGAATGGATCTTCTCCCATATTTTACCCCATAAAGAAATTGGCCAACTCAAATGTAAGTTAGATTCCCATAGAAGACCTATTAGTCTGAGGCGTTCTCAATGTTTTATATATGAGAACAGCCATAGATGAAGTGGTAATGGAAACTGGGGTGGCCCTGCGAACCATGCAACGTAGTGGGAGAAGAAGAGAAAGATTTAAAGGCAAGCTGAAAGCTCTGATTCTAAAGGCTAATATTGTTTAAAACATTTATGGAGCGAATTATAAGTATAAGAAATTGATTTGAATGGAATAATTACTTTATTAAGATGTAGTAATTGAGATATTGTAACAATATCTTTGTCTAACCAAATCCCCCAGATTAACGTCTTTCCATTTTTTCTGAGCCATTTCTTATACCAGATGGGACTATGTATGAATTGTTCTCATGGGGATAAATGAGCAACTAAAATCGGCTTAGGTATAGAACATGAGTGGGATATAAATAAGGGAATCCAGTATTTGTGAAGGTGGGACATATGAAGATGTTGTGTGTGGTTAAAGGGGGATATCATGGCTGGCTCCAAGTGAAACCATAATTTAGATTCAGAATCAGGGAAGTCCAGAAAACATCCTTGGGTTTGCTTAATGATAAATGCTTTATGATTGAGGGAAAAATCATGGAAAATCACCCTGCCAGAGGACTTGGGTAGTTTCAAGTGATGTACAAATATAAGAGAAGGCTTTCCATTCCAGAGAAAATGAGATAATAACTTATCTAAAGCATTGAAATATTTCCTAAGATTCTCATACGGTAAAAGTTAATAATTGGGAGTATCATCATTTGATGGTGTCAAGACGACCCCACCATGACAAAAATAATGGTGACCTATCCTGCGGTGCATACGTTTGGAAATTCTGGAGAAGAGAGCATCCATATTCAAATGCGACATATCCCTGAGATTGTTAAGAAACCAAGGGGCATATTAGCAAGAAGAGGCGATAATCATCGCTAACCCTGCTTAGCGTGATTTTTTTTATCGCCGGCTATCGCTGGAATATATCGCCGCGCTAACGCTGTATTAGCAACGATTAGCGCTATGGCGATGAATATTCCAGCGATAGCGGGGAAATGAGCCAACATCGCTGAAAAACCAGCGATGTTGCATGGAGAAGGGAGAACACCTTGCTGATACGACCCTGTGGTCGTATCAGCATAATCCACCCCCATGTTAGGTATGGCTAACACCTGCTAATTGCAGGTGTTAAATAAATGGCGATGACCCCGGTTAGCGCGACTTTTCACGTCGCTAACTGGGGCCATGGCCACCTTGCTAATAGGCGATAGGCCTGTTAGCGAGTGTTTCCCAGGTTTGTTCGTCGGGAACGCCCACTTTGCATGTCATTAGCGATAAATATCGCTGACATGCAAAGCGGTAAAAACGGGCGCTAATGCCCGCAAACTGTCTCTAACTGCTGTTAGAGACAGTTTGCTGATAGGGCGATATAAATATCGCCGCTTTAGCGGCAAAAAGTGCCGCTAAAGCGGCGATAGTGCCCTTGCTAATATGCCCCCAAATCCCCAGACATTTGATCTTGTCAGGATGCCAGGAGACACCTGCTCCATCAAATGGGGCTTTAAAGCAAAAATTGTTCAAGGGCATGACTTCATACTTTAGGACAAATCAGTGTGTGTGGACTTGTGGGTCTCAGAATGAGAGAAAAATTACTGAATTAACTGTTGAGAAGATTAAGATATAAGAGTATATAGGTTTTGATAATAGTTAGCAAAACTTTTAGCAATGTCTAAATCTCCAGGTTGAGTACCAGATTGGTTAGTGGTTGATTTGTTTGTAGATTTTTTTTTTTCTACATCTCAAATAATGTGCTATCAGAGTAACAGCTTTGTTCTTACCCCTCTAATATCTAGTCAAGGAAAGGGTTAATGAGCTGGTTGCAGTTGCCACCCAATATGAAGTTCTCAGTGGAATATTGTGCAACCTTTTGACAAATCTTTCTCTAGAACCTTGGATCTGGGTGGGTGGGGCAATAAACATTCACTAATGTGAACATAGTCTCATTAATTTTGAGTTGAACTAATACCCATCTTCCCTCCTCATCATTCTTACGATACAGTATAACCACACTGTTCTTGTGTAAAACAGAAGGGGGAAAATAGAGTTCACCCACCCATTCATTTTTTAGCTTATTTATGTCTGCATCGGTGAGGTGCGTTTCTTGAAGTAATGTCAATTGACATTTCAATCTATATAGGTGTGATTAAAACATGTTGGTGTTTAATGGGATTTTGTAAGTCTTTAACAGTCCATGTTGTTATTCTGGGTGCCATTGGTGAAGAGGCCATTAAGAAACATTATTATAGTGCATTATAATCGTAGTTCTGAGCAAAAGAAGTAACCAATTGGGAAACAAAGAAAAGGCTGGGAGGCAGAGGAAGGAGTAAAAAACAAGGATAATAAAAATATGGGGAAAGGAGTGCAATAAAAGTGTATTGAACGAAGGGGCAACACAGGAAGAAATTTCCTTGGCTGCAATTGTATCCATAATGAAAGAAAAGAACATCCCGAAAGATAAAGGGGGTAGGAGCACCTAAAGAAGATGGAACTGGTTCCGGCTCCGGCGAAAGAAGAGGTAAGACACAGCATAGACAAATATAAGATACAAAATACAACTAGATAAGGAAGGGGGAACTGGAATGGACACTACAATATTAAACAGTCACTTACCATACATAATAGGGAAGTAGATTCAGTGATAATGGTACACAACAACATTAGGGCAAGGACGACTAAGACAAATGAAAAACTCAATAGAACATTCTGCTGCTGAAAAACAAAGGGAGATAAAACAAGAAAGTTAAATGGGACAGTGATCCAAAAAAAAAAATAGTGCCTAAAAAGGAAAAACAGAAGGTTATACATAAAAGCAGTCAAACCTGACATAAAGAACAGCTATGTTTTAGTTGTGGTGCCAATCTCCATGTCCTCGTGTCAATGTTGATGAAGGAAGTCCTGCAATTGAGCTGGGTCCTCAAAACTATACGATTTCTCTTTGTAGGGGATTTTGAAGAAGCATGGATAGACCAAGCCGTATCTAATGTTCAAGGACTTTAGTTGTGGATGCAGTTCAAGAAAGCGTTTCCTCCTAGAAGCTGTTGCATTGGAGAAACCCTGCGTGAAGTAGACTTTGTGATCAGATCACTGTAGGGACCCCACTTGTTTAGCTGCAGAGATAATTTGCATCAAGTCAGCAGACTACAAACAAATAATAATTATTCCTCTTGATCGTGTATACAAATATGCAGATTATTTGTGACCCAGGCGGTGAGCTCTTTGAATGCTAATAGGGCTATGGTCTTGTAGATAGACAATGGAGGGCATAGCCTTTTGCAGAAAGGTAATCATGTTGGGACCTTCTGAATTCACCGGAATACCATAAAGTCGTAAATTATTCCTCCAATTTCTGTTCTCAAAATCTTCAGTAATCTTTTTGAGTTGATCAATTTCCTTTGGCAGCTGAGTTACATCTGGGATAGAGGCCTCCATCTCACTGATTTGTTGTTTAACAGCTATGATGCATTGTTTATGAGTGGACCATTTCGCCTCAGTGCGTTGAAGGGATGCATTAGTTTCGACAACAAAGGGTTTTAAGGCTCTTATTTCTTCCAAGAAGTCCTCTAAGAAGAGATGAGAGTATGATTTGGAAGGAGACTCCAAGTCCTTTCTAGGTCATTTGACTGAGCTAGAGGTTTTCTTTGGCATAGGTCCAGTAGCTGAGGAAGCCCCACCCATCCCGCATTCACTGGTGCCCTCCATGAGGGCCGGGAAATTCTCAGGAGGTAGGTCGCGTTGACAAATTTTATGTTGTGTGGTGAGTTTATTGCACTATATGAGGGGTTTGGCCTTTTCCTTCTATTTCAGAGATATGCCCATAAAGGAAGATGACGTTGATAAATTGTTCACCATTGAAGTAGATAAAGACGATGGACAAAAAGCAATGAAATTGTCACAAAATGCATTGAGACTAGTAAAAAACCAAGTGAAAAATCCAATTATGAGACAAAAAACAACTGGGATTTGTGAGCAGCAAGAATGAAAGATGGGTGAAAAGCCTGGTGGGATCAGTGAGGCAGGGAGAACAGATGCAAAGTTTAAGGGCTGTACATATGCAACAAAGAATTTGTCACCTGCCATGAGATTGAACAATCATGTGGTTTAAAGCAGTGGCTCGTGTGGCACAGAAGGTGAAGCACCCTATCAGAAACGTAGTATGAACAGAGTAAAGAGAACCACCTCTGCGAATGAATTAACTGCTGCGTGGGACATCCAATGGAAATGACATTTTTCATAAAGAAAGCAAAGAGACCGACTACTGCAATGAGATAGCTGCTACATGGAAATCCAGTTAAAAAATGAGTGTCTGGTAGCCTCCGTAGAGCAGCATAGAATTTCCTTCATGAAGAAATATAGGGCATAAAATGGTGGCCCTCCTGATGCGCGCAGCGCAGTATGAATAAAAAGATGCAAAAGCTGCGCCAGGGAAAGCTAAACAAAATATGCTCAGAACGTGGCCTTCACCTTCCTATCCTGCATTCCTGGTAGACTGGGACCCACCGGCGTTTGGAAAAGCCAGAGCTCCCAGGAGTTCACCTGAGCTGCTCGGGAGAGTCAAAGACAGTGGCCATCTTGTGCGAAGCCCAAGTCGCGACCCCAGTAAACTATGTTATAACATTTATTTATTTACAGTATTTTTCTATAGGCTGCTTCACCAGCAGGTGTCTGAGTGCTTTACATAGAAATAAAATATACTCAGAATTTTACATAGAACTAAAATGTGTTATGTTACACTATGCTATGTTATGCTATGATACCTATGTTAATCAGAGGCGCAACTAGAGCCACATTTCGGGGGGGGGGGGCTAAGAAAAAATTTCGGGGGGGGGGGCTGACTCTTCCAGCAATAGGCTGAGTGGGGGATGCAGGGGCTCTAAAAAGGGGTGAAAAACAACAGAGCCTCATTTACAAGCAAATGGTCTTTTAAAGACCTGTGAAGTACTCGGGTGCGGCTGTGTGTGTGTGCCCTGGAAGCTGTCTCAGCCCGGGCTGACACACACGACGGGGGGAGGGCTGAAGCACTTTGAGCCCAATGGGCGTTGCGCGCCTGATGCTAATTCATATTTTAAAGGCCTGTTCACGCCTAGCAGCATCTGGGCGATGGGGCATCCAAACGACGCGTTACAGGTTAAAGCTGACTGTAGTTGTGACCATGAAAGCTGTGTTTTATGGCTCTCTAAAAGGGCATGTGGGTATATTTCTCTTAACGTATTCAGGCAAATTAGGGTGTTGTGGAGCAGCCAAAAGCGAAAGACCTACACCCCAATCTGGGACATGAAGTGTTACTGGCTGCAGGAAGAGGCAGTGATGAACAAGAGAGGCGGATGGAATAAAGAGGACGAGGCGCAACAAAGACAGAGAGAACAAGATGGGGAGACAGGTAGATGGAAAAGAGAGAGAGAGAGTAAATGAAAGGGAGGCTTGATAAGTGAGGTGGGCGTGGGAATATGGTTAAAGGTATAGTGGGTGGAAAGACATCCAACAGAGGAAGGGCGAAGAAGGAGCCGAGAAAGACAGGGCAGGAAGACAGAGAAACAAGAGACAGGTGGACAGACAGAGATAAGAGACAGATAGGGCAGGAAGATAGAGAAACGAGACAGGTGGACAGACGGAGATAAGAGACACATAGGGTGGCAGACAGAGAAACAAGAGACAGATGGACAGATGGTGATAAGATACAGATGGGGCAGGCAGACAGAGAAACAAGAGACAGATGGACAGATGGTGATAAGAGACACATAGGACGGCAGACAGAGAAACAAGAGACAGATGGAGGGATGGTGATAAGAGACACATAGGGCGGCAGACAGAGAAACAAGAGACAGATGGACGGATGGTGATAAGAGACACATAGGGCGGCAGACAGAGAAACAAGAGACAGATGGTGATAAGAGACACATAGGGCAGCAGACAGAGAAACAAGAGACAGATGGTGATAAGATACACATAGGGCAGGCAGACAGATAAACAAGAGACAGATAGACAGATGGTGATAAGAGACACACAGGGTGGCAGACAGAGAAATAAGAGACAGATAGACCGATGGTGATAGGAGACACAGAGGGTGGCAGACAGAAAGAAGAGACAGATGGACAGCTGGTGATAGGAGACACAGAGGGTGGCAGGCAGAAACAAGAGACAGATGGACAGATGGTGATAAGAGACACATAGGGCGGCAGACAGAGAAACAAGAGACAGATGGACGGATGGTGATAAGAGACACATAGAGTGGCAGACAGAGAAATAAGAGACAGATAGACAGATGGTGATGGGAGACACAGAGGGTGGCAGACAGAAACAAGAGACAGATGGACAGATGGTGATAAAAGACACATAGGGTGGCAGACAGAGAAACAAGAGACAGATGGACGGATGGTGATAAGATACAGATGGGGCAGGCAGACAGATAAACAAGAGACAGATAGACAGATGGTGATAAGAGACGCATAGGGTGGCAGACGGAGAGATAAGAGACAGATGGACAGATGGTGATAAGAGACAGATAGGGTGCCAGACAGAGAAACAAGAGACAGATGGACAGATGGTGATAAGAGACAGATAGGGTGCCAGACAGAGAAACAAGAGACAGAAGGAGGGATGGTGATAAGAGACCGATAGGGTGGCAGACAGAGAAATAAGAGACAGATGGACAGATGGTGATAAGAGACAGATAGGGCGGCAGACAGAGAAACAAGAGACAGGTGGACAGACAGAGATAGGAGGCAAATAGAGCAGACAGACAAACAAGAGACAGGTGGACAGATGGAGATAAGAGGCGGATAGGGCAGGCAGACAGAGAAACAAGAGACTGATGGACAGATGAAGATAAGGGACAGATAGGGCTGCAGACAGAGAAACAAGAGACAGATAGACAGATGAAGATAAGAGACAGATGGGGCAGGCAGACAGCGAAACAAGAGACAGATGGACAGATGAAGATAAGAGACAGATAGGGCTGCAGACAGAGAAACATGAGACCGAGATGAGTGTGTGGGACAGGGAGAGCAGTACGGAAAACACAGAGGGGAGAAATAGAGATACAGATGTGAAGACAAAAGATTTTAAGGACAGAGAGCGAGTTGGGGCAACATAGGTGGATGGGTAAGGCTAGAGAGAAAGAGAGAAGGAGGGAGAGAGAATGGGGCGACTTGGGTGAAGGAGTAAAGCGAGGGAGCAAGCTAGAGAGGGGGGAGATAAGACAACGTGGTGGGTAAGATTCAAGATACATAGAGAGGGGTGAGATTTTGGGCGACAAGGGTGGTTGGGTAAGATAAGAGAGATGGAGAGATAGAGAGATAGAGAGGGTGAGAGAGGGATGAAACAACAAGGGAGTGGGTAAGGTGAGAGAAACGAAAAGAGGGGAGAGAGAGATGAGGAGACAAGGGATAGGTAAACGTGAAAGAGAGAGAGATTGGGAGACATGGGTGGACTGGTAAATTCGGAGAGGGAGGATGGTAGAACGAGATTTGGAGAGAGAAAGGCACTGAGAAAGAGAGCTGGAGAAAGTGAGTGAAAGAGAGCGAAACAGGGTGTACTGACAGATAGAGACACCCATCTGCTAGAATAAAATGTCTACACAGAGCATCTGAGGCAGGGTGGAGACTGGGACGAGGCCTGGCAGGTGAGAGTAAAAGACGCAGATCCACTGCACGTTTCTCACAAATAATGCACGGCGGCAGAAGTCCACCGCCTGTCTATGGAAGGGAATCTGTTGAAACTAATTGGCGCCTTGCATTTTATCGACGAAGTTCTCTGGTGGGACTCCCCGCCCTTGCATAGGTTTCTCACATATCATTCCATGCACTCAGAATACAATAACAGCACATACAAACACACACCAACAAGATACACACACAAGCACACATCGTAAATGCAAGCGAGCGCAGTCAGGCATCACCCTCACACACCACGCGCACACACCACGCGCAGACAGAGGCGCACTCACAAAACCCAAAAAGACTCACTGACAGAAGACAATAATAGACGCGCTCACACAGAGAAGGCAATAAATGCATACATGCAAAGAGACGAACAGAAACGAACACTATGCAATACACACAGACACCTTCCCTTACCGAGGATACAATAATCTCCCCTTCTCTCTCTCCCTCTGCGCCCTCCCCTCGCCCCACAGGTTCCTTCGAGGCTTTGCACCGCAGACCTTGCACGGGTGTCACCAGAAGTGATGTTTCTTCATCCGCCCGGGACAGAAAACGCGCCCTCCACCGCCCCGTCTGCCGCCACTGTCACCTCGCCCCGTCTGCCGCCACTGTCACCTCGCCCCGTCTGCCGTCACTGTCACCTCGCCCCGTCTGCCGCCACTGTCACCTCGCACCGCCCTTGAATGTGGGTTGTGTTTATTCTAAATTTGGAGTCACCGGTTTCTGTTTTACACTCCATGACAACGACCTCCTCTCCTGGCCGGGGAGAAAGATTGTATACCACATTAACAAAGAATAAAATAAGTCAATTTTAACGAAAGAGTGTTTTTTCAAAGATCTTATATTCCGCCTGTATGGTTCACCGTTTGGGGCGGAATGATGAAGTACACAGACGCCCCCGCGACCCCTGGACACATCATGATTCGGTTACAGAAACTTAATTCATTTTTAGTGACCGAACATAGGGGCTCAGACATGAATTATCCAACATTACCAGCGACGTCCTCTTCAAATTGCTTTTAATATTGTTTCACGTTAAAAGTGGTTCTTTTTTGAGAGCAGGTCAGATAAGGTGCTAGGGTGATGAGTCAAAAATTTGCAAATTTCTCTCTTTATTCCCGCTACGCCGAAATGCATGTCATTCAAATGTAAAGCGAATTAATTAAAAAAAGCAAAAAAATCCATCTTTTCCAAAATTAAAAAAGATCAGGAAAACGTGTGTTTTTCTTTTTTTAAATTAATAATAAAAAGGAATGCAGTTTAATATCAATGTTGTGTACCACCAAAAAATGTTTTATTTAACCTCGAGCAGCGCCGCCTTCATTTCTTTAAAATAATCACTCGACCCCATTTTTAACCACAATTTTATTTTTATTGTTGAAGTCACACGCACAACACAACAGAATCATTAAAAAAACGATTGATTAATTCATGATATCTACAATATGTGTTTTTATTTCGCGACCCGCTGACTCCCCGCTTCTCGTCAATTTATTTATTTTCCGTGTGCTTTTTATATATAGAAATACTGTTATTTTGTGCCGAGAGAAGAAACTAGGGCAAACGCACCTTGCTCTATTAAGGACGGAACACTCTGGTTTTCGCAAAGGTTCCAACATTAACTTTCAAGATCACAGATTTACTTCTCTACGCTACATTACGTCGTCTACATATGTAATACACTTGCACAGGATACGACATTTAACAGATAATCTGTCAAAGTAAAAGGTCCTGCTTTCTGCCCCCGCCCCCAATTCTCGATCCCACAAGCCCTCATCCAAATTATACCCGTCTTTTTGGAATTTCAAATTTAGGACATTGCGTCTTCCTACCGGATTAAAAGGCGAGCACCTTTTATTCTGACCTCCACCTGCTTGAATTTCGAGCCCGTGGCTATTTGTCAGATTCGTTCATGGGAAATGTCGCGGGTAATATATTTGCGTCACTTATTGTTGAACAGAGACCGTTTGGGAGACTTTTCCTAAGTGTGTTATTATTTCTATTCAGAGTCGAGGTTCGCCCCATTGAAATTCGGACTACCGAGTAACTTGTGCGCAGTAGAACCCATCGGTTTCCACATACCACGAATGACCCGGCCATTTCCTGCAGAAAAAAAACACGCGCCAGAACTCTATAGTTCGGGCGCCAAAATTCACAGAACGTCGGCTGCTGTCCGAGCTGAGAACATAAAAAGAGGACTGCTTAAATAATTAGGAACTGTACACAAAAATGGTAAAAAATGGCCAGAAATATTTTCAAAATATGCAGATGTATATGCTTTAAATTTCGTAGCTTTTTTCAGGGTGGTACTTCCTCCTGGTAGAAGTCACACAAGCAGGAGATGCGGTGGAAAAAACGCACGTGCAGAACAGCGTAACACAAGTCCCAGCAGCCACTGCGGCGCAGTTTGGGGGCAAACACTTTCAGGCCCCCCCAAACCTTTCAGATGGGCCCGATTCCACCCAAGGGCAAGAAATATTTGTGAGATATGGGAGACTCCGAGCCCCCTCTTCTAATCCCTGGGGGGGGGGAGGGGGGGGGGATTTTACTTTACGCCACTTGAATCAAATAAGGGTGCCAGCTCACCTCACACAAGCTGGGCCTTCCTCTGCAGTATCCGAAGGTAACGAGTCAGCAGCCCCTTGCCTGAGAAGAGAGAGGGAGCTGTCCAGCACCGGAAGCTCCTGAAATATGCCTAAGAGGATACAGTAGTCAATGGATGCTCTAGTCTAGTCTGTGCCTGGTGCTGTTTCTAGGAATCCCATGAACAGCGGAAAGGAAGGACATTGGGCTACACGAGATCAGAAGGAAAACATGAAAGTAAGAAAGTTAAACAGAATTGTTAAATTAAACCAGTTCTATAGACACCAATAGAATGTCCACGAGTAAAACTGGAATACACTGGATATTTTTTCCCATAGCTGACCTGCAGACGTTAAAAAACAAAATTCCATTCAATCCATTTGTAGTTGGTCAACCGAAAATCCCACCAGGGGATGTCAATAATACCTATGTATAGGGTTACAAAACAAATCATCCATGCTTGTATGCGCTTTAATGATATCTGATAGGGTTACTCAGCTCAAGACCTTTTCACCGTTTTGATGGAGCGGAGCCTATCCTTTACCATCAAGGAATTTAACCTTCTTTTACATCAATTAAAGGTTTGGTGGAATTGTGTAATTTCCACTTTCATAGGAGATCAGGTTGAGGTCAACGGCAGTGACATGACATGGAGATGGGTGAAGGGCATCATTTAAGAAAACATTCTCATTACAAATTAATGCCACATAATCTTGACTGCTCTCCAAATTTGGCCTAGTAGGTGGCCAAGAGACAGCTGATTCGGAGCAAAAGGGGTTACATCTGTGCAGTGAGTTAAAAACACCATGTTCAAGAGGCTTTAGTCACTTTGGGCTTCTGTTTCAATCAGGGACAGAGTAACCATATGCGGGGTGTTCATTTACAATGTTTCTTTTTTTTTCTCAAAACATTAGCCATTTGACTGTCTTGAGTCAGCCAGCAGGTTGATTGTAATTACCGTTGATCTCCTGTGAGATGGTGACTGCCTCGGCCCCCAGAGGCAGCCGGTCGCTGTACTCAGATCCCACCTCAAACTCCTCTTGGTTGGTCTTGGATTGGGATTCGGGGATAGACTCGGCTACCATGCTTCCCTCTTCTGCCCCCTCCCCTGTCCCTCCCTCATCTTCTTCTTCCACTTCCACCACCCCCTCTCCAGCCTCACTTGGATCATAGTTCTTTTCTGACTCGAGGTAAGAGGCTCTAGGGTCAAAGTCAGCAGCCATGTGCTTTTCCATCGGGTCTTGGTTGTGAGTCTTCATGATGAGCTTATACGTCTTTCCATGGTACTTTGAGAGCAAGTGGCAGCAAGTGGCTCCGAGGAGGGGGATGGTGGCCAGCCCCAGTAGAAAAATACTCACAACGATGATGATGATAAGGGAGGGGATTTCTTTCTTGGTGGTGAAGACCACCTGGACCTGGCAGTCCTCCCCCACGTAGGTCATACAGACTGAATAGTTGGTACCTGGGATCAAGCCTTGGAACCAGTATGAGTTGACACCTTCTTCAATCTTGGACCACTGGACCAGTGAGTGCCCTTGGCCACTCTCCTTGCAGAGGTAGAGGATGCGCAGGTGGACCTTGTCTGCCTTGACTGAAAACGGGGTGAGCTGGACTTTGGCTTCCCGCTCAGAAACATCCAGGGCGATGACGCCCAGGTCAAAGGTGTGTTGCTTCAGCTCTGCACTCTGGTTAAAGGCGTGGTTGGATATGTACTGGGTTGAGTCACTGGGGCCGCACTTCTTATGAAAGGGTGGTAGTTTGAAGACGGTATCCCCACCGTCCTTCTCAGCCCCCGCTGTGTAGATGTTTTGAGTGGGGCTGGTGTCCTTGGTCTTCTCTTCAGGAATGGCCAAGTTTATATAATCATTTTTGGAGGGTTTCACACCAGGTTTTTTGTCACTGGGTAGGATTTTACCAGGCAGGTGGTCTTCTTTTGGGTTTACAGGATACTTCTGAGCACCAGCTACTGCCACATTTACTGAACTTTGGTTACTGCCTAACTCATTGGTGGCCAAGCACGTGTAGGTCCCTTCCTCACGTTTGCTGAGGTGAGGGATGATCAATGTCCCATTCTTATAGGCCAGGAAACGATCCTTAGTTGACTTCCTGGTCTGGACAGGTATGTCATTCCTCTCCTTCTCGAGGTTGGGCTCAATGACCATGGCTTCCTCCTTGGAGGTCTGGATTTTCCACTGGATAGTTGGTCGAGGGCTCCCAGTAGCATTGCAATGTAACAGCAGCATTAGGCCATCAAACAGCTCAGTCGTGTCTAAGTTGGGATGGTAGGTCAGCTGAACGGAAGGGGCTGCACACTGTAGGGTTGGTATTTTCCCTAGGGAGATGCCCTTGAGGGTTGGTGGACTGGCACAAACAATGGATTCCTTTTCTGGGATGGATATCAGGGCGTTCTCAGTCCAGTTCTTTAGCCAAAGGAGATTGCAGGTACAGTTGAATGGATTGTCGTGGATTTGGAGGTAAGACATGGAAACCAAGGCATCAAAAGTCCCCTCTGCTATGGTAGAAATGCTATTGCTGTTGATTCGCAGGGAGCGGAGGTCCTTCAGGTTCTGCAGTGCATCCCCTGGCAAATGGGTCATGCGGTTGCTATTCATTTTGAGAAGCTGCAGTGCGGTGAGGCTGGCCAGGTCTTCCCAAGGGAAGTCTACAATCTGATTGTTGCTGATATCCAAGTTCTTCAAGTGCACTAGAGTGGCCAGCGTACCCTTGGCGATTGAGCTGATCTCATTGTGAGCAAGCCACAGGGATGTGACCTGACTCACTTCCAGGAAGTAGTCCTTTTTTAGTGAGGTGATCTTGTTGGCAGTGAGGCTGAGAGTGGTCACGTTCGATGGGAAGCCCGTGGGAACCACTTGGAGTTTCTTGTAGGCACAATCTGCGAACTGTTGGTTGTATTTGTCGACACAGACGCAAGGCTCTGGGCAGCCATGGCTTCCACTCAGGAATGCTGCTAAGACGAAGAGAAGGAGCTGCTCCATCTTGTCACCTGCATGAAAGAGAAATTGGTCAACTTTTACTGAATTGGTCCTTCGTTCTTTCACACATTTAGGAAATCAACAGAGAGGAAACAAATATTTGGGATGAGATGATACAAGAATGACTGACTGACTGACTGACGTGGATAGCTCACTCCACGGATCTGGGTCTCTTGGAGTTGATGGAATGTTTTCACAGAATCTAAATACCCAAACTCCATAGATTTTTTTGGGGGAAAGGGAAGTGTTTAAATGTTTCCTGACATCTCTGCGTGACCACAGTTCATGGCTGATACTGGTAGGGATGCCAATGCAATGTAAAATGGTGAAGATTATTAATAAAGAAAAGTAAACACGTTCACCAGATTTCCTCCTAAATGTTTTCATCAACACGTTTTTGTTTTACCTCGAACAATAAAAAACAGCATTTTATTAACACTGTCCCTTCTCAGTCCCAGTATAAACTCGTTTGTGATAACATGCAATATTGTCCTAGGCAGGAAACCAGCCCATATGTTCAAAGGTCATGTCATTAAAGATGCGCCTATTTTAGTGTAAATATCTAATTATCTTTTAGATCTGATGTTCAGTTTTGTTTTTCTCTTTATCCTCCACGTGGGGCTCTCAAAGCATCTATTTCCATTAAGAAAAAGCTTTGAGAAATTGTATTTTATATTACATGTGTACAATGTACGTGTTAAACTAGGAGGCACTGTAAGATTCAAGACATCAGACCTTAAGAAGAGAAGTGAAATGTTTGAGATCGTTCTCTATTGAGTGGTCTCGTGAAATAACTGCTCTTTTGAGAACATGCTGTTTCTGGCATAATGCGACTTTTCCCAAATAATGAAGCAAAACGTGTTCAAAAGCTATCATTATTCCAGCCTGTTTAAATTACATTTAGGCATGTCAGGATTTTTTTCATGCTTGAGACAAATGCCATTTCACTATCCATCAATTGGGGATAGTAATAATGTTTGGGCAAAAGTATCGCCTCATAAGCCATAGATTCCTACTGGAATATAGCAGTCAACAACCAAAATATTACAAGTTAGCCTTGCCAAAATATCTCCCATTGCACTGCAATACACGTGGCACACTTTTAGTACGCCTGGGTGAAATTTGTGTATTTTCCTTTGCGGAAATTGCACGAAGTGTCGAAAGAATTACTCAAAACTTACGTGCTATTACCTGCAATGGTGAGCTAGCATTTTGCATTATTTGTTAGCATTAAATGCATCCTCACATCCATTTTGGATGCATTTCACGCAAAGTAGGTGCAAAATCATGTCACACAAACAAAAGTTACTTGTATTTGGTTCATTCTCGTTGCTCTCGTATTCTAGCAATAGGATTTTTACCTGAACAAAATCTCAATTACATGACGTGGTGTAAAGGTGAAACAGCCACATAACAGTTGTATAGCGCAATGCGAGAAATTACGCAAGATTAAACCGATGTATACAAAATGTTATCCAGGTTTTGTTTTAGTAATTTTGATCCCTTTGAACGTATTTTGTTTTTTGTTCAATTCTACAAACTATGCAGCAGAGATTAAAAATGTGACAAAAGTGTCAAATCTATAATGTCATACACAAATCTGTGCCTACACAATACCTGTTCACAGTGGCCCTGTAGTTAGTATGTAAAATCATCTGTTCATATAGCCTTATACTGAAGAGCTCATATGTATTTCGACACATAAATCTGATGGGGTGTATTGATGATGGAAAAACAAGGTGTCACTTTATAACATTGTCCAAAATGCCATCTAGGGGATCTGATGACGTGAACATGAACATTGATTTAAAGGCAGAGTGCTTTGTAAATGTCATCAGGAGAACCTGGCATGAAATTGATGCATCACAATGTATTTGTTAAGCATAATTATCATATGCTAAGTTAGATCTACTTGGCATGAAAAGATAGTTTTCTTTCCAAACAGGATGATGCTTTAAGAATGATCTCACTGCCAGCAAAGTATTCATATCTGTTGGTCATGAGGCAGATGGAGATGTTTCCTTTGCTGTTGAAGAAGCTTAGTTTGTCTGACTTAGAAGAGGTTTTGAAGCTACTCTCTGAAATGCTTAACTCTCACTGGACAACTGGTTGCATGGCAGATGCTTAGGGTTTGTTTAACTTTCATTGGGAGAATGGTGATTGTATAAAGATGAGTGATTGGCTGGGCCTTCTGTTTCGATGTTTTAAGTATCAGAACGCATGGCCATTGCCATGCTTGGAGATCAATTGAATGCTTAAAAGGAAATTAGGCAAAACCATAGCGCAGGCTCCCTGTTGACGGAAAACCTACGTTCATTGGAATGATGTTATTCTATTGAATTGTGGAAGGTGGATCCGTGGATAACCCTAGCCAAATAGCCAATATTAAGAGATGTATCTCTGTATGACAATATCACCTGATTTGGTGAATATTTCAACACTATCGTCGGTGGGACAACAACCTTCAGTTAACATGTACATTTATAGAAAATATAGTGTGGTGTCTTTCATTATCTTAGCATATATTCAGCACATTAGTAGAACTTTCAGTGGGTGTCATTGTAGTTGTCTACGAGGATTTGGTAGAAAGAACATGGGAGTGTAAAAGAAGGTTCGAAGATACAACCAATGAAGCAAGATGTGTTTACAGTGTGTGTGGGTGGGTGGGTGTGTGTGTGTGTGTGTGTGTGTGTATACGCGTCAGTGGGTGTGTCAGGTTCTTCTGTTTATGTTGAGTCTGTGTGCATGTGTCTAATTGTGTGTGGGTGTCTGTGTCCATGGACATGTCATTGCAAGTTTGTATAGTGCATACTGGTGTGTGAGAGAAAAAAGGAGGGAATGAGAAATGAGAGGCAAAGATACAATCAAAATAGGGAGTGTGTGTGTGTGTGTGCGCAAAATAAGGCGAGATGCAACAGAACAAGGAGGCAAAGGAGAGCGAGAGAGAAGAACGGTAAAGTATGTGAGAAAGAGATAAGCCATTGGTGTAAAAGACCTGGTGGCGAAAGTGGAGTATAAAGGACGGAGGCACTGGGTAACGGAGCAAACAGAGAAGTAATGAGGACAATTTAAAAGAAGGGAAAATAAGAAAAAATAGGGGTGAAGAGAGGCCAGCATCATAGGCCGTGCAGGGCGAAAGAGTGAACAAAGCAGGGAAGAGGTAAGGAAACGGGAGGAAATGAGACAGATGAAGAGAAAGTGAGTCTGACAGAGGAGACTGAAGCTTACAGTATCCATCACTGCACAGACTCATTTCACTCGCTTTGCTCTTCTTTCTCTTTTTGTTTTATCCCTTTCTCCCGACGCGTTTGCATTATTCACTCCCACAGCTCTTCCTGTTTATACTCTTTCTATTCACAGTGTGGTCTTCCTTACACTTTTTTTCTGATCTTGCAACATATTTTTGTTTTCCTTTTTACAAAGTACTTTTTTATTTTAGCATTGTTCTTTGCAGCTCTTTGTATTTGTTCCCGCCTCCTTCAATTGCTTTCATGTTTTGCGGAATTGACGGTATTTATCTCTTGTATTTCTATTTCTTATCCTCAATAGTTTGGTCGACCTCGTGTTTTTGAGTGTCGTGCTGCTTCACTATCTTTATTCCTGTTTTTTCAGGTGCATTCACTTTCTTTCTCTGGTCTGTTTCGTTTTTTTTTTGCTCACTTACCCAAGTGCTGGACTGACTTTCTTTCTTTTCTTTTATCTCTTTCTTTCCACCTTCTATATCGTTCACTCTTTCTTTTTCTCTCGCTTGCCCAAATTCATATTGTGGCATGTAAATGAAACTCCACACTTAAAGTGTGTAAACCATCGTTACAACTGTCGTTACAAATAAAGGACAGACGTGTTAATGCGCACTGTGGACGTGCCTCTGGGAGAGGAGCGATATTATCAGAAGACCATATCGTCTTTTCTTCCGGGAAACCCCAGAAATCCTGCATGTAGCATGCGACGTACAACGTGCACAATAACGTGTGTGAAATACTATGCTATGGAATTGGGGTACAGGCGAGGGAGTCGCGTTGTCTGTGCTTCGACTCTCTGCCCTAATTTCTAATCATTAAAACATGGTCTGATGTCGCATGGATAGTGAATTTCATGTAGTAAATAATAATGCAGGGGAAAATACCAGTCTGACGATTTACTTCCAGTTTCTAGTCCTGTTTCCGGAAGTAAAACTAAGTATTTTGTGGCAGAAGTGTGTAGTACTGCACATGTAGGATGGTTGGGTGGATGGGTGGGTGGATGGGTGGATGGATGGATGGGTTGGATGTGTGGATGGATGATTGGATGAATGGATAGATGAATGGATGAGTGGGTGGGTGGGTTTGGTTTGGACAGGAGTACATGTCATTGATGGGCAGGGACGGGTAGGTAGGCTGAGGGGTGGACGATGGATAATTAGGCAGAGAGGCAGGCGCATAGACAAGCTGGACACCCAAACCGACAGAGGCAGTGCGGTAGCCAGACAGACAGGAGGACGGGGGCTTATTGCCAGCTCTTGCGTCTCTCTATGCGCGCGTGTGTGCACGTGTACACAGTAGCAAGTAGGAAAGGCAGGAAAGTGTGAGAGCGAGCACCCAGGAGCCTGGTGCAAAGAACGTCTGGTCTGCAGCAGACAGACAAATGCATAGATAGGCTAAACAGGTAAATCTAAAGAAGAAGGCATTCTGCATTCAATATTCTGCACCACACTTATGAGCAGGGTCTGTGATTTGCAGAAAGACAATATAGAAAGTTTGAGTGCGTCCTTACAATACCCATCCCAGAGTTTTTCCTGGGTCCGTTCTATGTAACTGCACAATATGTGTGCCTCGCTCACCCTTCTATCCCGGTGTCATACCCCACTGTCGCCCCGCCCGCTTCTTAGCTCCATGCTGGGTCTCGGCGCGTGTGGTGCGTCCGCAGTGGGCAGCGCGGAAGATGCGCTGCCGGGGTGATCGGCTCCCTGCGGCTCCTTACCTTCTGTTCACCTTCACTACCGTCTCCCCGCGGGCTGGATGTAGCGCCCCGCCCTGACACTGGGGCGTAGACCCCAGCTCCGCTCACCCCGGGGTTTGTGGGGGTCCTCTGATCTCCACTCCACCTGCGGCCTCACACCGTGCAGGGGGAGGCCCATGCCGGCGCCCCGGTCTCCAACCCCGGCCACGGAGTCCTCATGCTGCCTGGACGCGGAGGGTCGTTTCCCCTCCTACTGCTGCTGCGGTGCTAAGTTGTGCGCGCTCCTGCAGGCCACGAGAGCGCGCAGCCCCTCCCAAGCCCCAGCACCCCTCCCCGCCTTGAGGAGTGTGCCAAAGCTGCAGGGACCCCATCACACGTGCCATGCAATATTCATCGCATCAATGTGCCTCTGAACAAGCAGCCCGCTTCCCAGCGCCCCCTCAACCCCGAATCAATTTCCCTGTTGACTAATTGAATGCAAATAGCTGGAAAGCCAGCAGCACGCGCTGGAATACATCAAGGTTTTTGTCTTTCAACCTTTTAAAAACCAACAAAGGCGAGTTTGCTGCAGAATGTGGATTCACGCGTATTTCTCCCATCTCCCCCCACATGCTGCTGCCGGGGCGCGCACGTGCACCCCCGTTAGTTAGGGACATGGGCGCTCCATTAAAAGTCGATATTTTGGTCGGGCTTTGCGTTCTGGATACAGCAGGGCGTGGAATGGCCTCTGACCGTCGGGTGGTTTCTGTTATTCTTGGCAGCCTCGGAGTGTGTCTGTTTATAATTATTTCCTCTTTTCGGAAACAAGGACACAGCTCAACAGTTGCTGTCCGGTGCATTGGACTGTGATGTCCCCTGTCCAAGGGCGCTTCCGGCAGATCCCTTCCAGGGGCCCTGGCGCACAGTTGAGAGGAGCAGAAGAGAAGGGGGTGCGGAGAGGGCGAGAGGCAATAGATGGGTGTGGAGGGAGGAAGGAAATGTGCATAGGAGATAAGAGTAGGGTGCAGAGAGGAAACAGCAAAGTTCGGTTGGGGGTGGGGGCAGTGCGGAATAGAGGACAGAGCAGTGCTTAATTTGTAAAATATGAAGTGCAGGTGCTCACATTTTCTTAGGAGGCCACGGCCACTTCCCCGGCTCCGCCAACAACCTCCAGTGGCTCCACCCACTTTCTTTATTGGCTCCAGCCACATCCACAAGCCTAAACACATTAGAGCTACCTCCTCACTTCTTGAGGTCCGCAAGAAGCTGAAGACCTAGTTCTTCACATAAGCTCACACCTCCACACCTGCCCAAGGGCCTGGATACCCTCTCGGGTGATTAGTACGCTATACGAATCAATGTAACATAACATATTATAACATATGCGAAGCCTATAACAACAACTTAAAAGTGAACTTAAATGAGAGAATGTGTGTAAATCTCAAAATGCAGCTTTAGTAGGGTCATTTGAGGACCTGAGGCAGCTTTATAAACTAAAGAGAATGTGCTTGTACTGTGCTGTTTAAAAGAAAAGAATGGATGAAGGAAGGAATACATTAAAGTAGACAGCAACAAATACAGGCAAGAAAGTGAGTACTGGAGGGAGACATTAAATGAGAAATGGATGAAAGGCGGAGGGAATAAGAAAATAATGTGAAAGGAAGACATGAAGGGATAGAAGGAATGAGGGAGAAAGGAAGTGAACGATGTGTGATGGATGAATAGAAAGAAAAAGGAAATGAGGAAGGGCTGAGGATAAGAAAAGAAGAAATTAAAGAAGGGATGAAGGAAGGAGCAGGAAAAAAGAAAGTAGGAAACGAAGGAGGAAGATGGAAGAAATGCACAAAGGGAGGGAGGAAGGATGGGGAATGAATGAGGGTGTAAGGAAGCAAGAATGGAAAGAGGAAAGGAGGCATGGCTGGAGGTGCTGAGGAAGAGAACTAGGAAAGAAAAAGATGGCGCGAAGGAAAGAAAGGAGGTCAGGGGAATGGATACGTGTATGAAAGGTACTGGGTCAAGGAGGGACAGAGGGCTGGGCAATACTTGTAAAGCACATATTAACCAGAATGGGCCTTGACACAGAATTAAAATTGTTGTTATCCAGCTCAATGGCACTAATTTTATCGACCTAAGAAAGAAAAAAGACTGGCCACACCAAGATTTAAATTTATGGCCCTGACATCAAACACAGATTCCTGGAGTGGATATAAATAATATGGCCAAGAAGGAAAAGCATAAAAGAGAGAGTGAGGAAGGAGGAGAGGTCTGAAGGCAAAGATAGATACAGTAGACAAAGAATGTGAAGAGAAGCGTAAAGCAGAGTTGCAGAGATTGAGATTGCAAGACTGAATTTGAACACGATGAGAATGAAAAGTGGAAAGAGGAGAAAGGCAAGGGAAGAAAGGCAGACAGCGGGGAATATGTGAAAGGAAAGTGAAAGGCAAAGAGAGGTAGGTGAAAAGGCGGCGATTAAGAGAAAACATGGACAAATGACATATAGTGAAGGAAGAATGGAGAGAAGGGAATGAGTGAGGTGTGAAGAGTAGAAAGAAAAGCAGATACAGAGGGAGAGCAAGAAAAGAGTACATCTCTGCTTTATTACCTATACAGTAATTCATTATGTAAAGTTGAGGGGTGACAGGGCTCTATCATTCTTTGGCCTGTCTCACCAAAGCATAACTGTGCTGTCCAAGACACACAATAGCAATTCATTAACTGTGTTAAGGTTTTATGCCATCAAAAGATGTTTTGTGGCATCACAATTGGTACTCCTGCTAAAAGCTAAGTGTCAGTTAAAGGCCCGAGTTCAGGGCAGAGGTGGCACAGCAGAGCTGTGAGTGAAGGGCCACTGCCCAGCCAGTGAGAACTACGGATCAGGAGAGAGCAGCACTGGCAGAGACCTGGGGATGCGGTGAGGCTCTGGAATTAGCAGAATACCTGTGTGGGTTTATTGTGCTGTGGCCGTCGGGGAGAGCTGGAAGCAGGCATGAGGTGCCTCAGCAGAGCTGAGCTCGGCAAGGCCTTCCAACATTTTTTCACCAGTGTTGTGTAGGTTCCTAAACTGAGCTGCAGTATTAGGGGCCACTGATGAGACCAGGACTGCACATCCTGGGCACAGGCACCCTCTGAAATATCATCACTTGGTGCAAGCCAGACTGGGCCCCTCCCACCTCTGGGCTCAGGTACATTGCACCGGCTGCACCATTGGTCACTATGCCCCTGCTATCATCCATTAGAACCACCTTTTCTTGCTTCTGTTCTTCACTGTTTTGCATGCTTGCTTCCAGTTCATAATGTGTATTTTGTGAAACGCACACTCAGTCCTGTGTTTCCAACTCAAAAATACTCATATTGTCGACCTAGAGGATGAAAGCCTGCATGGCCTTGCCAGGTTTCGAACTTATGACTATGAGGCCAAACACAGATCGATGCAATGAATTAATTACTCCACTGACTCACCAGATCCTGCATCCAGGCACTCTCTCCATCATCATACAACTTGGAAATTGCTGACTTTCCTGTTATTTTCTCAACAGTGCCTAGAATTATTTTAGGCTAATGGAAATACGAACTCCCGAAGCCACCTATCTGAAGTGTTTCATCTTTTCTATTACTTCCCTGGGTTTTTGAAACTCACCCTTCCAAAAGTTGAAAGAATTTCAGCCTACACTATGTCTCACAGATTTTCAAAGTTTTGATTCTAATAGTAGCTCCTTCTCCTGCGTGGCATGTGCCCTGCTTGGGTTCCACACCAGGCTAAAGAAAGCCCAGCAGCCATGGAAAGACTGCGTGTAGGCCCTCTGCGTGACTGGCATGAAAACAAGGAAAAAACACCATCTCTACGTGCAGCACACTGACATGGCAGTTGTTGGACGCTCCCATTGCCCATTTACCACCAATAAATATCACCACATAAGCAACACTCTTGACGCAGCCCGCCATTCAAAACGTATAGTGCTATGAGAATGACATATTTTCCGGTACAGCTTCAAACTTGTGCACTGAATGTGACATCACACCTGGCATGAAATGGTACAGCTCCTAAGAAGCATCCGTAGTGTCTCAGAAGAACCCTGGGCATGTTTTTGAGGATGGGAGGGGGGAGTGGAAATAAGGGATTCACGCTCAAACCCTGCATCACGTTTTTTTCCCTGCAGATTTATTTAGCGCTATCTCGACTGAAGGTATTGGAGTACTTTACATGAGTGACCCTGGCTCGGCAAGAATGACCTCCGTGCAAAGGAGCATACCAGTAGTGAGCAGCATTTATTGCCAGGTGCGAGTGAGCAGTTGTGCTGAACGGTTTCAGTTTCTATTCTCTGCCGTTCGCTTCAACTGCATGCACTGTCCAGGGGCACGTAAATAAAATAATTTTCAGACCTGCTGGTGTTTGGAATCTGCGCTCAATTAGGTTAGGTGACTGCAAACTTCCTGTGAGTGGAGAGCAGAGCTTGGGTGGCACCGCAGGAACTCACAGCCCAGCCTGTGGGTAGAGCACCTGGCTCTGCCGTCGCACATGTATACTTCTGCGTGTGCATGGTTCTCGGGGTGTCTGTTATTTTGCTCTTGTGCCACTTGTATGGTTGTTGTTGGCCCTTCCAGTACATGGCCTCAGCCTCTCGGCTGGTCTTGGTGTTAGTGCTCTGCACGCAAAGCATGGGTTCTGCCACTCCACCTGCCTCGGTGATCCGGTGTTTCTTTGACCCGTCCCTAGCCTGATTAAGAGTAAAAACAAGCGCAAGACTTAGCAGAAGAGCCCAAAACAAGACAGGCCCCACATAATGAGGAGACCGGGTTAGATTGGAAGCATTTGGCGTGCATCAAATTGTAATTCCCCTGCAGAATGTTTATGAATGTTTAATTCTGTCCACCCCTACATAGACCCGGCCCTATGAAATAAGTGCCAGTGCTCAGCACCGGAAAGCACCGGCACAAATTAAGCACTGTACCCAGCATTCATCCATGTTTGGCTGATGCAAATGAGAATTCCAGATCCTTTCAGGTTTGAGCTATGCTATTTTTTAAGTGTTAATGTGTTTCACACAGGCTGCCCCAGCAATATTATTTTGCTCTGCAGAATCATCAAGAGAAGTGGATGGAGTTTAGTACATACTGACAGGGGATGTGAACCAAAGGCACAAAAAAGGGAGATACATTCCTATCCAGCCACTGCAGAAAACTGTCTCCAATGGCACTTCTGGAGAAGGAGAACTGGAAGATGCCAGGGTGAGCCTATGCACTTTCAACAGAGATCACCCCTCTCCCTACAGCTACTGGGGCCTGGCTCACATCAAAGGGGAGGCTGTGGAATGAAAATGACCAGGTTCACTCCACTCTCCATTTGGTCATACACCCACACACGTGTTCGAAAATGGATTTCTATAATCTTACAGGAAAGCACAACATATACTCTATGCCTATGCTACCCCATGCGAGTGGGCATGCACTTTCCATTCTTACTATGTCTTTATCAAATCATTGTTCCCCTTGTAGAGTAGAACAACCCTGATAATTTTACAAATAGTGTGCAACACATTCTGTTTTAGTGTCCTCTTATTTCAATCTATCCTATTCCTTCACTTCTTTTGGCACTTGGAACTTAGGGGCTGATTACGATGGCAGAAGGCCCGCCACCCCCAGCCGATCCTCTACAGATCACCTACCTTCCATGGTTTCCGGTTCCGGGTTGTCGAGCAGAGAGAGAGAGAGAGAGAGAGAGAGAGACTGTGGTGGCAGCGGCAGCGGCTGCTACTAGTAGCGGTGCAAAGTGCAAGTGGTGCAACGAGGAGCAGTTCAGCAGTTCAGACCGGCAAAAGACATCGGCAAAAGACACCTGAGCCGAGCGGAATACCAGCTCCTTTTGGTCCGTGGTCAGCGGGCGCTGCGGTTTCTAGCGGCGCTGAACAGTCAGGCGCCGTCGGTGTCGGCTCCTTGACCGCACCTGCATCAGCTGAAAACCCACTCTGCGGTAAGTGCGGCCGCTACCAACGGGAGTCCGCAGTGGGTCCGCAGTAAGACCGTAAGTGTGACTACAGTGAGACAAGCGGGGGCAAGTACCGGTTGTTAAGAGCACCATTACCGCTTCTGTCGAAACAGCTACTGAACCAACTGAACAGAAACCTGTATTGCAACGGCAAGCACGGTCGCCATTAGCGGACGGCTGCAGTGAGTGATTGCCTTTGGTTGTTTGGATTGCGGAGGTGGCCCGATTAGATTGGGCGCAGCCTGCATCCACGCCAAGTGTGCCCGCTTGCCCCCTCCCTAATTCACTTATTCACGCTTATATCATCTGCTCTTTACCACATGCCACTGATGGAGCAAGGACTCACAATGAGACTTGCTCGAAAGCAATCTTCTCACAGTATTAATGTATTAAACTTTGTAATGTCTGTAATAACAAATGCACACACGAATACAAGTAGAAAGAAGCTTGCTTATGCGTTTAAACTAACAAATAACGCTTGTCTAATCTAAAATGGCCGCTAAAGCGCGGGAAACTTATTGTGCATGTGTCAACCATATCACATGGTGTGACGTCTTTCTTTGCTTGGAGGGAAATCCTTGCTTCTGCACAGTGTGTATTAAAATTGCTGCTTAATGTTTTCATGTGCAAAAGCTTGCCCATATGTTGCAATTAAAACTGTGGTATTCTAACGCTATTAATGCGGGATAGAATTTTAATTAAACGGGAATAGAGTAGACAAAGTGGGTATACAGTGAAACCATTTATATTGTGATTTTAATATTTTCTTCTTTGACTTTTATTAGTTCGTAAAATGGGCCTGGGTTGGTTGAACTGCAGCTCGAGAGACATTGGTTCTGCACATGCGCCCTGAAAGGCTGACCAGAGAATGCGATGAAGTCAACTTGGAAGCTCTCCAAGGTTGCGAAGCCTGGTTCACAAGTTCACCCGAAATGTACCTGCACTCGATACAATTGTATATAAAAATTGTTGCTGAATCAATGAGAAACGGGTGGGAAATAAAGCCAATGTATTAATTGTGATGGGCGGTATTTTAAAGACAATGGGCTTAAAGAAATTGAACTAAATTGGTATGGTGTGAGGATCAACCCCCTGTCCCCGTCCAATCAGAAGTAGTGGGCCCATAATTCTGCAACATTAAGGGGAGGTACATGGGCATAGAAGGGTATAATAGATATAGAATTAGCTAATTAGTTAGCATAAGCTCCAGACATACAAGCTGATCGATTGCAGACTGAACCGCTGTCCAGGGAGGTCCTGAGGTGGGGGCGGCGGAGTCCATTAGAAGGAAGACACAGGAGAAATCGAGGAGAAGCGAAGCATCAGAGAGGGGAAAGACGCAGGCGTTGTTGGTAGAGAGGTCACCTGTCCTGTCCTGAACCTGGAGGAGGTCTTTGCTCTTCATCCTTCCTGGGTCCTATCTTTCCAACTCCTTGGCCAAGGGGTTTGGTTCTCGCACCTTTAGGTAAATATAAAACGCAACCTTTAGTTGTACTGCTGTCTCTATCTTCTCCTTTCTGAGGGACCGTCATTGATCGATAATTGATTATTATGCTTCATCCTTGATATACGATTAAGTATCATGTGGTTCTGTATTTTACTCTGCAAATCTTTAGATAAATATTTTAAAACTTCCTGACTCAGTGATTATTTCAGGATTATGAATTGTAATGAATGTCACTCATTTTAAACTTCCCAATTAGCAAAAGGTCCATTGGTAAGTCATTACTCTTCAATCAGAAAAGTAATTGGTAGCAGGGATTTGATAAAGAGTACAACTGACCCACCAGCGGAAATTGCTAGCGTAGTGTGAATGTATGGGCCCAAGTGAGTATTTTGTGTATGAATGCTCTTTGGTAGTAACCCGCTGGATCAGTTTTCTGGTTATCAGAGGATGGTTGTATTTTGTTAATTGGGTAATGAGAATTTTAATTTTATAAACTAACATCCGTTTGTTCAAAGTTTGTTTTATGTTGTCCAGAATTCCCGGGGAAAATTGAATAGCGGATGGTAAGTAGAAACCATACTGCAGTGAGGTTATCTGTCAGGCAGAAATAGTGCTGAAAAGTTAAGCAGGGCTATCAGTACTTGTTAGGGACTCTATGAGTGTAATAGCAAAAGGAATATGCTGGTAAAAATGTGATGTTATATCACCTAGAAAGGGTAACATTGAAGAAGTAGCAGGTATTTCTGAAGCTTACGTGAAGAGTAAACGGAAGGGTTTTTACTCGTAGTGTATGTTTAGTAAACGGAAAGGTTTTACTAAGTGTGGGAGAGACTATCTTTTCAGATTAGCGAAACTGACACGATAGCGAATGTTTTATGTTGTTACTGAATTTTTTATAAAAATTGTGGAAAAATAAAAGTTTCGCGTACGATTTTGTAAAGGGAGGGTCAGCTGCAGGAGAGGAAGCTGACGTCACAAAACGCCGCGCTGGGATTGGTTGAAACAGTGGGCGTAGAACGACTCTTGTAAAGGAGGGGTCAGTAGACAGGAGTAGTACTGACGTCACAGGTGCCGCGCTGGGATTGGTCGAAACAGCGAGGGACAGAAAAGCGCAGATTGTAAAGGAGGGGTTGTCTGAATAGACGTCACTGAAAAGCCGCGCTAGGATTGGTTCGGAGATAATTGTTAGCTGGAATTTAATTGGTTTGTTAGCATAGTAGTCAAAATCCTAGTGGATAGTGAAAGTTATATGTTGAAACGCGATCCGACTTTAATAGGAACTCGTCCGGATAGGAGATTCCTAGGTTTCGCAGAATATAATTTTATACACCGAGATTTACCCAAAATGTACGGAGAGAAGAGAAAAATGTCATTTTTACAAAAGATTAAGAATTATTTTTAAAAGGATAAACCCATAAAAACTAGAGAAGGAATCATCATTCCACCAGCTAAAACGCCCGCTTCATTCATGATGATGGAGAGAGGTTATCATACTTGCGTATGGTTAGAGAATTGGATAGAATATACTAAAAATGATGGAATATTAGCATTCCCAGAAAATGGCACTTTCAATGGGAGAATTCTTCAAAATTTGAGATTGAGGATGAATGACTTAGAACCCAGACCAAGATTAACTCAATTCGAAGCCTTAGAAGAGTGGGAAACCGAGGCATTCGAACGTGACAGATCCCGGAGTAGTAGGGGTTATCGGGGATTTTTTCCTAGATACCAAAATGAGTCAAGAGACGGTCAAATGAAACAGTGGAGAAGAGCGATGCTTACAGAAGGTTTGTATCCAATATTAATGGCAGAAGAATAGTTAGGGAGCAAGTGCACAGAGAAGACAAAACATTTGACAGGATTTGGAGATTCCGAAGACGAATTTATGGAAGAAATATTAAAGAACCCGCCACCATATCAGGAAGGAACAAGTGGATGCACCCCAAGTGCACCACTGTTAAAGACACCATTGGTACCGCAAGTACTGCATAATCCCCCAGTTAATAGGGTACTTCAGGATAAGGAAAAGGAAGCTACAGACAAAAACAGAGCAGAATTGATACAGAAAATAACACAGTTGAATGCACATCCTGATTCCCTGACCATACCTGTAACAATTGGTCCCGTGGTTCCCTTATATGGGGATAAGGTCAATTATCCAAATCCATTAGCAAGGCCCACACCGGTAGAAATTCTTAAACCTGAACCTGTAATAATTGAGGATCAAATCAGTGATTGTGAAAGCATGATATCTTTAATGGATTTACCCATTCGAGGATCTATAAATAGTACTCCTAAAAGAATAACACCTGGTTGTTCCAAAGATGTAAATATAGTGACCTCATCTGGAACTAAGAGTGCCACAGTAGTTACACCAGAAGATTTAGAAAGATGGGCACAAGGATCAGACAGACAGTGTTCACCCCCAAAGATCATGGAAATTTACAAATTAAAGGTTGAATTAGACGAGATGATAGCAGGAAATGTAGGAGTAGATCGGCTAAATACTTACGATGAAGAAGAACTATTGTTCGTATGCAGAAGTATCACTAGAAATGTAAAAATATTTCATGAGAAATTATCAGATTTGGCCTTACAGATGGGGATTGAAATAGGAAAGTCAAAGGTACTACAGAAACTCTATAGAGCAGATTTTTCTGACAAAGATTTAGAAAACATGAATGCCTTTGGTCGAAAATTACAAGTAAAAGAATTAATGACAGTTTTACAGAAATGGGGAGACTTAGATAAATGGAAAGTTAGATGGACAAAGAAAAAGGAAGAGGCACGGTACAGTAGAACCACTTCTGAATATTTAATGAAGGAAACAGGGAAAGCAGATCAAATGTATCCGATGCGAGAGGTTCCTGGAGGAGGTTATGTTCATGTCCCATGGAGTAGACAGGATATTTAGTCATTTACGAATGATTTTCCAAAGTTGAGGGAAAAACAATTGAATGGTACAAGCAGGTTGAGAGGTTTGTGAAAGTGTCAAAGGTATTGTTGAAGGACTTGGATGGTTTGTTCGACATAGTGGTACCTGCCGATTTATGGACAGATTGTAAAATCACAGTTGATTGGCCGAGTGAAGAGTATCCTAGAGATCCAAAGACAGGTGCTCCATCAAGTGATGTAATGAAAAAGTATCAGCAGGTAATAACTTACTTGAAAGGGAAAATACCACCGAAAGAAACGGATTGGGTGAAAATAGACAGAACTACCCAAGAAGCAAGTGAATCGGTACATGCCTATTATGACCGTTTATTGCAGGTATTCAAACAGTATAGTGGATTTGAGGACATTGGAGACAAAAACATGAGTCAGTTTGTTTACCGATTTGTTTATGGTTTAAAACCAGAGATTTGTCAGATGATTAAGCAGCACATGTTGTGCTGGCAAGGGAAACCCATAGATGAGATTTTGAAATATGCAAAATATTGTGGAGACGACATTGAGGATAGGCACAAGAAACTACAAGAGAAAGTGATGTGGGCTCAGGTGAAAATGGCTGAGCGACAAGGAATTAATTTGGATAATCCAAATGATAATCAAGGAAAAGATTCTGGAATGAACGGTGACACTGGGAATGGTGGTAAAATGAGAGGACGAATGAGTAGAGAAGAGGCTAAAAAGAAATTTCCTTGTCATGGGTGTGGAAAATTGGGGCATTGGAAGGATGAATGTAAAAAGATTCGAAATAATAATGGCCCAAATCAAAATTTAAATCCACAGACGCAGAATGACTCACAGCAGGGTGTAAATCCTCAGAGTCAGTTGCCACCTGCTCCTATACAGGGTAATGTAAGCAGAGCAAAGCACGGTACAGACGTCGGATATCAAGGAGGAAGTGGTAAGAATGAGTATGTAACTTCACAATTTCTTTTACAGGACGACTTTTGTCCATATAGTCAATGACGGTGCCTAGGAGAGGGGGAGAAGGAGTGCGTACTTGGCGCATCCTTGCCGGTAGACCAGTCAGGTCCATATGTTGAAGGGAAGGTAAGAGGTAATGATATTACTTTCCTTTTGGTCACTGGTGCTACCAGATCTACTGTGAGAACAGCAGACATCCCAGACCTTCCTCTCTCTGGAGAAGCTATCCAAGTTGTGGGTGTAGCTAATCGAAAGATTAGAACACCTCTTACCGAACCAATGGAAGTAAAAATTGGAAATTTTAGAGAAATGCATCAGTTTGTAGTGTGTGATTCTAGTCCAGTAAATTTATTGGGCCGAGATTTGTTGTGTAAAATGAACTGCACAATTTTCTGCACATCGGATGGTGTTGCAATTCAGACCCCGGATGAAGACCATGTATATAAAATTATGATTGCAAAGCAAGGTACAGAAGTAGATGAGATGTTCTCTTTGATAACAAAAGACGAATACAAAAGGGGATGATGGACGGAACGTTTGAGCCAATCAAACACTCACCCCCAGTCAACTGATCTGGGTTTAATCCATCATCATTCTTTAGCTCACTCCACCACCCCAGTTCAGACATGGCCATATGCAAATCAGTCTGACCCTGTGCCTGATGGGAACAGTCCAGCCCGAACTGCCAAGCCATGTCTTCCCTGGACCGGAAACAAGCATCCTAGGACCGGTTTCTGGCATTCCAGCCGTCATCAGCCAGGCTTGCTTGAATCCAGTGGCAAAGTGAGCAAGGGACCCACGTCTGGGCATACCCCCGCCAACTTAGGGCGAACAAAGCGATACAAAAGGGGATGATGGACGGAACGTTTGAGCCAATCAAACACTCACCCCCGTCAACTGATCTGGGTTTAATCCATCATCATTCTTTAGCTCACTCCACCACCCCAGTTCAGACATGGCCATATGCAAATCAGTCTGACCCTGTGCCTCATGGGAACAGTCCAGCCCGAACTGCCAAGCCATGTCTTCCCTGGACCGGAAACAAGCATCCTAGGACCGGTTTCTGGCATTCCAGCCGTCATCAGCCAGGCTTGCTTGAATCCAGTGGCAAAGTGAGCAAGGGACCCACGTCTGGGCATACCCCCGCCAACTTAGGGCGAACAAAGCGATACAAAAGGGGATGATGGACGGAACATTTGAGCCAATCAAACACTCACCCCCAGTCAACTGATCTAGGTTTAATCCATCATCATTCTTTAGCTCACTCCACCACCCCAGTTCAGACATGGCCATATGCAAATCAGTCTGACCCTGTGCCTCATGGGAACAGTCCAGCCCGAACTGCCAAGCCATGTCTTCCCTGGACCGGAAACAAGCATCCTAGGACCGGTTTCTGGCATTCCAGCCGTCATCAGCCAGGCTTGCTTGAATCCAGTGGCAAAGTGAGCAAGGGACCCACGTCTGGGCATACCCCCGCCAACTTAGGGCGAACAAAGCGATACAAAAGGGGATGATGGACGTAACGTTTGAGCCAATCAAACACTCACCCCCAGTCAACTGATCTGGGTTTAATCCATCATCATTCTTTAGCTCACTCCACCACCCCAGTTCAGACATGGCCATATGCAAATCAGTCTGACCCGGTGCCTAATGGGAACAGTCCAGCCCGAACTGCCAAGCCATGTCTTCCCTGGACCGGAAACAAGCATCCTAGGACCGGTTTCTGGCATTCCAGCCGTCATCAGCCAGGCTTGCTTGAATCCAGTGGCAAAGTGAGCAAGGGACCCACGTCTGGGCATACCCCGCCAACTTAGGGCGAACAAAGCGATACAAAGGGGAAGATGGACGGAACGTTTGAGCCAATCAAACACTCACCCCAGTCAACTGATCTGGGTTTAATCCATCATCATTCTTTAGCTCACTCCACCACC
This sequence comes from Calotriton arnoldi, assembly GCA_963921515.1. NCBI lineage: Eukaryota > Metazoa > Chordata > Amphibia > Caudata > Salamandridae > Calotriton > Calotriton arnoldi. The sequence goes on along the minus strand of CAWUFW010000148.1, from coordinate 954,865 downwards.
CCAGTTCAGACATGGCCATATGCAAATCAGTCTGACCCTGTGCCTCATGGGAACAGTCCAGCCCGAACTGCCAAGCCATGTCTTCCTGGACCGGAAACAAGCATCCTAGGACCGGTTTCTGGCATTCCAGCCGTCATCAGCCAGGCTTGCTTGAATCCAGTGGCAAAGTGAGCAAGGGACCCACGTCTGGGCATACCCCGCCAACTTAGGGCGAACAAAGCGATACAAGGGGATGATGGACGGAACGTTTGAGCCAATCAAACACTCACCCCCAGTCAACTGATCTGGGTTTAATCCATCATCAATCTTTAGCTCACTCCACCACCCCAGTTCAGACATGGCCATATGCAAATCAGTCTGACCCTGTGCCTCATGGGAACGGTCCAGCCCGAACTGCCAGGCCATGTCTTCCCTGGACCGAAACAAGCATCCTAGGACCGGTTTCTGGCATTCCAGCCGTCATCAGCCAGGCTTGCTTGAATCCAGTGGCAAAGTGAGCAAGGGACCCACGTCTGGGCATACCCCCGCCAACTTAGGGCGAACAAAGCGATACAAAAGGGGATGATGGACGGAACGTTTGAGCCAATCAAACACTCACCCCCAGTCAACTGATCTGGGTTTAATCCATCATCATTCTTTAGCTCACTCCACCACCCCAGTTCAGAAATGGCCATATGCAAATCAGTCTGACCCTGTGCCTCATGGCTTATGGCCATGTCTGAACTGGGGTGGTGGAGTGAGCTAAAGAATGATGATGGATTAAACCCAGATCAGTTGACTGGGGGTGAGTGTTTGATTGGCTCAAACGTTCCGTCCATCATCCCCTTTGTATCGCTTGGTCGCCCTAAGTTGGCGGTATGCCCAGACGTGGATCCCTTGCTCACTTTGCCACTGGATTCAAGCAAGCCTGGTTGATGACGGCTGAAATGCCAGAAACCGGTCCTAGGATGCTTGTTTCCGGTCCAGGGAAGACATGGCTTGGCAGTTCTGGCTGGACTGTTCCCATGAGGCACAGGGTCAGACTGATTTGCTTATGGCCATGTCTGAACTGGGGTGGTGGAGTGAGCTAAAGAATGATGATGGATTAAACCCAGATCAGTTGACTGGGGGTGAGTGTTTGATTGGCTCAAACGTTCCAGTCCATCATCCCCTTGTATCAGCTTGGTCGCCCTAAGTTGGCGGTATGCCCAGACGTGGGTCCCTTGCTCACTTTGCCACTGGATTCAAGCAAGCCTGGCTGATGACGGCTGAAATGCCAGAAACCGGTCCTAGGATGCTTGTTTCCGGTCCAGGGAAGACATGGCTTGGCAGTTCGGGCTGACTGTTCCCATGAGGCACAGGGTCAGACTGATTTGCATATGGCCATGTCTGAACTGGGGTGGTGGAGTGAGCTAAAGAATGATGATGGATTAAACCCAGATCAGTTGACTGGGGGTGAGTGTTTGATTGGCTCAAACGCTCCGTCCATCATCCCCTTTTGTATCGCTTGGTCGCCCTAAGTTGGCGGGGGTATGCCCAGACGTGGGTCCCTTGCTCACTTTGCCACTGGATTCAAGCAAGCCTGGCTGATGACGGCTGAAATGCCAGAAACCGGTCCTAGGATGCTTGTTTCCGGTCCAGGGAAGACATGGCTTGGCAGTTCGGGCTGGACTGTTCCCATGAGGCACAGGGTCAGACTGATTTGCATATGGCCATGTCTGAACTGGGGTGGTGGAGTGAGCTAAAGAATGATGATGGATTAAACCCAGATCAGTTGACTGGGGGTGAGTGCTGATTGGCTCAAACGTTCCGTCCATCATCCCCTTTTGTAACAAAAGACGAATTGCCAGAAGAATTAAAAACTGCAGTAAATTCCATGGTATGGGATTTTACGGGAAAAGAAGTAGGACTTATGGCCAAAATAGACCCAGTTAAAATCACTGTAAAGGAAGGTGCAATTTTCCCAAATACCAGACAGTACAAAATGAGTGCAGAAGTAAAAGCAGGAGTTATTGAAGAAATTAACAGAATGGTAAAACAAGGCATATTAAAAGAAGTAATGAGTAGCCCTTGTAATTCACCAATAATGGGTTTGAAGAAACCTAGTGGAAAGTATAGGATTGTTCAGGATCTGCGCAAAATAAATAAGATTGTGGAACCTTGTTGTCCTATGGTGCCGAATCCTGCAGTAATCTTATACCAGATTCCCTGGAGTGCAGGATGGTTTACTGTGATTGACTTATGCCAAGCATTCTTTTCCATACCATTACATCCAGATAGCCAGTATCTTTTTTCATTTAAATTTGAGAACAAAGTCTATGTATGGAATCGTGTTCCTCAAGGGTACACAGAGAGTCCTTCCATCTTTAATCAAATATTGAAAAAGTGCTTAGAGAAACTAGTGATGCCAGGAAGTTCAGTCTTAGTGCAGTATATAGATGATTTACTAGTGGCATCTAACACTAGAGAGGACTGTGTTGTTGACTCCATTGCACTATTAAATCACTTGGCAGAAGAAGGGTATAAAGTTTCGCCTGAAACACTACAGTTTTGTACAACAGCAGTTAAATATCTAGGACACCAAATTGAGAGGGGAAAAAGAAGGATAACCTCTGAAAGAGTAAAATTAATCAAAAGAATGCAAATGCCTGTAACTCAAAGAGAAGTGAGAATGTTCCTTGGAATAGTGGGATATTGTCGGCAGTGGATAGTAGGGTTTTCTCTGCTAGCAAAACCATTGATTCAAATGACGAAAAAAGAAGGCAAAGGACCCAGTTGAATGGGATGATGAGAGCGTAGGAGCTTTTCTAAAATTAAGAAGTGCTTTGTGTGAAGCACCTGCCCTAGGCATGCCTGATTATACAAGAGGATTCGCATTATTCTGTCATGAGAGAAAAAATTGTGCACTTTCAGTCCTAACTCAGAGACATGGTTTGGACAGACGTCCTATAGCATACTTTTCTGCTACATTGGACCCAGTGGCAGCAGCGTTGCCAGGTTGCTTAAAAGCAGTAGCTGCTACATGTTTGAGCATTGAACAAAGTGAATCAATTGTAATGGGACATCCTGTAAAAGTGTTTGTTCCACACTCAGTTGTGATTCTGCTGACAAGAACCAGAACTCAGCATCTTACTCCTAGTCGGCTGACTAAATATGAGAGAATAATATTAGGTGCTGAAAATGTGACTATTGTAAGGTGCACAATAGTAAACCCCGCTACCTTATTACCAGATCCGTATCATGAGGAAGTTATAGATGATGAAGAGGAACATGATTGTTTACAAGTCACAGAATTGTGCACAAAACCACGTCCTGACATACAGGAACTACCCCTTAGAGAGCCAGACAGGGAGCTGTTTGTTGATGGTTCGTGCCAAAGGCATGAAGATGGTAAACTAAGTGCAGCATATGCAGTATGCAAATTAACTGGAATAGTCGAAGCATCCTATTTACCAGGAGTAAAATCTGCACAAGTAGCTGAATTAATTTCTTTGATAAAAGCCTGCAAAATTGGGAAGAATCAGAAAGTAACTATATTCACAGATAGTCAATATGGTTATGGGGTTGTGCATGATTTTGGCCAATTATGGATGCAGAGGGATTTCATGACTTCCTCAGGATCCCCTATTAAAAATGGACAGTTTGTAAAGGAACTGCTGGAAGCAATACAATCACCAAAAGCATTGGCTGTGGTGAAATGTGCCGCACACCAGTCAGGAGATGACTGGGTGGTAGTCGGTAACAGATATGCAGATTTGGTGGCTCAACACTGTGCTAAAAACAGGTTGTCAGTCAATAAAAGGGTTGAAAGAATGGGAATCAGCTGCCAAATTATGCTGTATGCACCTCCTGAAGCATGGAATGATGTGAAACGACTGCAAGATGATGCTGATGAGAATGAAAGAAATGCATGGATTAAAATGGGATGTTCTCAAAGGGCAGATGACGATGTATGGATTTATGCTGATGGCAGACCAGTCATGCCCGACTGTCTGATTTCACAAATGGCCAGAATGTATCATGGAGACACACATGTAGGGAGAGACGCAATGATTAGGCTCTTCAGACAAAATTGGTACAATCCAAGGTTTAGGGCTGCAGCAGAGAGTCTTTGCCAGAGATGTCTAACTTGCCAAATGCATAATCCAGGAAGAAAAACAATAATTGGTTTTGGAAAAATCGGGAAGGCAGAGGGTCCATTTGTGAGATTGCAGCTTGATTTTATTCAATTCCCACCATGTAAAGGACTGAAATACGTACTTGTCATAATGTGTCTGTTTTCAAAGTGGGTGGAGGCTTACCCTACCAAAAGGAATGACAGTATTACAGTCGCAAAGTTGTTGCTACGAGAACTCATTCCTAGATTTGGTTTCCCAGTAACTTTGGAATCAGATAGAGGAGGACACTTCAACAATGATGTGATTAGAATAATCTGTGAAGCATTCCAAATTGAGCAAAAATTGCACTGTGCATATCGTCCAGAGGCTTCTGGAGTTGTTGAACAAATGAATGGCACAATAAAATCAAGACTGGCAAAAATGTGTGCATCAACATCGTTAGATTGGCCGGATGCATTGCCAATTGTTCTAATGGGACTCAGAAGCATTCCTGATAGAAATACCGGATTGAGTCCGCACGAAATAATCATGGGAAGAGCAATGAGACAAGCACATGTTCCTACAAATAAACTGCTGAATATAACTGATGATATGGTTCTGGATTATTGCAAAGGATTGGCTGACCTAGTGCGTTCTGTCTCTCACCAGGTTGGGGAAAACGCAGTTTCCAGGAAGCCCGAACAAGAGCATGATCTGAATCCCGGAGACTGGGTGGTTGTGAAGCATCACACCAGAGAAACGTGTCTATCACCCAGGTGGGGCGAACCTTGTCAGGTCATACTAATTACGAACTCAGCAGTAAAATGTGCAGGATTGCCTAATTGGATTCATGTAAGTCACACCAAAAGAGTACCAGACCCTGAAGAAGAAAATCCTCAGACAGCATCGATAACTGAGGAAGCTGAAGGTTGCCCAGCTGAAGATTCTCAGGTGCTAGATTCCAGGGAAGCTGAAGAAGAACAACCGAGCACAAGTCAGGACTGGATACCAGTGGTTGAAATACCTGAAGTTTACAACAGAACCAGAAGCCAAGCAAATTTAGAAGAAATTGAAGAAGATCAGATAGGCGAAGAAGAAGCAGCTCAGGAGGAGGAAAATGAAACAATAAGAGAACCTGAGCAGGATCAGATAGGGAGAGGAAATTAGGCTCAAATCAACAACGAACCAACAAATTTTGAGCAGGGACAGACAGGTCTAGAAGAACGCGGTCAGGCTGCAGAAGTACAAAGTGCAATAAGCCCTGATCAGAACCAGTTAGGTCTAGGAAAATACATTCAAGAAGAAGATCACGAGAACCACAAGCATGAAGACGTAAATCCTGAACAAGGTCAGTTACTGGAAACTCACAGTGGAGCAGCTGAAGAGAAACCAATAAGACCTGAAAAAGAACAAATAGAAGAAACTGAAATCAAAGAAAACCAAATTGTGCCACAACTTGAAAATAAAAGAATTTCTGAAGAAATAAAAAGTGAAGAGACAGTGCAAACAAAGAAGGTCAGAAAAGGTGATCGTTGGCCTAGTGTCATTAAAAGAGTAAAATACCACATAAGAACCAGAAGTGAAGATCCAGAACAAGTAAATGAAGTGACAAGCCTAACGGGACAAACAAGTGGAATCGAAAAACGAAAAAGCAAAAGACTGAAACTTGTGAACAACAAATTTAAAGGTCCCGATTGGACTTATATCATTCTTGAAGACTACGAGAGCTCAGAGTCAAGTGAAAGTGGTGACGAAGGAACAAGTGCGGAACTGACTTATGAGAAAGAAATAAAACCACCTTGATAACGTAAAGAGACTTGAAATAATGATAAGAAGAGAAATCTTCCTTGTCAAAAATGCCTGACGATAGAGTTTCTGGGAGACCAAAACAGAAATGTTGTAAAAGATGCTGTGCTATATACATATGTAGTCTGGTAGTGGCGCTTATAGTATGGTTAGTTGTGATCATAGCAATTCCTTACCTTCTGATAATGGATAAAAAGATTAAGAACGAAACGAAGAGAAGGACAGATAACTTGAAAGGTAATAGAGTAGAACTAAAGGCAGAAGATGAACCAGAATTTCATCATGAAGTAACAGATAACTGACACTAGTTTGAATGTTTTCACAAAATTATTGTTTCAATATGTAGATACCATGGAAGTTAATAATTGTTATGTCTGTATGAAATTACCTGAATCAGTAGCAGAAGGGTTAACATATCATCATTTACCATTAACTTATGGCATATCATGTAGTGTATTGGCTAGTCTATTTTATAGAACAGGGAGACTTCAGTATTATTATTCAAATATAGATGTGATATTTTCTGAGGTTCCGATTTGAAAGAATATGAATCCAGTGCTGAGTAGTCAAGATGCACAGTTTATGGGAGAATTTTTCTTAACAATGAAATCAATAGACATAACACATGCACATAGAAACAATCTAACATGTTCGTTACATGAAGAAGAAAAGATATTTTTGAATTTAGTAGAGAATAGAAGACAAGATTTCCAAAAGAAAGCTTCTGAGCATAAGGCTCATCTGCCACCTTGGGCTGAGAAAGAGGGTAGTTACACACCTGGCAAGGCTCAAGCTGCTATGGCTCCGGATTTTGTAAAGACAGGGAAAATTTGTCTACATAGGTTAAAGACTGATTATAACAATGTTTTCATCGGTACCAGTGAATGTGAACATAATTTCTTAATTCTTGGAAGTTGGGGACTAAAAGGAGGAACGGATTCAGTTTTTCCTGGAATCTATTATGTGTGTGGAATAAGGCTTACTTTAGGCTTCCGGCACGGTGGTATGGAAGTTGTTATTTTGGAATAGTATTTCCAAAAATATACCACGTGAAAAGAAACACTGGGAGCAACGAAAATAGTAGTGAATTAACACGTAGTAAAAGAGCTAGTTTTTCTGAAATTGTAGGTGATATATTCGGTGCATTGATACCTTCAGTGGGAATAATTCTGAACTCAAGGAAAATATGTAAATTATCTACAGTGGTTGATTGTTTATCAACAGACACTGTTGGAGGATTTCTGATGATTAATGCGGAGATGGTTGCGATTAGATCTATGGTTATGCAAAAACGACTTGCTCTTGATATAATATTAGCAAAAGAGGGCGGAGTCTGTAAATTATTGAAGACGAAACACTGTTGCACTTACATACCTGATAAAAGTGCAGAAATTGGAACATATATACAGAATATAACTAAACTTGAGAAGGAACTAAAACCACTGGAAGTTGATAGTGTATGGGAAAGATTGACAAATAGTATTACGTCAATTGGTACCTGGTTTGCTAATGTAGGGAAAGGACTTATAGGTCAAATATTAATACCCTTAGCAGGGATAGCAATAATAGTGCTGTCAATAATAATATGGTGCAAATGTTGTAGAAAGAATGAGATGTATAGAGTGACGGGAAAAGGAAAGAAACGAAAGTTTGATGAAATTGAACTAGAAGATCTGAGAAGCGAATTATACAAGAAACTAAAAGGAGACGTGAAAAATAGAAAGTGTAAAAATGAAGCTGAGACAATTTTATGCTAAAAGTTGGCATCTGGTTGTGGGTAGTATTTTGATGGCTCAGAAACGCCATCAGAGAGGGGATTGATGGAGCAAGGACTCACAATGAGACTTGCTCGAAAGCAATCTTCTCACAGTATTAATTTATTAAACTTTGTAATGTCTGTAATAACAAATGCACACACGAATACAAGTAGAAAGAAGCTTGCTTATGCGTTTAAACTAACAAATAACGCTTGTCTAATCTAAAAGCTAAAGCGCGGGAAACTTATTGTGCATGTGTCAACCATATCACATGGTGTGACGTCTTTCTTTGCTTGGAGGGAAATCCTTGCTTCTGCGCAGTGTGTATTAAAATGGCTGCTTAATGTTTTCACGTGCTACAGCTTGCTCATATGTTGCAATTAAAACTGTGGTATTCTAACGCTATTAATGCGGGATAGAATTTTAATTAAACGGGAATAGAGTAGAGAAAGTGGGTATACAGTGAAACCATTTATATTGTGATTTTAATATTTTCTTCTTTGACTTTTCTTAGTTCATAAAATGGGCCTGGGTTGGTTGAACTGAAGCTCGAGAGACATTGGTTCTGCACATGCGCCCTGAAAGGCTGACCAGAGAATGCGATGAAGTCAACTTGAAAGCTCTCCAAGGTCGCGAAGCCTGGTTCACAAGTTCACCCGAAATGTACCTGCACTCGATACAATTGTATATAAAAATTGTTGCTGAATCAATGAGAAACGGGTGGGAAATAAAGCCAATGTATTAATTGTGATGGGCGGTATTTTAAAGACAATGGGCTTAAAGAAATTGAACTAAATTGGTATGGTGTGAGGATCAACCCCCTGTCCCCGTCCAATCAGAAGTAGTGGGCCCATAATTCTGCAACATTAAGGGGAGGTACATGGGCGTAGAAGGGTATAATAGATATAGAATTAGCTAATTAGTTAGCATAAGCTCCAGACATACAAGCTGATCGATTGCAGACTGAACCGCTGTCCAGGGAGGTCCTGAGGTGGGGGCGGCGGAGTCCATTAGAAGGAAGACACGGGAGAAATCGAGGAGAAGAGAAGCATCAGAGAGGGGAACGACGCAGGCGTTGTTGGTAGAGAGGTCACCTGTCCTGAACCTGGAGGAGGTCTTTGCTCTTCATCCTTCCTGGGTCCTATCTTTCCAACTCCTTGGCCAAGGGGTTTGGTTCTCGCACCTTTAGGTAAATATAAAATGCAACCTTTAGTTGTACTGCTGTCTCTATCTTCTCATTTCTGAGGGACCGTCATTGATCGATAATTGATTATTATGCTTCATCCTTGATATACGATTAAGTATCATGTGGTTCTGTATTTTACTCTGCAAATCTTTAGATAAATATTTTAAAACTTCCTGACTCAGTGATTATTTCAGGATTATGAATTGTAATGAATGTCACTCATTTTAAACTTCCCAATTAGCAAAAGGTCCATTGGTAAGTCATTACTCTTCAATCAGAAAAGTAATTGGTAGCAGGGATTTGATAAAGAGTACAACTGACCCACCAGCGGAAATTGCTAGCGTAGTATGAATGTATGGGCCCAAGTGAGTATTTTGTGTATGAATGCTCATTGCTAGTAACCCGCTGGATCACCACCTGCAATTTGCCATCTGTAGATACAATCTGTGGTGTGCTTCATATTACTTTGCATCAACTCACTACTCCCTTGCCTCTCCATTTGCCACTAAAGCAACTGAAGGAGGACGTAGGAGGAAGTGGCGTTGGCTCTGGAGATTGGCACTGGAGATTGGCGCTGGAGATCTGGATACAAGGCAAAACCCTCAAGCCAACTGGGAGACAGCCTTGAGCACTCTGGAGGACCAAATTTCTGGCAGCAGAGCGAATGGTCCATTAATTTTCCGCTTAATCTATGACACGTCACACCAAGCTCTATTTGTAATTGTGCCTCAGGTGTGAACTGTCCCCACTTACTCGTTCTGCTAAGGAGGAAGGCACCCCTTGTTCTACAAAGTGCGTATTATGAGGTCGGGAAAGGAGCGGCCACCTTTCCCTCCCATTAAGAGGAAGAAAAAAATACAACAGCCAACAATTCTAAACAAATTAAAAATAAAACAAGCAGGTGATATTCAGTCTCTCAAACCATCTACGGTCCATATATTTGGGAAATCATGAAAGATCCAACTGGAGCCATGCCAACGTTATTAACTAATTCACGCGGACTCCAAACCCCAATTAAGCCAATGGGTGAATCAAGTATAACATCCCTTAACCAAGGAGCAAGGGAACCCGGCCAGTATGAGCTGGAGGTGGAGCTAAGGTCAAATTCAACTGAAGAACTAGGCAACCACTGGGGTCAAATAACGGATCTAGAACTACTAACTATTCCCCTGACTCCACATTTGCAACAAGAAGTCCCAAACTGCATGGGGCAATTGATGGGAGATACACAACAATTATTAACAACAGGGCTGCCAATGCCAATTGAAGTGCAAGTAAACATAAGAAAAGCCAATGGTGTAGGGAACCCAATTAATCTGGTTCAAACAAATCAACTACAGCAAGAATCTCCAAAAGAAGGGATCGACTGGGCTAAAACTACAAGGGATGATAAAATCCACCCCAATTACCACCAATCGGATCTTAATCTGACTACAATAAATATTGTCCAAAAGTTGGACCAGGAGAATTCTAAACAAAATAATGGGTCTCAAAATAATATGGATGAATACAACAGTAAACCAGAAACCTTGCAGCGTTGGAGTACTCCCTATCAAAAAGATGAACGGAATAGCGGGATACAATTCACTGGTTTACGCGATAAGGGATATGATCAGCCAAGTCCGGTAAATGAAGCCTACAAGGAACAGTCATTTATAAATGGGCAAAGCCAAAGCCCGAGAGTACAAGAAATAGGAAACTGGAACTCGGGGTCAATTTGGGATCTATTTTTTAGAACCTCGCAACTAACTCTTGAAGCTTTAACATATCAGTCCAATAAAATGGAGGTGCAAATAGATCTTTTGAGTGCTATGGCATCCTCTGTAGCGGAATTGACCAGAAGATAACAACATTAAACAATCTAATAATAAGGGCTCAAGCACAATCAATATCTTCGTATACAGAGTGCAACTGTGCCCCATTAATTAATAAACTGGCAACCATTCCTGATGTCTCAAAAACAATAATTGAGGATGTGAAAGGAAATGTATTTAATGTTGGAAATCAAGCGAGTGATTGCTTACCCAAAGATATGACGAAAAGTAATGATAAAACTGTAGTTAAAGAAAATTCAAAAGATCCAATAGCCGATAAAACGAATGATCAAGCAGTGAAAATTGCATGTTCACCACAATCAACATCTCTAGAGGCATCACCAGAAGTTCATTTATCCAAAAGTCAGAGGAAAAAACAACGGAAAGCCAGAAACAAAGGGGTCGATTCCGATTCGGGCCGGAAAAAGCACCGACCGACTCGGATCCGGAAAAAATACCGACCGACACGTACCCGTGGCGCACGACACGCCAAGTACGATGCAAGGCACGAAAAATCCGACCGACACGTACCGAAACAAAGTCGACCGACCGAGCCGCACGGAAAGCAGCAATCCGGCCGGAAAAACACGCGAATCCAACCGACCGACACGCACCCGGAACAAATCCGACCAAAACGTACACGTGAACTCCAAACCGCAAAGTACGATGCAAGGCGCGAAAACCACGACCGAGTCGGACGGAGGACAAGCCGTACGACCGACACGCACACAAAACCGAGCCGAAGCAACACAATACACCGCGACCGACGCGTACGCAGCATAGAAAACTGCACAAACACAGCGTGAACGAAACGGAGAACACCGTACGAGACCAATGCAGGGTCCGACTCGGTCACAAGAACGTTTCCAACATACACAAACAGCACAAAGGAAAAATCACCCAAAAAAAGGCCAAACAAGCAATTACCAAGCCAATAAATACTGGGGGGTGGGGACAGAGAACAAAGACACACCAACAACTCCACCTATATAAAGGACACAAATCACTACCATGAGCCTTTGCAAATGCCATTCCACTGCCAGCACCCAAGAGAAAGCAACCACACACCCACAGCTCATCCCTCACACAAGCCACACACCATCAGCACACCAACAAATACCTACCTCACATACACCCAGCAAAACACACACTCACACACCCTCACCTGCACACCAACACACACATCACCCACCATCACCACCCATCACCATGCCCCCCAAGAAGAATCCCAAGTTCCTAGATAGTGAATTGGAAGTCATGGTAGACAAGATCCTCAGGGTGGAGCCACAGCTGTTTGGCACACTGGTCCAACAGACCCCCATGTCGCAGAAAACCAAGATGTGGGAGAGGATCATCAACAGGGTGAACGCACAATCACCATGTCGGCGCACAAAGACCGACATCCAGAACAGGTGGTATGACGTGCGCAGGAGAGTACGGGACATGCTGAAGAAAGACTACATCAACAGCCAATACACCGGCAGTGGCCCTCCTGCCAAGCCAATATACCTCAGGCCCTGGGAGGAGAAGGTGCGGGCCATCCTTCCGCCAGTGAGCGTATATGGACTAGAGGACATCCCAGAGCCTGGTGAGTACACAACAAATGTACACAATATACTGCCACAAAACACACACATCACTCTCAAGGGAGAGTCAAACCATGCACTCATAGCAATTACACAGCAACCAGAACAGAATCATCCCAAAATGTGTATGTCAGTCAGATAAACACAACACATGCCATCAAAAAAGTCACATCCAACTGTGCCAACACATGTACAAACACAACCACAACTACAGCTAGGCAGTGGCACAAATAGAACTAACAAACACATCCAGACATGTAGCCACCACAACAACACCAACACACAGTGAAGACCACTCAAAGGAAGGAATTCTGTGTATGCTGGCCAAGTCAGTGTAGCCAATAGCATCATGGGAGTCGCAGTCACACATATTGCCCCCCACAACTGTCCCATCAACACCACCCTGAACCATGCGCACATCACAGGGAGTGGAGAAGGACTCACAAGATGGCTGACACTGGCTACTGCTGTGGGGAGCACAAGGCCCTGCTGGCAACTGTGCACCAACAAACAGCAGGACACCACTGACTGACATCCTGAGAGACAACTTCCACTCCCTGCAATGCAAGCACGTTCCATGGTGGGATATCTGGCTGGCTGGGTGGGAAGGGGGACTTGCAGCACTGACCATAGTCACAAGCACCTCCCCTCACACACCCCCAACACAAACTCCACAGAACCCACCTGGTAGAATGCAATGCCCCCCATCCTAACACAAGATCCCACAAAGAACCACCACCCTGGGTTATGTTGTGTGAAGCACAGGGACACTCTTGGGACTCTTAGCCAAACAACTGCCAGGACAACACTCCCAGCCATCCTGTCAGCACAGCCACCCCACCCCACAGGGAAGCAGAATCAAAAGGAAGGAAGCATGGGCATGCTGGGAAGGGGGGTGGAGGCAATAGCATGATGGGAGTCGTAGTCACTGATATTGGTCACCCCCACAACTGTCCCATCAACACCACCCTGAACCATGCTCACATCATAGGGAGTGGAGAAGGACTCACAAGATGGCTGACACTGGCTACTGCTGTGGGGAGCACAAGGCCCTGCTGGCAACTGTGCACCAACAAACAGCAGGACACCACTGACTGACATCCTGAGAGACAACTTCCACTCCCTGCAATGCAAGCACGTTCCATGGTGGGATATCTGGCTGGCTGGCTGGGTGGGAAGGGGGACTTGCAGCACTGACCATAGTCACAAGCACCTCCCCTCACACCCCCCAACACAAACTCCACAGAACCCACCTGGTAGAATGCAATGCCCCCCATCCTAACACAAGATCCCACAAAGAACCACCACCCTGGGTTATGTTGTGTGAAGCACAGGGACACTCTTGGGACTCTTAGCCAAACAACTGCCAGGACAACACTCCCAGCCATCCTGTCAGCACAGCCACCCCACCCCACAGGGAAGCAGAATCAAAAGGAAGGAAGCATGGGCATGCTGGGAAGGGGGTGGAGGCAATAGCATGATGGGAGTCGTAGTCACTGATATTGGTCACCCCCACAACTGTCCCATCAACACCACCCTGAACCATGCTCACATCACAGGAAGTGGAGAAGGACTCACAAGATGGCTGACACTGGCTACTGCTGTGGGGAGCACAAGGCCCTGCTGGCAACTGTGCACCAACAAACAGCAGGACACCACTGACTGACATCCTGAGAGACAACTTACACTCCCTGCAACGCAAGCACGTTCCATGGTGGGATAACTGACTGGCTGGGTGGGTGGGAAGGAGGGCCGGCTGTCAACCAAACACAACCAATGCAGACCATGTTCACACCCCAGAAAATACATAGAAATGCCCAAATAATGCAGGACAATGTGCCACACCAATATCAACCCCTGACTGTGACGACTCAGGACAATGCAATGTACAGGCCCGCACCCAGAGGCACAGTCACAACTGTCATGTGTGTCAACCATTGATGCCTGCAGAAACATGACATACATTGTTTGTGTCTCCCAAAAACAGGTGATGATGGGGACACAGCAGCAGACGCTGAGGAGTCCCAGTCCCAGGCTCAAGAGGATGCCGAGCTCACTGGCGTCGTACAGCCTCTGTCCACCTCGGACGATGAAGAACAACCTGGCACATCCGGTGCAAGTCAACATGCAGCACCAGCAGGACCACCAGCTGCAGCACCAGCAGGACCACGAGCTGCACCCCCTGCACCCACCCCTACAACGACTGTCACCACGAATACCATCCCTGCCGACATGGACAGAATAAGGAGCAACACCAGCACAGTGACCCTGGACCAACCTGGGGCCATGGACACCACCACCACCAACCCCCAAGGTGGACCAGGGTTATCTGTGCGTGCCACTGCACACACTGCACATGTCAGCAGGGGTGGTGGGAGGGGTGGGAGACAGAGGTCGCTGCTTGCAGACGTTGCTGGTGTGCATGATGACCCACAACTGGTACGCATAGCTGATGCGTACCAGTCCAGCACCGGAGAGCTCAGCCAGGTAGTGGGGCTCCTCAGAGACATTAAACAGCAGCAGGCTGCCCATCATGCCCGCTTGGACTCCCACATGTCCCACGTGGAGTCACACATGTCCCGTGTGGACTCACACATGTCCCGCGTGGAGTCCAAGTGGGATGCACTGCGGTGCACAGGGACATTTTACAATGCCTCTGCCAGATGAACAGCAACCAGTCCACACCTCCCTGTGTGCCAACAACATCTGGTGCCGAAGAAACTGCAACTGCCACAGGGAGGGAGGAGGACTCTGGCGGAGAGTCCCCTGCACCGCAGCAGCCTGCACTTGAGGGCCCCCCCCCAAGAAGAGGGGTCGTCCGAGGAGGGAAAAGTGAGAGGCCGATGGCCAAGCGCAACTCCCAGGAAGCCTGAACCTGTTCTGGATGTTCGCCTTTGTGCACAGACTGTTCACCCTGTTGACGGCAACACTACTCCCACACATTGCATGGGGAGTACAAGTTGGACCAATGTGTCAGACAACTGTGGCCCCGATACTGGGGATCCTGTCTACCCGGACTTTCAATTCACCTAGGAACTTGGGATTGCAAGATTCATGTACAGCACAACCCATCCTATGCACTATTAACACAAATGTATCACAATAAACACACTAATACACCATACTTGCCTCTGTTGTGATTCCAACGTGGGTGCTGTTATGGGGATGATGAACTGCAAAATTACACTGTGTATGCGAACTGCAACAGCAAGGACAACACAGGCATGTGAGTACAGGAAACGTGACACACATGAGGGAGACACACCACCAGGGCTACACAACACATACACACCTAGGCCATCTGACTCATTGCCTACACTGATGTTGCCAGGGAAGACGGTGCAATGCACAGACACCACACCCATTCCCAGTTGTAGTCAAGTAGCCCACAGGTGCAGTAAGCAAATGGCAGTCAAATGTGTGACCACAGACAACGCACATCACAAAGTGAAGCACAGGTTTATTACACAGTTGCAACATGCCGTAACCACTACAGATGCAAGGTAACCCCACCTGGCAGCGGGCACACAGTCAACAACTGTAGACGGAAGGAAGTCCATGGGTGTGGCGCACATCACCTGTAGGGACAGAACAGCTACCAGCCTGGATGTGCAATCACGTCGTCGGTGGACACAGTTGACCAAACGAATCTGAAAGTACCCTGTGAAGGACAGAAATGACACACAGTCAAAAGCAATGGAGTACAGGACAGAACAGCAAAACACATGCACAATACATGTTACAAGATACCCACCCAGAACAAAGTTAGCATGTCAACACTGTTGGGGAGTACAGCCCACCTGTCACCACACATCGCAACACACATCCAGTCAAGTGGCCCATGGACACACTCCAACAGCACCAGAGCACCACCCACACATCATGCCAACTCACATCATTGACATGACACCTCAGGATACTCACATTCAGCTAAAGAAGTTGGTGATGAGCTGTGTGCGGACATCACCATCACCATCATCATCATCTTCGTCACTGGCATCGTAGTCCAGGCCAGGATCCTCCACAGGTGGCGGATGTTGATCATTGTCATCCTGGATGAGAGGCAACTCCTTCCGCACTGCCAGGTTGTGGAGCATGCAGCAGACGATGATAATCTTGCACACTTTCGCAGGGGCATATGGGAGGGACCCTCCGGTCTTGTCTAGGCAGCGGAAGCGGCTCTTCAGGAGACCAAAGGTCCGCTCAATCACTCTCCTGGTCCGACCATGTGCCTCATTGTAGCGCATCTGGGCAGGTGTCACAGGGTTCCTGAGGGGTGTCAGCAACCACGGCATGTTGGGGTATCCCGAGTCACCTACGGACAGACAAGTGCACATTAGCTGACTTGGAAAAGTGGGCGGAATACTACAGATCAGATCACACACAATGGCACAAAGTCAGTACACACCGACAAGCCAGGCACGCTGGTTCTGCATCTGTGCCATCATCCTGGGGATGCGACTACTCCTCATCACAAAGGCATCGTGTGCTGAACCAGGGAAACGGGCACACACATGTGTGATGGTCATGTCTGCAAGACACACCACCAGTGCATTGACCGAGTGGTAGTGCTTGCGGTTCCTGTAGGCCTGCTCCTGGGCCTGTGGTGGTACCAAAGCCACATGTGTCCCATCAATGGAGCCAATGACATGCGGCATCCTCCCCAGGGCATAAAAGTCACTCTTCACGTCAGTGAGTCGTCGCAGTCTAGGGAAATAGATGTACCGGTTCAGGAAGAGCAACATTGCCGCCAAAACATCGCGGAGCACACGGCTGAACATGGTCTGTGACATCCCACCAGCAGTCGCCACAGTATGTTGGAAGGTACCAGTGGCAAAGAAGTGTAGGGCTGCCATCACCTTCACCTTGGGGGTCAGCGCTGTAGGATACGGCCGGCCAGGCTGCAAATGTGGGGACAACTGCACTGCCAAATCCTCAATCAGCTGCCTGGTGAAGCGGTACCGTCGGATGCTGTCCCATTCCACCATCGTTGCCAGGTCTGGGAATGGCCGATGGACAGCAGGAGCCCTGCAGTGCAGAGGAGAAGTAAGCAAGATTGTCAGTCACCCCACATATGCGGCATTGAACACACTCAAGATCCCAACATACATCATTATGAGGCACAACTACATGAAGTGTGCAGTACCGGAAGGACATGTATGGTACATACATGGCCAACATCTGTCAACACGGTCCAACAGGTGGCATCAATTAGTCCCAGGTTGGCCCATTGGATATCATGAGGCCGTGTCACAGTTCCCATCTCCTGCTGCCGTGTCACAATAACCCCCCACAGGGACATGTGAGGACAGATGTGCCCCAGGCACCACAGCTCAACGACAGGTACATTCCCAGGGACCCTGTAATGCCACATGGACACTGGCATTACATGGAGTATCATGTATACACCACAGCAAAACAACCATGACCCCCACAGGTAGTGGCCCCACTTGCCACGGCAGGACAGACATGGACGTCTGTGACACACACGCACAACATCAGAGTCCATGCACACACAACGTGGATGTGGGAGACTGTCTCCCATTGTGCACATGAAATCAGAGACATTGTAAACACCACATGCACAAAGACTGTGGAGGACCATCACTATTGTGCCACTGGGACACCCTGGCCCAAACATACCGTCCCACATGGGACTCACGGGGTATGTGACATGACATACACATACACCACTGTGAAATGTGACCATGGCACATGCACAGATATGAACAGTTGCACATCACAGTGGTCACGTACACGTAACACCCAGGATCCTGTCCCCATGAACACGTGCACAGCCTGGGGGTGGCTGCCCACAGGTGACACCCACAGGACAACATGTACACCAACATACACACAATAGGAAATGCAGCCTTACATGCCTGATGATAAAGTTTGGACAGGCTGTCGTGATGTAGGTGTGCCCCTCACTCCCTGGGAGCTATCTGTGGCTGGCATATGTCCATCTGAGACAGGCATGCTGACATATGCCAGTCACATGTACAGTGAAGCGTTGAACAGCAATGGACCGATCGGTGCCTCCGGCCGGCCCATTGCTTTCAATGTGTGCGGGTACGCGTTGTACCCCTGTGCGCGTTGAACTGCAATGGACCGATCGGTGCCTCCGGCCGGCCCATTGCTTTCAATGTGTGCGGGTACGCGTTAGTACCCCTGTGCGCGTTGATACCGCAATGGACCGATCGGTGCCTCCGGCCGGCCCATTGCTTTCAATGTGTGCGGGTACGCGTTGTACCCCTGTGCAGCGTTGTACCGCAATGGACCGATCGGTGCCTCCGGCCGGCCCATTGCTTTCAATGTGTGCGGGTACGCGTTGTACCCCTGTGTGCGTTGATACCGCAATGGACCGATCGGTGCCTCCGGCCGGCCCATTGCATTCAATGTGTGCGGGTACGCGTTGTACCCCTGTGCGCGTTGTACCGCAATTGTCCGATCGGTGCCTCCGGCCGGCCCATTGCTTTCAATGTGTGCGGGTACAGCGTTGTACCCCTGTGCGCGTTGTACCGCAATGGACCGATCGGTGCCTCCGGCCGGCCCATTGCTTTCAATGTGTGCGGGTACGCGTTGTACCCCTGTGCGCGTTGTACCGCAATGGACCGATCGGTGCCTCCGGCCGGCCCATTGCTTTCAATGTGTGCGGTACGCGTTGTACCCCTGTGCGCGTTGTACCGCAATGGACCGATCGGTGCGCACCCATTGACAATGGGCTTGCCTGGCAACGGACGCGTTTTCGAATTTCGAACGAGTCGGTTGCTGGAAAATCAGTTGGTCACCCACAACAATGTTGCAAAATCATGTATGTCATGAAGTTGAAGATTTGAAGGATGCTGTGGGCGTGTTTTGGTGCTGCTATTCCATGGATTGGCCAGATTCAGAAGATGCAGACGACTTGGACCTATCACTTTGGACACAAGGGACAGTATCTGCCTCTCCAGCACATATATATTGCTGGCTGTTCCCCTGAGAGCCCACTTGCCTGCACTACATGCTCCAGGACGACATCTGCCACTGCACTGCTGCTGTCTCTGCCCCTCTGGACCCTGCAATGGCACGTACTGTGGAGAGAGCCCCAGCCTTCAGCCTTGAAGAGAACCAGGCCCTGCTGGACAGCCTACTTCCACAGTACAGCAAGCTGTATGGGACACCAGGGGAGCAGGTGAGTGTTCTGTGCACTGCCTTTCTGAATGTGCATTTTGTCTGACTAGCAAGGCTGAGAGTTTGCACGCCACTGGCTAGCAGGCTCACTGAGTAGTTGTCACCGCCCATAGTGTGTAGTGACTTGCACTGGACAGGTATGGTGCAGTGACAGTGCATTTGAACATGGTTTTACTTCCCATGCAATGATACCATGTAGTGACGTCTGGCAAACTGTCCATGGGCAGCTTTGCACTGCCTGTGTACATCATGTGCCCCTGTGATTGAGACATGTATATACAACTGTGTCATGCACGGATATGTTGCATGTGTGGTAATGGCCTTTTCACTTTGTCATCCTGACAGGTTAATGCCCATCGGAAGCAGGAAATCTGGAAGGACATCGTCCGGGCTGTCCGGTCCGTGGGGGTCTACAAGCGCCGGATCCGCAACTGCCAGAAGAGGTGGCAGGACCTTCGGGGCTGGACCCGGAGGATTGCACGGGTCCAGCTGAAGCTGTCAGGTCCTTGAATCCTCGGAGTCGTACGATGCTCAATGGGGTCCACCTCCTGATAGCCCCAAGGTCTGAGTGACACAACAGACTCAATGGGGTGATCAGGCGAGGGAAGGGAAGGATGGGGTCAGCTGGGAGGGAGACCTGTAACGAGAACAATGACTTATGAAATCAAGCCCCCATTCTCAATGCATAATGACTGACCATAAACTAACTGATAAGAGTAGTTCTTATACCTGTAAAGGAAAATAACAGTTCTTCGTCCTGCAAGGGATGTTCCTCTTGTAGAGAAGCCACAGTTAAATCTACAAACAGATAACACGTTAAAGCAGAATACTACTTTGGCCTACACTACACAATGGGGAAGGGTGCAAATACTACATACCAAAAAGTGTTTCAAAATGATGCTGTACAGGGGAGGGAGCGGAGCTTCAATCTGGATAAGCTCAACAAGCCCCTGAGGGTGGAGACATAATAACATGGCACAATAATAGTTTCATGATTGGAGCAACCCCAATTCTGTTGCCCCCTCTGTGAGTGTTCAAAATTTAAGATACCACAAGGAGCTAGGGTAAAAGACTCCAATCCTTCTTGGAACCCTTTCAATGCAACTTTAACAAAGACCAAACCGCAATGTCCAGCGGTCACGATAATCACCCAATCATGCTCTATATAAATCCAAGATAGTACAGTACAGAGGATAGCCCTGTAGCGCTATTGCCAAGGTTTTTGCCGGGATTGGGTTCCAAAATAACAAGGTAAGAAGCCCATACGACCAGCCCCGCAATTGCCTTCAAAGCGGTGCCGATCAGCAGTAACAGAAGTGCTTCCACTTAGAAGTACTTAACGAAATGCCCTTAAGGCCCAATTAGTAAGGAAACGGCTGAAGTAGAACTTGGTGCAAACCGCACCCCTACCGCTATAGTTCATCCGTATCGCCTCTGCCTCCGGTTCCAGAATCAACAGCACCCGACCTCTGTCCCGGAAGCCTTCATATCCCCGGCTGCAGCCACGTCGTGACGTCACGTGCGTCACGCTCTCAATGCCTCACGGGAAGTGTAGTTCTTCCGAGGCGTCTGGTCTCTTCCGAGTTGCTTTGCCCTGGCTGTGTTCTCCGGCGGCCAGCACGGTGCGCCGCAACAGAAGCTGTCGCCTCCTCGCAGGAGGGGCGGAACACGGACCCTGACCCCCCACATGCTCCAGATCCTGGCGGTGGTCTTTCCAGACCTGGATGGGCAGCTGAAGGCCAGACAGCAGCAAGGAGGGGTGAGTCAAAGACTGCACTGTGAACTCTGTATTACATGCTTTGTGCCCTCCTCTGGCCTGGTTCAACTGCCACAGTGCAGCAGTCATGTTGTCCAGGAGCCATGTCCCTCTATTGTGCACTGCCCACTGCTCATCTGATACCCAGGTGTGGCCCTCACAGTCAGGGAATTGTGTCACTTGGGACTGTGTCCTTGCAGTTTGCTTCACTAAAGGTGGGGGACAGCATCTGTTTCCCTAACTCTGTTGTGGGCATCATGGGTGGGTCCTTTGTTCACACAACGCCTGTGTTTGGACATGTGATCTGCGTGTTGCTTTGATATGCGGTCCACTTGCTGAGCTGAGCCACCACATGTGCCTGGGGTATGTGGCACACGCCCATGCAGCGGGTGGGAACAATGTTTGTGCCCCAGGAGTGTGCAGATTACGTGTGTCACACATACATAGCCAGCTATCCACTGTCCAGGGCACATCCCTCATTCATGTGGAGCAGGACAGTCATGCCTACTCCAGGCCATGCAATGCACTCTGTACTCCCACTCCCTTGTATCAGCTGACACATTGTGCACAGTGATTTGACCCCTCCGGTGTCTGCCTCTGTGTCAGTGTGCTGTGGATTAGTTGCCAGGACTGCTGGGGTGTTTCTTGGTAGGGGCTCAGCATGCCCCTGGAGATGTGACCATAGGAGACGATACTTGTGTGTCACATAGGTGTTTGATCAGCTGCCCGTGCAGACTGGGGTATGCGAATGTGATGTTCAGGCAGCTGTTCCCCATTCACAGCAAATTGTGAGGGGCTCAGGTTCAGAGGGTAGTGTCACAGGTCTCCCATATGTCCAATAGGTGTGACCTGGACAGATGAGGGTTAAGATGATGTGTTGTGTGGGGGATGTACATGTGCACTTGTGCAGCTCCAGGACTTGCATTCCCCATGACCTACTATTGTGACACAGTGCATAGTGTTGTTGTCTGGCTGCCAAGTCATACATCACTGAGACAGTGATGTATGACTTAGCAGTCATGCCTCTGCCATGGCATGTGTCAACTTATTTGTGGTCCTGCAGGGGAGTGACATGTGCTACATGCACACCATAGTGGCGCTGGCTATCAGGACATGGGTGCATCATGGTGTCTGTCGCTGGTATGCATCACATGCATTTCCTATTTGACTCTGGGCATCCCTTTCATCCGGAAACCTGTACTCACTCAGTGGCAAGAGCTGTGATGTGTCCACACTGTGTCCTCTGCACTGTCCAACTACTGTGTACTTGGTGCATGTGTCCACACTGGGGTGTTGCAATCCAACAGACACCAGACAGATGGGTGCAAGGCCATGTGGGATGTGAGTGCCATGCTTGGCATCAGACTGACAATTGGCTTCTCCTGTTCAGTTAGGGCACTTTTAGCAATGTACAACTAATGATGCCAGGGCTTGCTCTGTGATGTGCTGTGCTCACAGTGGTGTGTGCGTTTGGTGCAGGTGACTGATGTCTGTCTGTTTCCCCATTGTTTGCAGATACATCCACGGCCACGGAAGGGGACAGCTCCACGGACCAGGAGGAGCCAGAGAGCCAGACTGGGTCAGCAGCCGAGGAGTGGTCGGAGGGACGCAGTGGCACGGAGGGCGAGGGGAGCCACACCGAGGAATCCTCAGCACCATCCACCTCAGCTGAGGACCAGAGCAACTCGGAGGATGACTCCCTTGTGGAGGCGGGTGTCAGCAGCCACCACACCCCAGCTAGTGTTGCTGTCCCCGCCACCACCAGCACCACCACCGCCCTCCCATTCCCAAGGTCCGTGGAGGCTCCCATGTTCGGGAGCGTGTCTCCTTTGGCCCAGGCACCGCACCCCCTGCCCCTGTGTCCCCTGCTGCCCTGAGTGAGGAGTCTGTGTACCTCCTTCGCCAGCTCCATGTAGGGCAGACAGCCATGCTGAGTGTCCTCCATGCGCACACCGCACTGTTGACTCAGCTGGTGTCGTTCATGGAGGGCATCTCATCGGGCATGTCTGACCTACAGAGGGGCAACAGGTCCATGGACTCCTCCCTGACGGCAGCAGTGTCCCTCCTCAGACAGTCCCTCACCCCTCCTGCCTCTGCTCCATCCACACTCCCCAGCACCTTGCCCGTCCCAAGCACACACACATCCAGCGCACAGACACACACGCCACAAACTAAACGCACACGCACGCACAGTCAGGGGACTGAAACCAGACTCACAGGGGATGGGGCCCTGGTACACACACACGCATCCACGGGCACTGCACAGTCCTCAGTTGCCTCTCCCTCCAAAGCACCCTCCCTTGCCTCACCTGCAACCCCAAAGACCCAGCGCCTCTTCCTCAGTGACCTCGGCCTCTTCCCCTCCGATCCAGCTGCCCCAGCATCCAGGGGGAAGAGGAAGCCCCCCACACGGAGCAGAGTGCCCCTCGCCCCCGGACACCCTCCCCCAGGTGCAGACAGACTGAGGCCCCCACCCGCAAGTCCCCCGGAGTGGTAAGAGCAAGACCCCGCCGCCGCCCTGCAGCTCAAGCACCAGGTCACCTTCCTCCATCCCTCAGGCCCCCACTCCACAGGTGCCCCCGCCACACCCTGCCCCAGGTTCCCCCGCCCACAGATATACCATCCCCAAGAGGCTCCGGCCTTCTCCCCCTGCCACTTGCTCTCCCGGCACCACACCCCCCGCTGCGCTTGTCTGTGCCACTGATGTGGTGAGGGTGTCCTCCCCCTCTGTCCAGCCCACCTTGCCTGTTCCCCATTCTCCTCCCCTGGTGGTAGGCACTGCAGTGGAGTCCACTACCACCCTGTCTGACTTGGGCACTGCAGTGGCGGACCTGTCCACTCCATCTGCAGGGTCCACTGCAGTCGTGCCGGCACCCACAACATCTGAGCCATGCCCCCCAGTTGTGCCGGCACACACCATGTCAGACACCTCCACTGCAGTTGTCAGTGGCTCTCCAGCACCCACCACCCCTTCCCTGCTTCCTCCTGGTGAGCCCTGATCCTGTCCCTGCGGTGCCTAGCCTACCCCCCCGGTTGCCCCTCCTAGTGGATTGTCCCTGGTTTTGTGCAGGCATGTGTAGGGTGGCATCTGCCACTGTCACCCACTTGTGACTTTGTTGATGGACTGGCCATTGGCCTTTGTTTATGTTCTACCGGACTTCTACTTTTAATGCCACATATGCTGAATAAAGCAACTTTCTGTTCTCTAGTGCTTTTGCTTCTGATGTACATGATGTTGATGATGCTAACAATGCCCTTGCTGCAGTGATGGTGATATTTGGTCTCATGATTATGAAGTGTTACTGTGCAGGAACCCATGTGGTCCAGGGGTTATGTGTCCTATCCTGTGGTGTATCCATGTCATCCATAGCAGCATCTGAGGGTGTCATGTGTTCAGTATTTGGCAATGAGATTTCCTACTTAGATTGGCAACTTCACATCTGTGGCTTCCACCCCTGCACATCTGTTGTGCCTGCCATTGTTCTATTCGTCTACTTCCCTGACCGTGTGGCCATCTCCAGTGAACATGCAGGTTTGGGCATCAATGGGGAAGGACTCATCTGTGTTGTCAGTGCAACATTGCTATACAAGTGTGTTGGATCTGTGCTGATGATTCCGTTGGCACTTCCATGACCAGGCTGATGGGACGGGAGCCCTCATTTGTTGCTAATTGTTGATTGTGTGTCCCATTGCTGCCATGGTATGGTATCTGTTCGCCTCACATCTGCAGTCTCCACAGGGTATCTGCATGTGTGTGCCCATTGGTGCAAATATGTGGGTCTGCATTCGGATGGTCACTTCTGTCATTGTGTCATTGATGATTGTTGACGGTGTCAGCCCCCATGGGTGTTGTTTGTCTGCACATGGCCAAAGTTATGTCTTATTTGCACTGCAGGATTTGGCTCCCCCAATTTATGTTGCAATGGGACACATACACTACTTTGCCACTGATGTGTTTGTTGTTCTGTGACCAGGAATCATCCATGCAGTTTGGCAGTTGCACCTCTTACTTTGTCAACACTTGCCTTTTGGTCACTGTGATGATGGGGGTTTGGACCCCATTGCCACAATGTTCAAAATGTGCTGCAGCTATGGACCCCACACTTGCCTTTTGGTCACTGTGATGATGGGGGTTTGGACCCCATTGCCACAATGTTCAAAATGTGCTGCAGCTATGGACCCCACACTTGCCTTTTGGTCACTGTGATGATGGGGGTTTGGACCCCATTGCCACAATGTTCAAAATGTGCTGCAGCTATGGACCCCACACTTGCCTTTTGGTCACTGTGATGATGGGGGTTTGGACCCCATTGCCACAATGGTCATGGCCTGCTTGCGTTGTGTGTGCCACACACATATTTGTGTGGCACATGTGCTAGGGGGTCACATTGTATGTTAGAAGTCATGTTCGGTGTTGTAGGCATTTGACACAGTCTACACACGCTTGTCATGGTGTTGGGGGGATGTCTTCTTCTTGCATTCCCTAGGTTGTGGTGTGCTGGTTGTGTCATGCATTGTCTATCCTATGGGTGGGGGTGGTAGTGGTGGTAGGCATCCTGCCCCCCTGGGTGAGGGTGGTAGTAGTGGTAGGCATCCTGCCCCCCTGGCTGAGGGTGGTAGTAGTGGTGGGCATCCTGCCCCCTGGGTGAGGGTGGTAGTAGTGGTAGGCATCCTGCCCCCCTGGGTGAGGGTGGTACTAGTGGTAGGCATCCAGCCCCCCTGGCTAAGGGTGGTAGTAGTGGTAGGCATCCTGCCCCCCTGGCTAAGGGTGGTAGTAGTGGTAGGCATCCTGCCCCCCTGGGTGAGGGTGGTAGTAGTGGTAGGCATCCTGCCCCCCTGGGTGAGGGTGGTACTAGTGGTAGGCATCCAGCCCCCCTGGCTAAGGGTGGTAGTAGTGGTAGGCATCCTGCCCCCCTGGCTAAGGGTGGTAGTAGTGGTAGGCATCCTGCCCCCCTGGGTGAGGGTGGTAGTAGTGGTAGGCATCCTGCCCCCCTGGGTGAGGGTGGTAGTAGTGGTAAGCATCCTGCCCCCCTGGCTAAGGGTGGTAGTAGTGGTAGGCATCCAGCCCCCCCTGGCTAAGGGTGGTAGTAGTGGTAGGCATCCTGCCCCCCCTGGCTGAGGGTGGGAGTAGTGGTGGGCATCCTGCCCCCTTGGGTGAGGGTGGTAGTAGTGGTAGGCATCCTGCCCCCCTGGGTGAGGGTGGTACTAGTGGTATGCATCCTGCCCCCTGGGTGAGGGTGGTACTAGTGGTAGGCATCCAGCCCCCCTGGCTAAGGGTGGTAGTAGTGGTAGGCATCCAGCCCCCTGGCTAAGGGTGGTAGTAGTGGTAGGCATCCTGCCTCCCCTGGGTGAGGGTGGTGGTAGTGGTAGGCATCCAGCCCCTCCTGGGTGAGGGTGGTACTAGTGGTAGGCATCCAGCCCCCCCTGGCTAAGGGTGGTAGTAGTGGTAGGCATCCAGCCCCCCCTGGCTAAGGGTGGTAGTAGTGGTAGGCATCCAGCCCCCCCTGGCTAAGGGTGGTAGTAGTGGTAAGCATCCTGCCCCCCTGGCTAAGGGTGGTAGTAGTGGTAGGCATCCTGCCCCCCCTGGGTGAGGGTGGTAGTAGTGGTAAGCATCCTGCCCCCTGGCTAAGGGTGGTAGTAGTGGTAGGCATCCTGCCCCCCTGGGTGAGGGTGGTAGTAGTGGTAAGCATCCTGCCCCCTGGCTAAGGGTGGTAGTAGTGGTAGGCATCCTGCCCCCCTAGGTGAGGGTGGTAGTAGTGGTAGGCATCCTGCCCCCCTGGGTGAGGGTGGTACTAGTGGTAGGCATCCAGCCCCCCTGGCTAAGGGTGGTAGTAGTGGTAGACATCCTGCCCCCCTGGCTAAGGGTGGTAGTAGTGGTAGGCATCCTGCCCCCCTGGGTGAGGGTGGTAGTAGTGGTAGGCATCCTGCCCCCCTGGGTGAGGGTGGTACTAGTGGTAGGCATCCAGCCCCCCTGGCTAAGGGTGGTAGTAGTGGTAGGCATCCAGCCCCCCTGGCTAAGGGTGGTAGTAGTGGTAGGCATCCAGCCCCCTGGCTAAGGGTGGTAGTAGTGGTAAGCATCCTGCCCCCCTGGCTAAGGGTGGTAGTAGTGGTAGGCATCCTGCCCCCCTGGGTGAGGGTGGTAGTAGTGGTAAGCATCCTGCCCCCTGGCTAAGGGTGGTAGTATTGGTAGGGATCCTGCCCCCCTGGCTAAGGGTGGTAGTAGTGGTAGGCATCCTGCCCCCCTGGGTGAGGGTGGTAGTAGTGGTAGGCATCCTGCCCCCCTGGGTGAGGGTGGTACTAGTGGTAGGCATCCAGCCCCCCTGGCTAAGGGTGGTAGTAGTGGTAGGCATCCAGCCCCCCTGGCTAAGGGTGGTAGTAGTGGTAGGCATCCAGCCCCCCTGGCTAAGGGTGGTAGTAGTGGTAAGCATCCTGCCCCCTGGCTAAGGGTGGTAGTAGTGGTAGGCATCCTGCCCCCCTGGGTGAGGGTGGTAGTAGTGGTAAGCATCCTGCCCCCCTGGCTAAGGGTGGTAGTAGTGGTAGGCATCCTGCCCCCCTGGCTAAGGGTGGTAGTAGTGGTAGGCATCCTGCCCCCTGGGTGAGGGTGGTACTAGTGGTAGGCATCCTGCCCCCCTGGGTGAGGGTGGTACTAGTGGTAGGCATCCAGCCCCCTGGCTAAGGGTGGTAGTAGTGGTAGGCATTCAGCCCCCCTGGCTAAGGGTGGTAGTAGTGGTAAGCATCCTGCCCCCTGGCTAAGGGTGGTAGTAGTGGTAGGCATCCTGCCCCCCTGGCTAAGGGTGGTAGTAGTGGTAGGCATCCTGCCCCCCTGGGTGAGGGTGGTAGTAGTGGTAGGCATCCTGCCCCCCTGGGTGAGGGTGGTACTAGTGGTAGGCATCCAGCCCCCCTGGCTAAGGGTGGTAGTAGTGGTAGGCATCCAGCCCCCCTGGCTAAGGGTGGTAGTAGTGGTAGGCATCCTGCCCCCCTGGCTGAGGGTGGTAGTAGTGGTGGGCATCCTGCCCCCTGGGTGAGGGTGGTAGTAGTGGTAGGCATCCTGCCCCCCTGGGTGAGGGTGGTAGTAGTGGTAGGCATCCAGCCCCCCTGGCTATGGGTGGTAGTAGTGGTAGGCATCCTGCCCCCCCTGGCTGAGGGTGGTAGTAGTGGTGGGCATCCTGCCCCCCTGGGTGAGGGTGGTAGTAGTGGTAGGCATCCTGCCCCCCCTGGGTGAGGGTGGTACTAGTGGTAGGCATCCTGCCCCCCCTGGGTGAGGGTGGTAGTGGTGGTAGGCATCATGCCACCCCTGGGTAGGGGTGGTGGTGCGCATTCAGGCCCCTGTGTGCATATGTGGCATTGGTGATGGGCATCCCGCCCCTATGGTGCTGCTGTTGCTGGTGTGAGTATATTCTGCATCCCTGTGTGTGTGTGTGATGTGTCGTGTACGTGTTGTATGTGTTTTGTGGTTGGTGTCTGGCTTACCTTCTGCGCCGTACGCGTCCGTGCCTGTTCCGGTAGTAAATGTAGAATATTGGTATGATCGGGACGAAGGGATTCATGGTTGGTTCGTGTCGTTCGTCCTTCTCGTTGCTTCGCGTCGTCCTCGTCGCTTCGCCTCGTCCTCGTCGCTTCGCCTCGTCCTCGTCGCTGCCGTGTTCGTCTCGGAGCCGTGGATCGTGTTGTGGCGCGAATCGGAGCTTATGTGCGCCTCTCCCGGATGCTTTGACGTGCCGTGCGTAGCGACGGGTTCGGCGCGTACGGAAAGCGCATCGTACTTGTCCGGCCGGACGGGGCTGCATTTTTCCTTCCGTGCGACTAGATTCTGCGTTTCCGGATTCGCCTCGGTCGGAGAACAGGACCTGGTTTGGGTGAGTACGGCTCGGCCGGATTATTTGCTGTTGTGCGCATCGTACTTGCTCGTTCGGTGTGCCGTACGGATCGGTCGGGAAACAGGCTTTCGCATGGCTTTTTTCCCGACCGAATGGTATTGGGTGCGCCTCCGACCGAGATCGGAATCGGCCCCAAAGTCTCTAAAGTAACAAAAAATACAATTATCCCGGAAGTAGAGAGAATAAATAGAGGAAACAACTATGAACAAACATCAAACCAGGAAATAGATGTCAAAGAAATGTTACCAGCAAAACCTTTCTATCCTTTATTCAATAAAAAACTGTCAGAAGTACAAGCAGTTACAAAAAACAAAGTCATTAACGAACCAATAGATAATACAAAACAAGTAGACAAGGAAAAAAATCAGCTCTCAGGTATGTCGCATGTTGAAGAAAATAAAGAAACAGTGAAAAGTAACCTACCGGAATCGGAAAAGAAAAGGTCAAAAAGAGAGAGCACTCGAGTGGCTCATGAGAGTATAGAATTGCCTGAAAACTGGAAGGATAGTAATACTCCACAGGTTCAGGGAATTGAGGGAAAACATCCACTAAAACAACAACAAATATGGCCTCAGGAATTATGCAAACACATTGGGAAGCAAATCGAGTACGATCCAGAAAAAGACGAAAATCATTTAAAACAAATTAAGATAAATAATCTTGGCCAAAAAGAGGGAGCAATACAGGTAATTTTTACGCCTGAATATAAATCGAGGGGTAACAACGATATCTTGAATCGAGGAAATATCTTAAAATTGTGCAAAGCAGTACCTTCATTGGAAAGAATTAGAAGTACTGACATAGAATCAATTGAATTTCTAGCAAGTAATAACAACAATCAAGAATCGACATTGGTAATATGGACAACACCTACCGCTGCTGGTCTTATTATACAAGAACACAATCTTTTTCTGGACTGGGGAATAAAAGTAACAACCCCACTCCAACCCTCTTACCCTAGCCCATTTATCTCACCAAAATTACAAAATAAGAAGCAAAAGAGAATAGATAATAACCAGAAATACTCAATATTAAAAAATCCGATAGGTATGACAAATGGGCAAGCACTAAGAGCACTAGAGGAGAACAAAGGTGATCCATCTGATACCGTAAAGTTTGGTTGGCTGACAGCAAGCAGCTCTACATAATGTCAGGCAGGGTTGACGAATTGCAACTGATGTTCCCACAAGGGGGTCAATAATCCCAATTGATAGCATTAGAATATGCTCCTGGAATATAAACGGCGTACAATCAAAGATCCAGAATGAGCAATTACCCTCCCTGTCAGACCATTTTCAAATCATCTGCCTACAAGAGACCTGGGCAATTGTACCCTTCAGGTTAGACGGATACAAGGGCTATTATTCGTTGGCCAAGAAAACAAGTAAATACGGCAGATCCTGTGGGGGTTTGGCTATTTTCATTTCAACTGAACTAAATATGGAGAGGGAGATGGATGCTCAAAGTTTAAAGGAATGTTTGATTGTCAAAATACGTTACAAAGAACAAAAAATAAATAAATCTCTTGTAATAATTAACGTATATATTTACCCTGACACCGGTTCACGAAGAACAATGGTTAGCTGCCTGACAACTACGATATTGCAGCAATTGAATAGTGACATCCAATCTGAGATCATCATCACGGGTGACTTTAACATGAACATGTTGTGGTTTTATGTTAGAGATGACGAAGTTCAACAACAGAACCATTTATGGTCAATCCCCAGCCTCCTGCTTACAACGGATATTAAGGGTGGAAAGAAAGAAAAATCTGGTAGGAGTTTCTTAAAAGACTTAGGGGCCGATTCCGATTTCGGCCGGAAGGGCACCGAATGATGGTCGGAGCCCTTCCGACCGAATCGGAACGTGCCGGCCGGATTCCTTTCCGACCGAGCCATTCCGATGGGCTCGGTCGGAAAGGAATCCGACTCGGATTTCCGGATGGCTTACGATGGGCTCGGAGAGCCCGTCCGCCGTCCGGAAATCCTTCAGTACTCCCCCGGCTGCCTCTTCACGACCGAGGGAGTACGATGGCAGTATTTCACTGCCTTTTCGTGCCGGTCTTTCCGACATGAAAAGGCAGTCAGTAACTGTCTTTGGGGGCCCCCATGGGGGCGAGGCCGCCGAATGGTGCCCCTCTGTTGATCCCTGCACCCGGTGGCAGGCACCTTGGGGTGCCGTCCACAGGGTGCAGGGATGAACTGCACCCCTGCTTTTCACAATGCAAGCATGCATTCCGCTCGGAATGCATGCTCCCATTGTGCAGTATACGAGTGCGACCGAACAGGGTTCGGTCACATCGTACTTGCAGGGCCGTAACCGACGACAGCAGGTTGGTCGGTTACGGCTGCTGGACGATGTCGGACGGACCTGAGTCCGTCCGACATCGGAATCGGCCCCTTAGGGCCATATGTATCAAAAAAGAGTTTTGCGATTCTCAAATTGCGATTTGTAGCGAATCGCAATTAGAGAATCGCAAAATGCAATGTATGTAGGATTTGCTAAAAAGTTTGAGAATCCTACATATTCCTTTTGCGAATCGCAAATTGAGATTCGCAAATAAGGAATACCTTCCCATTCATTCCTATGGGCTAGGAGGCCCATAGGAATGAATGGGAAGACATTCTCAATTTGCGATTACCAATTAGAGAATCGCAAATTGAGAATGCAATTATAGGGTTGCAAGGGTGCCAAAAGGACACCCTGTTGCACCCCTGAAATATGCATGTGTGCACATTTTGCGCACATACATGCCCTAAAGGCATGTATGTGCGACATATGGCACTTTAAAAAAATCAAAAAAGTGCTTTTTTAAGGAAAATCGCAAATTACCACCAACTTGAAGTTGGTGGTAATTTGCAATTCCTAAGGCCAAATAGCAAATTTCTGGTGCTTCCAGAATTTCATTTAAGGAATCGCAATTTGCAATTCCATAATTGCATTCGCAAAATAGAGAATCGCAAATTTTGCAATTCTCTATTTTGCGATGGCCTTTTGGGATGATACATCCCAAAAGGCTTTTTCCAATTCGCAAATGGGCCGATTCTGAGAATCTGCCCGTTTGCAAACGGGAAAAAGGCTTGATACATATGGCCCTTAGAAACTATAGGCTTAAGGGTGCTAAACGGGCGATTTCAGCAAGACTCGCCACCGGCCTGGACGTATCAAGCAGGCGGCAACAAGTCCAGAATAGATTATACAATAGCATCGTTGGACTTATTTCATAAAATTTCGTCTTACCAGATAGGTGGAACAGACAGGAGTGATCATAACCAACAAATAATAGAGTTAAACTTAAATGGTATAAGGCATGAAAAATACATGACACTTCCGGGAGACACAACAACAGTAAATTATAAGACACTTTACTGGTCGGAAAATACGAAAGATTCATTCATAGCCAGTGCACAAGCAATGGCAGAGACATATTTTGAAGGAGACTTCTCTAATGCTATTGAAAAATGGTCCCTTTTTACAAAGAAATTAATCTCCAGTCAGTCCCAAAAAAATGGTAACAAAGGGCAGTAGAAAAGAAAATCATTGGCAATGGTTAAAATATCTTCTGAATGTCATCTATTAAAAACAGAGTGTAATAGAACTCTAAGACTAGTAAAGAAGTACCCAGGCAATCGAGTCTATGGAAAAAAACTTAAAAGGATAAACGCAGAAGTAAGGAAATTGACCTGGAAGGACAAAATGCAAGCAAAACAAGCGCTATGGGCAAAAGCTTTATATACTTGTAAAAGGAGCAACGCAAGAGAATTCTGGGTACTAGTCAATAAATTGAATAGAGCTAGTAGGAAATCTACTTCTTCGACAGTCGCCGAAACTGAATGGGTTACGTTTTTAAACATGCATTTGAATCACAATCCAGGCACGGTTATGAATCCCATCACTGAGAGCATATGTGGACCAGAGAATAACAAGAATACTGATATAATTATAACGGAAAGCCAAGTATGCAAACTTATCAAGAAACAGAGATCCAATGGCGCCCCTGGCCCAAATGGGATTCCAGCTGTGTTTTATAAGGAGAAAGCATTATATTGGTCAAGTTATCTAACACCAGTATTCAATCATGCACTGCAATCAAGGTCCATCCCAGAGTCCTGGAAGGGTTCTATAATTTCACCTATTTATAAAAGTGGGGACTGGTCACTTCCAGCCAACTATAGACTAATTACGCTGCAAGATATTGAAGCTAAGCTTTTTGCATCAATTCTCCTCAAAGAGTTAATAGACTGGGCAACAGACAAGAACTTAATTCCGCCAAATCAATCGGGTTTTGTACAAGGCCAAGGGACGGCAACGAATATTTTAATATTGGGAACATTAATGGAAAAATATAAAACGAAAAAACAGCCATTATATTTCTGTTTCGTCGATTTTAAATCCGCCTTTGACTGTGTGGATAGGCAAATTTTATGGAGGAAATTGGATCACTATGGTATTAGACCCGGTCTTCTAAAATCAATACAATTATTATATACTGAGACCTGGACTAGGGTTCGACTAGGCAATGGCTCGAGGTTTTTTAGAAAAATTAATACATCCCAAGGCTTAAAGCAAGGTTGTGTTTTAGCACCGTATTTATTTAATTTATTTTTATCCGACCTTACAGTAGCATTGGACAATGAGTTAGCTCATTCACCGAAGCTGGCAGATAAACAAATATCGAATTTATTATATGACGACGATATCGTTCTGCTAAGTCAAACAAGGATAGGGTTGCAGCGATTAATAAACAAAACATCAATGTATTCAATTGAGAATAAAATGATAATAAATGAAACAAAAACTAAAGTAATGGAAGTCAGTAATAGGGTATTGAAGCCCAGTAAATATAAATGGTATCTGCAAAAGCGGCAGCTAGAAAAGGTGAATTGCTATAAATATCTTGGCATACTGTTTGATGAGAATGGATCTTTTTCACACCATAAAACAGAGATGAAAAAAAGAGGCAACTGTTTACAAGGGGCCTTTCGCTTACTTTACAGCTCCTTGGGAGGTCCAAGTTATCTCCCACTACTAAAAGTAATAAAAGCGAAACTGCTCCCTAGCCTTACTTATGGAAGTGAAGTTCTCTGTGGTTTGGACATAATTAAATAACGCTGTCACAAAAACTTTTAAATATTTGTATCGACTTCCATCCAATGCATCGCCTGCTCAGATCAGGCTGGAATTTGGCATCTGCAACCAACAAATTGCAAGGATGGGTCAATATGTAAAGACTTGGAAACAAATTAAAACCAATATTAATAATCCAATGTGCTGTCTTCTGTGGCAAGAGATGCAACGGAATCAAAAGTCGTCTTTTTATAAATATCTTCATATGGCTTTGAAAGAACTGTCAATTCTTGAGATCTGAGAAATGTCTCTAACCCCACAAGTTTTAAGAAAATAATTAGCAAATCAGTAAAACATCTATCTCTTCTGAAAGACAAAGAACTGTTTATTAAGCGATCGCATGCATGGATGATAGTGAACGAATATACGAGTTAAAGTTCAACCATATTTAGAAATACCCTGGACAGTACACACCAAAAATATATTTATGAAAGCAAGATTCGGCAACTTGCCAGGCGTAAAACATGCGATGCCTTGGCTGAGACCATCTACGCCGTCTCCCTGCAGATTATGCAATTTATGGGAAGAAAATATTACTCATTTGGTTTGCATATGTGCAGCAATGATGGCTGAAAGAAAGCGATATCTGAAAAACTGCTTCATTGATAGAGGTGTTCGCACATGTAGACATGCTATGGTAGTTTGTTTTAGACCAATGGACATTATAATGAACGCTAATTTTACCAAATTCTTGATACTTGCAAAAAAGAAACTGGACGCCAGTGAGTCAAGCCCAGTAAATTTGGAAGTTTTAAATAGCTAGGGACAATTTTGCACAATACAAATGAATTTGCACATAAGTAATGAAATTGTAATGGCTGCTTTCCATATTAAGATTTACCTAATTGTTTTGTAAAAACGATGGACTGAATTAATGTTTATAACTTATTTTTTGGTACTATTTGAGAAAATTGTCCGAATAAGATTACTAAGAATTTTAGATTTATTTGTTATGTTATAAAGGGTGTGTATTAAAGATTGTTCTAATTGTAAGATTTTTATTAAGCATACAATAAAATTTTACTTACTTACTTACACCCCCAACCGTGCGGTGGCGGGTCTTCCGCCATCGGACCGCGATTTTCCCCCCGCCAAATTAGGATAGCGGGGGGAATCCGACCGCGACCGTGGCGGGCGCAAAGACCGCCCGTCATGGATCCGCTACAGGCAATCGGTCCGATTGCCTGGTGGAGCAGTCAGCATCCGTAAAATTGTGGCGGTGCCTAGCCGGCACCGTACGCCAAATTACAATGCTGCATCCCCGCCAGCCGGTGTATGGTGGTGGAGCTGCCATTCACAGGCTGGCGGGGATTGCTTTTGGGGGCCCGTTGCGAGCCCCCCTGTGGTGGAGGTGGGGGGTGCACTGAGGGGGTACCCATGATACCCCCCTACATTTCCCTGCACAAAGTGGCAGGCACCGCATGGTGCCTGCCACATAGTGCAGGGAAATGAAAACTGTGCATCTTTAACATTGCGGCGGGTGCTGCAGCTACAGCACCCGCTGCAATGTTAAAGATGGTAGATGCAACCGCCATGGTGGCGGTGACATCGTAATACCACCGGTGGGACAGCCGCCTTGTAGGTGGGCGTTCCCACTCCCCGACACGATGGCCGACGGACTGAAGTCCGTCCGCCATCATAATCACCCCCTTAGTATCGTTAAGTGTTGCCTACAGTACCATGAATCTTTGCCTCCGAGCGCTTAAGAAATACATCAGCATCACATAACACTCATTTCCCACACAATTAGAGTGAATTATCTAGTTAAAAGGAGATAGGCAGATTTTCTTTTGCAAAGAGAGGCCCACTGGCTCCTCTCCCACTGAATGTGTCAGGTAAAAAATAGCCATCCCTTTCACTAAAATTAGATGATGCCACCATTGCCAGTCTCTCTGATTCCTGCGAAATTACAACAGTCTTTCTAAAACGGAAGGGTGAACATTCGATGCTCCTTCTCGGTGCAGAGACAGAATATTGAGTACAAAATATCGAGTTGCACAAATATCGAGTCATTAATATCGTGGGTCAGATATATCGACTGCAAGAATATCGTGGTCTGGTCAAGAATATCGACTTAAGGTAAGTAATATCGATTTTATAAATATCGAAGTGCTTAATATCGTTTGCAAAAATATAGTTAAAAATATCGATTTTGTATTATTGTTATGTATGTTAGTATATATTTTATATGTATATGATGTATGTTTTTTTGTATAAGAATTGTTTGTATTTTTAATATATGAGTTACATTTTTATTAGTTATTAATTTTTATTTATTTGAATTTTGCGCTTTTAGATCCATAGCGGGTTGTGGGTTTATAGGGGAATAGGGTGGGAAGTAATTTAATTATATTAAATTTATTGATTAAATTTTATTTATTAATATTTGGTTAATTGAGATGTTATAGTGTTAAATGTGTAAAGCAATTTATTATCAATTAATTAATAATTGGTTATTGATTAATTTTCATTAATTAATTAGTAATTAATTATGGTAATTGTGTAATTAATTTTAGGTGTGTGTTGTGGTGTTTATAGGTGTAAAGGGTGGGAAGTAATTTAGTTTGAATTTATGAATGAATAATTGGTTATTTAATTTTAATTAATTAATTGGTTATTAATTTTGGTAATTTTGTAGTTCATTTTAGGTGTGTGTTGTGGTGTTTATAGGTGTAAAGGGTGGGAAGTAATTTATTTTGAAATTGATGAATTGATAATTGGTTGTTAATTATTTTTAATAAATTAATTGGTAATTAATTATGGTAATTGTGTAATTAATTTTAGGTGTGTGTTGTGGTTTTTATGGGAGTAAATGGTGGGAAGTAATTTGTGTTTAGTTAATTATGTATAGTTGTTAATTAATGTTAATTATTTGATATTTATTTTGGGTAATTGGTTATTTTTTTGTGTGTTGTTTTTACTTTTAAAGGGGTAAAGGGTGGGTTTTTAATACATTTTATTTATTTAATTATTAGGTGTTATTAGTAATAGTTTTTAATTAAAAAAATTATTTTTAATTGTGTTTATTATTTTATAGTTTAATTTAGGTGTGTGTTGTGGATATTATAGTGTTAAAGTGTGTGTAGTCAATTAACGTTTATTCGTTTTTTTAATGAATAATATTTGTTTAATTTATTATTAATTATGTTAATTATATAAATACATTTAATTAAAAATGTTGAGTGTTTAGTTATTGGTGTGGTGTTATAGGGTAGGAAATAAAATAAATACATTTATGTTTTAATTAATATTTTTGTTTGTAAATATTTTCTAGTTTAAAAGAATTATTTTTTTGTAAATTCATTTATTATTTTATTTTATATAATATTTGTAGATTTTTGTTATATGTAATTGGTATTATAGTATGTGTTCTTTCTATATGTTTAATACTTTTTTTTTTTTTTTTAAATGTTTAAAAAAAACTTTTGCATTTAAAAAAAAAATATATATATATATATTAAAAAAATGTTTTATATATATATATTTTTCTAAGTGTTTGAGTGTGAATAGTATTTTTTTCCACTATCCAAAACTTTCCCTACTGTTGCATTCACTGCAGTGGGAATAGTAATATTTACCCCTCTACTATCCAGCACTTTCCCTACTATTGCACTCACTGGAGTTGGAATAGTAATTTTTACCCCTCCTCTATCCAGCACTTTCCCTACTGTTGCACTCACTGGAGTGGAAATAGTAATTTTTATCTCTCCGCTATCCAGCAGTTTCCCTACTGTTGCACTCACTGGAGTTGGAATAGTATTTTTTACCTCTCTGCTATCCAACACTTTCCCTACTTTTGCACTCTCTGGAGTGAGAATAGTCATTTTTTCCCCTCCGCTATCCAACACTTTCCCTACTGTTGCACTCACTGGAGTGGGAATACATTCTTTTACCCCTCCGCTAGCCAACACTTATCCTACTGTTGCATTCAGTGGAGTGGGAATACTAATTTTTACCCCTCCGCTATCCAACATTTTCCCTACTGTTGCACTCTTTGGAGTGGGAATAGTAATGTTTACCCCTCCGCTATCCAACACTTATCCTACTGTTGCACTCAGTGGAGTGGGAATAGTAATTTTTACCCCTCCGCTAGCCAACCCTTTCCCTACTGTTGCTCTTACTGAAGTGGGAATAGTAAATTTTACCCCTCCGCTATCCAACACTTTCCCTACTGTTGCACTCACTGGAGTGGGAATAGTAATTTTTACCCCTCCGCTATCCAACACTTTCCCTACTGCTGCACTCACTGGAGTGGGAATAGTAATTTTTACCCCTCCGCTATCCAGCACTTTCCCTACTGTTGCACTCACTGGAGTTGGAATACATTCTTTTACCCCTCCGCTAGCCAACACTTATCCTACTGTTGAATTTAGAGGAGTGGGAATACTTATTTTTTTCCCTCCGCTATCCAACATTTTCCCTGCTGTTGCACTCTTTGGAGTGGGAATAGTAATTTTTGCCCCTCCGCTATCCAACACTTTCCCTACTGTTGCTCTCACTGGAGTGGGAATAGCAATTTTTACCTCTCCACTATCCAACAGTTATCCTACTGTTGCTTTTACTGGAGTGGGAATAGTAATTTTACCCCTCCGTTATCCAACACTTTCCGTACTGTTGCACTCACTGAAGTGGGAATAGTAATTTTTACCCTTCCGCTATCCAACACTTTCCCTACTGTTGCACTCACAGGAGTTGGAATAGTAAATTTAATTATTTTGCGATGCAACACTTTTCTTACTGTTGCACTGATTGTATTGGGCAATTTAAGTTTAATTTTTTTTTCATAGTTTGATGTTTTAATTTATTCTAGAATTTTTTAAAATATATTTTTAAATATTTATATTTATATATTTTATTTTGATATAATTTTAAAGTTTTAAAATTAAAGTTAATAGTTTAAATAATTATTTTAAAGTAAATATATATATGTATAAATTATTATGTTTGTATGTTTATTTTTTTAAATTGTTTGTAATATTTTGTAAAAATGTATATTAAATGTAATTTATTTTGTTAAAATTAAAATTAATATTTAATATTTTTAATATGTATTATTTTATATATATATTTTAAATCGATATTTTTTACATCAATATTTTTGTACTTACCTGTGTAGGTATGGGAGTTGATATTTTTGTAGTCTATATTTTTTTCTCTCGGTATTTTGAACATCGATATTTTGAACATCGATCTTCTATCAGTGAATCCTCCTTCTCACATCAGAGCCTTTCTTTGTAGTCTCAATACATTTCACTGAAGCCCATCAAAGAACTTGCACGCTTGTTGCATTCATTGGAGTGAAAAATCAAAAAGCTGCAGACACTTGCTATGATTTTATCAGTAGTCTAACATAAGGAAGAGGTATATGCTCTCCAGAGCCATGCAGGGCCCATTTCCGTCCTAGCAGGTGAGCTAAGTTTATATTCCGAAAGCAAAGTCTTGAGTAGATCCCGTTTTTTGGGCCTATTCTTAGGGGCCTATTACGATGGCGGTCGGAAAACACCCGACCGCCATGGTAGCGGGAAAAGACTGCCTGCATGGGCCGCGACATCACCGTCGGTCGAATTACGATGACCCGCGGTCGAAATCCGACTGCGGCGGTCGGATCGCGGGCCTTAACATTGCGGCGGTTGCTGCTACCCGCAGCACCGCCGCGATGTCCAAAGGAGCATGTCCTGCATTTCCCTGCACTGCGTGGAAGGCACTGCACAGTGCCTGCCACCTGGTACAGGGAAATGTAGGGGGGGGCATGGGTACCCCCCCAGTGCACCCACACCCCCCCAAAACATTGGGGGCCCGCAACGGGCCCCCGGAAGACAATCTCCACATGCCTTTCCATGGCGGTTTGACCGCTGAGTAAAGGCTGGCTACCGCCAGCATCATAATCGTGCCGGCGGAGCCTGCTCTGCACCACCACCATTATCCCGGTTCTGCTCCGTCCGCCAGGCAGGAGTGCGGATGGCAACCGTCGGTCACCACCGCCATCCTAATTTGACCAGCGGTTTTCTTGGTCGCGATCGTGGGCGGATTGCCACCGCCAGTCCGGCGGGCGCCACCGCCGGCCCGGTGGTGGACATCCGACCGCCATCGTAATAGACCCCTTAGTTTGGGAACTTTCCTGCTTTTGCTATTTTGATGCACTCACTGTGGTGCCTACTACGTTGTTGGGTGGAAGGCCATCCGACAGCTTGTCAGTGACGGTCCGGCCAACATCTGCTGCTGCAGTCCGACCACTGCATTACGATGCATGCGGTCGTAGGCAGAAGGCAGAGCGACTGACCGACACTGTCCGACAGGCACAAGGAGCCCGTCGGATGGACAGTAATCCCTACAAATGGGGTGGTACCATCTCAGGCAATTCCATAGGGATTACGTTTACAATGTCCCTTTCCCACTGCCTTTCTATGGTGGTCCGACCGCCATAGAAAGGCAGGCAGAAAGGGACTTTGGGGGCCCCTAGTAGGGCTCTCGTCCCCCCTGTGCCTCCGCTATGGGGCCTAGCAGTCACCTGTGGTCCCCCCTGAAACATCCATGCATCATATGGCAGTCACCGCATGGTGCCTGCAACACAGTGGATGGTTGTTTCAAAAGTGTACTTTTCCTCTTGTGGCTTGTGCTGCGGCCAGCAGCACATGCCACAATAGGAAAGATGCACTTTCCGACCACCATGAAGGCGATTGCATCATTATTAGGGAAGCGGTACCTCTGATTCCTAGTCGGGTGGTCCGTTTCCGAAACGATGCCGGTCGGACGCTCGCCCGACTGGTATCGTAATGATGCTCTTAGTTTTCCTCTGCATACTGCAATATTTCCTAGTGAGTGCTATTTTGTGCTCGTAACATTAGATTATTGTTTGCAGGGGGTGTGAGCAACTTGAAATATTAATCACAATCCTTGTCAGGGTTAACCATAAAAGTCACTAAATAAACATGTGCTTAACCCTCTGGTAGTTTGGCACAAAAGCAGTCAGGCATAGCTTAGAGGCAATGTGTAAACCATTTATGCAGTACTCAAACTAAAATGAAAACACAACACAAGAATGATCCCAAATCAGATTATAAAAGTAAAGTAAATTTTAATAAATAATATGACACAAAAACAACATAAATCTAATAATTACAACGTGGTTATTTTATTTTAAAGTTTAAGGTTAGAAAATAGCACCAACTGCAGGTATCAGTGGCGCCGGACTGGACAAAGTCACAAGTTCAAGCCGACCACAATGGAGGACATTACGGTTACTGGACCAAGTGCGGCCCACTGGGATTTGTACCTTCTGTCCTTGGTCCTTCGCCGGATCTTTGCCGTGCTGCCTCAGATCCGGCGAAGCTGCTGATCAGGAGCTGCGCGGTGCTGTGATGTGAGGCTCTCTGTTGCTCTGTATCAGATCCAGTGAAGCCGCCGATCAGAATCTGCGTGGTGCTGCGATGTGAGGCCCTGCGTTGTTCTGCCCCACTCTGTGTCAGATCCTGTGATACCTTCAGTTAGACAGAGAGAAGTACACTCAGACTTCAAGCAAGGGTCCATGACCTTTAAGACAGCACCTGAGGGTTAGGACTCACTCCCTCAGAGGCCAGCAGCGATTACCGGGTCAGGTCCAGAAAGGTCTGGTCAGCTGGAAAGCAGGAAAGGCCCCTGGAACCCTGTTGTATCCCTGTAGCTCAAATAGGAGGTCAGCCAACTGACCCTTGGAGTTACGTCTGGGTTCAAGGTAAGCAGGTTCAATTTTCCTTCTTCAGACAGCAGGGCAGTCCTTCTTCTGAATCTTCTCAAGTCCAGGCGTGTTCTGATTTCAGGTTCTGCGGATACCATTTTTATGGCCACTGCCAGCTTGAGGGTGGAGGCACCCTTTTGTATAACTCTAAAACTGGTACTGGTCACTTCTCCCTTTCCCCTAGTTCTGACTCTAGAATGACTAGTGAAACAAGAGACAGGCAGGCCCTGGTGTGAGCAGCATCTGCCAGTGATAGGGTAGGCTACTTCTGAAGCCAGGAGGGGCTGAGTACAGCACCCAGTTTATCCTTTGAAGTGCAATCTGGGCAGGGGCGCAGCTCCTCCAAGATATCCTGCCAGGTAGATCCTCACCTCTCTACACCCAGGGGTATATTTATGAGCCCCTTGCGCTGTCAGATGCTCCGGTGGCGCAAACTACAAAATCATATTTATGAGTTCAAACAAAGCCACTTTGCGTGGCTTTGAATAGCCTCATGGATATGGTGTACGCAAGGCAGGACAAATTGCTGCGTTGCCTTACTCTGCGCCAGGGAGGTGCTCCATGGGCATTGCAGTGGGTGTTCCCACGCAACACCCATGGATTTTGATCCTTCCCCAGATTTACAAAACCCTGTAAACCTGAGGATGTGCCAAAACCTTACGATTCCCATGGGGAGGCTCAACGAGGAGAAATAACTATCTCTCCTAGTATTTTCTCTTTCCATGTGTGCTGCATTATGCAGCACACATGGAAAGAGGAAAAAGCCTGCCAAGATTGTTTTTCTGCAGGAGGTGTCCCTTCCTGCACAAAAACAATCCTGCCAACAACATAGGACCCTTGCTGGTGCAAGGGTGGCTGCATTGGCGCTGGGCTACCAAAATAGCATCATGGCAGGGGGAAAGGACAGGAATGCATTCCTGCCCTTTCACTTTGACTTAGGAAAGCACAGCAAGGTGACTTGTTGCACTGCCTATGCCAAATCTCCTCTAAATGAGGCCCCCAGGCCCTTGTCCAGTGTCTGGTCCTAATACACATTTCCCTGTGGGGGCTCCATCAACAGTCCAAAGGCAGCTGTCTCCTCACAGGAAAGGCCCCAGAAACTTCAAGCAGGGAAATGCCAACTTTCTAAATGTGCAAAAGATATAGAAAAGCAGAATGCACTCCTTTCCTTAATGATTTCGTGCTGTAATTCAGTAATTGCGTGCGAACTGTTGCCGTGATCCGTCCCGAAGTCACGGAATGCAGATAAAGCAATCTAAAAAGGCACACATTTATTGCGCCAAACAGTCGCACTGCGACAAGTAGGATTTGATCCTCATAGTAAACATGTATATATGACGTACTCCAAGTTTAATCCAGTAGTGAACCAATGTTTCATCAGAAGTTTGTGCCAAAATTCATCCTTTATACATAGTCACCACGAAGACAGCGAGGTGACTATGTATAAAGGATGAATTTTGGCACAAACTTCTGATGAAACATTGGTTCACTACTGGATTAAACTTGGAGTACGTCATATATACATGTTTACTATGAGGATCAAATCCTACTTGTCACAGTGCGACTGTTTGGCGCAATAAATGTGTGCCTTTTTAGATAACTTTCTAAATGTGGCATTTCCAAAATAATAATTTTAAATCCGACTTCACTTTTAAAGAGGATTTTAAATTATGATTAAAATGAGTAGAAGTATCTCTATAGCTGTTACCAAACTGAATGTAACACTTATTACATGTAATAAAGTAAACCAGTGTTAACATATGGGAGGCCGGCCTTGCTACTTTGAAACACGACTGTGTTTTTTTTTCAATACCAGTACATGTACAATATATTCATGTCCT
This sequence comes from Calotriton arnoldi, assembly GCA_963921515.1. NCBI lineage: Eukaryota > Metazoa > Chordata > Amphibia > Caudata > Salamandridae > Calotriton > Calotriton arnoldi. The sequence goes on along the minus strand of CAWUFW010000148.1, from coordinate 911,149 downwards.
ACATTTTAAATACCATGCACCTTGCCATATGAGCTGTAAGGGCTTACCTTGGGGTGACATATAAGTAATAAAAAGAAAGATTTAGGCCCCTGCAAAAGGTTTATTTTGCCAGCTCAAAATGCTAGTTTAAATCTAAACACACAGGTTGCAAGGTCAAGCCTGTAGACATGTTTTGCAGTGCTGCTCTTTTGGATGGCACAATGAGTGCTGCAGCCCACTTGTAGAAGCTAATTTACAGGCCCTAGGTACACTTAGTACCATATACTAGGGACTGATAGGTAAATTACTATGCCAATAAGGTGTATGCCAAATATAACATGTTTAGAAGGGAACCACAAGCACTTTATCAAAGATTAGCAGGAGTAAAGTGCAGAGATTCCTAATGCCAACAAAATCAGGTTTAGCTACAGAAGGAAAACATCTGGAGTGATCCTGCAGAAAGGGCAAACTTCCAACAGTGCTGAAAATTGATAAAGTGTTTTTTCTCACAAGTTTACTTTAAAATAATTGTCCTTGCAAATTTGAAACCAAATGGATGATGGCAAAAATTGTACTCACAACAACTTAAAATGGGTATGAAAGTATCAATATTAATTTGCAAACCTACAATCATAGACACTTTGGGGCCGATTCCGATTCGGGTCGGAAATCTCTCCGACCGAGCCGGACCCGGAGAGATTTCCGACCGAATCGGACCCGTGCAGCCCGACCGAACGAGTACGATGCGCACGTATCCCATCGGACTCGAGTCGGTCGGACTCCCATTGAAGTCAATGGGAGCCGGTCGTACAACGCGTACGCGGGCTCCCATTGACTCAATGGGTGCGAGGCGGACAAGGGCACCCCCTACAGCGGGTACGGGGCGAAGCGACTCGCGCCGTACACGCACAGGTAGGGGGGACCCATGGGTCCCCCCTGTGTGCGACTCGCGTGGCTACGCATACAGGGGGGTCCGACACGGACCCCCGAAGTACGGCTCCGACTGCTCTTTTGAGCCGGAGTGCGCGGCTCGGTCGGACTGCTCGCGGCGCGCATTGTACTTACCCAGCCGGGGAACGTCTCCATTGCGCGGTGCGAGTCGAGTCCGAACGAGTCGGTCGGTGCGGTTAGACCCGGGAACGAGTCGGTCGGAGCGGTCGGGACGCCCGGACGAGTCGGTCGGCGATTTCGCATCGTACTCGCTCACCCGGACGCGCGTATGTATCGGTCGGGAAATAGGGCTCCGAATCGGATCCGGTTAAGCCGAATCCGATTCGGAGCCCTACCGGCCGAGATCGGAATCGGCCCCCAAGTGACCAGCAGGTCATAATCACAGTATTTGTGAGAATTATACATAGGCTGCAAGTGAAAAACCTTGTTTCTTTGAATACACCTACTCCTGCAGTTACTGCTGATGTGAGGGCAGCCACACTTTTACACTTCAGTTAGATAACCCTGTTACTCTCTTTAGGCACTTGTCTCCAAAGAGCAAAGCCAAGCAGTGAAGGCTTACTCTGACAGTAGGTTGGTGTTAGAAACCCAAATACAGTACAGCTCTGTCAACAATGCACAATAAACTCAATGTCCAGCCAGTTTTAAACATTTAAAGAACAACAAATCACATTTTCTTTATTTATAAATAAGCAAAAAAGCATGTAAAATGATTTATGGCACATAAAGACATCCAGTATTTAATTCTTTCAAACACATTTATAATGTTTACAACCTAGGGGCTCGATATTCCACACTGGCCCTAGTGCCAACTTTGGGATCTTTGGGTCTCTGATCTTCTTTTACCAATACTTTTTAATTAGTCTCTGATTCTTGAGAAAAAGGGGCGGAAGTGCCTGACAAAAATAATACAACATAGAAACCTTGCTATATAAGTCTGCCCATCTCGTTCAGTGACTTTGGCTTTGGTGCAAGACTGGCCTGCTCAATTTGTGAAAGCTTAAACTACTGAGATTCAAGCCATAAAAAAAGTAAAAATTCTCTGAACTCAAAAATCTACTTCCAAAAAACTTAAGGGTCAGACCTAAAGCAGTCAACAACGCTGTTCAGGGTTCCTTCAGAGCTTTGGTCCTAATCAGTGGTAATCAAACATTTACGTGTTAGGTCGGTATTGAAAGAAACAGTGTCACAACTGGTCTTTAGGTTTCATCTAAGAGAGCACGCATGTGCTGTTGCTTGCTAGAGATTTTGTTTACTACAAGTGGTTTGGAGCCCCCCCACCATTGCCTATCAATCGTTGACTTCATTGCTACTCTTAGTTGCTGCCTTCAAATTGGTCAGCCCATGTCATCTTCACTGCTTCTTTTTTCGTATGGAGCATAGACCAAGTACTGGTTGATTCATTTTGATTAGTGTCCTTCACGGCTCGCACTGTCATTGGGGTACTGTTAATGAGCAGAAGATTTATTCATTTTAATCCTATGCAGCACCAGGAGGCAACTGTCTGCTTGGTTTCAACAATAACAATCCATAAAAAACATGGAATACACACAGATCTCTTTCTACACATAGAATGACTGAAATGACAGATAACCACATCATCTTCCCTCTTAACACATTAGATAAATTAACATTTGAAACACCAAATACAATATTTGAAGTAAAAAATGCAAACAAAACAGAAAGAAAAACAATATCAATTTAAGGCAACAAATACAAAAAAGCTTAATTAATATACACTAATATACTTTGATGCATAACATAGACAGCAGAATAATAATGGATTGTACAACACATCTTGTGGCAAACATATTACCACATATACCTTCTAACCTGTAATAAAATAATTGTTGTAACTATGAAACTGGAAATATATAAATCCGATCCAGACATTTCGCAGGGACTATTCAGATCGAATCACGAAACCTAGCCGGTTTCCTGACTTCCCTTCTCGGGTCAATAGGATTTAGAGATATTTTCCCGTCTGAACTTTGTGCATTATCTAAAACCTTAGTTGAACAATTTTTCTCTTATCGAACCAAAACTTCTTTGCTATTGACTTATACTACTTCAGAGAGATTCCACCATTCGTCTCCTCTCACTCTAACTGAGTGACCACTAACAGCTTTCACCTTTACTGGCTCTTTGAACTTCTATTGACCTTTTGGTACATGAGAAGGTTCTTTTATGTGGACCCAATCTCTCTTAAGGATTTTGTTATCACGCATGCCCACACCATGTTTTACATCAAACCACTGTTTCATTTTCTTTTGTACTACTTCTACTTTCAGATGGATGCTCTTATCCATATTTCTTTCATGGAAAGAACCAGACTGACATTCCTTCAACCATGCTGGAAACATTTCACTTGCAGGCAAACAACCTCTCATGATCTCAAATGGTGTCTTTGCCATCACCACTTTAGGACTTGTTCGATGAGCAAACAACATGTCACCCCCTGCCAAACTCACCCCAATACGGTTCCTTACAGACCAATACGGTTCCTTACACCATTGGATACATTTGACTAATGCCCTATTCATTTTCTACTAAGCCATTTGCCGAAGGGTGATATAGAGCAATACGTTTTTTGTTTTATACCAGATTTAATCAGAAAATCCTTCATCTACCTTGAGACAAATTGAACTCCTTTGACAGAGGCTAACTCTTGGGAACCCTTCTCTTAAAAATAATATGTTGAAGAATGATATCGCAGTACTAGTATTTGGTTCCTACACAAATTCCATCTCCCACCACTTACTGTAGTAATCAACTAAAACCAGAACATATCTGAGCCTGAGAGGCAACGTATTGAACGGTCCAACAAAATCCACTGCAATCTGGGCCATGGTCTTTCAGGGAATTCGATAGGATGCAGTGGTGGGGTAACAGTTTTCAAAGCTTTATTACTCATCGAACAAATAACACACTCTTTCACCATTTGTACTGTGTTGTTATCCATACTAGGCCACCAATACACTGAACGTATTCTTCTTTTGGTGACAGCCTGCCCCAAATGACCCTCATGCCCAGCCTGAATAATCTTTCTTCTGAGCAAAGCAGGTGGTATGAATTTGTCTCCCCTCAATATTATGTTCTCCTTCTCTAACGTCAACTCATCAGTTATCTTGAGGTAAGGTTGCACACTTGATGGTAATGAACTTTCTTTTGGCCACCCTTCAACAAAAAACTCACAAACCATTTTCAGAACCTCATCCTTTCCCAAACAATCCATCCATTCAGCTTGATCAAAAATGCCTCCCATGCATAAATCAACAGCCGCAATAAGACATTCTTTGTCCTCATCCTCTGGGTTACATCTTTCAGATACAAAAAGTTAGAGAGTTACCCAGGTAAGACCAAAAGGGACCGGGTCAGTTCACACTAGTGAAAAACAAAATTCCCTTCTGTGTCGTAGTATATTTCTAATACGGAAATCTATATTAGTTTGCACTGAACCAACAGTAATAGAATTTTAATTCTTATTTAATATCACACAACGTAATTCATTTTGCCCACTATTGACTTTATTTATCACTTTATCAATCAGAGCAACAGAATGAGACCTCAACAGATAATCTGTTCTAATATTCTTTCTGCCTGGAATGTATTCAATATCAAAATCGTATTGCAGGAGTTTTGCATAGAATCTGGCAATTTCTGGGTGTCAAATCCCTGATAACACCCCCACCCAGAGTATCAACCAGTGGTTTATGATCTGTCAAAATCACAAATTTTCTGCCCCAAACAAAACACTTGAAATGCTCAACTGCCCAACAGCAAGCATGAAGTTCTTTTTCAATCACAAAAAGTTTTTTCTCATTATCTCGAGGACCCTGAAGGCAAATCCCACAGTTCTCTCAACATGGTGAACTACTTGATACACAGTTGCCCCTAAGCCACTGTTACTAGTGCCAACAGTGATTAGATACTGACTAGATGAATCATACGGTGCCGAAACTTTTTCAGGCCCTGTCTCTTCTTTCAGTTGGACAAAATCCACCTAGCATCTTTCATCCCATTTAAAGACTTTGTTTTTCTTGAGTAATTCCCTCAAACGTTCGGTCTAGCTGGCAAAATCGTTGATAAATTTGGCATAAAATTTGAAAACACCCAGAAAAGATGACACCTGTTCTTTATTGCTGGGTATAGGAGCCTTCAAAATAGCTTCTTCTAAACCTGGGAGTGGTTCTACCCTTTGAAGTGAAAAGACATGGCCCAAATTCTCAATCCTGGATTTAGCAAACTCACACTTCTTGACATTTGCTACAACACCTGCCTATTCCAACCTTTCTAATACTTTATGCATCATTTCATTGTGTTCCTGAATGTCCCTGGATGCTACCAGTATGTCATTTTGAAAGATAACTACACCACTGATGCCTTACGTACAGGCTCCATGTTGCGTTGGAGCACTGAAACAGCAGATGCTAAACTGAAAGGCATCCTTTCCAATTGGAAAGTGTCTACTGGAGAGATGAAAGCAGTGAGATGTCTGCAAGATTGTTCTAATTCCACCTGGTGGTAGGCGGACACTAAATCAATTTTACTAAACACACGAGCACCAGCAAAGCTAGTTTATATCATCTATCCATAGTAAGGGATGAGAATCTACCTGGATTTCTCTGTTCAAACTGCACTGGTCAATACAAACTCTCAAATCCCCTGTTTTTTTCCTGGCAATAAGCAAAGGGGATAACCAAAGTGAAGGTTCTATTGGCTCAATGACCCCTTCAATGCACGTTTTTTCAAGAATGTTTGCCAGCTCTTCTCTAATACTAAAGGGCACAATTCTCAACTTATGTTTTACAGGTACAGTATTCTTCTAAACCCTTATCTTGTGTTTGAACCCAACAATCCTTCCCAGTCTCTCTTCAAAACTTCAGGGAACTTTTCAAACCAAACATTGTTCGTGTTAGTGTAATTCTCTCTTACTAACAATACTTGAACTTCCTTACCCAGCCTTATAGTCAACCTAAAAAGCCCTAGGATATTGAGTCCCTACTTTGCGACATAGACCTTTCCATGGACACCCTTCTCTTTAAATTGCAACGTGGTTTAAAAATATCCAATTAAATCAATCTTTTTACCATCATACGGCATCGGATACCTGTCTGGAGCTAAAAGCTCTTTATTATTCCATGTATACCTGAATAACACTTCTGAGATGATGGTCATCTCGGCTCCTGAATCAACTAATAATTTCAACATCTTTCCATCCACACAAAAATCCATGTACAGATCCCTACATTCAAATTTATCTACATCTCGTATTACTAATACTAAATCTTTTGGTTTTTTTCGAGACCATCAAATGTACCATCGCTGGACTCACACTCAAATACGGCAGTCACCCTGCTTTTCTTTGATTGACACACTTTAACAAAAGTACCTCACTTTGCCACAACTTTTGCACGCAGCATTTCTTGAAGGACAAGGACACCCCATAGAAGAATGTTGCTGGAAACCACACCCAAAACAAATGGTTTTTTTTGTCTTGAAAAACTGATTTTTATCCCCTATTGTTATTTATTTTTGTATTTTTTTGAAATGTCAACTTATTATTACTCTGTCCGATGGCATTGTTATCTGACACTACATGCACCCCATCATTTTTTCGTTAACCAACTCTCTTGATGCCTTATGAGATATCTCAATACTTTTCACTATGGCAATTGTTTAAGCTAAAGATGGATTCTAAAATGTAAGTAGTTTTTCCTGTACCTTCTGATCTCTGATTAGTTGACCTGTGAAATCCTCAAATTCGTAATCAGCAGCTAGAATGTGTAAAACTGCTACGTATGAGTCTATCGACTCCTCCTGGTGCTCCTCCCTTATAAAAAACATATGTCTGTTGACAATGACGCTTGGGTGTACATCAGATTACTTCTCTAATTTTTTAACTGCTTCTTGATACTCATCCAGTTCTACCTCCTCATCTGACCCTTTTTGCAATGCAGGAAGATGTTCATAGATCGTTTTCCCCTCAAAACCCAAATTGTGCTCCACCAGGGACCTTTTCTTTTCAGGGCACTATCTACTTCTTAAAAGCCTAAACCACGGTTTCCTTTTGATAGGAGGTTCACCTGGAGCTTGCAAGAAAGAGGTGGTGGTGGATTCATTGACTCATTAGTAGTACAATGTTACACTACCTATACTCAGGGCCACCGGAATTATGCGATTGTGTGACCACTGCATATTTCCCCATAATTATAGATTTGCCGCATTTGCTACATAATCAATCAGATTCCGCATCATCTACAGATATTTTTTTTTAAATGTTGGGGCCTAATTTATGAGGCCCATTGCGCCACCAGAACATCACTTTTTGTGACGTTCCGTGGCGCAGCAGCCTGCTTCATATTTATGAGGCAGCACTAAGCCACTTTTTTTTGCTTAATGCTGCCTCGTAAATATTGTTCCCTCTAAGCAGCTTTCTGCGTTAAAGGGTCATGAAATGGGTGTTGCTGGGGGTGTTCCCAGCCACATCCATGGCTTTTTGACACTACCCCAGATTTACAAGAAATTGTAACTCTGAGGCAGCGCCAAAAACCTGCGCATTCCTGACCTTTAGTTTTACCATAGGGCAGCCCAGCAGGAAGGCCTGTGGCGCTGCCCTGTAGCAAAACCTCATAAATGAGTCCCGTTGTTTCTAGCTCAAATGGTTCAAAAGTTACTAAAAATGCAGCAGCACCTGTTGCTGCGCACTGGAAGGCCTTTTACACAGCTGGAATGGTAACCTTTCTGTTGCTTATTGCTTATTGCTTATTGTGGGATTTGCAGTCCAAACTCTGTAGTTTTTCCCTCTCATTCCCTGTGACTATCAGTTTTTTCCCTCCAAATGTCTCCTTTGCTCTGTGCTAAGATATGTATATTAAGCAGTGCACCCCAGCGATCATCTTGTGTTAACAAGTCAGTGAAACCAGCCCCCCCTTCCCTCCTGAGACAGCAGTAATGTGCTGTAAGCTGTTTAAACTGTGTTTAATAGGGACTGTGCACTTCGTTTTTTGGCCAGGAGAGGGAGTAAAGTTTTATACAAATAGTGTTGTTAGAGGACAAGTTTGTTAGGGCCTTACCTGCAGAAGTCCAAAGTGTGGATTGAGCCTGTCTGTCTCCTAGGAGATTTTTGAATAGAGGAGCAGCTTCCAACTCCCTGGCCAGCAAACCTTGTCTGAGGTAGCTGGGACCTTATATAGTCTGATATTGTTTGGTACATGTGTACACTGATTGGTGGTTGTATCTGATGTTTCTATTGGATTAGGGTTAGTGTCCTCATTGGTTGGGTATTTGAGGGTTCTGATTGGTTTCTGAATCTGTGATTCAATCAATATAGGGTTGGGACTAGGGCTAGGGTTAGTATTTCTATTGGAAGTAGGGACTAGGGCTTCCTGTGTTATTGGTTGTTGGGACTAGGGTGGGACTAGGGCTAGGGTAAGGCCTTTAATTGGAAGTAGCGATTAGGGCTTCTGGTGTTATTGGTTGCTGGACTAGGTGTGGGGCTAAGAGTAGAGTTAGGCTTTCTATTGGAAGTAGGGAATAGGGCTTCCTGTGCCATTGGTTGCTTGGACTAGGGTTGAGACTACTGGTAGGGCTAGGGCCTCTATTGGACGTAGAGATCAAGGGTTTTTGAAACTGATTGGGTGCTTGGACTAGGACTAAGATTGGCTGTAAGGTCCTCGTCTCCTATTGGTTCTAGATTTTAGGGCTAGTGCTGTGATTGGATATTGTTAAGGCTAGGGTTCCCATTGGCTGAAGGGGTCACCTGACTACTATGGCTATAAACGGCCAAGGCTTAGGGCGTCTCAGCTAAGGGTGGAGAGGACAAGGGTGAGTGCCTGTTTGAGCCTGTTCGAAACTGGTCGGGACCAGGGTCAGGAATGCTGCCCATTTTCCCATTCATTAATACCCACCCTATGTATTTGTCCCTCTGTACATAAGCATTGATTTTCACTATAGATATGTGCCTATCTTCGTGTATTGCTTTGTATAAACATGTACAATAATTATGTTGTTATAAAAACAAAAGAAAAAAAAATCTTCTTTGGTCTACATGTACTTGCTTCCATTGGGCATCTATGTACCTCCATGTACTTGGACCTGTGTGTCTGTTACTTTTCTCCTGAAAAAGCATATCTAATGCACTACCCTATTTCTCATCCGCTACCTCTATCAATATCTTTAATCTGCATATACTTACCTCATTTATGCATCTATATACTTTCAATGTACTTATGGATCTATATATTTATCACTTTCTTCTAATTTAGCATTTCCAATGCACTACCCTATTTCTCAGCCTATACTTCCCTCAATATATCTTCTAGCCCAACTTTCTGACTCATCTCAAACTTCTTTCTACTACTCTTTCCAATTCACTACCCTATCTCACCCTATACATCTATCATTATATCCTCTACACCCACTCTCTCATTTATCCCAAACGCCATATCACTACTATGTTCCCCAAAATAACCCTTTCTTGACTCTCTCCTACTCTACCCCTCCTTGCATCTTCTGACACCTCCTTTACTGTACCAATCCCCCAAAACAAACCTTTCTAAACTCTTCCCTCTGACTCTTCCCCTCCAAAAACCCTTTTTACTCATCCAAAAGCCTCCTCCTACTGCTATGACCTAAAAAAGAAATCCTTCACTCTTCTATCCCTCCACTATCCTTTTCAATCAAAATAACAGACTAGCATGTTCACTTCTCTAATTCCATATTCCACTATACTAATTCACCACTAATTCTTTATGGGTTCCAGAGTAGCGTGCTACTCGCCAACAAAGCGTTTTAACACCTCATCAGGGTTACAAGCGCTATATAAATGCAAACCTTTTTTCCTTTTTTACCCCTCCCTAACCCTTCTCAATCCAAATAACTGACTAACATATCCACCACTCAAATTACTTCATATTTCACTATACTAATTTTCAACACTAATCCTTTATGGGTTCCGGAGAAGCCTGCTACTCGCCAGAAAAGCGCTTCAACACCCCATCAGGGGTAACAGGCGCTATATGAATGCAAACCTTTCTTTCCCTTCTATCCCTCCGCTATCCTTCTCACTCCAAATAACTGACTAATATCCACCACTCAAATTACTTTCATATTTCACCATACTAATTCACCACTAATCCTTTATGGGTTTCCGGAGTAGCGTGCTACTCGCCCAAAAAAAAAGCGATTCAACACCCCATCAGGGGTTAGAAGCGCTATATAAATACAAACCTTCTTTCCTCTTCTATCCTTCTGCTATCCTTCCGAATCCAAATAACTGACTAACATATCCACCACTTAAAATTTACTTGCATGTTTCACTATACTAATTCAACACTAATCCTCTATGGGTCCCGGAGTAGCGTGCTACTCGCCGAAAAAGCGCTTCGACGCCTCGTCAGGGGTAGTAAGCGCTATACAAATGCAATTACAATACAATACAATACAATATTTGAGTGTTAAACTGGTACTAATGAGGTGCAACTTATGCCCAGACAGTGTTTCCAAGTTTAAAAATGGCGAAATAATGAAGTAATAATTTTACAAAATGTGCCGTATTACGCTGCATAATTTGACTTATCTTGCTGCATAATTTACTCAACCCTGCCACATAATTTGGGCCTCTCCGGTCACATAATTCCAGTGGCCCTGCTTATACCTCAACTCAATGAACTGTAATGCAGAGTTTGAAACTGCAACTGCAGTCCCTTAAATATGACCACATATCAGTACACAATATTTTAAATAATAAATGTGAACCTCCAGTGCAACCTACATATAACCACGCACACTCTATATGTAAGAATTATTACACAACATTTCCTGTTTCAAATCACACGTTGACATGTCTGTGCATCACTGCTTCATATGTGGTAGCCAAAGTCAAATAGATGTAGAAGTAGAAGTAGTGTGCGTATCACTCATGTAAATTGGAGCAAAGGATAAAAGAGAAGATGTTACAAAGTCAAAGTGACATGCAGTTTTTTTTAAACAAATGAATAGATGTAGTGTGAGTATCACTGATATAACTTCCAGCAATAAATGAAAGTTAAAGTCTTGATTAGGGTAAGTGTGCGTGTCACTCAGTCGCGGCTGGGGTCGGGGCAAAGTGGCGGGGCAGAGGGAGGTGGGGTACAAAACAAACAAAAAAACTTACTTGAATCCCGCCGCATTGCCGCTCCACTGCAGGCACAGGCTCCCAGACTGCTCTAGGGCCAATTCTGATGCTGCTCTCACAGCATGAGAGCAGAGTCAGGATTGGCCTGAGTGCCCTCGATTTGTCTCCGAGGGAGACTAGGAGCCCGTGCCTACTGTCTCCAACCCGGCAACACAGCTCAGGTTGGAGACAGCTTCAGTGCGCATGACGGTTTGGCCAGTAGGAGAAAAATAAAACTAAATAAACATGGTATATTATTGTTTTATTCTTCAAGTTTTGCAGCTGCTGCTGCTGTGGGGGACCATGCTCCTCTGCCATAGCAGAGAGCCATAACTGGTGTCACTGCTTGGCAAATGCTGCCACCAACACATCAACCACAAAGTTCATGGGACTCCCACCAAAAAAGAAATGTAGTTTGAAGCGAGTGTGCATGTCACTGAATGACAGGGCACTGCCAAAAACACGCCTAATGGACAGTTCAGAAGAACATATCAAAGTGTGCATATCACTGATTGGCAGGTGTATGCCATATGCACTCAGTCAAATGTGAGTCGTAAAAGCGAGTGTGCATGTCACTAATTTGCAGGAAACAGCACGCAGTGAGCTGACCAATTAAGAATGGGCTCTGCCCCCATAGAAAGTCATGTGACAACACGTGACAATTCAGCACTAGCCATGAAGAAGAACAGTAGTGCAGCACTAGCACAACAGTGCGTGAAAGATGTAATAAGGTATGCCTCACACCTCAACAGTGGCACGCAGCGCGTGAGGAATCCAATAAGATAAACGTGGGCTCCTTGCACTGACACGCCGGAATGCATAGAGTCAACTGTTAGAAAAGAGAGGGCGGCTGTGGGGCTCCTTGCACACTGTGGCTGCCCGCGGCGCATGCAGTGGGCCCTGTAAGAGGGCGGACCCATTAGTGCCGCATTAAGCACCTCCCCGCTCCCCGTTGCAGGGACCCCCTACTCTGGGAGTCCCTCCTACGCACGGCGCCTCTGTGGGGTCATTTCTGGTGCGCAGTGGGCTGGGACCAGGTACTTATACCTGCCCCCACCCACTGGCCACCCTCTTTGTCCCCCGCTGGACACACTGTCCGGCTGTGTCACGTCACGTTCCCGGGACGGAGTGGTGTTCATCATGGCCCGGTGAGTTTGTGAGAGAGGGCCTTTGGTCTCTGCTGTCCCTCGGCCGGTTGCTTGGCAGGCGAGGGATGGTGCATTCGGGGGGACAGTTGAGCAGGGGGGTGGCTCCCTGCCCCATCGGGTACAGGGGCTCCCATGTGTGTTTTGGCAGACGTGTTCAGGGTTTGGTATGTCGCCAGGACGTTTTGCACGGGGTGCACTGTCATTGTTCATGATGTGCACGGGTACCATGTCGGGCTGGGTATGAGTTGCGGGGAGGGGGGTTTTTCTAACGGATTTGAAGCAGTGACGCTGGACACACTGTCACCAACCGCAGGGTGGAGGTGGTGACTGGAGCCGAGAGTGCCCGTGACCCATGGCACTGAGCTGGGTGCCGCTGCGGCAGGTGCTCCCTAGCGGTGCGGCCCCCTGAGGTGCTGAGAGGTGGTCACCCCTCCCCCTCCAGGGCGCTCGAGTCATTTGCAGCGACTGGGGTTGGGAGAGGCGCGGCAGGCCTACAGACATGGATCCCGCTGGATTGTACGCGGGCTGGGGCCTAAGGGGCTCTTTGTCCCCTGCTGGACACATATGTTAAACACAGGCGCATGGGGGTTAAGGCACCCCAGCTGTTGTGGTGGGCAGGGGTTGGTCCTGTTTCCTACTCACTGACAGCCAGGCGTGGGGCCCCTGTTCCGTTGGAGCACGGTCTGTCCAGGGTGGAGTGGGATCTCGCTTCCATCTCGTCGGCCTGGGGGTATCTCACCCCTACCCTGCTCTTGCGCTGTCCGCATCCTTCGCCTTTCTGGTGGTGGAGCAGCCAGTCGTGGTCTAGCCAGTTATCTCTTGGTGCCAGGGCAGTTGCTGTCGCGCCTTCACATCCGGGCGGTTTGAGTGGATTATTGGCTGCTCCTCGGACATTGGGTGGGCGGGGCCTGCTGGTACTGCCCTGGACATTGTGGGGCACGCCTGGTCCAGCGTTGTAACGGGTAACGGAGAATGACGCGGCCCAGGAGCTGTGGCTCGAGAGCATGCTCTGTGCCTGGTGAAGCACCGGTCGTCACAGCGCGTGGCTTAAGAGGGGCAGCCTTGCGCGTCGCAATAGGATTCGTGGGATCGGCCCAGGTATGGCCTTCTTTGTGCTACTGCCAAGAGTGCGACGCGTTCTGTTCTGGTCAACTCACCCCCCCCCCCGCTTGAGAAAACGGGCAGCCTGCAGGTCGGGTGCCGCCAGGCGGGTGCCTCTGCATTTGTTGAATTTGCCTTGTCTTCGCGGCAGGCGGCGCACCCATTGTCATTGGTGAGGCTCCCATCTTACTCGCATAAATCCCGGCCTGGGTTTTTTAGGAAAAATAGTGATATGGGTTCGGGTCTCGGCATCAGCTCTCCACCCTGTGATTCTGAGCTGGTCACTTGGTCCCCTGCTGCTTTCGTAAAGGGTGGGGGTGTCTCTGTGAATAGGGCTGGTGCTTGTGGGCACCCCGGGGGGGGCGTTAGGGTTACACTACCATAGGTTCACAACAGCCGCAGCATCGTATGAGTATAGGGCGTGCTTGCAAACTGTGCCCCGGTGTTAAAACACAACAGACTACCTTACTTTGCTTTGAAGAGATGTCCCTTGATTAGAGGTTCTTGTGAAAAAGTGGATTATAAATGTAAATTCTATAAGTGCATTGCATATGTTCGCAATGGTTCGTATTTTAGAGGAGTTTCAAATGTGGCCCCACTGGCCTCCCGTGGCAAGGGGCTATGAGATCGAGACACATCTGGGGTGGCAGAAAGACATTTGCATGATCTCGCTTTTGAATTGATGTTTCAGGAAACCTGCAGCGCAGGTTGTCTGCATAGCCTTGCTTGACAATTACAATTTTCTGGCCGGGCCGATCAGTCGCGCCATTGGGCAATTGTCGGTGCTGCCATCATCGCGGGTTCGCCTCATGTGGGCTTGCTTCCTCCCCTCGTGACGACGCATGGGTTTTGCCACAAAGGTTTTTGGGAATTTCGTTGTCTTTGGGTATAGAGGCAACCATACATTACACTTTCTGAAATAATCCATTCCTACAACTTTCTATCTAGAGGTTTGTCAACCAGAGGCGGGCACACCCTGAATATTCTATAGCAGACTGATTACTCAGTAGCAGTTGCATCGCTAAGCAGTTGAGATCCAAACAATATTTTGTGTTAGGAGCATGGAGATGTGATTGTGTAGGACAAGGAAGGGAGGTGTGTAGATTCATTGAAAGTGTTTTATGTGATCAAGGGGTGGTGTTGACTGTTTGCAATATCTGAAGAGTAACTATGGACACCCAATCCCCCCTGTGTTCTTCCGACAAAGCCCAACTATGTTCTGTTAAAAATGCAACTCGACAAGATAGGGAACCAGAAATATGAATAGTAGTAATAACGTAGTTTTTCCACATAATGAAATTCAGGCCTGTTGTTGTGTGCATGCACAGTTTTCTGCTCAGATACGTTTAAAGCTCCTCCATGAACGGTAGGGAACTCATTGCGCTTAGCCTGGTGGCACTACACAGACACATGGTGTGAAGCACACACCTTGATACACTAGCACAGTCACCCCAGTAGCAATTGGATAAGGAAGCGTGACTCCCTGGGCTGTATGCTGACAGCGGGGCGGGCCCTAGCAGTGCAGCCACACTGGGTGCTGACTTCGGGCAGGGGTGACCTGTTCACCAATATATCATGGTGTTTAGAGCTATTGATGCCTCGAAGGATCGGAGGTTTTGCCTAGTGGAAGCTTTGACTCATGGGTCGTGCAAACTACAAAGTATAGATTAGAGTGTGTTGAAACTTTCCTGAGTCTTTCAAAGGGTGCTTTCATAGGGTAGGATGACCCAGCGGCAAGGGGCAGCAGGCATGTTGACTGCTGGAGCCATCGGGAGACTTTGAGCTTGAACCTGTTGTTTGCAACTCAGGCCCGCGCTGCATATAGGGCCCCTCCTGCACTGTGCTTGAGGTGCACTGCATGGGGGCAGTCACAGGGGTGTGGAAAAAAGAACTAACAAGTGAGCTGTCCACGACATCCCGAAATTAGCCTCTCACTGCTCAGCACAACAGTCAATCCTCACCTGTACTTCCTTCTCCACTTGCCAGTGCAGAGAATCATTATTCGGTAGTGATGGAGCGCTGCCCCATGGCCATTCCCTGCTTCAGGGATACAAAGCATTAGTTCCTGAATAGAATGCAGACCCCGGCAGGCCACTCAGCCTTTCAGCCTCCTGAGGCGATAAAATGAGTACCATTAAGTTGGGTATCATAACACCTGTAATCAGTGCCAGGATATATCTTGGGGTGAAGGTGCGCACGAAAACAGGTTATGTTTGGCATAGCTATGTCAATCACAATTGGCCTCCTTTTCTCCTCCTGCGATAAGGACAGGTAACACATTCAGAGGGTAGCACCTGCCAGCACAGTGCTGAGATAGCAAAGTACGGTCTGAAGCGCTAGTTTAAACACCACTCATATTGTTAACAGTTAAACAGTCTCTGAGGTTGGTCAGCTGGACAGCACAGGATTCAACTGCACATGGAAAATCCTTTTAGGTAATTAATGGCCAGATTGAATTATACAGACCCGCATTTCTAAAAACCACTCGTTTATGAGCACCAGAAGCTGGGCAGACACGTAGCTTGCTGAGGACGGTCACAAACGTATAACAGCCTGTGTGGCCACTCTAGCAAGACATCTTCACACAATTTAGAATAACAGGAGCCTCCAGGTGGGAAACCGTGAGTGGTGCTTGCCATTAGTGCAAACGATATGAGGGTAAAAAAGCATTTCAGGTTCCCCATGACTTTTAGCCAAATGAGCATTGCTCAGGAGGATGGAGGGTGTGGTTACAAAGGGCATAGGATGGGTGATGTCAATGGCACGCAGGACTGTCAGCTCATGCTGAGTACACATGTTTCGTATCACCAATTAGAAGGGTACGAGGAAGCAAAATAGCAACCAGGCAGGCCTTTGATTCTTGTGGAGGGCAATTTTTTCCGGGGACAAAACATTCAATGAGGTCCTACTCGTGGTTTAAGCAACCATGGACAGCCCAGCAAAGGCCCTGCTGTGGTCCTCATGGTCCTACTACAAGGTACCATGGATAGGGAGCATATTAGTTATCACAGCAGATGTGTATCACAAGATGAACGGGTGCACGGGATTGCTAGGCCTCATTGACGCTTTGTCATAGTAGTCCAGATCACACCACATAGGGCGAAGGCAAGGCCATGTCACCTGACAGAAGATGCTAATTTTAGTTGTCTGGGTTTGGTGCTTGCAATCTCATTCCATTTTTCAGTCAGAAACAGGAAATGTAAAATAATTCTGTGTATGGACTGGGCTCCCTCAGCAGTGAAGAAAGCAAAAGATTTTGCACATTTCTATTATCCTGAAATGTGACGCAAGCAACAATTTTAACACAGCCAAAACAAAGCTAAGCACTTACTGGCAGAGGCACAATAGACAAACATACACTGAAACCAGATTTGACTCCATTAATTTGTTCGCCATAGTCTATCAATAAGACTGCCTGTGCATAAGTCTGGTCAATTCAGCAAAGTAGGTGCATTCCGTAAACAAAAGCAGGTTACACGTTGCACAGTCGTAGCAGTTCATACCACACCACAGAGGGTTGGTTCAGTTAACCTAGAAATTACTCGCCTACAGCTAGGCGGGTTGTGGTAGTTGTCATCTAGTAGTATGTGTGCTGTGGTTCCATAGGATTGGGGGAAATGCTGGGTTGGAGCACAATAAGGCAACAAGGTAGTAAAAAGATTATCGTTCCAATTATTCGAGAAAGGGCAGGGAACTGTACATAGGGTTCCTCTCCTGTCCCCGCCCATTTGCCGGCTCCTTGATATACATTAGCAAAAGTTTGGAATTGGAAGACTACACCAGGGTGGGGACATCAGCTTGGAGACACAGCACCCAAAAAGCAGTCATACAGTGAGGGGCAGGCATACAATAGGGGCAAGAAATAAGCCGAATGCTGGGGGTGCAGGGCTTCCCTCCATCACCTTATCGCATTAGAGGGTAGGACGGTGGGACCCGCAATGCTAAAGGCGTTTACATGTGCCCACATACAGGCAGAAGGGTCATTCGCAGGAACCTACAATAGAGTGGGTTTTCAATAGGTTTTCCTTCTGGCCAGGTCTACAAAAGACATGCACCCTGGAAAAGTGAGGGTATGGGTAACGGGATCCTGCAGTTAAGCAAGCCTGGTGGGCGGTGTAAGTTGGGCACTCCAAAAAGTGTGCGGTGACTCCAATAGTGTGCACAATGCTAACATTCCCTGATACCAGAATTGACGCCATTAATGTGTTCGCCATGGGTAGCAATAAATAGGTCTGTGCAAACGTCTGGTCAAATTCAGCAAAGTATGAGCACTCTGTACCGTGGGCATGTTACAGGTTGCTTCAGTTAAGCAAAAAATGTACCTGCCCTGATAGCCATGGTAGCCTAGGCGGGTTGTGGAAGTTGCCATCTAACAAATGTGCTGTGGTTCCAAAAGTTGGGGAAACAATGGATTAGGGCACAAAAAGGCTACAGTTTATTAAATAACATTTGTCAATTCCATTATTCAAGAAAAGGCAGGTATCTGTACCTAAAGTCCCCCCCCCTTGTTCCCACCCAATTGTCTGCTCCATGGTACACATTAGCAGAAGTCGGGAAGTCCACGACTTGCGCTGGGAGGGGACATCAGCTTGGCGACACAGCAGCTAAATATCGCAGTTAGAAGGTGATGGGCTGGCATGAAATATGAACATGTAATGAAGCAGAACACTGGGGGGGGGCAGGTGCAATGCTCTAGGTGTTACAGTGGCCATACACGCGCAGAAGGGTACAGTGCCAGGAACCCGCAAATAGAGTGGGTTTTAAAAATGTGGGTTACGTAAGTTTGCCATTCCATAAAAAGTGTGCTGTTAATCCAATGAGGTGGAGAAAGAAGGGTTCGGAGCACAAATTCTGACAGTTACTAGAACACAGCGCACATTACAAATTGTAAAGGAGTAATTTTCCCACTGCTGGTACGGCACACGGTTAGCAGTTTGAACCCCCATATTTGGGAATAACCATGTACGGGGGGTAAACAAAGTCTTAGTCAACCCCATAGGTAAAGCACATACTGCACGCAGTGCACAAGGGATTAAATTAGACATAAGTATGGTTATGAAGAGCAGTAGTTTTGCGGTGATGGGTAAATTATGACCCGGCAACACCTAACAAGAATGCTCTTACTGGCACAGAGGGCACCTTAGAGATTTCACCCTGAACTGTGGTTAAAGTAGAGTACAGCTGTTCCCAACTCCGGGGGGGCCATCGAACATGCCTACGGCTGGGTAATCAAAGCAGTGGTTAAAACAGAGAACAGTAGTTCCCAAATCAAGTGGAGGCCATTGAACTTGCTTACGGAAGGATAAATGAGCCATGCACAAGCCCACCAAGCAGGAGGGCTCGGTTCAACCTCAAATCAAAATGTAATAAAATAAGAAGGGCCTGGTAAATCAGGCATGGTCTCTTTAGTGCATACACTTCAAGGTTCCCCCAATGGGGACGGGGAACACCTGCAGAGGTAGATGGGAATTGTCCAGCTAGAGAACTGGTAACCTGTCAGAGGTAGATGGGAATTGTCCAGCTAGAAGGACTGGTAACTGCACGTTGCAGAAGGTTGTGGAGCCTGCCATGGTGGGGGGGCCCCGGATATGACGGTGGCCACATCCAGGGCTGTGGCGGAGTTACAGGGTGATCCGGAGGCTGATTGGTATGAGGGGTACCCTTTCAGGAGCACAATAGGGGTGCATTATGTCAAAATCCCAGGAGTCTTTAAGGCAGGATCCTGGTTGAAAACAACGGCGCCCCGCTAGTCCTTCGGGCGGTTGTAAGCCTGAGCAACTGGGGACTTGCCTGGATAAGCTCCGCCCGTAAAAAGGCGTGAGTAAAAGTGATGGACTAGGGGTCCATGGTATGTAAGGGGGATAAACCCACATAAATGGTAGCACCGATTGGGTTGGCCACGGTGCAGTTTGGCTCATCAGGCGGGCAGGGCAGCTTAGGTTAGTCTCTGCTGCCTGCCCTTGAATCGCCCGGTAAGTTAACCCACCAAGTTGGCATACTCCTTGTATGTAATAAACCTGCAGCAAACTGTTTCCCAACAAAATTTGTGTGGACTGTTTATTTTTGCGCAGCGCAACTAATTACTGCTAAGCGGGGGTTTGACGATATCGGCACTATGCGGCTGCCCGCGGCGCACGCAGTGGGTCCTGTAAGAAGGCGGCCCCCTTAGTACCGCATTAGGCACCTCCCTGCGCCCTGTTGCAGGGAGCCCTCTACTCTGGGAGTCCCTCTTATGCACGGCGCCACTGTGGTGTCATTTCCGGTGCGCAGTGGGCTGGGGCCAGGTGCTTATATCTGTCCCCACCCACTGGCCACCCTCTTTGTCCCCCGCTGGACACGCTGTCACCCACCCATCCGCTTACCCTGCGTGCCAGCGGGAGGGGTGGCTAACGAATTGAACATATTAATGTCTACATTTGTGTTGCAGGCAGAGTTACAGGGTGATCCGGAGGCTGATTGGTACGAGGGGTACCCTTTCAGGAGCACAATAGGGGTGCATTATGCCAAAATCCCAGGAGTCTTTACGGCAGGA
This sequence comes from Calotriton arnoldi, assembly GCA_963921515.1. Lineage (NCBI taxonomy): Eukaryota > Metazoa > Chordata > Amphibia > Caudata > Salamandridae > Calotriton > Calotriton arnoldi. The sequence continues at coordinate 891,282 of CAWUFW010000148.1, read as the reverse complement.
GCCTGGTTGAAAACGACAGCGCCCCGCTAGTCCTTCGGGCGGTTGTAAGCCTGAGCAACCGGGGGCTTGCCTGGATACGCTCCGCCCCTAAAACGGCATGAGTAAAAGTGATGGACTAGGGGTCCATGGTGTGTAAGGGGGATAATCCCACATAAGTGGTAGCACCGATTGGGTTGGCCACGGTGCAGTTTGGCTCATCGGGCAGGCAGGGCAGCTTAGGTTAGTCTCCGCTGCCTGCCCTTGGATCGCCCATAAGTTAACCCACCAAGTTGGCATACTCCTTGTATGCAATAAACCTGCAGCAAACTGTTTCCCAACAAGATTTGTGTGGACTGTTTATTTTTGCGCAGCGCAACTAATTACTGCTAAGCGGGGGTTGCCGGTATCGGCACTAAGGCACTAGCATGCATCAGATAGGTCCTCAAACAGCAGTGGCCACTTGTCCTTCAGGAAAAAAAACGCTGTACCGCCTGTGCTAACCTTAGGTCTGGTTATTACCTATTTAGATGAATGTTTGTTTGCTGGCAAAAAACAGTCCACCACGGCAAATGCAGAATACAGCAAATTTCAGCCTCCACTAGAGATGCGGTAGATAAGTAGGGGTCCAGCTGCACAACGAAAACAAGTCATCACCAAATTGAGGTAGTCCAATTCACCACAAATCACGGCATGTAATGAGCAGAAGAATTATTCATGTAAATCCTATGCATCACCAGGAGAAAACTGTCCACCGGGTTTGAACAATAACATTCTATATAGAACATAGAATACTCACACATCTCATTCTATACATAGAATGACTGAGATGACAGATCACCACAAAGTGGTTTGGAGCCACCCACCATTCCTTACCATACATTGACTTCATTTTCGCTCCTACTTGCTGCCTCCTATTTTGTCAGCCCATTCCACTTTCATTGTCTCTTCTTTCGTATGCAGCATAGACCAAGTACTAGTCAATTCATTTTTATTAGTGACCTTCACGGCTCGCACTGTCAAAGGGGTACCGTTTTTCTTTTTTTCTTCCCCCGTCGTGTTGCTTCTTCCCTCCAACCCCCCATTGTCCATGTTGCTTCTTCCGTCCCACCCCTTGTCTGTTTTGATTCTTCCCTCCAAACTCCCACCACCTGTTATCATGTTGCGTCTTTCCTCACATTCTCCAGTTGATTGTATTTTTTTTTCCTTTGCACATCCCACCCTCCCATTGTCTGCGTTGCCGCCCCAATCCGCTATGAGAAAATAAAGCGCTATGATGCACACAGAGATGGCCACTTCATAGCGCTTTTTTTAGGATCAAGCCTGTGAGAGCATTCGCTAGCGCATGCATGTTGCTTGCGAGACACTTGTTTGCAAAAAGATTTTGTAGCCCACCTTTTGCTTATGAATTGCCTGCTTCAGCATCACTCTTCTTTGCAGCCGTCTTAACTGGGCAGTGCAGCCAAAACTTCACTTCCCATGCTTGCTGTGGAACAGGGACCAATTGCAGTCTTGGCTTGCTGCGTTGTGCTGCGTGAAAGAATGATAAATCTGGCCCTTTAATTTGAGTCTAATACCTACAGAGCACCACTGGCATTGTTGAAGCTGATCTCTTTGTTGTAGGTGTCCTTTTATGAGAATAGAAGCCACAAATGAAGTTCATGTTAGCCTAGAAGTCTGCCTGAGCTTGGCCGGCTCAACCCCTTTTGCTCTAAGTAAACATCCCTTATTCTCTCTTTGCCGTGCCTTTGCTGGCTCGGTCTTTGTCTGCCCTCTCTCTGTAGGCGGTTGCCATAAACTACCCATATATCCCACATTTCCACGATCTTTGCCTTAGCATCTGGAAGTTTTGTGCTCATAGCTCATGTTGCTGCATTTGGTGTGAGAACAGCTCACTTCACCATGTCCTGTTGTTTACCATACCTCTCTGTTTGTGGTAGGTGTACTCTTTATGAAATCTAAACAACAAGTACCGGAAGATCCCGAGGCAGGACAACAGCTTGAAATATATTCTTGTTTTTATTACCCAGAACACTTCGTAGCTAGCATTCCTTCCATCTACTATTAAAACACTGATCCAAGCTGCAGGTCTGCGCCAGCAGGACTATGTTGTTTGAAGAACTCGTATCTTTACTGTTTTAGTCCAGTTGAAGCAATTATGAACTGCAACTCCCAGAAAGCACACATTTTTGAAAATGAAAGTGGTGCAGTGCAAAGATTGCCCACCCTTTATATATCACCGACACTTAAGAAACACATGGTATGAAAGTGCACTTGGCACATGATTCATGTATGATTTAACAAATTAATGTAAGTGTTGCACTTGATATAATTAAAGAGTGCCTTCACTGTAGGATTAGAGAACTTACTCACTTAAATGTCTTACCATAACTAAGTGTGACAAATCAAGAGTCATCCTTATTTTGTAGATAATGTGCTCACCATAGAAATGAAATGTGACTTTTCTAATGGATGTGCTACTTCACGCGAATAACACTTAAGGATTTGTAATTGAGAACAAAACCATCCTCATATATGTAGAATGTAATCCTAATAGAAACGACATTGAATTTATGTAATGTATGCATTAATATTACACATACTTGATTTAAATGTAGTTCTACGTTATACTTACAGCTGAATATTTAAATGACCTATTGAATATTACATGTACTATGAAACCTAATGCATTAGAAAAGTATATTCATTTGGGTTTAAATGTGCACACGCTTTTTAAATGTGCACCATTGAAATTAATGTTTAAATTTGTTATGAGTAGGCCTGTATTTCATCATGTTGTATAAAGCTGATTTCATTTTTCTGCTAACTCGGCATTTCTTGCAGGTATTCACATGCATTGTTAGTCTGGAACAGATACATTACTGTACTAGAGATAGGGGAAAAAGGGCCTAAGAAAAGGATCTTGACGAAGGTACATCGAGAAACAGAGCACTAACTGAATGAACTGTTTGATGAAAAATGATCATCTACGTGTTTCTGACAGAAAGATCTTGTTCCCATGTCCAGTGTGGGACAAAACAGCAATGTTACAATCTGCAACATGAGAATTGGATGAGTACAATGTACCTCTGATGGTGTGATCAAGGGGGTGTTGCCCAATGAAATTTGCACGTTATAATATACTGTTCGCCCCAGACTTTTTCAGAGTTTTTCCTTTAGATCCATCCTGAGCCCCTTTGAGAGCCCTCCTGACTCTTGTCGGACTGCCTTGCTGAACCCCCCTTTCTACTTATTATTTTATTATTATTATTACTAACTCTATGCCAACCTCTCTTGCAGATTCTTTGCGGTCACCTTCCCTGATGCCCTATTTCCTGAGTGGACTTTGAGAGGTTTAGACCTAAATGCTTTTTGATCCTTGCTTAAGTGTGGCTTAGGTAAACACTTATTCCTGACCATAGTAGCTTCTGAGAGGCTAATGCTTCCCTACCTGATTTCTTTTTCTCTCGACTTGACTTCCTTCATGGAATCTCTCTGATTTGCTAGGGTTTCGTTTCGGAAACCACCCTTTGGACTTTGAAATTTTAGATTACTAATGTATAGGAGAGAGAACCGTAGATTATTCTTTGAGCACCATATTTTGATGCTGTTGTTTTGGGTTGCCGCTACCGAATTGCTTGTTCGTTTAATACTAATTTGTCTTGATTTACGAGTTGTTTATTTGTATTTGATTATTAAGTTGTAATAAAACTTGGCTGAACTTGGCTACTGATTCCTGGCCCTCATTGTGCAACCAAATGGTTTGCACTATTAATTGAATTTGATTAATGTTAATGCTAACTCCCATCACCTCTCAGTCGGAGAAAAAGGTCTGTCGGAAGATCAATGGTAAGCAAGTGGGCCCAGAAAATGCTGTATCAAATGTGCAGGACTGAAACCGTGATCTCCTACTGATCTTTTAGTTACTCAGCAGAAGATCGATCAGAGAATGTGGATACATTTTGGTACCTTTTCTGTTACTTTGGGCAATTTCCTGGCAAACTGATTTGCACCTTATAACAGGAAATATCTTGGGAAACTGCTCTGCAGAGCTCAAAATTGCAGGAGATTGAAATAGTACAGCTGCTCTGCATTAATTAATTGATCAAATAGTGCATTTTAAAATAATTGGTTGTTAGGAGGTCAAGCACCAGCTTCAAATAGCTGTCTGTAAACAGCAAATCGCAGGGTAAACAGGCGGTTGCTTGAGTTGTGTGTGCAATCCCTCCACTTGCTTAGATAATAAATTAACTTCAGAACTCTCAAATTTCCTAGTTACATGCGTAACTCATCTAATCACATTTTGTTTTTTGCATCTGGGATTTGAAGTCCTGTTTCTAATCAAACATCAGAATTACTAAGGCCAGAAGCAAAGAAAGAGTAGATGAGAGAAGAGTAGAAGAGTAGATAAGAGAAGAGTAGAAGAGTAGATGAGAGAAGAGTAGAAGAGTAGATGAGAGAAGAGTAGAAGAGTAGATAAGAGAAGAGTAGAAGAGTAGATGAGAGAAGAGTAGAAGAGTAGATGAGAGAAGAGTAGAAGAGTAGATGAGAGAAGAGTAGAAGAGTAGATGAGAGAAGAGTAGATGAGAGAAGAGTAGAAGAGTAGATAAGAGAAGAGTAGAAGAGTAGATAAGAGAAGAGTAGAAGAGTAGATAAGAGAAGAGTAGAAGAGTAGATGAGAGAAGAGTAGAAGAGTAGATAAGAGAAGAGTAGAAGAGTAGATGAGAGAAGAGTAGAAGAGTAGATAAGAGAAGAGTAGAAGAGTAGATGAGAGAAGAGTAGAAGAGTAGATAAGAGAAGAGTAGAAGAGTAGATGAGAGAAGAGTAGAAGAGTAGATAAGAGAAGAGTAGAAGAGTAGATGAGAGAAGAGTAGAAGAGTAGATAAGAGAAGAGTAGAAGAGTAGATAAGAGAAGAGTAGAAGAGTAGATGAGAGAAGAGTAGAAGAGTAGATGAGAGAAGAGTAGAAGAGTAGATAAGAATGCTCCTGGAAAATTTGGGGGCTTTGTCACTGACAGTCCTAAGGTGTACTCTGCAGAGCATGGCCGTTAATTGTGCCTGTTTACCAGACTAGTTCTTTTTAAGAGAAGGAGATGTGAAAATACACATTGAGGAGGTCAATATGAATTGTAATGTCGGACGCTGTTTTACACTTAACAGGAGGCATCAGATATCAATCAGATCATTCACATACTAATCCCCCCTGTTTCTTCTTTGGGTGCTATGTACCCATGAATCCGGAAGTCTTCCTAAGACAGCCTCTCAGTGGAGCATCAGTGCAACAAGTTAAAAAATACCTGTCTGACAAAAAAGACTGCTCCTCCCCCGTAAAAGCACTGCCCAATCAGCTTGAAAAGCATGCATTGTTCCAAAACCCTACAGGGAGGCAAGGGCTGTGGTAATAGTTGATTTGTTGTCAGCAGGGGGCACAGTGAATGCCTGTTTCACTAGCTAGGCTAAAGAGAGGGTGTCCTGGAGGAAACCAAAAGGTGCTTGTGTACCATTACATATGTGAAATCATGTTTGGCTGAAAAGGGGCAGGGTGGAAGGTTCAATAAATAGAATCATTAGCTCATAGATTCCAAGGGGCAGATTTACAAGCCGCTTACGCCACTTTTGCGCCGCCGTTGCGTCACTTTTGTGACGCAGCGGCGGCGCAAATCATGCGCCATGCTGCGGGGGATTTACAACGTGACGCATCTAGGGAGATGCGTCACGTTGTAAGCCCTGCGCCACATGAAACCTGCGTCAGGTTTCATGTGGGCGTGCCGGCGCAGGGGGGCGTTCCTGCGCAAGGAAGCCCCGTAAAAGTGACGCAGTGAAATCTACAAGATTTCACGGAGTCACTTTTACGTCCCTGCTGCGTCAAATCCTTATGCCTGCTTCAAGCAGGCGTAAGGAGTGACGCAGCATGTTAGGTATAGGGCACCCCTGAGCAGTACTGGAGTTACGTCGCACTTGCGACACGACTCCAGTACTGCGCCACCCTTCCGCCGACAGATGCGTCACGCATCTGTTTATCCTTGCGCCATGATGCGCCGCATTGTAAATGCGGCGCATCTGTGGTGGTGCAAGGGTAAACTTGCGTCACGCATCTTCCTTGGCGCATCCCTGCTGATTTGCAGGGATGCGCCAGCGAACGTAAATCTGCCCCCAAGTGCTTTAGGCTCGGCAAAGCATGGGCCGCCATGTTTTTTTAAATTTTTTTTAATGTCCATGATCCCAGCCTACACCAATGGTAAAACTGATAATTGTAAATTTAGATATTGACTCCTCTGTAAAATATATCACTTCAACTCTACCCGACAGGAGGGGCATATTATCAACGGCCAGCGATAATTATCGCTGGCCGTGCTTAGCGATAATAGTCCTATCGCAGGCTATCTCTGGAAATTATCGCCCTGGTAGCGCGTTATTAACAACGCGTTTCTCCAGGGCGATAAAAATTCCAGAGATAGCGAGGTTATCGCCGTTTTGCAGGGAACATCGCTGGTTTTCCAGCGATGTTCCCTGCAAAACGGCGATAACCTTGCTGATACGACCCTGTGGTCGTATCAGCAGAATCCACCCCCTATGTTAGGGATGGCTAAGTCAGGATTTTAGCAGACGTTAGATTTTGGCGAAAACGTCCGTTTTCGCCAAAATCTAACCTCTGCTAAAATCATGTGGGCTGCCTTGTAAATATCGCGATGTGAACATCAGCGATATTTGCAACGTAGTCCATCCGGGTACGCCCAGTAACGCCCACTTTGCATCTCATTAGAGATGCAAAGATGGGCGTTGGGGGTAAGGGCGATAATGCAAGGATTCACGCGTTAGCGTGACCTTGCTGATTAGGCGATAAAATTATCGCCGCTTTTCGTCTGAAAACGGACGCAAAAGCGGCGATAATTGTTTATCGCCTCGTTGATGATATGCCCCAGGAGTCGGTGTGAAAGGGGCTGCAGTGGCACAGAAAACACTGCGGAGTTCATGACTGATCCTGCTCTTATACTGCACTATGATTTAACTTGTCAATCCCCGCTGTTGTCAGTTCCTACAGCAAAAGTAAAAAGGCCAATCTACCTCAAATGTAACATCAAGAGGGATTCATAGTTATTGTCTGGTGTGTGCAATACACAATGAAAATATTCTCTGTAGCAGCATTTCTATTGAATGAATGGAAATATTGGGAATGCCAGTGACTTATGTATATGTTGTTAATGCATGTACCACAATTATTGCAAATGTGTTTACACCATTTGCTTTCACTATTTGTGGTAATTTGATAGACCCACTCAAAGTAGAGGTCCCCCCAGTCATGCAGCTCATAACTCTAAAGATGGCTCAACTTCAGTCCTCCCTGGCAGCAGCAAAAATCAATCCATAGTGAACGCCTATCAATAATGCAAGCAACCAGCATTGGCAAAGCAAATAGTTCTCACCTATGTGAGGGCTATTGGCTTTGACAATTTATTTTAGCCATGTTGTAGAGCAGCATGGCTGCTGTGTGCTACACAGCAAACGCGCTTCTTAACAACACCGCTAATTGACATTAGCTAAGTCAATAGCTCCGGTGTTTCCCCTGCAATACTATGCTAATGCTTAGATTTTACAAGGGGCTAGGTGCCAGAGTGGATTAACTCTTACTATGAAGTCCCTGGGATTATGCATCTATGGGGACCCATATTTTCCAAACTACCAGTTGTAGATGAAATTTTCCAATGAGGGTTGGAACACCCTGTTGTACGGTTCCTACTAATCAAGTAGGACTGCGCATCTGGACAACATAAACGTCAGAATATGGTGACTGAGTCCACTCATATAATCAGAGTATGTTGGCCCAATTCATGGCTAGTTCACAGTGCGCCATCTGGACCCATAACCTTACAGGACACTGGATGGTGTCTGCAACTTCAGAATCCCCCAAGGAAATTGTGGAAACGGATCTACCCTTTTGTTATTACTTAGGCATGCCCAAAGGGAGATATAGGAAATACAGAAATTGGCATTTTAAACATTTATTGAAGCAATTGTATTCAAGTGTAAAAAACATGAGCTGCAATTATTAGCAGGGGGAAACAAAGCATTGCTACCAGCATTACAAGAATGGTGAAAAAGATAAACAGTTCAACCATTATAACGCGTAGTGTTGCTATGACTATATGAATATACGTTATACTGATACTCCTACCTAATACTACCTATACTATTGAGAGCATAGTGAGAGTAATGTCTGCCAGATCCTATGGGACACAAACTCCCCATACCTGTGTAAGATGTATCAGGAAGCCAGTTTGGTGTAGAACAGGTCACCGTCCTTTGCAGGATAGATGAGACTGGAGTCATCAGGACTGCATTTCAGCAATGGGAGAACGTTCCAGGATAATCCATAGAAGTGCTCCTCTGAGGAACTTAGTTCAGAGTCAGTTTATATAATCAAAGCCTGGTTCCATTCGCACTGTGTCAGAGGTGCAATGCTGATGTGATAGTTTGTCTTTTCGATTCAGAGCTGTCTCCAACCGGACAGAAAAATGCAAGGGTAACATGCTCAATGTTTTTTAGCCTTGGACAGAACGTACAAGTGTCATGATAAAATGATTACCAAGAAATGTGCTTTGCAAGTAGAACACTTTCTGCGTACGTTATCATGTATGTGCAAAGCATGTAAAAAGACACATTTAAAAAAAGATGTCATGTTTAAACAAGTAAGTCAAAATGGATGCTTTTGTGCATGGGCCCTGTTGAACCCCACAACAACCCACAGAACCGGGCGCATCCACTGGTGCCCACTGGAAACTAGGCTGAAAGGTTAGAGATGAACTACAAATAAATATGTTGGCATCACCAAACCAGAATTATGTGCATCATGTCAGGGACTTTGGCCAGGTGTGGTTGCGCATGTTCTGTATCCCTGACACTGGGTATGACTGGGTTAGTGGCATTCTCAGTTAGACAGTGCCGGGTGAGAGGAATGCATGCAAAGTGAGAGCAGTGCAGGTTGAAGTGAGCGGTGTAAATGCAGGGTGAGTGGTGTGCCTGTGTGTGGTGCAGGATGAGTGACGAGAGTGAAGGGTGATCTGTGAGAGTGACTGGTGAGTGCATGGTGAGAGGAGTTAGTGCAGAGTTAGTGGTGTGTACCTATGAGTTCCAGCAGATTATTGTCCCTGTGTGCAGACAGGATGAACAGGGTGCCTGTATGAATGTAGGCTGAGAGGTTTGTCTGTGTGAGTGCAGGGTGAGAGGAGGAAGTGCAGGGTGAGTGGTGTAACTCCAGGCTGAGTGATGTGCTTGTTTGGATGGTGTGAGTGCAGGGTGAGTATTGTGCCCATGTGAGTGAAGATGTGCGTGAAGATGTGAGGGAAGGGTGAACTGCGTGAGTGACAGGAGTGCCTATGTGAGTGCACAGTGAGCAATGTGACAGTGTAAGAGTAGGATGAGAGGAGTGACTGCAGGGTGAGTGATGTGATATACGAGTTTGGGTGCGGGTGAAAGTGCAGAGTGGGAGGAATTAATTAATGGTGAGTGGTGCTTGTTTGAGTAAGATTGCAAAGTGAGCAGTGAGAGTGACAGGTGAGTGAAGTGTTAAATGAGTGCAGGGTGAGTAGTGTGTTCGTGTAAGTGCAGGGTGAAAAGCGTGTGTGCATGGTGAGTGGTGTCAGTGCAGTGTGATCACTGTGAGTGCAGGGTGAGCGATGTGCTCATGTGACCGCAGGGAAATTGGAAGGAGAACGGCGTGAGTTCATTGCGAGGGGCATGAGCGCAGTGTGGCTCCTGTGAGTACAAGGTGAGCAGTCTGCTTGTGTGAGCACAGGATAAGAGGAGGATGAACGGTGTGAGTGAAGGGTAACAGCGTTAGTGCAATGTGATACTGTGAGTGTAGGGCGAGAGTGAAAGTGACAAGTGAGTGGAGTGTCATATGCATGCAGGGTGAGCGGTGTTCTCATGTGAGTGCAGGGCAGGAGGAGGGTGAATTGCGCGAGTGCATGGTGAGCAGTGTGATCGCTGTGAGAACAGGGTGAGTGTGAAAGTGAAGGGTGAGTGATGAGAATGAGGAGTGAGTGTATTGACGGCTGGCATAGGGTTTCAGATATGCTAAACTATTGCTATTATGGCATTAATCAGGGATGGAGGGTGGAGGAAATAAATAAAGTGGTGATCCTCAAACAAACTTTCAGTCTCCTGATTAGGGTTGCCAGCTGATTGGATTTCTTCCGGCACCACCAATATTTCGATGTCCCAGCTAGTACACAAATAATCAAACTCACCAAAAGCCGCTATTTTTAGCACTCATCTGTGAATACTTCAAACAGCAAATACAAATAGAAAGCACATTGCGCCACCGGAACGTCACTTTTTTAGACGTTCCGGTGGCGCAATGCCCTTCAACATATTTACAGAGCACCGTTAAGCCGCTTTGCATGGCTTAACGCTGTTTTGTAAATATGGTACCCTTTCATGCAGGTATCTGCGTGAAAGGGGGGTGCAATGGGTGCTGCTGTGGGCATTCCACTACAATACCCATTGCACAGCAACACCCATTGCTTTTTGACTCTGCCCCAGATTTACAAGGATGTGTAAATCTGAGGCAGCGCCAAAAACTAGCGCCATGCAAAAGCAGGGGCTAGATTAGTGCAACGAGGAGAAATATGTTTATTTCTACTCGTTTTTGCTGTTTGTGTGTTCTGCATTCTGCAGCACACATAGAAAGAGCAAATCACCATTATTGATTGTTTATGTGAAGGAAAGGACACCTTCTTCCACATAAACAATCATCCCTGTAAGAGATTCAAAAAGTGAACACAGGTCCAGAGATCCTGGTGCTAGATATAAATACCTAGAGATACAGGAGGAACATCACTCAAGGCTCTGGACCTTTCAGCCTCGTATGAATAAATAGGAATGGGGGTGTAAGTATATGTTCCTCTTCTTCAAACAGTTAGTTAGATTCGATGGAGTAATTCCTATTTTTAAACACAACACAAGAGTCCAAGAATAGTATTTGGTGATGATAGATAATTTATTTTCAAATGCCACAGTGTAGATCCATTTCACTCTTTTTTAAAAATTTTATCATCATTTTTTCATAAAAGAGAAGGAAGCGGAGACAGCCGACACGCGTTTCGCCCTATTTGGCACATTGAGCCAGGGCTTTCTCAAGGCTGAAAAAATAAAAGAATACAATAAGTACTAAGAAAAAAGAAGGGGACAGAGGAACCCAAGAGAAAATCACCGACTGGGTGCACTTTGTGAAAAAAGGAAAAAAAATTTTTTTTTTTTTAAATCTCTTTATTTTATTAATACCTAAAAGAGATACCAATATGGGGTATATTGGAAAGGCAAGTGTCAAAGGAGTGTAAAAAAAGAGGAAGTGAAAATACAAGAACAAGAAGGACCGAGAAACAAGAAATATCAGCAATTATTTTTAAATGCATGCGTTATGAATCAATGTGTAGAGGAAAAACGGAATCAAGTGCTGGCAAAAGGACATTTTGACCAGAGTGAGTATTCTAAAAAGCAGTGAATGGTGAAATAGAGAAGGTCTATAAATGGTAGTTAGGTTGAAGAGGAGAAAACCTCATTCTACTCAGTACAAAAAATGGCTTCATGTACAGACTCAAGTAAGTCCATACACCAACAGTCATGCCATATGGAAAGATTATCTATGAAAGTAATCAAGTACAGTACCTATTTGTAGTGTTCAGGGATCATAGTTTCAAATCAGAAGAGAGATACATTCCATAAAATGCTTCACAATGTTAATTAAACCATCCAATGTCTAGGGAAAACCAAACGTTATTTTTAGGACAAAGTGGAGGTCTAGAACAAAAGTACAAAAGTACAGTACAGGTGTAGAAGGCTAAAAGTATCCAACAGATTGGCCATGTTCATTGAATATGATAAAATGGTATGAAAAGTGACCGAATAAAATACGAGTCACATAAAAACAATTGTGTGTGCCCTTTTTTGGATTTCTTTTTGGATTTTGAGGATATATTTGAATGTGTTTTAAATAAGTTAATGGTACATTATTGAATTAAACTGTATATGTACCCTATGCTGTCTATGATTGCTTCAGACAACTAAGATTTAACATAAGTCTAGGACCATTGTTTTTCTATATCAATTAGTACCCAGGTCCATTGACTTTTGTGGGTTACCCCATTATATCTTAATGAGCATTCTACTTAAGCAGGACAGCAAAATAAAAACAGGTAATTGAAAGAACTAAAAATAGATCTAGTTGCATCATATGTTTAAATATAATGCTCCTCCGTGTGATATGAAAAATTAGATGGTGCTTGACAATGGGAACTCAGATTATAGCATGTTTTATTTCAAGAGTGGTGGCATATGGTAAATGGCCAACCAAAAGAAAGGGTTCAAGACAGCAGTTGCCCGTTAATATTTTGAGCGTTGATACATAGAGAAGATTGAAAGAGTGCTTAAGCTAGCGGAGCCACAAGTGCAAATGGACTGTGACTCCGTGTAAAGTAGGAAATATAGTGGTACTATGTAGCGGGGATCCGGGGCACGTTTGTTGGCCAATCTAGCATAATAACTGTTTAAGACCTTCCCAAATGGGGGCATCTCCATATTGGAAAGTAATCACTAGCCGCAGCGCGGTTAAGGACAAAAGCATAATTGTGGACCCATACGACGGACAACAGCGTAAGACTTAGTGGCTCACGCAGGACTTATTAGTAAAAATAGTGCAATTGGGCTCTAATTAAGTGAGGCAAGGGCATAGAAGCAGAGAACAGTATCACGTCGATAACTTACTTGGTGTGTACGCATGTAGTCCCAGGATGAATCCGTCCATGCCAAAGTTTCCGTGGTGTACCGGTAATCAAAACCCCGCCATCTTAAATGGTAAGAGGGTGCGGTGTGACCCGGAAGTGGCCCGTAGTGCTTGGAACAGCGAAAAAAGACTAAGCACTCAAAAAATAATTAAAATTTCTATGGGCGCCCAATAATTCTCCCTAATTCCTAAGACGGAAGAGTGTATTAAAAGGAAAATAATACTGAAAGAAAAAAGAAAAGACTAATAGCCATGACAAATAACGGAGCCATATTGCGTAGACAGCGTCAGGCCAATGGAAATAAAGATAGTCGCAAGAACAGAGACCTATTTTACAGAGGGTCAAAAGCAGCCGCCATTTTGGAATGGGACCGAACTGTAAAAGTATGTTACACAAATACTGGCATCGGGAGGGAATTGAACACAATGTACAAGGATTGTGTTTGTGCAAATCCTATTTCGGAAAAATGCAACTTTTAAAAGGATGAGGTTTTCTTATGATGTTATCACAATTAGAATTCATAATCATTATATGATAAAGTCAGAAAGCCAAAACCATCATCCCCATCTTGATAAGAAGAGGACAGGAAAGGTCAAGTTTGCAAAAAGTGAATAGGCATCTATTGACAGATGTTTACAGAATGTGATAAAGCCTATTGTATTGGCAACACTATTAGTATGGAATTTATATATTTAGATGAACGGTCGAGAAGGTGCACATGGAAACCTGGCAACCATACATTTAGTCTTGGGAAGGCACATTTGTGGCAGAAATTCAACATGGAATTTGTTTAAACAATATACAGCAATTTCAACAAGAGAAGTAGCAAGAAAACAGTTTGTTAAAAGTGATCTTCATGCACCATTTACAAGATTGTATCAATGTCGATAATGCAAAGCCTGACAGGATAAAGATGTTCATGAATTAATATGAGACAGAAATCCAGAAGTATTGTCCATGGCATCAAAACAGTAGGTAGTGTCTACCTGAATCATTGGACCCTTAGAGCCAGTGGTGCCTTTCGTGTTCTTTGTTAAGGCCCTTTTCCACAGTTTCCAGGCCTATGATCAGAGCACTTTCCTCTTTCCGGAGACGTAGTTCTAAGTTACCGCCTCGTTTATGCTGTTTCAATTTTTTCAGACCAATGAATGAGAAGGTCCGTTGATGAAAGTGATGTGATACAAAATGTTCCACCAGGGGTTACCTGGTGTCTGCTTTATGGATATTTCTATAATGTTCCTGAATCCGGCTTTTTAATGGTCGAATAGTACTCCCAATATAGTGATGTTCACAGGGACAGGTGATGAGATAGATCACGTTAGTGCTGTCACAATTGACCAGGTCATTAATTTTATGCATGTGGCCATTGACTGTTGCTTCTTTTGTTCTGGATCTGCCTAACTTTCAAATCGAGCAGTTTGAACAGGTAAAGAAACCTTTCAGTTGTTGCAGGAACGTCGTTGGCTTTTGTTTAGTTTCCAGAAAGGATGGGCACAGAATGTCCCTTAGATTTTTACTTCTGGAGAAGCTTAACTGTGGCGTGTCTTGAAGAGCATTTGTAATGGTGGTATTTTCTTTCAGAAAGTGCCAATGTTTGTTAAGGGTTTTACGAATACATGGATGCCCATTGTTGTATGAAAAAATGATGATAAAAAAATTAAAAAAAAGAGTGAAATGGATCTACACTGTGGCATTTGAAAATAAATTATCTATCATCACCAAATACTATTCTTGGACTCTTGTGTTGTGTTTAAAAATAGGAATTACTCCATCGAATCTAACTAACTGTTTGAAGAAGAGGAACATATACTTACACCCCCATTCCTAATCATCCCTGTAAGGCAGGCACCCTTGCACTATGGCACAAGGGTGCCTGTGTTGGCGATAGGCAGCTATTTTTAGCACCAGCGCTAGGAATAACACAGGGATGCGCCATATTCTTGTAAATACGGCGTGTCCCTGCGTTTTGGAAATGACGCAGTGCGGTGCTGCAAAATTTGCCTCCAAGCTGTACTATTTCCTTATACATATGCCCCGTAGTTTCATGGGAGGCCTTTGCAGACTCTTTTAACAACAACAAATAGCCGGTATTTTTCATTTGGAAAGGTGGCATCCCTACTCGTGAGATGCCTTTTCACTAAATACATTCTCCCTCTGTGGCAGTAAAAATAAAATACAAATTTAAGGAATAGTGAATTGGCAGAGTGGGAACCCAGAGGGGATAAGACTCCAGACACTGCCCAGCCCAGCCCACAGCTCAAGCTGCAGCAGTCCGGGCTGAGGCACATGATGGATGGGGGTGGGGAGGCTAAAGACCTTTTAGCCCTATTGCGTTCCTGCAGAGGATACAAATGAGAGGTGTGGAGGGTAGGAATGAGGGGAGATGATAGGAAAGAGGTGCAGCGGGACGAACTGGGTGTTATGCCTCAGAGAGGGAAGATGGTTGCATGAGGAGGATGGAGGAGTGGAGAGGAGGTGGAAGAATGGTGTAGAGGAGAGATTGGAGAGCGCAGAGGGGAAGAAATAGTGGTGCAGAGCCTGGGTTGGAAAGAGCGGTGCAGAAGGGAGGAGCGAGTGAATGGAAATTGAGGGTAGAGGGTAGGAAAGTGCAGTGCAGAAGGGAGGAAAGAGCGGTGCAGAAAGGAGGAAAGAGCGGTGCAGGAGGAAGGGAAGAGTAATGCGGGAAGGAGGAGGGAGTGATGGCACATTGAGGGCAGAGGTGAGGAAAGAGTGATGCAGAGGGGAGGAAAGGGAGTTGCAGAAGAGAGAAAGGAGTGACTGAACATTGAGCGCGAGGGGAGGAAAGAGCGGCACAGATGGGAGGAAAGAGCGATGGAGGCATTGAGGGCAGAAGGAAGGAAAGAGTGGTGCCGAGGGGAAAAAAATAGTTACGCGGGGTGCAGATTTGCACGGGGAGACTAGAGTAGTGTAGCGTGGAGGAAAGAGAGGTGCCAGGGGGCAGATAGTTCGAGAGCGAAGGAGCAGAGAGAATGGGAGGTAGTCGGTAGAAGTACACAAGCGAGGTAAAAGGAGTGTAGAGAAGAAAGCGGATTTAAATATGCGCAGAGGGGACGAAACAGTCGCAGTCGGAAAGATGCAGAAGAGCGTGCAGAGGCGTAGAGGGGACCGCGGAGAGCTACAGGTTGGAGGATTGAGAGATGGAGAGGGGAGCGCGAGGTGATGTAGGGTGAAGAAGAGAGTTCCAGAGGTGCACATTGCACCTTCATCTAGCTGCTCCCGAACAGGGCGGTTGCTTTCCTTTGCGCGCCTCCTCCTTTCCATGATTCCCATCTACCAGAATTTCAATCTATTGAATCTTTTTTGCCCTTCTTTCTTTCGACCTCCCTTTCCTACTTCCTTCTAGTGTTTTCTTTCTTCTCGTCTGTCCTTTTCCACTTCATTCTTTCCTCCCTTCCCCTCTCCCTCCCCCTCTCATATTTTCCCATACCCTCTCTCTCTCTTCCCTTGTTCCCCTCATCTTTCCCTCTGTTCAATTATATATCTCTTTCTTCCACGTGTTGTCCCTGTTTCAATTTAGCGTCTTTCCTCGTTTCTCTTTCTCCGTATTCTTGCCCGCTTCTCTTTCCTTTTCTATACCTCGTTCTCTTCCCCTCTCCTTTTCTTCTACCATTACGTATCTCGCATTCCGTTCTTTCAGCGAGTTTCTGCCCCCCTCCCCCCGCTTTATATTCTGATTTTATGTTCAGTCTCCCCGGCCTTCCTCCTCACACCCCACTACCCTGTTAACTCTTGTCTCTCGTACTTTCCATTCTTGTGAACGCCGGGACGGTCCCAGTAAATCCGGGACGCTTGGCTACCCTATTTCTAACCCTTCTGTATAACGCCCATGCCCCCCCTCCCCTCGTCTGGCTCCCTCCTTCTGTCATTTCTTGGCCCTCCTACTCCGGGACACGCTTTAAGTATGTCCCATTTCCATGTCTAGCCCCCTCTGTTGCTTTCACGCCCTCTCTCCTTCGCTTTTCTACCGCCTCCTTTTCTCCCTGCCTCGCGCTCTCCACTCCTCAGTACACCCACCTCCCTCCCGCACTTTCTCTCTGCCCCGATATCTCTTTACTGTCTCCATTGTAATATATTTTGACCATGGTAATTCTATCCACAGTTTCTAAAATCATTTTCTCTCTCTCTTTCAATTCTCATTCTTTTCCCCTCCGTCCCTCCCCCGATCCCTTTAATGCAGTTGACCATCAATGGCCTCGTAGACGCAATCCTGCGCAAACACTCACATATTGCAGCATAGATCAGTAGCCGCCACGTTTCACGGGGCTCTCTGATTTCCCGCGCACACACTCGGGCTCCATCCTCCACCTGCACATGTTCGTCTCGCCCCCTCTCTGTGGGATCCGTAAGTGGTGCATAGTGCGCAGAAAATGCGCATTATTCACACTCAGTGCGCATCACCTCACGAGTGAACGGCTGCATCGGGGGGCCTTGGGGAGCAGCTGGGCGAGCTCCGAAGGACTGGGGGAACAAGTGAATTATGGGGGAACCAGGGACATTTTAAGGATTTTTGGGGCCCTGTCCACACATATTTTGGAGGGGGTCCTGTTCTGAACAGCTTTGAATTTATGATACCATTTCAGCTCTTTCATGTACACTTTGGCCAGCTGCACAGTCACACTGGTCCAAATTTTAAATGTGTGTGTTTCAATATTGTAACACAGCAGCAGCCCAGTAATATTACTGCTAACAATCTGTGGCACCCTCCCATTTCTCATATGTGAAGCCCTGTTTTGATCTAAAAGAAACTTTTTCATGGATGGTACGTGAAATATAACCACAACGGGGCTTATTTACAAGCCCCTTGCGCCACTTTTGCGTCATTTTTAACATGGGAAAAGTGACGGACGGGTGGCGCAAGGGGCTTGTAAATAAGCCCCACCATTTCTCTGCAAAATGCATAAAATGCCTGTAATAGGCTCTCACAGACCTCTCACATTGAAAATCAATTAAAGGACAAAGGTATTTAAAACAATTTGTTTAAGAAGTATTTAAGGTCATCAGGGCAAGATCTCTCTGCAGAACAGAGCAGGCTCATCAGGCGCTGCCTCCTCCGCCCTGCCAGCTGCCGCAAAACAACAGGAAAGGAAAAATAAAACTGTAATAAACATGTTTTATTATCGTTTTATTTTTCCTTTCCTGACAAGTCTGTGGGGGCAGGGCCACGGGGGATGACAGGCTGCAGGAGGAGTAATGGGCACTGTTGTCAGGGCGCATGACGGTTTGGCTGGCCGTTTCAGGCTGGCCAAACCGTCATGCTCACTAAAACTCTTTCCAACTCGAGCTGCGTTGCCGGGTTGGAGAAAGCAGGCATTGGCTCCCAGTCAAACTGGGAGCCTAAATCATCGGCGCACAGGCCAATCCTGACCCTGCTTTCAGCAGCGTGAAAGCAGCATCAGTATTGGCCACAGTGCACTCTTGGAGCCTGTGCCTGCGGAGGAGAGGAGCAGAAGATTTTCGACTCAGTCGGCTGCAGGGAAGTTGTTTTTTTAAATTCATTTTGTCATCCCGACCCCCCCCTCCCGCCACTCTTCGTAAACACCGGCCGCTATTGCTATCAGGAGGCCCCCTGAAAGGCTAGGGCCCAGGGCCAGTGCCCACTTTGCCCATGCCTTAAAACGTCTCTGGGGGAATAAGAGAAACTCCAGGAAGACGAGACTAGATCACATGAAAGAGAGAAGGCCTAGGGAAAGAGGGAAGCTCTGATGGACGAATTGAGGGACAGGTGTGGGTTTCGAAGAAGAAAAGAGGATTCAAAGTAAACTTGTGAGATATGAGAGAACAGCGACCTCAGAGCAGGGACAGAAAATAGGCCCGGCACCAAAATAAATGTGGCCCCATTAGTGAATTAGCTAAAATGTGCTTCCAAAATGGGGCCGTGTTGCACTTGTAAAGACAAGCTGTATAAGTGTTTTGAAAGGTATGGAAGGCTGCATAGACGGGATTGCTGCAGGCAATGTTTGTGGTAATATTAGGGTAATCAACAGTAGAAACCGGTCCAGCACACCATAAAACCGTCCTACAAACAATCAAAAAACTGTCCCACACACTGAGCTGGCAGACCAGCCTTTCGGGAGCTGCATGATTGCCCAATAGGCCAGTCTCCAACCCTGCCTCAGAGGCACAGGTAGCCGACAGTGCAGGGAGAAAACTCCCTGTGCATCAGTGCTATTTGTTTTTGTTTACAGTAAACTTGGGAGTTTGTATTCTCTGAACAAAAAAAGTTTTCCAATTGGGTACTTTAAACAAGGTGCCCAAAGAGAACAGGCAGGGATTTCTAAATAGTGTGGATGGTGCTCTAGCAGGTTGGCAGAGGCAATGGCATTTTCATCCTGGTGGACTCATGGATACACACCAATGTCTAAATAATATTTTATTTTGGACATATACAAAATACGGGGATAGTCTTTCATGATTTATGAGTCCAGTTTATCCTGTAACATTGAGAAGTAAAGAAGAGAATAGGAAGGCTCCGAACAGAGCTGAGAACGAGTGCCAAATCATCTTATTGAATGCTTTGCATCATTTGCTTAAATGGCAATCCTAAAGCAAGCATAAGAGTCAATAAAATGAGAAAGGTAAATCCCACCTAAATCCTGTCACACATCAAGGTGAATTCACGCTCATTTCCTGGACTGTGGTCAGCAAACATGTTTCGGGACTGGATGATGTGATGTAATTTCCATGTGGACATGATATCATTTGCATTCTGGAAGGTTGGTCCCAGGATAGAATAAACATTAGGGGCTCTTTGTCCTGGACAAGATGTTTTACGAAAGAGCAGCAGTGTCAAGGGTTGGTAACCTATACCGCGACCAGATGGGACATCATAATAACTATGGTCAAAGAAGCCTCCGATTTCATCCAAAGTCTTGAATTGAATACAAAGAAAATCCTATTACTAGCTTTAAGTGAATGCTTACATACTACCAGATTAAGTAAGGAAATCCTAATCTCAGATAACCCCATTTATGAAGCACATATCATTTTAACTGCATCAATATTCTCAATCCCACTACCACTGAGGAAAGAGATATAATCTATGCTCACTGGTAAAATTCTGAAATCATTACATCTTTTAAGATTTGGGTGAGGGACCCTGGTGAGGTATGGGGGCTAACTGTACTCATATTGAGGTGCCTTAATGGGAGACTTCAACTAGATATCCCTGATCACCCTACTCATTTCACATACAGAAAGAGTATTTTTTAGATTACATATCTTTGAGCCCAAGAGCATATCATTCTGTAAGTACCTTCAAACCAGATTAGAGCACAACCACCTTGTCCTAAGGGCTGCCTTCAAATGGATTGTAGGCAAACTGGATTCCATCGCCTCTACTGAATTTATACAAAAGATTGTTGCTCTTCAACGTTTTACATGGTCAAAGAATGTTAGGCCTAGTTTACCTAGATATCAAATAGAATGGGGGAATGGTTCTTCAAACCTAGAATCTTCAACAGTGGTAAACAAGAAGTTAATCTATTTTCAGTGGAGTTTATTGCTTTCCAATTTGAACGGTTTGTATCTGTGCCTATTTCAAATCCTCTTTCTGGTGCTTTGGGCCCAACTATTGACTTTCAGAGAGACTAGAATGATCAAAACCGGATTGTTAAACATTTGAGAGAAAAAGGAAAATAATCACAGCCCATTTGAGAATCTTTCACAAGCCCTCAGATTAAGTCACATACATCAGGGCTTTGAATGCTCTTAAAATAAGTCAAAATAAATTTTGGAAGCAAAGCAAAGTTTCAAAAAAGGGAGGACTGAAAAAGATTCTGGGAGCAAATAAATAACTCAAAAGCTAATATCATAAAATTATATTACGAATTCTGAACAAATCAATGACAACTAAATATGTTATTACTCTAAATGAAGAAGCAGAGGCAAATATATTGCTTCTCGACTAGGGTTCAAGTTATAATTCATTGACTACATATAAAAGGGTGGTATCAACGTTGCAGCTAGCTAGTAGCTGAGGAACCCCGGGGCATATTAGCAAGGGCGTTATCGCCGCTTTAGCGGCACTTTTTGCGGATAAAGCGGCGATATTTTTATCGCCCTATTAGCAAGCTGTCGCTAACAGCTGTTAGCGACAGCCTAATGGCGATAGCGGCCGTTTTGTTGCCGCTTTGCATGTCAGCGATAATTATCGCTAATGACATGCAAAGTAGGCGTTCCCAACTAAAAGCAACTGCAAACAGTCGCAAACACAACTTCCCCCTATTAGCAATGCCCGCGAAGCGATAAAAAAAGTCACGCTAACCGCGATTATCGCTGGAATTTAACACCTTCTAAAAACTTGACTTAACCATTCTTGTCAATGGGAGGTGGATTGTAAGGTTAAGTCCTCACCTGCCTATTAGCGAGCTTTTCATTAGCGCAGTGATTTTATCGCTGGATTTCTCGCGCTATTGCTGGGTTTCGCCGCTATCGCTGGATTTTTATCGCCTTGGAGATAAGCGTTGATAATAACGCGTTATCTCCGCGATGAAATCCAGCGATAGCCGGCGATAAAAAAACAGCGCTAAGCGCGCTTTGCGATAATTATCGCAAATCCTAGGTAATATGCCCCCCCAAGACTCTAAGGGCCATATTCTCAAGAACGGCGATAACATTATCACCGCTTTAGCGGCAGTTTCCTGCCGATAATGTTATCGCCGTTCTTGAGAATATGGCCCTAAGAGTGCCAATAAACATTTGAAAGAAATATTCTAGGTCTTCAGTCCACACACTGTCACAGCATGCCTAAAACGTCGCACCATTCTTGATTCAAGGACGGGTTCTGTCTTGCCTCCATTGTTAAAAAAGAATAATGTAATAGCCCTTTTACAACTTTTTTTGCATCTCTGTTTATTGCTTTTTTTTAGCATGTTACAATTATCTATCTAAGATTTTTATTTTTCTGTTCTTTTATTGTATTGCTCTTAAGTTATCAAACATGAACATGGAGCCTCCAAACAATCGCCATAATCATAAGGATTGGGACGTAGGAGTCATGGGGTGGGGAGGTAGGAGGAGGGATCAATCCTGGAGAGAGGCTGTGGCTACTGCAGCACAATAGAGCCACAAACACTCCTGCATAGGAAACATGTAAGGCTGTGGGGCGGTGTAGGAAATCAGTAGAGACTTTAGGATGTGATATTCCCTGATAGTCGTCCCCTGTAACCTAGGTGGCTGGATCATATAGGGGCATTAACTAACATTGACCTAAATGCATGAAACTATAAGGATCCTCGTGTCTACAGCGTATAAATGTGGGATTGTGGCCCTTTTACAACTTGAGGGAAAGCTATACGTTAACGTCTGTGGGAGGAACTAGAAACTCTTTGCAAAAAATAGTGGGCTGGCAAATCCAATATTTATTGCTTAGAGATAGCAAACCTTTGCACTTGAATACTTTGATCTGTATAAAAGTAGGCAACGACATAAATTCAAATAAAGGGATCCAGACAAATTATGGGCTTAAGCAAGGCTGCATGCTTGCCCCCTACTGTTTAACCTAAATAGAGCTGGTATGAGTGCAAGCCAAGAAGGGCTGCAAAACCGTTCACTAAAGCAAAGGGGACATCACACATCACTTCTGCAATATGCTAACAGCCGCGGTCCGTGCAGCTAACAGCGGTGGGGCGGTTGGGCCGTGTAAGGGGGGATTTCAAGGGACGATCCAGAGGGAAAATTAATTATTTATTTAATTTTCCCAATGCATCGTCTCTCGAAATCCCCACTTTCACGGCCCCACTGCCCCACCGCTGTTACCTGCAGGGCCCGCGGCTGTATGCTGAGACTGTCAGACTAGGCACCACTGCTAGTTCTCTTCAGCGATCATTGCAACCCACAGATGAATACATTCAATCAAGCGATCTAGTGATAAACTTTCAGAAAACAAAGGTATATCTCATGGTAGATACAATAACGTTTTGTAAAAAAATGGGTATTGTGAAAATTGAACAGGTAGATATGTACAATTACTTATTATGAGTGCTGAAAAAGGAGTGCTCCGGCTGAAAAGCACATCTTATCACCCTTAACTCAGAATCAGCCTTTCTGCAATATTTGATAGGAAAACCTATGTTGAAGCCCTACAGTGCAACTGTAACTTTGCTCTTGATTTATTTTATATCTAAATATGTCCCCTCGCTGACATATGGTTGTCTCATCTTCCAGGATAAGCTTGCTGCAGGCTTCGACCAAATCCTGGACCACTATTTCCAATTTGTTCTCAATTTGCAAAAATATGTCAAATAGCACAACTCTGATTCAAATTGAACCTCATTAATATGCTTTTATCCTGGATTCATTTTATATTAGCTATCGTTTCTTCTAGATACGGCTGCTTAGGGCCCTTCCCACTCCCTTGATGAGACATCCCATGCGAATAATGTTGTGAATGGGGCAGAGATAGTTTAAAATCGTCCTTCATCTCTCGACATCTTTAAAAGCACTATTAAAAAAAAATATTGAAAACATTTTATTTAGATGATATGCTTGAAGTTAGTCCACTCAAGAAGGCCCACTATTTTTACGATTCCTGTAGCTCCCCGGTGCTTCAGTACAGTTTAGCAGAAACTTTCTAAGTCTAAGAACAAAGAGGCCTATTTATGGGGAAGTCACCCATGAGGCGCAGCAAGTCACCTAGTTGCACTGCACTGCGTGACAGGGAAAGGGCAGGAATGCACCGTATTTAAGGGAATATGGCGCATTCCTGTCCTTTCCCCTGCGCTGGTGCCCTTTTGGCTGCCTATCGCCAACACAGGCACCCTTGCACCATGGTGCTAGGGAGCCTGTGTTGCATGCAGGATTGTTTTTGTGCAGGAAGCGGCACCTTCCTGCACAAAAACAATCCTGGGAGGCATATACCTCTTTCTTTGTGTGCAGTAGAATGCAGCACACATAGAAAGAGGAAACAACAAGCAGAAGTAGAGATATTTCTCCTGGTTACACCTCCCTTGGGAAGATGTACAATTTTGGCGCATTCCCAGGTTTACAAGTTCTTGTAAATCTGGGAATGCGTCAAAAATCAAGGGAGCTGAGTGGGAACACACACCCAAAGTTAATGGAATGCCGTTCCAGGGCAGAGTAACACAATGCATCGTTTTGCGCTGCATTGCTCCAGGTTTTGGCTTTGCGTGGCTTCAACAATCTGTGTTAAGGTTTGGTGACCTTGTCGCTCCAGCTGCGAGGACCAGGAGAGGTCGAGGAAGACCAGCAGCCGTGCATGAGCTGTCCCACGTCAGATGTCAGTGACTAGGTGGTCTGTGTCTGGTGGTAGCACCAACAAGCCTTGGTAGCCACAACTGGCATGGAAGACGAAGAAGGAGCAACGTTGGGACCAGCACGGTCCAAGGGACTCACCAACAACAGGAGAGTCCCAAGCAAGCAGGAGAGCTCACTGAAGCAGTAGAAGACCCTCAGGAGGACCCACAGGTCAAAGGCACAGGAGTAAACACTAGCAGATTATTGACGTTGCACTGAAACTTTTCAGACACCCACCCCCAGTCACAGATCTGGGTTGAATCCATCATCGCTCTTTACCTCACTTCGCCACCCCAGTTCGGACCCAACCATATGAACATCAGGCTTGACCCTGTTCCTTATGGGAACAGTCCAGCCCGAACTGCCAAACCAGGTCTTCCCTGGAACGGAAACAAGCATCCTGGTACCGGTTTGGGGGTAAGATCCCTCATCAGCCAGGCTAGCTTGAATCCAGTGGCAAAGTGAGGAAGGGACCCATGCCTGGGCATACCCTGCCAACTTAGGGCGAACAAAGCAAACACAAGGAGATGATGGACAGAGCACTGAAACTTTTCAGACACTCAACCCCCAGTCACAGATCTGGGTTGAATCCATCATCGTTCTTTAGCTCACTTCGCCACCCCAGTTCAGACTCAACCATATGAACATCAGTCTTGACCCTGTTCCTTATGGGAACAGTCCAGCCCGTACTGCCACACCAGGTCTTCCCTGGACCGAAACAATCATCCTAGGACTGGTGTCGGGGTAACACCCCTCATCAGCCAGGCTAGCTTGAATCCAGTGGCAAAGTGAGCAAGGGACCCACGTCTGGGCATACCCTGCTAACTTAGGGCGACCAAAGCAAACATTAGGAGATGATGGACAGAGCACTGAACTGAAACAAAGGCACAGGAGTCGCAAGAGGACCTCGAGCAGCTCACCAAAGATGAAGGCACACAAAGCAGAGGATGTGGTGAGGACACTGATCTTTGAGGGAAGAGATGCTGGAGGCGGGAGCTTCTCGTAGCCTGAAGATCTCCGGAGTGCAGAGCCAACAAGCCGTGGAAACGGCAAGTCGATGCTGTGCACAGGGATTCAGTCCAAGCGGTTCCAATGAGGGATACTGGCCTCAGAATTGGAGAGAGGACAGGTCAGGCTTCAAGGGAGTTGCAGAACCACCACCTGTGTTGCTGAGCCACTGGAAATCCGTAGAATGATAGGAGCAGCAGACCAGTCAGCTTTGTTGCGGTGCCTGCAGATGCAGGGGAGTAACTCCTTAACTCCAAGGGAGATTTCTATGGGTGTCCTTGATGCCCACAGATGTGTTGAAGAACCTGGAAGAAGAACAGACACAGACAATGAAGAAGACTTGAAGAACAGTGAGAACAGGAGCAGCAGGAGTCTTCCTTGATGCAGTCTCAGTTCCAGTCGAGGTCCAGCGAAGTCCAAGTGTCCAGACGAGCGAAGAGTGACGTAGTTTCCGGCTTGAGTCTTGTACCACGACGAATCACAGGGCCCACCTACAGGTAAGCCCTTAAGTACCCTAAGGAAAGGGTTGGAACAACTCAGGCATCCGCGGTGACCAGGGGCATGGTCAGTCCCACCACTAGAATACTGTTGGTAGCGTTGCTCAGGCCGGTGATGTTGGCCATCATGGAATTCCCGGCTGTGTCTATGGCATGCTGACCACAGCGCAATTATGTGAAAATTCAGAAAAATGATGTGAAATTAGGCGTAATTAGATGAAATGCAAATCCAACATTTAACGCTATATTTTTGCATGAATTGCGGCCAAGTGTGATATTTTTGATTTACGGACACATTTCCTGTTAAATAAACAACAACATAAAACCACAATTGCTGCATACAACAGATACTCGTGTTTTGTTTGTTAACGTTGTTATCACACTCACGTGCTATAATTTTGCCATGAACACTGTAATTACGTGATGTGGCTTAATTTCTGGAATTTCACATAGCAATTGTAAAGAGAAATTCATGAAATTATCTAAATACCCTGGCGTAATTTAAATTTCACCTAGGCCTGGTGCAAATAGATTTTATTATGAGTCTATAACTACTCTTTTTAATTCACAAAAGTTGGTTTTCACTTGTAAAAAGAATTACAAACACAAAGATTTTCATGTGAGTCAATCAATGAGCAGGAGAGCAGCCGGTAAGTTGTTTTGAAAAAGGCCTCAGGATGCTCAGCCACAAATTTAAGTTCAAACACGGTGCTACTCCCAAATGCCACCACACACCGTATCACGACGCCACGAATGCAGAAGCACAAATCCAAAGTAACGAGGTAAAACCAGCAGCCGCTCAGATAAATCCAATGGTAAAATAGGAATAAATTGCTTTAAAAAAGTCCTCTGCACACTTGTAGATCCGAACGGTGGTGCCAATCTCGTAGTCGTCGCCAAATTGTTAAGTAGAAGCGAAGCCAGATGATTTATTAAGAACTTTACTCCAAGAAGTGAGCACCACCGGTTACATGGCTAACAGCACCGGTAGCTCTCTCTCAACTGTCCTCAAAGAGTCACGGCACGGACCCAACCATTCCAGAATGGAATATTACGAGGATACACACACAACACAACACATGACACCAGGCAAGCATCGGGAAGGGGTTCTAATAGTATTTGGTGGTAGGCACTGCATAAGAGGTATTTGGTGGGGCTGTGAGGGGTGCACTTTTTACCGAAACCTCCCCACAAGAGCACTGTAGTACTGAGTTACTTGGTGGCAATCGATCTCTGGAATGTGTATGTCTCCAGGATTATCAGGGGACATCTTTAGTTGGTTGTGTTTTCTTTGTTCTTTGCACTTTTGTTTCTTCTCCGGCAGGACAGTGTTAGACACATGGTTACTGATGACGGGCATAGCGACTGAACCCAGGCCTGATCGCTTAAAGCCTGTATATATTTGTTTCCCCGAGAGCCAGTCTGAGCTAGAAGTGGGGAGGAACAGAAAGACACCATGAAGGGGTCCAGCAAGAACAGAGTGAAGCTGTGAAGAAAACACATCCTAATGTTGGACTATAGCTTATAGTCACCCACACCGACCCGTGTCATAACCTGAAGCTTGCTACCTACACAAAAACAAATTACCCACATTTTTCACAGCCATTATTATGCACCTGTAAGCTAAATGTACATGCACAAATAGTTTTGTGTATAGGGCCCATAAAGGCTTACTTTTGTTCAGTTTGCTCTCCAAGCTACATCAGCTGATGAGACTTCTTCTTTTCTTTGCCTGGTCCTTCACTTTGTGAAACCACTAAGGGGCATATTATCAAGAACGGCGTTAAAATTATTGACACTAGAACATGGGCTTCTATTGGAATTCTCCAGGGCATATTATCAAGCCCATTATCGCCGCTTTAGCGGCAGTTTTCTCCCGCTAAAGCGGCGATAATTTTAACGCCGTTTCTTGATAATATGCCCCCTAATTTTTCTCTAGCCTTGTACATTGGGCACTCACACCCATGTGCATTGGTTATCCAGTCAGATCACATATCATTTAAAAGCATTCCTGCTTTCTACATTGGCAAGTGCATGCAGCTTACTCTGTATGTCACTATTTCTCAAAAAGCTTT
The DNA here is from genome assembly GCA_963921515.1 of Calotriton arnoldi. Classification (NCBI taxonomy): domain Eukaryota; kingdom Metazoa; phylum Chordata; class Amphibia; order Caudata; family Salamandridae; genus Calotriton; species Calotriton arnoldi. The sequence continues at coordinate 863,671 of CAWUFW010000148.1, read as the reverse complement.
AGCCTCAAGCTTTCAAAAAGAGATCATTTGAAAAGAGTACATTGGACATCATTTTAGGTGAAAGGACATATAATGCAAATTTCTCTGATGGGTGGGTTTAAGGGCATGTCTCGCTCTGCAGATATTTAAATGCCAACACATACATACATACATATGCACATGTCACTCCCGCTATGAGTTGAGAAAAATGACACTACTGACAACTATAAATTCATATTTTTACAATGTATTTAGTGTCCTATAATGTGAATGAAAGGCACTACCGGTCGCTACAGTTTTGTGGATGAATTGTTGTAGGTGATGACAAATCGTCCAGGTCCTGTTTGAGATGAAGCCTTTTAATGTAATGTAATGCATTTTAAGGTGGATTTGTAGAGGTTGTATGATTAAACAACGCATGCGATTACTTGGCTTGCCTTAACAATACGGTCTTAACCACGACCGCGTCTTTACCACGCATGCCTTTACCACGGATGCCTTTACAATGAATTTTGTTGCAAAGGCATTATTGGTAAAGGTAAATGAGTTGTAAAGGTCACATCCGAGCCCCTCGCTCTGAGCCCTGAATTCCGGCCCCAGCCCTTAAAACTACCATGACCCCAGCCCTTAAAACACCATAACCTCCCACCCTGAGCCCAAAAACTTGCCACCAGCCCTTATAACTACCCCGACCCCTGCCCTTTAAACACCCCAGCCCCCGCCCTGAACTCTAAAACCGGCCTCCAGCCCTAAAAACGACCTCGACCCCCCCGCCCTGAGCCCTAAAACCCAGTCTCCGGCCCTAAAATGACCCCTAAAAAGTACCCCGACCTCCCATCTGAGCCCTAACACCTGGCCCGCAATCCTGTAAAATACCCTAACCCCAGCCCAAACCTTAAAATCCCCAAAACTACTTACTAAGTCGCTTTTCCTTCCATTGTCGTCCGCAGAAAGACTCCAACACCTCCCACCCCGCTCACTGACTCTAACGCAGTGGATAGGTGTGGTGCAGCGGCCAGGGCAGCTGACTTCGGAGCACAGGGCTCACGGTTCGATCCCCGGCTCCGGCGGCAGCTCAGCACCATCTGACTCTGGGCAATAGCTCACTTAATTTCCACAACGGCCCCCAGCGCCTTGAGACCCGTAAGGGTGAGTAGCTCGCGCTTTACAAATACGGATTTACATTTTTTTTTTTTTTACAATGCTAGACCGCTAACTGCCTTTACCATGCATATGCCTTTACCACCTTTACAACGGAAATCTTTGTAAAAGAATGTGCGTGGTAAAGGCATATGCATGGTAAAGGCAAGCAGTGTAACGCTTGCGTTGTAATGGCATGCGTGGTTTAGACCACATTCTTAATTCTGTTTCCCATTTGTAGAGCTCTGCTTGTCATCCGTGAGGGTATCCAGGTGCTGAGTAGGTGAGTGTAGGCATGTGGTGAGGCTCGTCTCAAGGGCCCCATAAGAAGACTAATTAAATAGCCAGGTCTTCAGCTTCTTGCCGAATTCAAGAAGTGAGGAGGAAGCCCTGATGTGTTGGGGGAGGTCGTTCCAAGATGTGGCAGCTTGGAAGGAGAATGATCGACCTCCTGTTCTGCTTCTTTGGATGTGGGGTGTGTGTGCGAGTAAGACTGATGCTGAGCGAAGTTGTCTGGTGGGTTGATGGAAGTAAAGCCAGTGATTAAGGTATGCCAGTCCCATGTTGTGTAGTTTGAATTGGCAGCATGTCTGGGTGGTGAGTTAATAGAGCTCTCTGGGTTTGTCACGGGACGAGTCTGGTGGTGGCATTTTGTATAGTTGGAATTCTGTGAAGGAGATGGGTTGGTATGCGGCATAGAGTGTGTTGCAGTAGTCCAATCTGCTTGTTATTAGGGCCTGTGTGAGGGTATGTCTGTTGTCCAGTGGGAGTCACTTGAAGGTTTTATGTAACATGAGGAGGATGTGGAAACATGAAGAGGTGACGGCAGTGACCTGGGTCTTCATAGTGAGGTTGGTGTCCAGGATGAGGCCTGGTTTCCTAGCGTGGTTGGTTGGGGTGGCTTTGGGTCCAAGATTTGCAGGTCACTAGGTGGAGTCCCAAGATTTAGCTCTAATTCCCAAAGATCAGCACTTCTGTTGTTTCTATGTTGACCTTGAGGCAGTTTTTTTCATCCACTTAGTCACACTGGTCATGTATTGTATGAAGTTTGTCTTGATGGTGACAGTGTCATCTGAGAGGGAAAAAATGAGCTGGGTGTCGTCAGAGTAGGAGTTGTTTGCCAGAGGAGTAATGTATATGTTGAAAAGTGTGGGGCTGAGTGATGATCCCATTGGGACTTACATTTTCCACAGATTGAATGATCGAAGGATGTGCAAAAGTAGCAAAAAATAACATTCAAACTCTCAATGGGTTTCGAGCAATGTTCCAGTTTTAGTATTATTTGAAATTTAAAATGAAGCCTCCTCTAGCATAATGTAGGGCGGATGTGTATTAAATGAACCTAAACAGACTGTAGATATTTTCTATTGTGCAATGTACCATAAAGGGTTTGACAATTGTATTCAATGGTTGATGGATAATGGAGAGGCTGAGCGATCAAATCGTGATCTAAAATGTTGTGACTATTTGTGCTATGTAAGTGTTCAAAATCTCTTAATCAATAAATCATTTAATAATCCAGAGACAGGAAACCTACGTGCATTATATATTGATTGGAAATTCCTGAAACTGTCTTAATTATCAAGTACATCCTCCTTCTGGAGAAATGGATAATGAGTTACTAATTCCACTTTGGTGGGAAGTCCTCCAGCTTCTTATTGATGCTTTTAGTGTCTGCAGATCTGGAGTCACACTGGAATTTCTTTCAGTGTCACTATACAGGATTTGTGTTACCGGAGGGTTAACGGTTTAAATAAAAAAATAAACATATGTGCCAGTACACACTTCCAGGCCTTTATGTTACATGGAATCTCGAAAGGAGACTATGCTTTGACCAATTAAAATTCACGTTCTATCCACTGATTGGTAAATGATGACATGAACTGCTAGTTCCCAGCTCAAGATGAAGGGGGATTGGCTGATTCTTTCAAAAGAATACCAAGAACATGTGTGAACTAGTATTCAGTATCTATACTATGCTCTTTTCTGTGTCTGAGAATTGTCAGTAAATTTGGAAATGTGCAACTCGCTTTCTACTGAGTTGAATATTAGGCAACCGATCAAAGATATAAGCAGACGGCATTAGAATCGCCCTTCTGGAATATTGAATTTCCTAGATTCCAGTGAATGGAAAATCAAAATAAGATTAAACAAGCAGAGGCTCATATTTTGCACTTTGTCTCTTTATTTATTCTCTCCTCCCAGAAAGATTGGCAGGAGATACGCAGATCCCTAGGGGATAGTCTTGCCCATAGTGTCCCGCTGAACCCTAGAGTTGCCATGCTGGGTACATGGAGGAGTGGGGCGGGGCTAGGGCAGCACGTTCCCTGCTGGGCATAGGTATTTTAATTGCCAAACGAGACAATACTTATAAGTGAGAGGATGGGGAGAGGATGTAGCCTTACTGCTAGAGCGGTCGACCTCGAAGCTGGGAAACCGGGTTCAAGTCTCAGCGACGACACTCAACATCCTGTGATTCTGGGCAAATCACTTAGGGGTCGATTCCGATTCGAGCCGGAAAAAGCACCGACCGACTCGGATCCGGAAAAAATACCGACCGACACGTACCCGTGGCGCACGACACGCCAAGTACGATGCAAGGCGCGAAAAATCCGACCGACACGTACCGAAACAAAGTCGACCGACCGAGCCGCACGGAAAGCAGCAATCCGGCCGGAAAAACACGCGAATCCAACCGACCGACACGCACCCGGAACAAATCCGACCGAAACGTACACGCGAACTCCAAACCGCAAAGTACGATGCAAGGCGCGAAAACCACGACCGAGTCGGACGGAGGACAAGGCGTACGACCGACACGCATACAAAACCGAGCCGAAGCAACACAATACACCGCGACCGACGCGTACGCAGCATAGAAAACTGCACAAACACAGCGTGAACGAAACGGAGAACACTGTACAAGACCAATGCAGGGTCCGACTCGGTCACAAGAACGTTTCCAACATACACAAACAGCACAAAGGAAAAATCACCCAAAAAAAGGCCAAACAAGCAATTACCAAGCCAATAAATACTGGGGGGGTGGGGACAGAGAACAAAGACACACCCACAACTCCACCTATAAAAGGACACAAATCACTACCATGAGCCTTTGCAAATGCCATTCCACTGCCAGCACCCAAGAGAAAGCAACCACACACCCACAGCTCATCCCTCACACAAGCCACACACCATCAGCACACCAACAAATACCTACCTCACATACACCCAGCAAAACACACACTCACACACCCTCACCTGCACACCAACACACACATCACCCACCATCACCACCCATCACCATGCCCCCCAAGAAGAATCCCAAGTTCCTAGATAGTGAATTGGAAGTCATGGTAGACGAGATCCTCAGGGTGGAGCCACAGCTGTTTGGCACACTGGTCCAACAGACCCCCATGTCGCAGAAAACCAAGATGTGGGAGAGGATCATCAACAGGGTGAACGCCCAATCACCATGTCGGCGCACAAAGACCGACATCCAGAACAGGTGGTATGACGTGCGCAGGAGGGTACGGAAAATGCTGACGAAAGACTACATCAACAGCCAACACACCGGCAGTGGCCCTCCTGCCAAGCCAATATACCTCAGGCCCTGGGAGGAGAAGGTGCGGGCCATCCTTCCGCCAGTGAGCGTATATGGACTAGAGGACATCCCAGAGCCTGGTGAGTACACAACAAATGTACACAATATACTGCCACAAAACACATACACATCACTGTCAAGGGGAGAGTCAAACCATGCACTCATAGCAATTACACAGCAACCAGAACAGAATCATCCCAAAATGTGTATGTCAGTCAGATAAACACAACACATGCCATCAAAAAAGTCACATCCAACTGTGCCAACACATGTACAAACACAACCACAACTACAGCTAGGCAGTGGCACAAATAGAACTAACAAACACATCCACACATGTAGCCACCACAACAACACCAACACACAGTGAAGACCACTCAAAGGAAGGAATTCTGTGTATGCTGGCCAAGTCAGTGTAGCCAATAGCATCATGGGAGTCGCAGTCACACATATTGCCCCCCCCACAACTGTCCCATCAACACCACCATGAACCATGCGCACATCACAGAGAGTGGAGAAGGACTCACAAGATGGCTGACACTGGCCACTGCTGTGGGGAGCACAAGGCCCTGCTGGCAACTGTGCACCAACAAACAGCAGGACACCACTGACTGACATCCTGAGAGACAACTTACACTCCCTGCAATGCAAGCACGTTCCATGGTGGGATATCTGGCTAGCTGGGTGGGAAGGGGGACTTGCAGCACTGACCATAGTCACAAGCACCTCCCCTCACACACCCCCCAATACAAACTCCACAGAACCCACCTGGTAGAATGCAATGCCCCCCATCCTAACACAAGATCCCACAAAGAACCCCCACCCTGGGTTATGTTGTGTGAAGCACAGGGCCACTCTTGGGACTCTTAGCCAAACAACTGCCAGGACAACACTCCCAGCCATCCTGTCAGCACAGCCAGCCCACCCCACAGGGAAGCAGAGTCAAAGGAAGGAAGCATGGGCATGCTGGGAAGGGGGAGGAGGCAATAGCATGATGGGAGTCGTAGTCACAGCTCTACATCCCCCACCACATGGCCCAGCAAGCTCACACTCACGCATGCACATCCCACAGAGAGTGGAAAGGCCCATCAAAGAAGTCTGACACTGTTGCTGTGTCGTGGGGAGCACAAGGGCATGCTGGGTACTGCACACCAACCAACAGCAGGACACCACTGTCAACCATCTTGCCATTGCTCTCACACCCACACACACTGAACTCCACACAAAAGCAAGTAAGTATGGGAATGCTGGGAAGTGGGGTGGAGGCAATGGCATGATGGGAGTCGTAGTCACAGACATAGCTCACCCCCACAACTGTCCCATCAACACCACCCTGAACCATGCTCACATCACAGGGAGTGGAGAAGGACTCACAAGATGGCTGACACTGGCTACTGCTGTGGGTAGCACAAGGCCCTGCTGGCAAATGTGCACCAACAAACAGCAGGACACCACTGACTGACATCCTGAGAGACAACTTACACTCCCTGCAATGCAAGCACGTTCCATGGTGGGATAACTGGCTGGCTGGCTGGGTGGGAAGGAGGACTTGCAGCACTGACCATAGTCACAAGCACCTCCCCTCACACACCCCCAACACAAACTCCACAGTACCCACCTGGTAGAATGCAATGCCCTCCATCCTAACACAAGATCCCACAAAGAACCACCACCCTGGGTTATGTTGTGTGAAGCACAGGGACACTCTTGGGACTCTTAGCCAAACAACTGCCAGGACAACACTCCCAGCCATCCTGTCAGCACAGCCAGCCCACCCCACAGGGAAGCAGAGTCAAAAGGAAGGAAGCATGGGCATGCTAGGAAGGGGGTGGAGGCAATAGCATGATGGGAGTCGTAGTCACTGATATTGGTCACCCCCACAACTGTCCCATCAACACCACCCTGAACCATGCTCACATCACAGGGAGTGGAGAAGGACTCACAAGATGGCTGACACTGGCTACTGCTGTGGGGAGCACAAGGCCCTGCTGGCAACTGTGCACCAACAAACAGCAGGACACCACTGACTGACATCCTGAGAGACAACTTACACTCCCTGCAACGCAAGCACGTTCCATGGTGGGATAACTGACTGGCTGGGTGGGTGGGAAGGAGGGCCGGCTGTCAACCAAACACAACCAATGCAGACCATGTTCACACCCCAGAAAATACATAGAAATGCCCAAATAATGCAGGACAATGTGCCACACCAATATCAACCCCTGACTGTGACGACTCAGGACAATGCAATGTACAGGCCCGCACCCAGAGGCACAGTCACAACTGTCATGTGTGTCAACCATTGATGCCTGCAGAAACATGACATACATTGTTTGTGTCTCCCAAAAACAGGTGATGATGGGGACACAGCAGCAGACGCTGAGGAGTCCCAGTCCCAGGCTCAAGAGGATGCCGAGCTCACTGGCGTCGTACAGCCTCTGTCCTCCTCGGACGATGAAGAACAACCTGGCACATCCGGTGCAAGTCAACATGCAGCACCAGCAGGACCACCAGCTGCAGCACCAGCAGGACCACCAGCTGCACCCCCTGCACCCACCCCTACAACGACTGTCACCACGAATACCATCCCTGCCGACATGGACAGAATAAGGAGCAACACCAGCACAGTGACCCTGGACCAACCTGGGGCCATGGACACCACCACCACCACCAACCCCCAAGGTGGACCAGGATTATCTGTGCGTGCCACTGCACACACTGCACATGTCAGCAGGGGTGGTGGGAGGGGTGGGAGACAGAGGTCGCTGCTTGCAGACGTTGCTGGTGTGCATGATGACCCACAACTGGTACGCATAGCTGATGCGTACCAGTCCAGCACCGGAGAGCTCAGCCAGGTAGTGGGGCTCCTCAGAGACATTAAACAGCAGCAGGCTGCCCATCATGCCCGCTTGGACTCCCACATGTCCCACGTGGAGTCACACATGTCCCGTGTGGAGTCACACATGTCCCGTGTGGACTCACACATGTCCCGCGTGGAGTCCAAGTGGGATGCACTGCATGAGATGACGGCGGTGCACAGGGACATTTTACAATGCCTCCGCCAGATGAACAGCAACCAGTCCACACCTCCCTGTGTGCCAACAACATCTGGTGCCGAACAAACTGCAACTGCCACAGGGAGGGAGGAGGACTCTGGCGGAGAGTCCCCTGCACCGCAGCAGCCTGCACTTGAGGGCCCCCCAAGAAGAGGGGTCGTCCGAGGAGGGAAAAGTGAGAGGCCGATGGCCAAGCGCAACTCCCAGGAAGCCTGAACCTGTTCTGGATGTTCGCCTTTGTGCACAGACTGTTCACCCTGTTGACGGCAACACTACTCCCACACATTGCATGGGGAGTACAAGTTGGACCAATGTGTCAGACAACTGTGGCCCCGATACTGGGGATCCTGTCTACCCGTACTTTCAATTCACCTAGGAACTTGGGATTGCAAGATTCATGTACAGCACAACCCATCCTATGCACTATTAACACAAATGTACACCATACTTGCCTCTGTCGTGATTCCAACGTGGGTGCTGTTATGGGGATGATGAACTGCAAAATTACACTGTGTATGCGAACTGCAAAAGCAAGGACAACACAGGCATGTGAGTACAGGCAACGTGACACACATGAGGGAGACACACCACCAGGGCTACACAACACATACACACCTAGGCCATCTGACTCATTGCCTACACTGATGTTGCCAGGGAAGACGGTGCAATGCACAGACACCACACCCATTCCCAGTTGTAGTCAAGTAGCCCACAGGTGCAGTAAGCAAATGGCAGTCAAATGTGTGACCACAGACAACGCACAGCACAAAGTGAAGCACAGGTTTATTACACAGTTGCAACATGCCGTAACCACTACAGATGCAAGGTAACCCCACCTGGCAGCGGGCACACAGTCAACAACTGTAGACGGAAGGAAGTCCATGGGTGTGGCGCACATCACCTGTAGGTACACAACAGCTACCAGCCTGGATGTGCAATCACGTCGTCGGTGGACACAGTTGACCAAACGAATCTGAAAGTACCCTGTGAAGGACAGAAATGACACAGTCAAAAGCAATGGAGTACAGGACAGAACAGCAAAACACATGCACAATACATGTTACAAGATACCCACCCAGAACCAAGTTAGCATGTCAACACTGTTGGGGAGTACAGCCCACCTGTCACCACACATCGCAACACACATCCAGTCAAGTGGCCCATGGACACACTCCAACAGCACCAGAGCACCACCCACACATCATGCCAACTCACATCATTGACATAACACCTCAGGATACTCACATTCAGCTAAAGAAGTTGGTGATGAGCTGTGTGCGGACATCACCATCATCATCATCATCGTCACTGGCATCGTGGTCCAGGCCAGGATCCTCCACAGGTGGCGGATGTTGGTCATTGTCATCCTGGATGAGAGGCAACTCCTTCCGCACTGCCAGGTTGTGGAGCATGCAGCAGACGATGATAATCTTGCACACTTTCGCAGGGGCATATGGGAGGGACCCTCCGGTCTTGTCCAGGCAGCGGAAGCGGCTCTTCAGGAGACCAAAGGTCCGCTCAATCACTCTCCTGGTCCGACAATGTGCCTCATTGTAGCGCATCTGGGCAGGTGTCACAGGGTTCCTGAGGGGTGTCAGCAACCACGGCATGTTGGGGTATCCCGAGTCACCTACGGACAGACAAGTGCACATTAGCTGACTTGGAAAAGTGGGCGGAATACTACAGATCAGATCACACACAATGGCACAAAGTCAGTACACACCGACAAGCCAGGCACGCTGGTTCTGCATCTGTGCCATCATCCTGGGGATGCGACTACTCCTCATCACAAAGGCATCGTGTGCTGAACCAGGGAAACGGGCACACACGTGTGTGATGGTCATGTCTGCAAGACACACCACCAGTGCATTGACCGAGTGGTAGTGCTTGCGGTTCCTGTAGGCCTGCTCCTGGGCCTGTGGTGGTACCAAAGCCACATGTGTCCCATCAATGGAGCCAATTACATGCGGCATCTTCCCCAGGGCATAAAAGTCACTCTTCACGTCAGTGAGTCGTCGCAGTCTAGGGAAATAGATGTACCGGTTCAGGAAGAGCAACATTGCCGCCAAAACATCACGGAGCACACGGCTGAACATGGTCTATGACATCCCACCAGCAGTCGCCACAGTATGTTGGAAGGTACCAGTGTCAAAGAAGTGTAGGGCTGCCATCACCTTCACCTTGGGGGTCAGTGCTGTAGGATACGGCCGGCCAGGCTGCAAATGTGGGGACAACTGCACTGCCAAATCCTCAATCAGCTGCCTGGTGAAGCGGTACCGTCGGATGCTGTCCCGTTCCACCATCGTTGCCAGGCCTGAGAATGGCCGATGGACAGCAGGAGCCCTGCAGTGCAGAGGAGAAGTAAGCAAGATTGTCAGTCACCCCACATATGCGGCATTGAACACACTCAAGATCCCAACATACATCATTATGAGGCACAACTACATGAAGTGTGCAGTACCGGAAGGACATGTATGGTACATACATGGCCAACATCTGTCAACACGGTCCAACAGGTGGCATCAATTTGTCCCAGGTTGGCCCATTGGATATCATGAGGCCGTGTCACAGTTCCCATCTCCTGCTGCCGTGTCACAATAACCCCCCACAGTGACATGTGAGGACTGATGTGCCCCAGGCACCACAGCTCAACGACAGGTACATTCCCAGGGACCCTGTAATGCCACATGGACACTGGCATTACATGGAGTATCATGTATACACCACAGCAAAACAACCATGACCCCCACAGGTAGTGGCCCCACTTGCCACGGCAGGACAGACATGGATGTCTGTGACACACACGCACAACATCAGAGTCCATGCACACACAACGTGGATGTGGAGACTGTCTCCCATTGTGCACATGAAATCAGAGACATTGTAAACACCACATGCACAAAGACTGTGGAGGACCATCACTATTGTGCCACTGGGACACCCTGGCTCAAACATACCGTCCCACATGGGACTCACGGGGTATGTGACATGACATACACATACACCACTGTGAAATGTGACCATGGCACATGCACAGATATGAACAGTTGCACATCACAGTGGTCACGTACACGTAACACCCAGGATCCTGTCCCCATGAACACGTGCACAGCCTGCGGGTGGATGCCCACAGGTGACACCCACAGGACAACATGTATACCAACATACACACAATAGGAAATGCAGCCTTACATGCCTTATGATAAAGTTTGGACAGGCTGTCGTGATGTAGGTGTGCCCCTCACTCCCTGGGAGCTATCTGTGGCTGGCATATGTCCATCTGAGACAGGCATGCTGACATATGCCAGTCACATGTACAGTGATGCGTTGAACAGCAATGGACCGGTCGGTGCCTCCGGCCGGCCCATTGCATTCAATGTGTGCTGGGTACGCGTTGTACCCCTGTGCGCGTTGAACTGCAATGGACCGATCGGTGCCTCCGGCCGGCCCATTGCTTTCAATGTGTGCGGGTACGCGTTGTACCCCTGTGCGCGTTGAACTGCAATGGACCGATCGGTGCCTCCGGCCGGCCCATTGCTTTCAATGTGTGCGGGTACGCGTTGTACCCCTGTGCGCGTTGAACTGCAATGGACCGATCGGTGCCTCCGGCCGGCCCATTGCTTTCAATGTGTGCGGGTACGCGTTGTACCCCTGTGCGCGTTGAACTGCAATGGACCGATCGGTGCCTCCGGCCGGCCCATTGCTTTCAATGTGTGCGGGTACGCGTTGTACCCCGGTGCGCGTTGAACTGCAATGGACCGATCGGTGCATCCGGCCGGCCCATTGCTTTCAATGTGTGCGGGTACGCGTTGTACCCCTATGCGCGTTGAACTGCAATGGACCGATCGGTGCCTCCGGCCGGCCCATTGCTTTCAATGTGTGCGGTGCACGCGTTGTACCCCTGTGCGCGTTGAACTGCAATGGACCGATCGGTGCCTCCGGCCGGCCCATTGCTTTCAATGTGTGCGGGTACGCGTTGTACCCCTGTGCGCGTTGAACTGCAATGGACCGATCGGTGCCTCCGGCCGGCCCATTGCTTTCAATGTGTGCGGGTACGCGTTGTACCCTGGTGCGCGTTGAACTGCAATGGACCGATCGGTGCCTCCGGCCGGCCCATTGCTTTCAATGTGTGCGGGTACGCGTTGTACCCCTGTGCGCGTTGAACTGCAATGGACCGATCGGTGCCACCGGCCGGCCCATTGCTTTCAATGTGTGCGAGTACGCGTTGTACCCCTGTGCGCGTTGAACTGCAATGGACCGATCGGTGCCTCCGGCCGGCCCATTGCTTTCAATGTGTGCGGGTATGCGTTGTACCCCTGTGCGCGTTGAACTGCAATGGACCGATCGGTGCCTCCGGCCGGCCCATTGCTTTCAATGTGTGCGGGTACGCGTTGTACCCCTGTGCGCGTTGAACTGCAATGGACCGATCGGTGCCTCCGGCCGGCCCATTGCTTTCAATGTGTGCGGGTACGCGTTGTACCCCTGTGCGCGTTGAACTGCAATGGACCGATCGGTGCCTCCGGCCGGCCCATTGCTTTCAATGTGTGCGGGTACGCGTTGTACCCCTGTGCGCGTTGTACCGCAATGGACCGATCGGTGCGCACCCATTGACAATGGGCTTGCCTGGCAACGGACGCGTTTTCGAATTTCGAGCGAGTCGGTTGCTGGAAAATCAGTTGGTCACCCACAACAATGTTGCAAAATCATGTATGTCATGAAGTTGAAGATTTGAAGGATGCTGTGGGCGTGTTTTGGTGCTGCTATTCCATGGATTGGCCAGATTCAGAAGATGCAAACGACTTGGACCTATCACTTTGGACACAAGGGACAGTATCTGCCTCTCCAGCACATATATATTGCTGGCTGTTCCCCTGAGAGCCCACTTGCCTGCACTACATGCTCCAAGACGACATCTGCCACTGCACTGCTGCTGTCTCTGCCCCTCTGGACCCTGCAATGGCACGTACTGTGGAGAGAGCCCCAGCCTTCAGCCTTGAAGAGAACCAGGCCCTGCTGGACAGCCTACTTCCACAGTACAGCAAGCTGTATGGGACACCAGGGGAGCAGGTGAGTGTTCTGTGCACTGCCTTTCTGAATGTGCATTTTGTCTGACTAGCAAGGCTGAGAGTCTGCACGCCACTGGCTAGCAGGCTCACTGAGTAGTTGTCACCCCCCATAGTGTGTAGTGACTTGCACTGGACAGGTATGGTGCAGTGACAGTGCATTTGAACATGGTTTTACTTCCCATGCAATGATACCATGTAGTGACGTCTGGCAAACTGTCCATGGTCAGCTTTGCACTGCCTGTGTACATCATGTGCCCCTGTGATTGAGACATGTATATACAACTGTGTCATGCACGGATATGTTGCATGTGTGGTAATGGCCTTTTCACTTTGTCATCCTGACAGGTTAATGCCCATCGGAAGCAGGAAATCTGGAAGGACATCGTCCGGGCTGTCCGGTCCGTGGGGGTCTACAAGCGCCGGATCCGCAACTGCCAGAAGAGGTGGCAGGACCTTCGGGGCTGGACCCGGAGGATTGCACGGGTCCAGCTGAAGCTGTCGCCTCCTCGCAGGAGGGGCGGAACACGGACCCTGACCCCCACATGCTCCAGATCCTGGCGGTGGTCTTTCCAGACCTGGATGGGCAGCTGAAGGCCAGACAGCAGCAAGGAGGGGGTGAGTCAAAGACTGCACTGTGAACTCTGTATTACATGCTTTGTGCCCTCCTCTGGCCTGGTTCAACTGCCACAGTGCAGCAGTCATGTTGTCCAGGAGCCATGTCCCTCTATTGTGCACTGCCCACTGCTCATCTGATACCCAGGTGTGGCCCTTACAGTCAGGGAATTGTGTCACTTGGGACTGTGTCCTTGCAGTTTGCTTCACTAAAGGTGGGGGACAGCATCTGTTTCCCTAACTCTGTTGTGGGCATCATGGGTGGGTCCATTGTTCACACAACGCCTGGGTTTGGACATGTGATCTGCGTGTTGCTTTGATATGCGGTCCACTTGCTGAGCTGAGCCACCACATGTGCCTGGGGTATGTGGCACACGCCCATGCAGCGGGTGGGAACAATGTTTGTGCCCCAGGAGTGTGCAGATTACGTGTGTCACACATACATAGCCAGCTATCCACTGTCCAGGGCACATCCCTCATTCATGTGGAGCAGGACAGTCATGCCTACTCCAGGCCATGCAATGCACTCTGTACTCCCACTCCCGTGTATCAGCTGACACATTGTGCACAGTGATTTGACCCCTCCGGTGTCTGCCTCTGTGTCAGTGTGCTGTGGATTAGTTGCCAGGACTGCTGGGGTGTTTCTTGGTAGGGGCTCAGCATGCCCCTGGAGATGTGACCAGAGGAGACGATACTTGTGTGTCACATAGGTGTTTGATCAGCTGCCCGTGCAGACTGGGGTATGCAAATGTGATGTTCAGGCAGCTGTTCCCCATTCACAGCAAATTGTGAGGGGCTCAGGTTCAGAGGGTAGTGTCACAGGTCTCCCATATGTCCAATAGGTGTGACCTGGACAGATGAGGGTTGAGATGATGTGTTGTGTGGGGGATGTACATGTGCACTTGTGCAGCTCCAGGACTTGCATTCCCCATGACCTACTATTGTGACACAGTGCATAGTGTTGTTGTCTGGCTGCCAAGTCATACATCACTGAGACAGTGATGTATGACTTAACAGTCATGCCTCTGCCATGGCATGTGTCAACTTATTTGTGGTCCTGCAGGGGAGTGACATGTGCTACATGCACACCATAGTGGCGCTGGCTATCAGGACATGGGTGCATCATGGTGTCTGTCGCTGGTATGCATCACATGCATTTCCTATTTGACTCTGGGCATCCCTTTCATCCGGAAACCTGTACTCACTCAGTGGCAAGAGCTGTGATGTGTCCACACCGTGTCCTCTGCACTGTCCAACTACTGTGTACTTGGTGCATGTGTCCACACTGGGGTGTTGCAATCCAACAGACACCAGACAGATGGGTGCAAGGCCATGTGGGATGTGAGTGCCATGCTTGGCATCAGACTGACAATTGGCTTCTCCTGTTCAGTTAGGGCACTTTTAGCAATGTACAACTAATGATGCCAGGGCTTGCTCTGTGATGTGCTGTGCTCACAGTGGTGTGTGCGTTTGGTGCAGGTGACTGATGTCTGTCTGTTTCCCCATTGTTTGCAGATACATCCACGGCCACGGAAGGGGACAGCTCCACGGACCAGGAGGAGCCAGAGAGCCAGACTGGGTCAGCAGCCGAGGAGTGGTCGGAGGGACCCAGTGGCACGGAGGGCGAGGGAGCCACACCGAGGAATCCTCAGCACCATCCACCTCAGCTGAGGACCAGAGCAACTCGGAGGATGACTCCCTTGTGGAGGCGGGTGTCAGCAGCCACCACACCCCAGCTAGTGTTGCTGTCCCCGCCACCACCAGCACCACCACCGCCCTCCCATCGGCTCCCATTCCCAAGGTCCGTGGAGGCTCCCATGTTCGGGAGCGTGTCTCCTTTGGCCCAGGCACCGCACCCCCTGCCCCTGTGTCCCCTGCTGCCCTGAGTGAGGAGTCTGTGTACCTCCTTCACCAGCTCCATGTAGGGCAGACAGCCATGCTGAGTGTCCTCCATGCGCACACCGCACTGTTGACTCAGCTGGTGTCGTTCATGGAGGGCATCTCATCGGGCATGTCTGACCTACAGAGGGGCAACAGGTCCATGGACTCCTCCCTGACGGCAGCAGTGTCCCTCCTCAGACAGTCCCTCACCCCTCCTACCTCTGCTCCATCCACACTCCCCAGCACCTTGCCCGTCCCAAGCACACACACACCGGCACAGGCACACACCAGCACACACACATCCAGCACACAGACACACACGCCACAAACTAAACGCACACGCACGCACAGTCAGGGGACTGAAACCAGACTCACAGGGGATGGGGCCCTGGTACACACACACGCATCCACGGGCACTGCACAGTCCTCAGTTGCCTCTCCCTCCAAAGCACCCTCCCTTGCCTCACCTGCAACCCCAAAGACCCAGCGCCTCTTCCTCAGTGACCTCGGCCTCTTCCCCTCCGATCCAGCTGCCCCAGCATCCAGGGGGAAGAGGAAGCCCCCCACACGGAGCAGAGTGCCCCTCGCCCCCGGACACCCTCCCCCAGGCGCAGACAGACTGAGGCCCCCACCCGCAAGTCCCCCGGAGTGGTAAGAGCAAGACCCCGCCGCCGCCCTGCAGCTCAAGCACCAGGTCACCTTCCTCCATCCCTCAGGCCCCCACTCCACAGGTGCCCCCGCCACACCCTGCCCCAGGTTCCCCCACCCACAGATATACCATCCCCAAGAGGCTCCGGCCTTCTCCCCTGCCACTTGCTCTCCCGGCACCACACCCCCGCTGCGCTTGTCTGTGCCACTGATGTGGTGAGGGTGTCCTCCCCCTCTGTCCAGCCCACCTTGCCTGTTCCCCATTCTCCTCCCCTGGTGGTAGGCACTGCAGTGGAGTCCACTACCACCCTGTCTGACTTGGGCACTGCAGTGGCGGACCTGTCCACTCCATCTGCAGGGTCCACTGCAGTCGTGCCGGCACCCACAACATCTGAGCCATGCCCCCAGTTGTGCCGGCACACACCATGTCAGACACCTCCACTGCAGTTGTCAGTGGCTCTCCAGCACCCACCACCCCTTCCCTGCTTCCTCCTGGTGAGCCCTGATCCTGTCCCTGCGGTGCCTGGCCTACCCCCCGGTTGCCCCTCCTAGTGGATTGTCCCTGGTTTTGTGCAGGCATGTGTAGGGTGGCATCTGCCACTGTCACCCTCTTGTGACTTTGTTGATGGACTGGCCATTGGCCTTTGTTTATGTTCTACCGGACTTCTACTTTTAATGCCACATATGCTGAATAAAGCAACTTTCTGTTCTCTAGTGCTTTTGCTTCTGATGTACATGATGTTGATGATGCTAACAATGCCCTTGCTGCAGTGATGGTGATATTTGGTCTCATGATAATGAAGTGTTACTGTGCAGGAACCCATGTGGTCCAGGGGTTATGTGTCCTATCCTGTGGTGTATCCATGTCATCCATAGCAGCATCTGAGGGTGTCATGTGTTCAGTATTTGGCAATGAGATTTCCTACTTAGATTGGCAACTTCACATCTGTGGCTTCCACCCCTGCACATCTGTTGTGCCTGCCATTGTTCTATTCGTCTACTTCCCTGACCGTGTGGCCATCTCCAGTGAACATGCAGGTTTGGGCATCAATGGGGAAGGACCCATCTGTGTTCTCAGTGCAACATTGCTATACAAGTGTGTTGGATCTGTGCTGATGATTCCGTTGGCACTTCCATGACCAGGCTGATGGGACGGGAGCCCTCATTTGTTGCTAATTGTTGATTGTGTGTCCCATTGCTGCCATGGTATGGTATCTGTTCGCCTCACATCTGCAGTCTCCACAGGGTATCTGCATGTGTGTGCCCATTGGTGCAAATATGTGGGTCTGCATTCGGATGGTCACTTCTGTCATTGTGTCATTGATGATTGTTGACGGTGTCAGCCCCCATGGGTGTTGTTTGTCTGCACATGGCCAAAGTTATGTCTTATTTGCACTGCAGGATTTGGCTCCCCCAATTTATGTTGCAATGGGACACATACACTACTTTGCCACTGATGTGTTTGTTGTTCTGTGACCAGGAATCATCCATGCAGTTTGGCAGTTGCACCTCTTACTTTGTCAACACTTGCCTTTTGGTCACTGTGATGATGGGGGTCCGGACCCCATTGCCACAATGTTCAAAATGTGCTGCAGCTATGGACCCCACACTTGCCTTTTGGTCACTGTGATGATGGGGGTTTGGACCCCATTGCCACAATGTTCAAAATGTGCTGCAGCTATGGACCCCACACTTGCCTTTTGGTCACTGTGATGATGGGGGTTTGGACCTCATTGCCACAATGGTCATGGCCTGCTTGCGTTGTGTGTGCCACACACATATTTGTGTGGCACATGTGCTAGGGGGTCACATTGTATGTTAGAAGTCATGTTCGGTGTTGTAGGCATTTGACACAGTCTACACACGCTTGTCATGGTGTTGGGGGATGTCTTCTTCTTGCATTCCCTAGGTTGTGGTGTGCTGGTTGTGTCATGCATTGTCCATCCTATGGGTGGGGGTGGTAGTGGTGGTAGGCATCCTGCCCCCCCTGGGTGAGGGTGGTAGTAGTGGTAAGCATCCTGCCCCCATGGCTAAGGGTGGTAGTAGTGGTAGGCATCCTGCCCCCCCTGGGTGAGGGTGGTAGTAGTGGTGGGCATCCTGCCCCCCTGGGTGAGGGTGGTAGTAGTGGCAGGCATCCTGCCCCCCCTGGCTAAGGGTGGTAGTAGTGGTAGGCATCCTGCCCCCCCTGGGTGAGGGTGGTACTAGTGGTAGGCATCCTGCCCCCCCTGGGTGAGGGTGGTAGTAGTGGTGGGCATCCTGCCCCCCTGGGTGAGGGTGGTAGTAGTGGTAAGCATCCTGCCCCCCTGGCTAAGGGTGGTAGTAGTGGTAGGCATCCTGCCCCCCTGGGTGAGGGTGGTAGTAGTGGTGGGCATCCTGCCCCCTGGGTGAGGGTGGTAGTAGTGGTGGGCATCCTGCCCCCCTGGGTGAGGGTGGTAGTAGTGGTAGGCATCCTGCCCCCTGGCTAAGGGTGGTAGTAGTGGTAGGCATCCTGCCCCCCTGGGTGAGGGTGGTAGTAGTGGTGGGCATCCTGCCCCCCTGGGTGAGGGTGGTAGTAGTGGTAGGCATCCTGCCCCCTGGCTAAGGGTGGTAGTAGTGGTAGGCATCCTGCCCCCCTGGGTGAGGGTGGTAGTAGTGGTAGGCATCCTGCCCCCTGGCTGAGGGTGGTAGTAGTGGTAGGCATCCTGCCCCCCTGGGTGAGGGTGGTAGTAGTGGTGGGCATCCTGCCCCCTGGGTGAGGGTGGTAGTACTGGTGGGCATCCTGCCCCCCCTGGGTGAGGGTGGTAGTAGTGGTAAGCATCCTGCCCCCCTGGCTAAGGGTGGTAGTAGTGGTAGGCATCCTGCCCCCACTGGGTGAGGGTGCTAGTAGTAGTGGGCATCCTGCCCCCCTGGGTGAGGGTGGTAGTAGTGGTAGGCATCCTGCCCCCTGGCTAAGGGTGGTAGTAGTGGTAGGCATCCTGCCCCCCTGGGTGAGGGTGGTAGTAGTGGTAAGCATCCTGCCCCCTGGCTAAGGGTGGTAGTAGTGGTAGGCATCCTGCCCCCCTGGGTGAGGGTGGTAGCAGTGGTAAGCATCCTGCCCATCTGGCTAAGGGTGGTAGTAGTGGTAGGCATCCTGCCCCCCTGGGTGAGGATGGTAGTAGTGGTGGGCATCCTGCCCCCTGGGTGAGGGTGGTAGTAGTGGTGGGCATCCTGCCCCCTGGGTGAGGGTGGTAGTAGTGGTAGGCATCCTGCCCCCCTGGGTGAGGGTGGTAGTAGTGGTGGGCATCCTGCCCCCTGGGTGAGGGTGGTAGTAGTGGTGGGCATCCTGCCCCCCTGGGTGAGGGTGGTAGTAGTGGTAAGCATCCTGCCCCCTGGCTAAGGGTGGTAGTAGTGGTAGGCATCCTGCCCCCCTGGGTGAGGGTGGTAGTAGTGGTGGGTATCCTGCCCCCTGGGTGAGGGTGGTAGTAGTGGTAGGCATCCTGCCCCCCTGGGTGAGGGTGGTAGTAGTGGTAAGCATCCTGCCCCCTGGCTAAGGGTGGTAGTAGTGGTAGGCATCCTGCCCCCCTGGGTGAGGGTGGTAGTAGTGGTGGGCATCCTGCCCCCCTGGGTGAGGGTGGTAGTAGTGGTAAGCATCCTGCCCCCTGGCTAAGGGTGGTAGTAGTGGTAGGCATCCTGCCCCCCTGGGTGAGGGTGGTAGTAGTGGTGGGCATCCTGCCCCCTGGGTGAGGGTGGTAGTAGTGGTAGGCATCCTGCCCCCCTGGCTAAGGGTGGTAGTAGTGGTAGGCATCCTGCCCCCCTGGGTGAGGGTGGTAGTAGTGGTAAGCATCCTGCCCCCTGGCTAAGGGTGGTAGTAGTGGTAGTCATCCTGCCCCCCTGGGTGAGGGTGGTAGTAGTGGTAAGCATCCTGCCCCCTGGCTAAGGGTGGTAGTAGTGGTAGGCATCCTGCCCCCTGGGTGAGGGTGGTAGTAGTGGTGGGTATCCTGCCCCCTGGGTGAGGGTGGTAGTAGTGGTGGGCATCCTGCCCCCCTGGGTGAGGGTGGTAGTAGTGGTAAGCATCCTGCCCCCTGGCTAAGGGTGGTAGTAGTGGTAGGCATCCTGCCCCCCTGGGTGAGGGTGGTAGTAGTAGTAAGCATCCTGCCCCCTGGCTAAGGGTGGTAGTAGTGGTAGGCATCCTGCCCCCCTGGGTGAGGGTGGTAGTAGTGGTGGGCATCCTGCCCCCTGGGTGAGGGTGGTAGTAGTGGTGGGCATCCTGCCCCCCTGGGTGAGGGTGGTATTAGTGGTAAGCATCCTGCCCCCTGGCTAAGGGTGGTAGTAGTGGTAGGCATCCTGCCCCCCTGGGTGAGG
This sequence comes from Calotriton arnoldi, assembly GCA_963921515.1. Classification (NCBI taxonomy): domain Eukaryota; kingdom Metazoa; phylum Chordata; class Amphibia; order Caudata; family Salamandridae; genus Calotriton; species Calotriton arnoldi. The sequence continues at coordinate 843,365 of CAWUFW010000148.1, read as the reverse complement.
GTGGTAGTAGTGGTGGGCATCCTGCCCCCCTGGGTGAGGGTGGTAGTAGTGGTAGGCATCCTGCCCCCCTGGCTAAGGGTCGTAGTAGTGGTAGGCATCCTGCCCCCCTGGGTGAGGGTGGTAGTAGTGGAAAGCATCCTGCCCCCCCTGGCTAAGGGTGGTAGTAGTGGTAGGCATCCTGCCCCCCCTGGGTGAGGGTGGTAGTAGTGGTAGGCATCCTGCCCCCCCTGGGTGAGGGTGGTAGTAGTGGTAAGCATCCTGCCCCCCCTAGGTAAGGGTGGTAGTGGTGGGAGGCATCATGCCACCCCTGGGTAGGGGTGGTGGTGCGCATTCAGGCCCCTGTGTGCATATGTGGCATTGGTGATGGGCATCCCGCCCCTATGGTGCTGCTGTTGCTGGTGTAAGTATATTCTGCATCCCTGTGTGTGTGTGTGATGTGTCGTGTACGTGTTGTATGTGTTTTGTGGTTGGTGTCTGGCTTACCTTCTGCGCCGTACGCGTCCGTGCCTGTTCCGGTAATAAATGTAGAATATTGGTATGATCGGGACGAAGGGATTCATGGTTGGTTCGTGTCGTTCGTCCTTCTCGTTGCTTCGCGTCGTCCTCGCCGCTTCGCCTCGTCCTCGTCGCTCGCCTCGTCCTCGTCGCTGCCGTGTTCGTCTCGGAGCCGTGGATCGTGTTGTGGCGCGAATCGGAGCTTATGTGCGCCTCTCCCGGATGCTTTGACGTGCCGTGCGTAGCGACGGGTTCGGCGCGTACGGAAAGCGCATCGTACTTGTCCGGCCGGACGGGGCTGCATTTTTCCTTCCGTGCGACTCGATTCGGCGTTTCCGGATTCGCCTCGGTCGGAGAACAGGACCTGGTTTGGGTGAGTACGGCTCGGCCGGATTCTTTGCTGTTGTGCGCATCGTACTTGCTCGTTCGGTGTGCTGTACGGATCGGTCGGGAAACAGGCTTTCGCATGGCTTTTTTCCCGACCGAATGGTATTGGGTGCGCCTCCGACCGAGATCGGAATCGGCCCCTTAATCTCCCCATGCGTAACAAAAATGAATGAGTCCTTCTGTAACAAAACTGGTGCTCATGTAAAGCGCTCTGATACCTGATAACTTCGGGTCTAGTTCGCGCTATATAAAAATCCAAAAAAAAAAAAAAAAGTGAAGAGGTGCCAAGGCCCCAACAAAGGAAGATTGGCTCGGAGGTATGTATCAATGAGTGAGTGGGAGTGGTTATATGGATGTGTGAGTTTATGAGCGGGTCCACAGACAGAACATCGAGTTTAAAATGTCGACATACACAAATATTGAGTTTTAAATATTGTGATACAGAAATATCGACAGGAAGAATATCGTGGTCAAGAATATCGACTTGCAGGTAAGAAATATCGTTTTTGGAAATATCGAAGTTGTTAATATTATTTGCAAAAATATAGTTGTTTAAAATATCAATGTTTTATTTAGTGTTATATATTTTAGTATGCATTTTAAAAGTATGTGATCTATTTTTTTTGTATAAGAATTTGTTTTGTTTTTTAATATATGTGTTAAAAATGTTAGTAGTTATTAATTTTATCTTAATTAAATTTTGTGTTTTTAAGTTCTGTAGCGGGTTGTGGGTTTATAGGGGAATAGGGTGGGAAGTAATTTAATTATAATAAATCAATTATTATTTTTTATGTATTAGTATTTATTTAATTTAGATTTCATAGTGTTAATTGTGAGAATTAATTTATTATTTACTATTTATTAATTAGTTGTTAATTATTTTTAATTAATTAATTGGCAATTATGTTAATTGTGTCATTTATTTAGTGGGGAAAGGGCGGGCAGACGTTGCATACCGCTAGTGTATGTGTGGTGGGGCCAAACGAGCGGGGCTTCTAAGCCCGTTCACATGCCTCTTGTTTATAAAGGGTCAGAGCACGATCTCAGCGGCAGACGAGGAGAAGGAACCTCCTGGTCACAGGAACTACACAAGCATTGCGCTCGAGAAAATCAAGGATGCAAAGACCTCCATCAAGGATTACAGCTACCTTTTCAGGGTGTAAATGGAGAGAAGCCACATCTGCCCTGCATATTTATCGACGAAGATGCCACCGTTTTGTGCAATACCTCTACTCAACTGGAGTACTTTCTACTGGCTAATCAGTAAGTGCTACCTCGTTGGGTAAATGTATAGTGCCTTTCCTACACTACAGCTGCGTAAAGGACCAGAAGAATTGTCTCCAGTGACCTGTGTGTCTGTAACTTTGCCACCGCGCCGAAAGCGCCGGGGTCCTTTGAGTAAGCTGTCCATCATAGTGGGGAAAGGGCGGGAAGACGTAGCATACCGAGAGTATGTGTGGCGGGGCCAAACGAGCGGGGCTTCTAGGCCCGTTCACATGCCTCTTGTTTATAAAGGGTCAGAGCAGGATCTCACCGGTAGACGAGGAGAGGGAACCTCCTGGTCACAGGAACTACACGAGGATTGCACTCGAGAAAATCAAGGATGCAGAGACCTCCATCGAGGATTACAGCTCACTTTTCAGGGTGGAAATGGAGAGAAGGCACATCTGCTTAACCACGCTCACGAATGTGTGGCGGGGCCAAACGAGCGGGGCTTCTAGGCCCGTTCACATGCCTCTTGTTTATAAAGGGTCAGAGCAGGATCTCACCGGCAGATGAGGAGAGGGAACCTCCTGGTCACAGGAACTACACGAGGATTGCACTCGAGAAAATCAAGGATGCAGAGACCTCCATCGAGGATTACAGCTCACTTTTCAGGGTGGAAATGGAGAGAAGGCACATCTGCTTAACCACGCTCACGAATGTGTGGCGGGGACAAACGAGCGGGGCTTCTAGGCCCGTTCACATGCCTCTTGTTTATAAAGGGTCAGAGCAGGATCTCACCGGCAGACGAGGAGAGGGAACCTCCTGGTCACAGGAACTACACGAGGATTGCACTCGAGAAAATCAAGGATGCAGAGACCTCCATCGAGGATTACAGCTCACTTTTCAGGGTGGAAATGGAGAGAAGGCACATCTGCTTAACCACGCTCACGAATGTGTGGCGGGGCCAAACGAGCGGGCTTCTAGGCCCGTTCACATGCCTCTTGTTTATAAAGGGTCAGAGCAGGATCTCACCGGCAGACGAGGAGAGGGAACCTCCTGGTCACAGGAACTACACGAGGATTGCACTCGAGAAAATCAAGGATGCAGAGACCTCCATCGAGGATTACAGCTCACTTTTCAGGGTGGAAATGGAGAGAAGGCACATCTGCTTAACCACGCTCACGAATGTGTGGCGGGGCCAAACGAGCGGGGCTTCTAGGCCCGTTCACATGCCTCTTGTTTATAAAGGGTCAGAGCAGGATCTCACCGGCAGACGAGGAGAGGGAACCTCCTGGTCACAGGAACTACACGAGGATTGCACTCGAGAAAATCAAGGATGCAGAGACCTCCATCGAGGATTACAGCTCACTTTTCAGGGTGGAAATGGAGAGAAGGCACATCTGCTTAACCACGCTCACGAATGTGTGGCAGGGCCAAACGAGCGGGGCTTCTAGGCCCGTTCACATGCCTCTTGTTTATAAAGGGTCAGAGCAGGATCTCACCGGCAGACGAGGAGAGGGAACCTCCTGGTCACAGGAACTACACGAGGATTGCACTCTAGAAAATCAAGGATGCAGAGACCTCCATCGAGGATTACAGCTCACTTTTCAGGGTGGAAATGGAGAGAAGGCACATCTGCTTAACCACGCTCACGAATTCTACATGATGATTGCGCTCGAGAAAATCAAGGATGCAGAGACCTCTATCGAGGATTACAGCTCACTTTTCAGGCTGGAAATGGGAAGAAGGCAGACACCTGCCCTGCATATTTATCCACGAAGATGCCACCGTTTTGTGCAATACCTCTACTCAACTGGAGTACTTTCTACCGGCTAATCAGTAAATGCTACCTCGTTGGGGAATTGTATAGTGCCTTTCCTACACTAAAGCTGCGTAAAACACCCTGCAGGCATTCCTGCTGCACGATCACATGATCGTGCAGCAGGAATGCACAAAAGAGGCATCGGGGGAAAGGAAAACCCTTTCCTTTCCCTCGATATCTCTTTTCCAATCAAACCCCCCCTCCCCGAGCCAAAACTCACCTTATTTCCGCGACGCGCTGGAAGCAAATGGCTTCCAGCGCGTCGGGGAAGAAAGGAAACCCTCAATGACGTCAGCGCGCCTCGCGCGCTGACGTCATTGATGGGGGCGGGGGAGGCAGGGGAAGTCCTTCCCCTGCCTTCCCCCAAAAAACCCGACGATCGGATTCCCACGGGGAGCGCCAGCGCTTCCCCGTGGTTGGTCTTATGACGAGCTGGACTCGTCATGAGCACACGAGCACTGTGTGCCATGACGAGTCCAGCTCGTCATAAGCACCGAAGGGGTTAATTAATTAAAGTTAAAATATGGCAATTGTGTAATTAATTTTTTATGTAAATTGTGGGGTTTATAGTGGTAAAGGGTGGGAAGTAAATTCTTTTAAATTAATTAATAAGTTGTTGTTAATTGATACCAATTTGTTAATGTAAAATTAGTTATCGAAATAGTGTAATGATTTTTAGGTGTGGTTCATGGTGTTTATTGGGGTAGAGGGTGGAAAGTAATTTATGTTTAATTAATTAATAATTAGTTGATTATTAATATTAATTTGTCAATTGATAAATATTTATGGTAAGTGTTTATTGTTATTTTGTGTGTGTGTTTTGTTTATATAGGGGTAACGTTTGGGGAGTAAATTAATTTTTATTTGTTAATTTGTTTTAAATTTAATAATATTTGTTTAATTGATAATTAATTATGTTAATTATGGAGGTATATTTTTAAAAATATATAAATGTGGGTTGTGAATTGTGTGGGGTTATAGGGTAGGAAATACAAAATATTACATTTATGTAATAAATAATGTTTTGTTTATAAAAAAATTCTATTAAAGAATAGTTTTTTGTTTTTAAATTATTTTTGAATTTTTTTAAAAATAATCATTCGAGGTACTTGTTAGATCTTTTAACATTCTAATCTGTTTCTATCTTTTGTAATATTTAAACATCTTATATATGTTTTATTTTTTTGTTTTTTAAAATCTTTTGTGTTGTTGTTGTTAATTTGTTTGTTTCAAAATTTTGAACTGACTCCAGTGGAAATATTAATTTTTACCCCTCACCTATCCAACATTTTCCCTACTTTTGCACAAACTGGAGTGGGAATAGTCATTTTTACCCCTCCGCTATCCAACACTTTCCCTACTGTTGCACTCACTGGAGTGGGAATAGTAATTTTTACCCCTATGTTATCCAACACGTTCCCTATTGTTGCACCCACTGGAGTGGGAATAGTAATTTTTACCCATCCGCTATCCAACACTTTCCCTACTGTTGCACCCACTGGAGTGGGAATAGTAATTTTTACCCCTCTGCTATCCAACACGTTCCCTACTGTTGCACCCACTGGAGTGGGAATAGTAATTTTTACCCATCCGCTATCCAACACTTTCCCTACTGTTGCACTCAGTGGAGTGGGAATAGTAATTTTTACTTCTCCGCTATCCAACACTTTCCCTACTGTTGCACCCACTGGAGTGGGAATAGTAATTTTTACCCCTCCGCTATCTAACAGTTTCCCTACTGTTGCACCCACTGGAGTGGGAATAGTAATTTTTACCCCTCCGCTATCCAACATTTTCCCTACTGTTGAACTCACTGAAGTGGGAATATTACGTTTTACCCCTCCGCTATCCAACACTTTCCCTACTGTTGCACTCACTGGAATGGGAATAGTAATTTTTACCCCTCCTCTATCCAACACATTCCCTACTGTTGCACCCACTGGAGTGGAAATAGTAATTTTTACCCCTCTGCTATCCAACACGTTCCCTACTGTTGCACCCACCGGAGTGGGAATAGTAATTTTTACCCATCCGCTATCCAACACTTTCCCTACTGTTGCACTCAGTGGAGTGGGAATAGTAATTTTTACTTCTCCGCTATCCAACCCTTTCCCTACTGTTGCACCCACTGGAGGGGGAATAGTAATTTTTACCCCTCCGCTATCCAACATTTTCCCTACTGTTGAACTCACTGAAGTGGGAATATTACGTTTTAGCCCTCCACTATCCAACACTTTTCCTACTGTTGCACTCACTGGAGTGGGAATAGTAATTTTTACCCCTCCGCTATCCAACATTTTCCCTACTGTTGCACCCATTGGACTGGGAATATTAAGTTTTACCCCACCGCTATCCAACACTTTCCCTACTGTTGCACTCACTGGAGTGGGAATAGTAATTTTTACCCCTCCGCTATCCAACATTTTCTTTACTATTGTACTTACTGGAGTGAGAATTTTAAGTTTTACCCTTCCGCTATCCAACACTTTCCCTACTGTTGCACTCACTGGAGTGGGAATAGTAAGTTTTACCCCTCCGCTATCCAACACTTTCCCTACTTTTGCACCCACTGGAGTGGGAATAGTAATTTTTACCCCTCCGCTATCCAACACTTTACCTACTGTTGCACTCAATGGAGTGCTAAATTTAATTTGAAAGACTATTAAATATTTTTATGTTTTCATTTATAATATAATGTTTTTTTATTAGATGTTATGTTATAAGTGTATGTAAATATATATATATATATATTTATTTGTACATTTTTATATATTTATAAAATAAAATAAATTAAAATGAATAGTTTATTAATTGTTTTAAAGGAAATAGATATATATATATATATATTACATTTTATATATGTATGTTTAAATATTTTTTAAATGAAATTTATTTTATTATGTTTGTTGAAATGCATATTAAATCTAAATAAAACATTTTAAGTTAATTTTATTATTTAATATATTTAACATTAATTTTTATTTAAGCAAAATAATTGATATTTTGTACATCTATATTTTTTACATCGATATTTTTGTTTCGATATTTTTGTACTTACAATTTTAAATATAGGATGTCGACATTTTTGACATCGATATTTTTGCATCGATATTTGTGTATGGGGATATTTTGGGAATCGATATTCTATCAGTGAACGGTATGAGTGTATGTATGAGTGGTTGTGTAGGTGTGTCAGTGGTTCTGTGGATGCTGTCATCAGTGATGTCATTTGAAATGTTATCAGTGATGTCACTGACCATGTGATGAGTGATGTAATATGTGAGGTCATAAGCAGTGCATACTGGGGGCATAAGTTATAGTTAGATCTGGTAACTATAACTGCTGAATTTCTATGGTTTAGTGCATGTACAATCTGAGCCTAATTGCAATGTCACTGTAACCTTTGGTTTTTTCAGTGATGTTCTAAGGATGTTATAATTCAATTTCCTAACTATAACATCCCTGTAACCTTTGTTTTTTTCAATGAATTTCAAAGGTATTTCAAATTCCATTTCTAAAGTGTTATGTCTCTGTAATGTTTAGGTTTTTTTTTGTAATCAGAATTGTATTAACATTTTTGATATAATAGACATTTCACAAATTACAAATTAGACAATTTGTTCAGGATACAAAGATCACTTAAACATCACTACAAATCCTACTACAACTAATCAAAAACAAGATCCCCTCCCCCCAAGACCCCTAAGTTCCTGCCCCCACCACACCATGTATTACTGTGTTACAATCATAGTGTACACACCTCTCACATTTCATATTCTCCATTCTAGATTATTCTCCATGCCAGGTACACAGTCCATTCCAGGTATACAGTTTCAGACACTCCAGAATGTGCTACTACCTACACTTATTGAAATTACGTATTTCAGGCACTCCAGGTATACATTTTCAGACTTAGCTGCTACCTATCCTCAATGAAATTTCTACTACGTACATTCCTCTCTGGATATATCCTCCATGTCAGGATCTCTAAGACAATCCAATAAATGATCCCATGCACGAACCCTGTCAAGTGATCCCCTTTCTTTCCACCCTTCTCTATGTAAGACAACACTCTCATAGCCCGCCACTGAATCAACTCCTCCTTCTATTTATCAACCCTGGGGGCCCGAGCAGATTTCCTAAGCATAGTAATCTTGCATCTCGCAAGCACCAGGGCCAAGTCGATAAATCCCTTAGTATTTTTGCGTTTGGCAGATCTCCCCAGGAGACACATCAAGTATTACTTGGTGGCAACTCCTCAGCATAAGCTGCATAAAATTCTACTGGAAGTCCATCCGTCTCAGGAACTTTCCCACCGACTTATGTTTTATAGCAGCCTGCACTTCTTGAATGGTAATGTGTCCACCTACTTCTCTCGCTTCCTCACAGTAGACCATTAACAATTCCACAGGGTCGTAATGTTATTTTTTTTTAGTTCTTTGTAGGGTTTATTGTTAATACAAAGTGCGTCATTTGGATGTCGGTCGGAAAGTCTCCGACTGCAGGTCGGAGGGTTTCCGACCGACATCCATGGTTTAAACTGTGACCGCCTTATTACAAAGAAGGCAGTTGAAGTTTAAACTGGCAGGTCAAATCGACTGGCTTCCGAGGGGTTTAAGGAGCCCATCGGCAAGTCGTAAACCACACATAATCCCGAACGGACGGCTTTTCCGCCATCTGGATTATGATGTCGGATTTAGACAGCCTTTACATGTCCAGCTCTCTGACATGGAAAGCCTGTCGAAAAGCGGTTGGCCCTAACAGGGCCCCCTTCACTCTGCGGCCTCCGGTTGATGGCCTGGGAGGCACCCATGGTGTCCCCTGAAAATCCCTGCATTGTGTGGGATATATATATATACTAAGGTCATAACATCAATGGACTTCCAACTTGTGTATTCGAGAACTTTCACAATGCACTGTGGGATTGGTAGTATGGTGATTCCAGTCACGTGATGCAATTATTTAAAATCATCCCGAGCGCACCTGGGCGCTTGTAATTTCCAGTCTGTGATCAAGGCAAGTGTGCCGAAACGTTAGACGAGTGGAAGCAGGCGCTGCTGAACTTTGGAAATAAAACCACTTTTACAGTAGTGGGCCTCACTTTGTTTGCCTAACCAGTGTGTTTCCGATGGGCTGCTCCGTGCCCACTGCGTGAGGCCGCCCTGAAGGGTCTGGGGCTCCGGAACGGGGAAATGCTGTTTTGGATGTTTAATGGAGGAGCCTGACTCACTTGCGCCTCCAACCTATCAAGGATTGCCACTAGAGCGAAAAGGAACGGCGCGTGGAAGGGATTCAAGCAGGACGATATCCTGCTATGATCGTGCTGTGAAAGGTTGCTTTTCCAAAGTCAAACATAATTGAGAACATTTGCGGTAATGTACTAACTCACCTGACTGTCTTTGAAGAATATTCCACAGTAACAACAGTGCTTGTGTTAAAAAAATAAAAAAATATAAAAAAATAAAAAAATAATCGCCACTAAGGTCATAACATCTATGGACTTCCAACTTGTGTATTCGAGAACTTTCACAATGCACTGTGGGATTGGTAGTATGGTGATTCCAGTCACGTGATGCAATTATTTAAAATCATCCCGAGCGCACCTGGGCGATTGTAATTTCCAGTCTGTGATCAAGGCAAGTGTGCCGAAACGTTAGACGAGTGGAAGCAGGCGCTGCTGAACTTTGGAAATAAAACCACTTTTACAGTAGTGGGCCTCACTTTGTTTGCCTAACCAGTGTGTTTCTGATGGGCTGCTCCGTGCCCACTGCGTGAGGCCGCCCTGAAGGGTCTGGGGCTCCGGAACGGAGAAATGCTGTTTTGGATGTTTAATGGAGGAGCCTGACTCACTCGCGCCTCAAACCTATCAAGGATTGCCACTAGAGCGAAAAGGAACGGCGCGTGGAAGGGGTTCAAGCAGGACGATATCCTGCTATGATCGTGCTGTGAAAGGTTGCTTTTCCAAAGTCAAACATAATTGAGAACATTTGCGGTAATGTACTAACTCACCTGACTGTCTTTGAAGAATATTCCACAGTAACAACAGTGCTTGTGTTAAAAAAATAAAAAAATAATCGCCACTAAGGTCATAACATCTATGGACTTCCAACTTGTGTATTCGAGAATTTTCACAATGCACTGTGGGATTGGTAGTATGGTGATTCCAGTCACGTGATGCAATTATTTAAAATCATCCCGGAGCGCACCTGGGCGCTTGTAATTTCCAGTCTGTGATCAAGGCAAGTGTGCCGAAACGTTAGACGAGTGGAAGCAGGCGCTGCTGAACTTTGGAAATAAAACCACTTTTACAGTAGTGGGCCTCACTTTGGGGCATATTATCAAGCCCCAGCGATAATTATCGCTGAGCGCGCCTAGCGCGCTTTAAATTATCGCCGGCTATCGCTGGAATATATCACCAAGCTAGCGCTGTATCATCAACGCTTAGCGGCATGGCGATAAATATTCCAGCGATAGCGGGGAATTTCCATGGAACATCGCTGGTTTACCAGCGATATTCCATGGAAAACGGCGATAACTTGATGATAAGGCCCTGTGGCCTTAGCCCCACAATCCACCTCCCATGTTAGGTATGCCTTAGTCAGGAATTTAACAGACGTTAAATTCCTGCGTTAAGGCATAGTTAACGCGATTTCAAATATCGCTACCCCTCGTTGATAATATCGCGAAGCTGGGTTAGCGATATTTTCCCATGGGGTTTTGTCAGGCACGCCTCCTTTGCATCTCATTAACGATGCGATGCGAGGCGTGCTAACAACGGGCACTAAGGCAAGGAAACACGCGCTAGCGTGTCCTTGTTAATAAAGCGATAATATTATCGCCGCTTTTTGCCCGAAAACGGACGCTAAAGCGGCGATAATGTTATCGCGGCCCCTTGATAATATGCCCCTTTGTTTGCCTAACCAGTGTGTTTCCGATGGGCTGCTCCGTGCCCACTGCGTGAGGCCGCCCTGAAGGGTCTGGGGCTCCGGAACAGGGAAATGCTGTTTTGGATGTTTAATGGAGGAGCCTGACTCACTCGCGCCTCCAACCTATCAAGGATTGCCACTAGATCGAAAAGGAACGGCGCGTGGAAGGGATTCAAGCAGGACGATATCCTGCTATGATCGTGCTGTGAAAGGTTGCTTTTCCAAAGTCAAACATAATTGAGAACATTTGAGGTAATGTACTAACTCACCTGACTGTCTTTGAAGAATATTCCACAGTAACAACAGTGCTTGTGTTAAAAAAATAAAAAAATAATCGCCACTAAGGTCATAACATCTATGGACTTCCAACTTGTGTATTCGAGAACTTTCACAATGCACTGTGGGATTGGTAGTATGGTGATTCCAGTCACGTGATGCAATTATTTAAAATCATCCCGAGCGCACCTGGGCGCTTGTAATTTCCAGTCTGTGATCAAGGCAAGTGTGCCGAAACGTTAGACGAGTGGAAGCAGGCGCTGCTGAACTTTGGAAATAAAACCACTTTTACAGTAGTGGGCCTCACTTTGTTTGCCTAACCAGTGTGTTTCCGATGGGCTGCTCCGTGCCCACTGCGTGAGGCCGCCCTGAAGGGTCTGGGGCTCCGGAACGAGGAAATGCTGTTTTGGATGTTTAATGGAGGAGCCTGACTCACTCGCGCCTCCAACCTATCAAGGATTGCCACTAGAGCGAAAACGAACGGCGCGTGGAAGGGATTCAAGCAGGACGATATCCTGCTATGATCGTGCTGTGAAAGGTTGCTTTTCCAAAGTCAAACATAATTGAGAACATTTGCGGTAATGTACTAACTCACCTGACTGTCTTTGAAGAATATTCCACAGTAACAACAGTGCTTGTGTTAAAAAAAAAAAAAAAAATATAAAAAAATAAAAAAATAATCGCCACTAAGGTCATAACATCTATGGACTTCCAATTTGTGTATTCGAGAACTTTCACAATGCACTGTGGGATTGGTAGTATGGTGATTCCAGTCACGTGATGCAATTATTTAAAATCATCCCGGCGCACCTGGGTGCTTGTAATTTCCAGTCTGTGATCAAGGCAAGTGTGCCGAAACGTTAGACGAGTGGAAGCAGGCGCTGCTGAACTTTGGAAAGAAAACCACTTTTACAGTAGTGGGCCTCACTTTGTTTGCCTAACCAGTGTGTTTCCGATGGGCTGCTCCGTGCCCACTGCGTGAGGCCGCCCTGAAGGGTCTGGGGCTCCGGAACGGGGAAATGCTGTTTTGGATATATATATATATATATATATATATATATATATATATATATATATATATATATATATATATATACATATATATATATATATATATACATATATATATATATATATACATATATATATATATATATATATATATGTGTGTGTTATATTTTGTAAATTTGTACTGGCTTCAGAAAATGTATTTTATTACCACTTTTAAAGGGAATTGCATCCAGACATTACAAGCAAGCTATGGTTTATTTACAGTCACTGCCCTCCTTAAGTGTATGTCTGACAGTAGTGAACAATATACAGAGTGTAATTAAGCACAGGAAATATGGTTTTAAGAGAAATATACTTCCCTGATGGTCTTGTTGCACTTTGCACTTGATACTTTATGATGTTTTTTAACTTGTCTTTTAATCTTGAGACATGTATTTTTTTTTATTAATTGTTATCTTATTGATAATTATATTTGTCTTTTAAGGCCTTTTGGCCCAATAAAGTTTTTTGATGATGATGGTGATGACAGAACATATATTTAATTCCCAAAAATATATTCAATATACAGAATGAAATTATAACATTACTGACTAACTGAATTCTTTGACAAATATCTTACCAAAAAGCATGAATTACAGGACATGTAAAAAACATGAGTTGCAAATCCCACATGTGAGTTACAAAACCAACAGGTATCTTGAGATACAGAGTTCATTTTAAATGACTGTATGAGAGTGCAAACTAATCTATTGTAGAAAACAAAAGAGTTTGAATCAATCTCGCAGACTGTGAAGTGGAATGGATTTTGGACCAAATTTTATCCCAAATGGGAATTGACCAGTTGCAGTTTATATCCAATTCCCATAAGCCTTGAATCTTAGATGTCCCTCTTTGAGCACCTGGAGATATTTTTGTATATAAATGAGGCTTTAGTAGGAGTCTTATCAGTATTTTAGCTAGTGATGTTCCCTCAATATTGAAGGCAGAAAGAACATGTTTGTCCAATGCCAATTTTATTGAACATCCTAGCTTACCACATTGGCTAATACATTTTTAGAAAGATCATGTTTAATACTTAAATCAGGAAAGTAATTAATAGCATCATCTAACTATAATTGTGAAACAGCATGTATTCCCTTAACCATCCACTTTGTTTCCAAATGATAACCTTTCAATTTACTAAACCATATAGGGATATTTGAAAACAGGGATGATAATTGTTAGACTTGGCACCATTGGCGTGGGTCTCCCTTCCATTTTTTGCTGTTGCCTCCTGTGTTGTTGCTGGTCTAGATGCTTTGGGCACTTTGCCTCTGCTGTTCAGTGCCAAAGTGCAAGTGCTCTCTTTTGTAAATTGTGTTATGGATTAGTGTTTCCATGATTGGCTATTTGATTTACTTGTCAGACCCTAGTACAGTGCACTATGTGTGCCCAGGGCATGTAAATCAAATGCTGCTGGTGGGCTTGCAGCACTGATTGTGCCACCTACAGAAGCAGCTGGTAAAATGTGACTCAGGCCTGCCATTGCAGAGCCTGTGTGCAGTCTGGGACTGCCATGTCGACTTGGCAAGTGCACACACTTGCCAGTCCCTAAACCTTCCTTTTTTTACATATTAGTCACCCTTAAGGTAGGCCCAAGGTACCCCTGTGGGCAGGGTGCATTGTATGTGAAAGGTAGGACATGCCCTGATGTGTGTGGCATGTCCTGATAGTGAAATACTGCCAATTTCGTTTTTCACTATTGCAAGGCTATCTGTTCTCATAGGCCAGAATGGGAAGTTAGTTTATAACATCTTATAAACATAACTGACCCTAGGAACAAGATAGGAAAATAAAGTTTAGTATGCCTGAACACAGAATGTTAAAGTGCATCTTTTAGTGAGGGTGATTTTTACATTCTGTGTTTGAAAATACCACTTTTAGAAATTGGGTATTTTCTTGCCTAACCATCCAGTGTGCCTCTGCTGGGTTTGTGTATTGCATGTCTGGCTTTTGGATGACAGGGGGCTGGAGAGGGCTGTGGCTCCAGAAGTCTGATGAGTCAGGGCTGGGCTGAATAGACATGGGTTGCATTTGGAGTAGGGGGAGGAGATTTCCTTTTCACCTGGTCTTCCTTCAACAATGCTGTCTCCACCTCCTTCCAGGAAGCTGCACCAGTGAGGACATAACTGGTTTTGGCTGGGTACAGACACTCTCTGCCTTCAGAGAACAAAGGATTTGTGTGTATAAAAAGAGGGGCCCAGACTTTTAGATCACTTCTGGGAAATCAAGAGGAACCTTTGCCAAGGAGAAGAGCCGGATAACCTGAGGAGGAATATTGCCCCTGTGCCTGTTTGCTGCCTGGGGTTGGCCTGCAGTGGCTGCTTGCTGCCAAGGAAAGGAAAGGAGAAGAAGGACTTTGCTGTTTTGCTTTGTCACCTGCTTATAGAAAAGATCTCCAAGGGCTTGAAACTGAGCTTGCCTCCTGTTCTGAAGTCTCAGGAACACAAAGACTTCACCCCTTCTGTCTGCCTGCATCTAGAACTGCTGTTTTAGCTGCAGAAGGAAGAAGGAAATTGCAACACCAACGCCGGCGAGTGACGCCGTAATCTGCGCCGAAGCCGTGAGCGCTGCTCCGACTTGCGAAGTAGACCCGACGCCGGCCACCGTGCCACATCAACGCCAGCGAGCAACGCCGTAACCTGCCCGAAGCCGTGAGCGCTGCTCCGACTTGAGATGTGGGCCCGACGCCTGCTGCTGTGCCGCATCGACTCCGAAGCCGACTTCATCATCACGGAGCCGATCCTCGACGTGGGTGATCCCCGAATCCATCGACATCGCGCCATCGTAAGGAACAGTGGTTTCGGCGCCATCGTGACGTCATCTCCCCAACGCAGTAAGGAGCCGTCGTCTCACCTCCCCTGCGCTGCAGTAAGGAACAGAGGCTGCACCTCGCCTGGGGTCGTAAGGAGCAGACGCGGCGCCGCGCCTACGAAGCCGCACCTCCCCGATGCCGTGAACTGTCGCGGAGTCAAGCAAGGTCTGCTTGATTACGCGCACCTCGCGGTCGGCACCATACTTTGGGATTTCCACCGGTCACGACGTCGTATTGACTCCAGGTGGAGTATTTGTTGCTACAAGCTTCATTTAAGTGAATAACCTATTTTTAAGGATATTTTTGGTACTGTACTGTGGAGTTTTGTTGTTTGGTCTTATTTTAAGTTTAGATAAAGATTACTTATTTTTCTAAATTGGTGTGGGGTCCATTTGTAGTGTTTTCACTGTGTTACTGTATGTGTTCACAAATGCTTTACACACTGCCTCTGAGATAAGCCTGTCTGCTCGTGCCAAGCTACCAAGGGGGTGAGCAGGGGTTATTTTAGGAGTGTATCCCCCTTACCCTGACTAGAAGCAAGGGTCCCTATTTGGACAAAGGTACCTACCTCTGCCAACTAGAGACCTCCAGTTCTAACAATAATGATAGAGTACCTAAAAATGAGGTTTGAGTAGGAAGCAAGAGTGCTTAGAGGTGTGCGGTATCCAAAAGTTTGGATGTTGAGAAATAAGAAGAACACGACTGTATAAAAAAGGTGAAATAAAGGAGTTTTCTAGCCAGAACCAAAATGTATTATTTGCAACAGCGGAGTGAGACAAATAACTTAATACTTGTCTCAATCCAAAAGCGTAATAGTAAGCTCTGATGTACTGATCCTTAAAATGTAGCTTAACACATACATGCTAAATATGAAATGCATTACACTAGTCTGCAGTGCTAATTTCTTAATGGGATGTAGACCCAACGAAGTTCTATACTGTGATGAGAGGGTATACCCAAAACAGAAGACACGTTACAGAACATACATCAGATGTTATGAATAAGTGATATACCTCTTTTTGTTGCAAGCAGAGTGCTTGTGGCAACTTGTTTACTGTGCAGCACAGCATTGTATATGGTTTACACATTCTTTTTTACTATGGGAGGTAGAAATGTTTATGTTTATGTTTATATGTTTATATAGCGCTCGATTGCCGTGGCGTCTTGGCGCTAGAGTGTATGGACAGGATCAGTGTACTGTGTTAACCGAGGACTTAGGCGGAAGTAAACAACCATGTTTTTAATCCTTTCCTAAAAAGCTGCAGGTTGGGTTGAAGTTTCATGGCCGTAGGCATTTTATTCCATAGCTTTGCAGCACACTGTGATATCGCCCTGCCACCCCTTCTTGCCCGTCTTGTCTTAGTGGTCCTTATAAGACCTAGACTGGCAGATCTAAGAGCGCGTGGGGGGATGTAGGGTGGAAACAGTCTTTTAATGTCCTCGGCACCGCCACCGTATAGTGCCTTATGCACAAGGCACAAAGACTTAAATTCCACCCGCTGCTGAACAGGAAGCCAATGTAGTGATTTGATTCCTGCTGTAGTTGACTGTCCTCTGGGAATACCCAGAAGTAGTCTTGCTGCAGCATTCTGTAGGGATTGTAATTTTCTCATCTGGGACTTGTCAATGCCCAAGAATAGGGCATTGCAATAGTCCAACTTAGACAACAAAAGTGCTACCATCACCGTCTTTTGCAGCTCTTGTGAAATGAATGGAAAGATTTTCCTCAAAGTTTTTAATAGAAAATGACAAAGTTAAGACAGTGGAAGTCCTCTGCTTCATGCAAGACAAAATCATAAACTGTGAGTTAATAACATTCTGAAAAGGATTTGGTGAATGAGTATAGTTTCATTCCTTAAAAAATAGTATAGTGTAATGGTGTCTGTTGAAATTTCAAACAAAGTACATCATAAAATAGTATATTAACGGACCAATTTGCCTTTGATAAAAACTGCCGCATAAGTTTCCTTTTATTGCTGCATAAATGATCCTTACTTACTACATAATTTAATGCACCCTGTTGCCTGATTTGACCATCTATATATGTATAAAGCCAATGACCCAGATAATGTCAGTTGGATGGAATATAAGACCTACCATAGTGCTTTGTAAAGGTCTCATTATGAGTGTCCCAGTGCAGGGGATGTTGATTCCACACGCCTGGAGTTACCGATACCAGAAGTCCTGCTCAGATATTCCAAACAACCCTCAGAATGCCCTTAGACAGGTGGAATATTGAGAAATTGATCATTCTCCCCCGCTTCTTTTCCTGGAGAGTTCGACTGCCATCTGCAACCAAAAAACAATAAGGGGTCCATTTGTTTACATAGTACTTGCAATTCCCAATAGGGCAGATACCTCTGCTTGTGGTCCCATCAGGAATTCCAGGACAAACTTAATTAAGCCCTATGTCCAGACAAACACTTCTGTTTACTGAAAATGGATTTAAAACCAATATTTATTTATATGTTTATTTATTTAGGGGTTCTATAGAGTGCCCTGCATCACCTTTTGGCTACTTCACAGCCAATGGCAGCTGGCAACTACGGGGAAGGGCGGGGGACAGGCATGTGCATATAAAATTAAGACAACAAAAAAAACCACTTACCTTAATCGACAGGACCTTCTTGCTCCAGACGGTCTTGTTGCTTCTGCAGCCCTGCCACCTGGAAACTCCCTTAACCAATCAGGGCACTGCTCTCACTAGCATGAGAGCACTACCGTGAGTGGAGGGAGCAGCCTCACTCGGCACTTCACAGCACTCCGGAGGCATGCACTTGCTCTAACCCAGATGTCTTAAGACAACTGGGCTAGAGATATTTAAAGTGCGCAAGTGTGGGTGGCCATTGCAAGATGGCTGGCCAAAAGGACATGTTCACTTTAAACAGTGCATACAGAGCCCACCCTCCTCCCTGCTGCTGTCACTCAGCAGTGGCCTCGCCCCCCTCCTGATGCTCTGTTCAGGACGAGGGATGAAAAATAAAATGGAGGAGCCGCCCCTGTTCACAGCACTATGAACATCCTGTAAAGGGAATCTGCAGTGCAGTCTGAGGTAGGGTTTGTGGGAGTCCAACTGATGACAGACAGACAGACAGACAGACAGACAGACAGACAGACAGACAGATAGATAGATAGATAGATAGATAGATAGATAGATAGATAGATAGATAGATAGATAGATAGATAGATAGATAGATAGATAGATACTTTGCATTGTGTAGTTATGGCCTGGGGGATGAAGCCATAATCAGTGCAGATTTAGCCGGTTTGCTTTGGTTCCTTTACCAGGATCAATACCGCCTGAAATGCGGCTGCATAACTGGATGGTAAGAATTTTAATGAGTTGAAAAAATACACTGTTCAAATCTGAAAGGACACCCTTGGTTTGCAGCTTTGAAGACCCCAACGAAATTAAATATTAACTCACACAAAGCAAACGCAGAAGCTGCTGCGAGCTTTTCAGGGACAGTAAAGCGTTTGCTAGCTCGCCTTCTGTCTTTTGTTCAACATACACATACATAATTTCCCTATTCTCGCTTTCTCTGCTGCCTTCCTTCGTATACCATTAATTAGTTCTCATTTATTTAATTGTCCTGCGCTGTCTGTCCTCCCCACAATCCTCTTTGTTCCTAGATGACCTTTCCAATTTTCAGTTTTCCACTCTTTTCTAAATTATTTCTGCCCTTCATTTTCTTTTTCCCCCTTTCTAATTCCCATCGCTCATATTTGTGTCTCATTGTGTTAGGGCTGGGCTCGAGAAACATCGAAAAGTAAAATTGAGTCAAGTTTTTTGAACAGCCATCAATAAGCACATTATTGCTACTCAGATTCAATATATGTAGATTTATCTCATGAGTATTCTTTGTTGAAATCCGGATAACCTGATTGGATTTTACTACTCAGTGGGTCTATGAGTCAAGCGCTAAACTTCATTTCTGCTTTTTCCGGGACATGTTTATTAGGTTTGACTTCATGAAACATGAGCGCTTCTTTGCAGCAATAATATACTAAATCCTTTCAGAGAAATAAGAAGAATATTTGGCTCACTGTGCTAAGTGCAATGGCTGGCTTTCGATTGGTTGAGAGATATGCAAGCGTCACACTTCCAGAATGGAGTTTAGCTATTTTTCCAAGCATATGATATTTTTATCAGATGCATGGTTTAAGAAATTGGGTTACTGGTTGACTGGGGTGTGAGCCCTGGTCAAGCAGCAACTACAATCCTTGTCACAGTAAGGCGCAAGCAACCCC
Organism: Calotriton arnoldi; assembly: GCA_963921515.1. Lineage (NCBI taxonomy): Eukaryota > Metazoa > Chordata > Amphibia > Caudata > Salamandridae > Calotriton > Calotriton arnoldi. The sequence continues at coordinate 824,137 of CAWUFW010000148.1, read as the reverse complement.
AAATTAACCTGTGCTCAACCCCCTGGTAGCTTGTCTTAACTTAGAGGGAATGTGTGAAGTATCTGTGCAACACTTTAAACAATAAAACAGTGAAAACACTGCACAAACAGATTTCATACAAGGTTAGAACAATAGAGCTGAACTGAATAAATAAAACAAGACCAAAACAACAAACACCCAATCAGTAGAACCAGAGTTATGAATTTTGAAAGAATAAAGTGTAAAATAGTGGCTAAAAGCACAAAGCGCCAACCACTGCTAACTGGTCATGCTGGACTAGTTCAAAGTCAAAAGTTCAGACTGACCGCGATCGAGCGTGGGTTGGGTACAGTCCCAGGTTATTCCCGCAGGAAATTTACCTTCTCAAATTTTGTGCCAAGAGTCCTGATCGCACTGGAGAGGGCTGCAAGGAGAGCGTCGCAGGAGGCTGTTGGCGTGGCATGAAGAGCAGGCTGGCGTCACGGATGGATGGGCTGGAGATTCACATTGGTGGTTCCCCCATGAGCGGTTGATGCTGTACTGTGAAGAGATGTCGGCGTCTCGTGGTGGTTTCTGGTACAAGCAGCATGGTCTCGGTGTGGACAAGACCGTTTGCGGTTGCAAAGAGCCCAAAATCTTGGTTTAAGCTTGCCGAAGCCACACCAAGGGTCCAGGACTTGAGGGGCACCACCTGGGGGTCAGGAACTCACTGTAGCTGGGACCAGGGGCTGGTGGCAGAGCCTTTTATATCCCACGAGGCTCAGGTCAGGAGGCCAGCAGACTAGCCCTTGGAGTCACTTGCGAGTCCTGGGTTCAAGATGAAGTTGCAGGTCCAGTTCTTCTTCCCCAAGCAAGAGGGCAGCAGGTCCGCACAGCAAGGCAGTAGTTCATTTAGAACAGCAGTCCAGAAGTAAGTGAGTTGCAGTCCTTGTAGAAGCACAGCACTCCTTCTTCCTGGTAGAGTAGCCACAGGTCCAGAAGTGCACTGAAGAGTTGGTGTCTGAGGTCCGGTATTTATACCCAGTTACACCTTTGAAGTGAGGGATAAGCTTCTAGAGGTTTCTCTTTAAGGTCCCAAGCCATCCTGCCTTCCCTGTACTGGCTCCAGACTAACTACAGGGGGAATGCAACCCTTTGTGTGGAGATAGGACACAGCCTTTGCCAGTGATGGCCCATCCAGTCACACCTAAGATTCCTATTGTGTGTGGCTGTCTAGGAGGATACACAAAGCACTACTGTCACCTACACCCAGTCATTTGAACCAGGTACAGGCTACAAGCACTAATTGGCTAAGGCAGGAAAGTATAAACTTTCTAAAAGTGGCATTCTCAGACTTACAATTTACAATCCGACTTCACCAGAAGTTAGGATTTTAAATTGTGATTCCAGAGACACCAAACATGAGGGGGTTTCCTGTTTCCATTTGGAATATATGCTTATAAAATGTAATAGGGTAACTCTAATGTTATCATATGGTAGAAGCAGGCCTTGCAGTAGTGAGAAACAAACTGAAGAGTTTTACACTACTCAGACAGGTAAACTTAAATTTACATGTCCTACTTTTTTAATACACTGCACCCTGCCCTCTGGGTTGTCCAGGGCCTATGCTAGGGGTGACTTATACGTATTAAAAAGGAAGGTTTGGGACTGGCAAACAGGGTCGGACTGGCCGTAGCTGACATCAGGCGTTTGCGCGGGAGGCTGGAAGGGTGGGGGCCGGTTTTAGAGTGGTGGAGTCCGGTTTTGTTACTGGGGGGCGTTTTTTCAGAGTTGCTGCAATATCGGCCCCCAGTAACAATAGCAGCAGTGCTGGGGCCGGTTTTGTTAAGCAGCAGTGCTTCACGTTTGCTATCCCCCTCCCCGTGGAGCTGGTCTGACAAAATTTGTAGGACAGCTTTGGATTCTCAGTCCGGCCCTGCTAGCAAAAGGTTTATTTTGCCAGGTCGACCTGGCAGTTTTAAAACTGCACTCACACAGGCTACATTGGCAGGCCTGAGACATGTTTAAAATGGCTTCTTAAAGGGGTGGCACAATCAGTGCTGCAGATTTACTAGTAGCCTTTAATTTAAAGGCTTTTGGCACATGTAGTGCCACTTTACTAGGGACTTACAAGTAAATTAAATATGCCAATTGGGTATAAGCCAGTGATACCATGTTTTAGGGACAAAGCACATGCACTTTAGCACTGGTTAGCAGTGGTAAAGTGTGCAGAGTCTTAAAGCCAGCAAAAGCGGGATCAGAAAAATGGGGGAAGGAGAGACGCGCGAGCGCGCAAAACAAGATGGCCGCCTCCCGGTGAGCTCCTCCGCGTTTTCGGCCGTTTTTCGCTAAAAACGACGAAATTTTAATCAAATTATTGCTATGAAGAGGTCGCTGAAGTATTAAAGCTGGTACCTGTGCTGAGGGTCGTTTTTGAGTGCCTCTGGACGGCGGAAGTGGTGTTTTCTTGCATCAGGCTCCTTCTCCCAGTCTGCCTTCAGGTACTGCCAGGCTTGTCTGTCAGGGGGGCGGAGTAAGCACCTAAGAAAGGGCCTGCCTTGGGCCTAGCCACTCCCACAGACCATTTTAGCTGCTGCACCAGTTTTTTGAAGGATTTGAGCACCAAGAATATTATACCTTCCTACAAACATTATATTTAATTGCAAATTGGTTCCTTTTTACGTCAAAATGGAAAATAAAAATTCTCTACATAATAAAAGGAGACAGCAGGTTTCACCTCCGCCTATCAAATCAAAAGCGGTAGAGTCATCTGAACCTTCCTTATCTTTAATTTTAGAAGAAATTCAAGCACTTCGTGTTAGTACCGATACCATTGCGTCAGAGATTAAAAATGTACGCAAAGAAATGGCTTGCTTATCAATGAAAATTTCTGACAACTCAATTAAAATACAAGATAATAAGGTTAAAATAGACGCTTTTACCCCACTTATGGCGAAAATATCACCCATGTCTACACTCCTTTTAGATATGGAAAACCGCAATAGACAATATAATCTACGCATTTTCAATCTACCAGAAGATGTTGAAGGGGCCAACTGCAGATTATATCTGGAAACTTTGATTCCTGGCCTGTTGAAAATCAGTTTTCCAGAAAAATTTGAAATTGATAAGGCTCACAGGATTCCTTCTCATCGCAACCCTCAACACACAAAACCTCGACAAATGATCTTTAAAGTTCTCCGTCATCACCATTTGGTTTTGATTAGGAAAGCAGCAAGAGAAATTCCTTCGTTGATGGTCAATGGGAATAAAATATTTATCCATCAAGATTTCGCCAAGGAGACTGTTTCTGTTCGCAAAGAATTCACTGCTCTTCGTCCTCAACTAAGAAGTCTTGGTTTCAAGTATGGTCTTTTTGATGCCTCAACAATGCGTATTTGGAAAGATAACTTTTCGAAATCCTTTCAGCGTCCTCAAGAACTGAAACAATTTCTGGATCTACAGTCGCAGCATTTAATGGATACTCATGACTCTACTACTTGATTGTTTCCAGTTATGTACTTTTTGACAAATTACTGAGTTATTCTTCATCGGGCTCCAACGGTATCGGTCATGCTTGTTGAGCATGTGTGCGTTTCACTCCTGATATTAATGTATTCTGTTTGTCGTTTTTTCCATGTTTTATTTTTTCCCTTTCATCTTCCCTGTTCTAGAGCTACTACTTTCTCACAACCTCTTTATATTTTTCACTTTCCTCCTCTTTATCTTTTCTCTTTCTCTCTTTCATTATGGCTAGCTTACATAATATTAAAGTAGTTTTATTAAATGTTAAAGGTTTGCGCCATCCAGTTAAGCGCACAAAAATTTTAGATTATCTAGGTAGTTGCAAGGCAGATATTTGTTTTATTCAAGAGACTCATATAGATGATAAAATCTTAGATTATATGAAGAAAAAATGGGTTGATACTATTGTTTCATCTCCTGCTAATGGAAAAAAAATGGGGTTGCTATCTTTTTGCAAAAAATTACACTGCCAAATTCTGAATAAAACTTCAGATGCTGATGGGAGATATATTATAGTTAAAATTAAAATACATGATTCAGTCATCTTTTTACTCAATGTTTACGGTCCTACGGCGGACGACCCTCTTTTTGGTCTAACCTTACTACTGAGGTCCTGAAATTGGGTACAGTTCCGTTAATTGTAGGAGGTGATTTTAATGTCATAGCTGATCCTCTATTAGATAGATTATCCTGTACTAAATTCCACCCTCCTAAGGTTTTTCATGCTTTCAGATTATTTATTCAAACCACTAAATTAGTTGATATATGGCGCCTACATTTTCCTACAGAAAAAAGTTTTACATTTTTTTCAAACCCACATAATTCTCATTCTAGAATTGATTATTTATTGGTCTCTAGACAATTAATTCAATCCGTGAGTTCTCCTAACATTGGCAACATTGATATTTCTGATCATGCTTTAATTTCTTTTGTTTTGAATTTGAATTCATCTTTTACAAATAAATCCAGATGGCGAATGAATACTGATATTGTTCTTAATGAACATAATAAACCAAAACTCTTAATTGCAATTCAAGATTATTTCCTACTTAATCCTGAAGGTACCACTTCTATGGTTAATAGATGGGATGCTTTTAAAGCGTACCTTAGAGGTGTAACTATTTCCATTATGGCTTATGAAAATAAATCCTTCAATAATAATATTAAAAATATAGAAAAACAAATTGCGACTTTTCATTACGTCTAATGATCCTCAATATAGACTTAAACTGCAAAAGCTTCGGTATGAATTTAATTCAATACTTAGCAGAAGAGCTGGCATTCAGATTTCTAAATCTAAAGCCAAATTTCGTTTTAATGCCAACAGATCTGGGAAACTTCTAGCCAATTATTTACGTATAAAAAAGAGCAAATCTCAAATAAACTCTATTCATGGACCTAGTGGCAAAATTGCTTTATCTCACAATGATATTGTTAATGAATTTTTGGATTTTTACTCTAATCTATATAACAAGCCTGATTTTCAGGATGCCTCTTTAATTGATTCCTTTTTAACTACATGTGGTTTACCCAGCATCTCTCAATCAGATAAAATAGGGTTAGATTCTCCCATTACTACAGATGAAATTTTATTAGCCATAAAATCTTTTAAAAAAATAAGTCTCCTGGTCCAGATGGTATTTCGGCTGAGTTTTATAAAGAATTTCAAGTACAACTTTTGCCCTTTTTATTTCAACTATTTACCTCTTTTGGTTCTTCAGGAATTACTTCAGGCTCTTTTACTGAGGCTTTAATTGTCGTGCTTCCCAAACCAGATAAAGACCCCACCATTGTGTCAAATTACCGGCCTATATCTCTAATTAATCAAGATTGTAAATTATATGCTAAAATATTGGCATCTAGATTAGCTCCTGTAATGCATTCTATTATACACTCAGATCAATCTGGCTTTATGAAAAATAGGTACTCTGCAAACAATACAAGAGCCTTGCTACATGTTATCGAACAAGCTCCCAATTTAACTTTACCTTCAGGAATACTGGCCTTAGACGCTGAGAAAGCTTTTGATAAAATTCATTGGCAATTCTTATTTAATACCTTATTGTCATTTAATTTTGGTGAGGCATTTATTCGCATGATTTCTGCTCTGTATTATGCCCCTACTGCTCGTTTATTTATCAATGGCCAAATCTCGAATCAATTTTCACTTTTTAGAGGTACAAGACAAGGTTGCCCTCTTTCCCCACTTTTATTCCTTATTGGTATTGAACCATTTCTCAATGCTATACGAAAATGTGATGATATTAAAGGAATTAATATTAAAGATGTTACTATAAAAACTTTAGCTTATGCAGATGATGTACTCCTATTTATTAGTGACCCTATAATCTCATTCCCTTCCCTATTAGAGATTATCAAAAACTATTCTACAGTCTCTGGATATAAATTAAATACTAACAAAACTGAATTTTTCCCCTTAAACATTTACTGTACCCCTGATATGATACCTATGACTGATATTATTTGGCAAAAGGATAAATTGAAATATCTTGGGATTTTATTCTCATCCTCTATAAAATCAACAATAACATTGAACTGTAACTTTATTTTAAATTATATAAAAGATAAATTGTCTAAATGGTCTTCATTACATCTTTCATGGTGGGGTAGAATGGATTCCATTAAAATGACAATTGCTCCAAAAATTTTCTACACACTCGCCATGATTCCTACTCAATTTTCATTAAAGTTTTACAAAGATGTTGATAGAATTTTATCCAGATTTCTTTGGAACTGTAAACCGCCTCGTATCAGTTATAAAAAATTAAAAATGCCTAAATGTAATGCTGGGTTTGGATTACCAGACTTTTTCCTCTACCACAAAGCCTTTATTTTAAAACAAAGTTCCATATGGTTTAATCAGTCCTATTTAAACAATTCTCCTATTTGGCTTGATATTGAGAAATCATTGGTAAATCCATTTCCACTCCCCACTTTGTTAAGTATGTCTAATAGGTCATCATTTTTGCATAAATCCGTTATACTAAAGTCCACTAAAATGATTTTTAATTATATAGATTCAATTTTTCTATCTCCTATGTCTATTACTGAAGACATGTCACTATGGTATAGCAATGTTATCAAATTGAATAGGAATGTTAGTTACTGGTATTCATGGATTAATGCTGGTATTTTTTTATCTTAAAGATATATATTCAAACAATGCTTTTTTATCATTTGAGATTTTACGAACAAGATTTAATTTACCTCAAGCTGATTTTTCTAAATATGAACATTTATGTAATTCCATTTTAGATTCTTTTCCTCAAGATTTTCCTTCTAATGTTAAAGCTGATTTATCAATTTACATTCAAACTGTCTCTACTTCATCACATGGTGTTTCTATTTTATATAAAAAATTATCTAATTCTCTAGGTAGCAACATTAATATGCTTTCAGTATTTTGGAATAATGAACTTTCACTTTCACTATCCATTGATATATGGAAGGATATTTGGCTTAATAGTATTTCTGGTTGGCTGCCTGTTTCGCTTTATCAAACCAACTCATATATTTTATTTAATTGTTTATGGACTCCATTACGTCTCTTCCAAGCTAAACTTCTTCAATCTGTTTCTTGTTGGCACTGTAAATCACACCCTGGTACATTACAGCATATGCTTTTTAAATGCCCTTTAATTTTAAAATTTTGGACTGATGTTTGGGATATTATAAAAAAGATATTAAATATCCATGATGATGTTTCTTACAATATGTTAATTTGCAAATCTGCTCTTCTTTCACATAGTTTAAATGACTTAGAAGGTAAACTTTTTAATTTCCTAATATCAGCTGCTTTAAAATCTATTACATTTTGCTGGAAAGATGTCTCGCTATTATCAGTACATGCTTGGTGGTCATGGGTTATTTTTACAAGAAAAGGAGCTCAATTGTCCTTTACTGGGCTCAATCATAACTCCAATTCTTTTCATGCTTTTGGATTCCTGTTGATGTATATATATCTTCTTAAACGGTATATGTATAACTAATTTAGCTTTTTATTGATAATATAGTATATTTACTGATTCATATTGTAGCTCTATTTATAGACAATGTAATTCGAATCATTATTGATCCTTTTCCCTCCTTTCCTTTTTATGTTCTCCAAGAATACTTATTTTATCTTACCTAATGTAATTCAATTGATATGCCTGTTAATCTTCTTTACTATAACTAGGTATTTTCGATTTAGAATATTATTTTCTGTATTGTCTGTTACTTGTTTATTATGAAAATTCAATAAAATATTTTGAACTCAAAAAAAAAAAAAAAGAAAAATGGAGGAAGTTTGGGGATGACCCTGCAGAAAGGGAGAAGCCCCACAACACATGGGAAGAAATCCAGTCTTCACAGAAATGACTCAACTCATGAAGCACATCATCTGACCGTAAAGAGGTAGGCTGAGCAAGCCTCTTACCTTTCATACATTTGATTGATTGCATAGGACTCTTCATGTCTGCAGGGAAAATTAAAGGAACACTGGCTGCAGGCGTGGCCTAGTAAATGAACGTATGCATACCATACATATACTTACATGAAAAAGCAACATAGGGCACTTAGTTTTGTTTTTAATGCAGGACATTGAAAAAGGAGAGAACACTTTAGAGCAGCAAACCTAAAACATATCAAATATATATCATCCTTGGTATGCTGCTGCACATCCGTCCATGCTCACCTTACACACAACAACAAGACCCTCAGCTCTGAGCAGGTGTTAAATGGGAGAAATTACTTCTGTGCGGGACAGGATGGCGGGTAGGTGAGGGAAGAGGAAGAACTGTACTGGCATAGGAGGAACATTGTGTACTCCCACCTTGCAGAGAAGGATATAGTGGATGAGGTCTGGTTGCTGTTGTAGCCAAAGCCTAAAGCTGTGTTTTTTCCGGCCAGTAAAATCGGGCCATTTTTTAATAACACAGTGAACACCAGGTGAAAAACATACCAGGGCATTCGCGATCAGGCAGAGCTAAATTACGACCGGGAAAACCATTATGTCTGACTTGGAATGAGGGCTCAAGTACTAATATGATTGTACATCACTGAATTCTCCTATGAGGCATAGCACTCAGCGACCCATGGGGCGCAACCCTTTGTGCTCCCTCTGGGGCACCTCACCCAATGCTTCACTGAGGCATATCACCCACTGCTCTTCTAAGGTGCCTCCTTAGCATCCCTTCTTATGTTATCCTGTTGCACATCCCCTGCACCCCTGCAACATATCACTGTGTTCCCATGATGCTCACTGCTTTATGGCTCCTTCTGCACATCATCTTGTGCTCCGTTGATGTGCATACCCATATCATCATCTATATGTTTAGAGGTCTGTGTGCAAAGATGTCTGTTGTATGTGAAAATAGGTGTCTTTATTGCATGTGATAGTTTGCATGCATGTGTGCAGGCCATATGTGCAGGGCCAATGGAAATATGCAGCAGGAGAGGACACATTTAGGCAGCAGGGTTGACTAAATTATGCAGCAAGAAAAGAAAATGATGACATATAATGCGGCACATTTTTGATAGTATTACTTCATTATTTCACCATTTATTATGTTACCCATGCTAACAGTATCATTGCAACGGTTTCACCTCATTAGTAGCAGTTCAACACCAAAGTAGAGCAATAAGCTACTAAAAGCTGACCAGTCAACCACTGCGAAGGGCCTTCACCTGCGAGGCAACGTGTCTCTGCTAGAAACAAAATGTTTTATTGGTAAAATCTGCAAATTATGCAGCAAATGGTGGACTAATATGGCAAATCCATAATTGTGCTGAAAACGCAACAGTCACAGAATAACATAGTTCCAATGGCTCTGTGTATGTGTTTCTTTTTGTGCATGCACTGTACAAAAGCCAGAATTATTACCTTTGTCAATGCTTGTTTTCCCCCTGACATTACAGTGCCTTTGCAAGACATTCTACCTGTTGCCTAAAGAAGTTTGAACACATCAATGCAACCCTAATGAAATTGCACCGGCTCCACCTCTAAGTTGCCATTATGTTCATGTAAAGCTGCATTACATGAAAGGCCACCAGAACTAGCATCTCTCCTTATCAGGCGGAGAAATGACTCACTCAGATGGACGCTGCTACAACAGAAGTTCGGTTATTGACAAACTGGAGAGGAAAACGGTACAGAGGAGAGAACCAGAAGACACGCCTTCTCCATCTATGCTCCCAGAATCTGGAACAACATCACCAGAACTGCCCCAACCCATCTGCAATTAAGAACGGAGCCGAAGACCCACTTCTTCAAGGATCACTACATCTCTGCACAGTAGCATTCATGACCCACAAACGTCCTGCTTAATTATGAACTATTCGAATGACAAAACAGTCGTCTTGCCATTGGCCAGTAATAAGTTGCACTTTAGCTAGGATCGTACTCTACAAATACCGATAGATACCGATAGATACATATAACTATAAGCACATTTGGTCTTCGATATAATTAAGTAAGCCAGACTTTTTTCGATTATACCAATGCATTCTACCTACCTATCCCCAGCATTACAAAGGGGAAGTATCTTCCAGAATACTGTACCATTCCTCATTATAATTTTTACCATATACTCTAATTGCTTTTGAGCTAATTACTTCAAGCCATATTTTATACCCTCACTTTAAAAAACTTATCTCATGCAGTATAACATTCAAGGCACTTTGATGATCTCATCAAGCATCAACATATTTCTGTAAGACTTCAGCCTTATGTTCCTTAATTTTTCCTCCGGGTATGTGCACCGCATTTGAATTTTTTTCTCCGCCTTAGACACAACTGACTTAGTGGTAGAGCCTTCTCAACCCTTACTCCATACTTTTAGAACGTAGAAACTTTTTCAGGTGCCCCAGGGTAGAGAGGAGTAACTGTGCTCAGACTGCAACAGGCAGAGGTTTTAAACACTGGGGTCCTGGGGCTTTAAACCACTAGTGAGTCAGGGAGCGTGGCTTGAGCGCACGGCAAGATGGCCGCTCCCTAGAGAGGCTCTGCCTGGCTGAGCCTACAATCCGCCAAAAATCCGCCTTTAGCGCTGCCAGCACGTGCTGAAAAACAGAGCGACTCCTACCCCTAATGTGTCTTGCCTGATTCGACGCCGAAATTGCCGCCCGGGACCGCCGCTGCATCGACAGGCGCGGAAACTCGATACAGGAGAATATCCCCCAAAATGGCGGCGCCGACGCGGTCCGAAGATTGCTGTGCAGCGGCCTAACCTGGGGCTTGCAGTGTCGGCGGAGCCATTCCAGAAGACTGCACGCACTCTGTGCTTCCGGGCGACCCCTCCGCCGGGCCGCGGTTCTGCGGGGGTGGACTCACGCTAGGCCCCGGAGAGACAACAACGGTGGGCCGGGACGGTTCGGCCTGAACAACCCGGAGCTACACGGGGGAGCGGCGGCCCTCGGCGCGCTTGGCTTTGGTTGCGGTGAGTGGGGGGCGGCCTAACCTGTGACCGGTGGCCGCGGAGGTGGTACTGGTTGGGGGAAGGGCTGCGGCCTGCGAGCGGTGACTGAGAGTCTAGGTGCGTGGAGGGTGGCGGATCGTGCTGGTGGCCTTCCGTGAGAGGTTGGCGGGGCCCGGCTTGGGGCCTGAAATGCCTTGGCACTGATTGAGCAAGGGGCTTGGAGTGACTGCATTGCTGCATGCTGGGCGCTGTCTAGAGGCGCATTGAGGCGGGTCGCATCTGTGAGTGGGGGAGGCTCCCCATCCGAACCATTGAATACTTCCCGGAAAACTGCTTGGGAAGGCTACGCTCTAACCTGCCTCGGGGGCCCCCCGCTGCAGTCTGTGCAATAGCGACATCCTTTGCGCTGCGGCCTGCTATACTTGGAGAGGGTACTAGTATCCGGAGGCCTACTATCCAGTTGGGGCAGTGAGGTTCGTCCCCCTGATTAGGTGGACTACACTATATGGGATTGTAGCGCAAGGACCTTACTAGCAGAGGGGGGCGACTCACTGGGCCCTCAAGAGGTGCGTCCTACTCTGTCTGAACCAACTGAGCCTGCGAGGCTGGCCTGTATTCAACCATGGGGCGAACGGACAAATCACTACCCCGCCTCACGTTTGAGGCACGCAAATCTATCAAGTCCTCACAGAGAGCGGCTTCGGACTCGGAGGCGGATGCCCCGGCAGCTGAGACCCCCACCCTTGAGACCACACTTCTGGCCATGCAACGCAGTCTACAGTCTATAGAGGGAACAATGGCTGCGGTCAACAACCGACTAGATCACATGTCTGCGCAGCTTGAAAAGCAGAGTGCCCGCATGGGTGAAGTGGAGCAACGCGTGTCGGCGACGGAGGACGGTCTGAGCGAGGTAGCGGGGAAGGCCTTAAACATGGAGAAGGTGTTATCCCTGATACAGGCAAAGAATGAGGATTTGGAGGCCCGTTCTCGACGCAACAACCTTCGCATAACGGGCCTTCCGGAATCTACGAATGTTGGCAGGATGGAACTATTTATTGAGAACTTGGTCAAAGAGATTTTTGGTGATGCACAGCTATCCCCCATGTTTATAGTTGAACGGGCGCACAGATCCCTCGCGGCGCGGCCTGCACCGGGCGCCCCACCCCGCCCAATCATAGCGCGACTGTTAAATTACAGGGATTGTGATGTGATTCTCAGAATGGCCCGTGACAAGGGTACAATTGTACACCAAGGCAATTCTCTTTCATTCTTCCCTGACTTCACAGTTGCGGTGCAGGACGCAAGGCGGGAGTTTGGGGCTGTTAAAATTTTTTTGCAAACCGAGGGGGTCCCGTATGCCATGTTATATCATGCTCGCTTGCGTGTAGGACCAGAGGGGGACTAGAAAATATTTACTAATCCCAAGGCCGCACTTGAACATGCTAAACACTTAAAACGAGTGGGGCGGGAATCACAGGTGGCCTCGGACACTGAGGAGCACTAAGGACTCAATGGCATGTCTCTGTACTGTAGCCCGGTTGTTTGATGTAGTTTGAATTGCCTAATATGATTACTCATCCTTATTCTTCTCCACAGGTGAATCTCACAGGGAGTACTTGTTGATATATGCTATCCTTTGACCAGGGGTAGGGGGGATGATGTACTAAGCAGTGCAGGGCATAGCTATCATGGTTGCTCAGCCACCTCCTACTAGCTAGGAGGCTAGAAGCGTGCTGACGCCCCCCCACATGGGAGTACCCCATCTGTATTGGTTTTCTTGTTTCCTGGGTTGGGTGGGCTGGGACGTTTTGGGTTGGTCCCTTTGGGGGGGATGTTCCTTTTTCACGGGGATGGCTTTGGCTAGTTGGGGTGGCCGAAGTGGGTGGGGGTTGGTGGGGGAGTGGGCACGGTTGGCACTATCCGAATGGAGTAGTCCATCACCTGGCACAGGGTTTCGAGTATTGCAATTTCTAGATCTATGTAGGGATATACGGTGGTCCCTTGACTTCCTAATCAGGCATGGATATGGCCTCCAAAGTCCCCAGATGTTGGTACTATTGACACTTGCTGCAACGTTCACCATAATGTATTCACCATGTGTAGGTATTTTTTCCAAGTATGGGCCCCACGAGCGGTAATTTTAGATTTCTAACATGGAATGTACGGGGCCTTAACAGCCCTAAAAAAATACGAACAGTGATAGCAAGTCTGGACAGGCTAAATGTGCACGTGGCCCTGTTACAAGAGACGCACCTCACGACCCTCTCCGAACGGAACGTGGGATTACGGTGGGCAGGAGTGCGGAGCGTCTCATCCTATTCCTCATACTCCCGGGGGTGATGATCCTCGTCAAGAAAGGGGTCCCATTTCAGGTTCATGGCACCGACACGGATGATCAGGGTCGGCTGGCTATTGTGCACGGAACGCTTGGGGGTACAAGTGTGATCTTAGTGAATGTATATGGTCCCAATGTGGATGATTGCTCCTTTTTGCGGATGTATGGAGGCGTGTCTCAGCCTTCCCGACAGCGGAAATTATCTGGGGGGGGATTTTAATACTTGCTGTGATGCTAACGCTGACAGACTGGGTGTGGGGGCATCACGACATAGACTGTCCACTACCTCGCTGTTGGGCATAATGGAGGCTGGGAATTTGCAGGATGTGTGGCGCAGGAGGCATCCAGGGGCCAGGGAGAGTACATTTATATCAGCTGTGCATGGCACTTGGTCCCGGCTGGATTATTGGCTGCTGTCTGAGAATGCATGCGCCTGAGTTATGGATGTGAAACACTTAGCAAAAACACTGTCGGATCACTCACCCGTCCTCCTGGAGCTGAAGGTCCCGGGCTATGAAAGACCCCCATTCGCGTGGAGATTGCAGCCGTCATCCCTGACGGATCAGGTATTTAGACACACAGTGGGGGAGGCCATCCACAACTTCTTCCGGGAAAACGAAGGGACAGTCGACAAGCAGGGAGTTCTGTGGGAAGCCTTTAAGGTAACCATTCGGGGAGTGTGTATTGGTGCCCAGGCAGGGGTCCTTAAGGACCTACGCCGCAGAATCCAACAGGCTGGCTGAGAAAATAGCAGCCCTGGAGCGAGCCTACGACTCCACACCCGCCCCTGAGACGTTGGCTGCAATCCGTGATCTGGTAACAGAACATAATGAGACCGTGAATCAAGAAGTGGTGCATAGGTCCCGAAGGTGTACTGCTCGTTACTACGGAGAGGGAGGACGTCCTGGCCGCTCACTAGCGCAAAAGTTGGCAGCCCCGCGTAGTCAAACCCATATCACCGAGCTGCAGGACGGGGAGGGTGTCCTGCACTTTGGCACTACTGCTATTAGTAAAGTGGTGCTGGACTATTATTCAGACTTATACAGGGATCGGGAACAGACGGGGCAGATGAAATTAACGCATACTTGGACAATGTGGCACTAGGTTGGCTCCCTCCTAGCTACCGAGAATATCTTACGCAACCGTTCGACGTGGAAGATGTCAAGAAGGCCATAATGTCCCTCCCGACCTGCAAGGCAGCTGGGTTGGACGGGCTCCCTAGTGAATTTTATAAGGCATATGTGGATGCTCTGGCGCCGCGCCTGTTAGAGGTATATGCTGAAGCGTATGACTCGGGTGACCTCCCTCCCTCCCTGAGGGAAGCTCTGCTTGTTATGCTTCTGAAGCCAGACAAGGTAGCTAATGTCTGTGACTCCTACAGGCCCCTCTCCATCATAAACATTGATGCCAAAATATTGGCCAAGATGATAGCAACCAGGCTTCAGCCACTGGTCCCCAAGCTGGTACTGCCTGATCAGTCGGGCTTTGTGCCCTCACGCTCAACAGTGCATAATCTCCGCACAATCTTTTCAACCCTTCACTACTTTGAACAGGATTTCCAAGCAGTGGCCGTGCTCTTAGACGCGGCAAAGGCCTTCGATTCCCTTAAGTGGGAGTTTATGTTCACTGTCCTCCTGCGGATGGACCTACCACCATTTTTTTTAAAATGGATACACCTCCTGTACACAGCGCCGGTGGCACGGATCCGTGTGAATGGCTGGGTCTCCGACTCCTTTTTTATCAAACGTGGCACGCGACAGGGTTGCCCCCTGTGGCCTATGTTATTCGCATTGGCACTGGAGCCTCTGGCATGTAAGCTGCGGCAATTGCATGGCCAGGCGGCGCTGCGGTTCCGACAGAGACCTTTGGTGGTGTCATTGTACGCGGACGACATGATGCTCTATGTCCGTGAACCAACAACTTACCTACCTGCGCTTATACGTGAATATGTCAAATTTGAGAGGTATTCGGGATTGGGCATCAATTGGACTAAATCTACCGTATTTCCGTTGACGGCAGGTACTGCGGAATTCGAATTGGATTACCCCTTGAAATGGTCCATCGACCCAGTGAAATATTTGGGCATCTGGTTGCATAGGGACCCAGAGGTAGTGATAACAGCTAATTATGGTCATGTCATGGATAAGATTACAGATCAGGCTGCGCGCTAGGCCAAGCTCCCACTTTCGCTTGCGGACAGAATTGCAGTCATTAAAATGTCATTCTTACCTAAGCTCCTATATTTATTTGTTAACATTCCTATTCGTTTGAATAAAGCTTTATTCGCGACATTGCAGTCAGCCCTCTTAGCGTTTGTCTGGGGGGGTGGGAAACCTCGCTGCAGTTGGAATGTCCTGACTCAGCCCTTTGATCGTGGCGGATTTGAGGCCCCGTACCTACGCTTATATTATCTCTGCGCCCAGGCGCAGTTTGCGCACTTCTGGTATTTTCCACAGAAGTTTCAATCGCACGTTGCGATCGAGGCGGATTCTGTGCTGCCATTGCCTCTGAAAGCGGCGGCGCTGATGGGCGGGGGAGGAGGTCCACGCTCGGAAATTAGTCCGGTTCATTGCACTGCCTGGGCATTGAGGGCCCTGGCGGATAGGGCACAGTTAGACTATCTGTATGCACCAAATCTACCGCTTGCCGCACACCCTGGTATATCGGCCGCTAGGGATTCTGCAGCCTTGAAGACATTGAATAAAGTGGGAATTGTTAATATTGGCGATTTGTATAAGCAGGGTCGATTTCGGACCTTGGCGGATCTGCAGGCAGGTCAGGACCTCAGAATGATGATGGGATTTACCTATGTGAGGGTGCGACAGGCGATCCGGGACGTGTATCCAGAGTTCCCTAATGAACCGCGAACACTGCTAGCCTTAAGGGCGGTCTTAGGAGGGGAACACCGGAGAGGTCTCATTACTAAATTATACAATGCGTCTCTCCGGGAACAAGAGATAAGTGAATCCCCCTCTTATATGAGGTGGAAGAACCTCCTGTCCTCTCCACTGTCGTTGGAGGCTTGGCAGTCTTGCTGTGTCTTAACGGGGCGCCTGACGGCAAATTGCAATCTCCGCATCATCCATTTTAAATATTTACACCAGCTTTATTACACTCCGACTCAATTGTACAGATTTGGCTTGCGTGAGAGTGCGAACTGCATGCGTTGTGGCCAGGCTGACACGGATTTTATACATTTGGCGTGGTTTTGTGCTGGTATCTCCAATTTTTGGGCTCGTGTGACACAGGTGCTAACAGATATCATTATGGAGCCTGTTAGGTGTGTGCCTGAGGTATGTTTGCTGGGATGGGTGTAGAAACTCAAGCTCTGTAATAGGCGACTATTGGCCATAGCGACTCTATTTGCTAAGAGGGCTGTGGCATGTCGCTGGGGGGCACGAGCTGTACCAACAGTCAAGGCGTGGCTCCAGGACTTACTATATTGTAGGGACCAATTGGAAATATACGCAGAAGAGCTGCCCGAGGCATCTCGCCCAAAAGACTTTTGGGCTCCCCTCACTGGATTTCTTCTTACGCATCCAGATTTGTCATAATTCATTAAACAATGATTATTGTATGCTTACCGGGAGTCGTGGGACGGACATATGGGACTATGTAAACCACACTGTATCCTTACTGGAAACCCAGAATGACTATAAAAAAAAAAAAAAAGTGCCGGGGTAGAGTGGGGCTGGCGGGGGTGAGGGTTAGTTTGACGTATGATGTTGTCTTTTTTTTATATGTAAAATAGCTTGTACTGGCTACAATGTTACAGAAAAAACTGCAACCCCTCCCTTGCAGGGGAACTGATTGTAATGTTTAACAAGCTGCTTAATAAAAAAAATTAAAAAAAAAACACTAGTGAGTCAAAAACTGACCATCAAGTGCACCCATTTGGCACATGACCCTCAAGATAGTTCAGCAGTCCAAGGCTTACTCAGCAAGGTGGTGTGGGGGGCATACTCAGAACGCAATTAAGCATAGTATAACAGTACATTAATCAATGTTCAGCCACTGCTTTACTTAAAAAGTACTTTTCTTCTAGAACACATTTATATACTGTACATACAATTTCAGAGGATGAAATATTAGCATGCAGGCATTCAGAAGTCACTGCATGGGGAAGAGCAGCTGCTGTACACTCAAGCTACTTCCCCAATTAGGATTTGTTATCAGAAAAAATAGTAT
Source organism: Calotriton arnoldi (assembly GCA_963921515.1). Lineage (NCBI taxonomy): Eukaryota > Metazoa > Chordata > Amphibia > Caudata > Salamandridae > Calotriton > Calotriton arnoldi. The sequence goes on along the minus strand of CAWUFW010000148.1, from coordinate 806,713 downwards.
CACAACAGGCATTGAGCCCTGGGGAGAATTCATTTGGGATTTTTCCGTGTCTCCCCCAGCTACCCTTTCCTAAATTCATGTCAGGATAGTTAGTGGGGAGCATGTAACACAAGTTTCTCAAGTTCAGAGTCCTCCCAATGATACCATGCTTGTATCCTGTGCCTTGGTTAGTCTGTTGTGGGTCAGCCCCTTGTGCTGCTTGAAGGTGAGGCTGGCACAGCTCTGATGGTGAGATGTCATCCATGACCCGCCAGGAACAGTCACCCTGACTCTGCCACAGCGCGGCCGATGTCACTGGTGTCTCTGGACCAGTGCTTAATTTGTAAAAAATAAGTGCCGGGCCCTGATCAAGAGGCCACTGCAGTTTGCACCACACATTGCCACTGTACCTACACAACTACTAACCATCACACTGCTACAAGTGCGACTGTTCAAGGCCGCCAAAGCTTTAAGAATGGCTTGGTTGGCAGGTATTGGTTGCTTTTTAATGTATATTGAATTAACAAACAACTGTTTTTCTGCTCATCTCTAAATTACACAAACAGCGCCACCATGTGGCAGCTATCATAAGTGCTGGTTCCAGCAATAAATTACCAGAGCCAGCAATTAAGTGCCGGAGCAGAGCACCGGAAACCACCGGCTTAAATTAAGCACTGCTCTGGACTTGCACTGATGCAGAGGCACACATTTCTGCTGGAGAGGCATGGGTAATCAGAGCCACTTGATGTTGGATGGTGCATTCAGAGCGAGTCATCCTCGGGCCCAACAAAAAACCTGTAGTGGTCATCAAATGGAGGTCAGGGAGCTCATCAAAGTGAAATGCAAAATTGTTGTAGCACCGAGGTCTCTTGGTGCTTTAAGCTTCTGTGAGTATGACCGCCGATGAGCAGTCATTGTTCTTTGAGCGTCACATAATCACAGGCACTTAATATCATAGTGTGGTAGGAAGACTGTATGATGTAATTTCTGTGTGTACCAAGTTGTCTCTGGTGCTTTAACTACAGGGCACGAGGCACTGGCCACAGGGTCACAAGGCCTCATCACCTGTCCTAGCACCTTCTGCTTCAGCCAGCTCCTAGCAGTCTTCCATTTGAAGGCTGGCTTCTCCAGCACTCTTTCTCAGCAGGCACGGCCGGGCTGGCCATAGCGGGCATCGGGCGTTTGCCCAGGATTCTAGAAGGGTGGGGGCCGGTTTTGTTACTAGGAGCCGAATTTGTAGCAATGGTGCAATATCGGCGCCCAGTAACAAAAGCAGCAGCAGTTTTATTAAGCAGCAGTGCTTCATACAGTGATTCACGCATGCCGCCCCCCACCCACCCCTACCATGGGTGGGAGCCAGTCAGACAAAATTGCCATGGCTGGTATGGGTTTCCAGTCCGGCCCTGTCAGCAGTCAGTCTGCACCTTCCCTCAAGACAGGCCTCAGGCAGCTCCTCTCATGGCATTTTGCAGAACTTCTAGGTTTCTGGTCCCAACCTGGTGAAGAGGAATTAGCAGTGAGTGACCCCAACCCTGGCACACAAAAGGGTACCTTGGTTCTTACTGGTGTGAGACTCTGGGAATCGGGTAGGGGAATCATGGTGCAAAGACTGACCCATTTTTGTACAAAGATTGCAGACAGACTTTGAATATTCAACTGATCTGGTTCTGGGAGCAGTTTCAGGCATTTTTTGCCTTCAGTATATTCTTCCTACACTGATTCAGTCACTGTTTTTGGCTTCAGGTGTTATCAGAAAGATAGGGAGGAGTTGGGAGTCTCCTATCAGGGGAAACTAACATCCAGAGCACAGAGAAGGGAGAGGCTGCCCATACGCTTTAGCACAATGTAACAGCAATACAACCTTAAATTCCTATTGCCTTTAACACATGCTTTTCACAATAAGTATGTCAGGCTTACTGGCTTTGTTATAACTTTTCATAATTAAGAGATCAAGCCTATGGAATTTGACATAACTTTTGCCAAAGAATCAATTATGCCTATGGACTGTACTGCTGGCTTTTCATCGTAACCAACTCAGGTCTACTGAAGTGCGCATAAACTGGCAACCATCAGACATGCAGTTGTAAAACACAAATGTGTACAAAGTTAACATTTGCAAAACAATATACAACCTCAATTAAAAGGGCTTTTCATTGTGAAAATCTTCTCCTTCAGGGTTTGTAAGAGGCGGTGACCAGCACCAAAATGTTTGGGAGATTTCATGTAACACAGCTTAATAGCAATGCACTCTAAAAGGCTTTTTAGCATTTATGCCTATGAGCCTTTAGAGTATGCCTTTCACATTTAATAAGCCAGGACTACTGCCTTTGTCATAACTTTTCAATGAATAGATCAGACCTAGGGCATCATACATAACATTTCCAAATGAACCAATCGAGCCTTAAGCCTTATTCGCTTTTATCATCACTATCTCAGGCCTACCATATTGAGTGTAAACATTCTCACAAAGCACACATCAGACATACAGTGATACAATTACAAATATATATAAACTTACAGTTGGCAAACCAAAATTCTCTTCTAAATGGGCCTAAGATGGATTATCACTGTGCAAACCTTCTGTCCCCATGGTTTGTCAGAGTTGGAAATTAAAATGAAAGCCTTTGCCTACAACAGCAATTTGTGTGATTACATGTAACAGAATAATTCTCTGCAGGTTTTACTACAGATTAATAACAATACACTCTTAAATTCTTTTCACAATAATACACCAGGCCTACTACCTTTATCATAACTTTTCATAATAACCAGATCAGGCCCATAGACTTGATAACTGATTTTCCAAACGCAGTCCTGCTGTATTCAGCATAAGCATTCCACAAGGCAAAAAGCAGAATGCAAACCATCTTTCAGTGAAAGCATACAGCTTATTCACATTAAATGCAATACTCACGTGAATCAACCTGTGGGTGGAGCCAAAGCCTCTCTCTCAGCACAGCTTCTGAAATCTTGTTTTCTGTTGACCACGTAAGGACCTCAACAGCTGTCATGGCAAGCCATACCTACAAACACAGGACAGGCCAGTAGATAACTCTCCCTGACAGCGCACAGGTAAAATAAAAAAAGAACCTGCCCCGTCGCCACTGTCACTCCGCTACAGCCCAGTGAACTGCTAGTAGTCACGCTCAGTAAAGGAGGGCACACCTGGTTGCAGGGGACCACAGTGGGCATACATTGCTATAGAGATCTGGGGGTTGGGCTGCGCATGTGCCAGAGCCATGAAGGTCTTCAGTCATGGAGTAAAGTCTTCTTATTGTTTCCTCTATACAACACTTGAACACCAAAGACAGCTCTGGAGACATCCATGGTCCTCTAAATGGACCACTGGATAACATTAAGCCATTTAATTCCATGTATGAAGTTGACTAGGAGATTGCACAGAGGAATTAAAGATAGCCCACTTTTTTACTATGGGAGCTGCCCAAAGATGTTTGGGGTCAAATCTCTGGACTGGTTAGGGCTAGAAACTTCAGAAATACTTTGTTTTGCTAATGCTAACTGGGCTATTATTCTGACTGGACCATCAATCTTTATTAACACTGAAAACATCTGTATGTTATTGTACATGATTCCCACCTTCTCTATAGAGATAAGATTTGATAGTTAAATCTCAGCTAACTACTGCCTTCACGGTCGTGGTGAAACTGTTGGGTACTAGTAGTACTTGGTTCTGGTTAGTTCCGGCTTGCTTCTACCTCTGACCCTGTTTCTTCTTCTCTCTCCCTTTACTCCCACTGCTCTCGCCCTCCCATCGCACTTCATCCTCACTGCACCCCTATCTCTAACCTCGCCTCCAGGGACATCTTAGGGATTTTGTGGGCCCTGGGCCAATCATATTTTGTGGGCCCTGTTCGGAACAGCTTTGAATTTATGATACCATTTCAGCTCGCATGTACACTTTGGCCAAGTCACTGACAGTGCTCAGTCACACAATGGTCCGAATTCTAAATGTGTGCTTTCAATATTGTAACACAGCAGCAGCCCACTAATATTAAAACATTTTCATGGATGTTACATGTAATATAAACACAACATTTCTCCGCAAAATGCCTGTAATAAACTCTCACACATCACTCACATAAAAATAAATAAAAAGAAAACGGTATTTAAAACAATCTGCTTAAGAAGTATTCGAAGTCATCAGGGCATGACTCTCTGCAGAACAGAGCTGGCTCTATCAGGGACCCCTTGAAAGGATGGGCCCAGGCCCAGAGCCCTCTTTACCCACGCCTTACAACGTCTCTGCTCGCCTCCACTTCGTAGCTCATGATTTCACCTCGCCTTTCTCTCCTTTCTGTCTTTACCTTTCCTCCCATTCATATTACCTTGTTGTTTCATCTCCTCTCTCTCACTTTTCTGTCCTTTTCAGTTTCTATCCACCTATTCCACTTCTCTGCTCTGTCATAAGCACATCTTTACCCTCTCTCTCCTCATCATCTCCTCAAGTCATTGTTCCTATTGCCTTTTCAACGCTCAGTCTGCACTTCTTTTGTACCTCCTTTCTCACATTTTTGCCTTCCGACCCTTTGAATTATTTTCCATCGGATCCACGTCTCCTCTTGTCTCAGTCCCTTAATGTGATTTCTCCCATCTTCCTAATCTCCCCATCTATGCAATGCTTGCTTCCTTTTCTACGAATCCTCCCCATGCTTCTTTGAATTTTCTCATTAATTCCTTCCCTGGTACCAGTCTTTCCTCCCTTGTTTATTTCCCTTAGCTCATTCATTTCATACTCCACTTCCTTTTTCCTCTTCTGTATTTTCTCTAATGCCTATTCTCTTCTTTCGCCTCTTCAGCCTTCCTCTCCCCTTTTATCCCTTCTCCTTGTTACTGTTTCATTCCTGCCTCTACCATCTGTCTTGTCTCCTCCCCTCTTCTCCTCTTCACTCGTGTGTTTCTCCACGACATCTCCGCACTCATCTTCCCTTTTTAGGCCTGTCTATCCCTACCTTCCCTTCTCCCCCTTCTTTCACCCTGACTCACTCTTCTCTTTTCACACTTCACCCTTAAGTTTCCCCTTCTCTCCCGCCATCTTTCTGCACCTTCCTCCACTCTCCACTGTGCTTGCACGTGTCTGGTTTTACAATCAGGTTAGAAAGCCATATTCTAATGTAAGAGGAGAAAAGGCTGATCCAAGCTACTTTCATAAGTGGATCCTGCCTTAAATCCATTTTATTGCACGCAAGACTGCAGCCTATAAATAATCAGGCATGACCTATCACGTGTCCTCGTATGGAGCCTCTTCTGGTTATAGGTTATAGATACGTGTGACAGGGTTATAGGAATACCATGCCACACCTAAATGTCTACACATATTCGAGAGAGCTGCCTGCTGGCACCATGAACCTTTACCCAGCCCTGTGTGTGTGTTTTTTTAGCTAACATCATGGGACTTGGGGACTTGTATGATCGCCTTTCCCTTTATAAGTATGGCTCTGTAAGTTCCAACATGTAAATTACATTAAATAAAAAAAAACAGGATACGATATGAGAATAGTTAGTGCCTATGGCTGACAGTCCAAATACCTTTAAGACAGGTTTTTAGTGATGATAAGGATCTCACTAAAATTTGTGAAAAGAAAGGTGAATTTTTTTTCTGAGGGGGGTCCATAATGGAGTGCCGGTGGAAACTAGTGGGGAGGGGTGCATTTTTTGGAGACAACTCAGGTTTCTGCCTGTTTGACCCGATTGGTATAGGAGAGAGGTTGAATCATGGAGACAGAGTTACCCCAAGATTTGGACAGCTAGAAGGTGCAGTGAGAATTCATCCCATGACAAGCTTACACCACTAAAGAAATGTGTGTGACCCTTTTGTTGTAAACTGAATGGATTTTCTATTTTTTGGGTATATCATTTGAGTTATATATGTTCATTTATTTAATTTAGTGCCATGTTTTAAATACAAGTGCACAAATGCCAATATTGTCAAAGTATGTGTTTCATTGCAACGTGATAATTTAGATTTTTCACAGCCTGGTGGGCAGAAAATCTGGATTTGATTAAAGACACGGAGGCTAAGATTATGCAAATCTCCTTTATTGCCACAGCTCAGCAGCAACAATGAAGAGAATATAGAACTTCAAACAACATTCTATTACACTATATAGTCCATAAGCACGGAGCCATCTTCCTTCTTTGCCAAGTGCTGCGAACAAGAAATACACTCAGTAAAACATCTCTTCAATTTTGATGTGGAACGATTCAATCCTTTCAATAAAAATCTGTTGACATCTTATTCTGGAAGAAAAAGACACAATAGGTCAAAGAAGTAAAACCCCAAGGGAGGGGTAGTAAGTGGAGGGATAATCTTAGCCTCCGTGTCTTTAATAAAATCCAGATTTTCTGCCCACCAGGCTGTGAAAAATCTAAATTTTATGGCATGACACGGAGGCCAACATTATGCAACTTTAAAGTGAACTAAGTACGTTGTCAATCACGTTATTGATTGGTCTAAAGTAAAAGTTTTTAAACATACTCTCATTTGACCAGTCAGCGGCTCTAAGAATATCCTGGAGCCCTCCGCCTAACATAAAAGCTTTAGAAGCTGATGCGCCTCTAAGAGAGTGTGCACCGAAAATAGAGAGGAGATCTGTGAGAGATCAGCAGTTGAGTTCCAACTCCTCTCAGACTTACAGTTCTCTTTTCATACACTTTTAGACATTTGACAACACAGAGACTTTCATTCAGAGAAAAGAAAGGGTTGAAGATAGAGGATGACATCGTTTTTGTCCTTTTCTTAAGATAAAAGCAAACTCCCTCAGGTTGGTAAGTCCCTGCTAGTAACATCTAATGCCTTAACATCTGAGGCTCGTCTGAAAGAGACCAAGCAAAGTAACACAGTAAGCTTATAGGAAATACGCTTAAGAGAGAGGTTAACATTATCTCCCCAAGAAGATAGAAGTTGTAAAATGTTTCTTACGTCCCATAAGGCCGAATATTTTGGAGTTGGAGGGTTAAGAACCCGCATGCTTCTCATAATTTTCTTTGTTAAAAGGTTATGTCCCACCGAGACACCATCAACCAAGTAATGTCCCGCAGCTATTGCTGATCTATAGACATTAACTGTTCTGTAACTTAGACCAGAAGCAAAGAGTTCTGATAGGAAGTTTACTACGTGAACTAAATCAGTTGAAACGGGATCGTAGTGTCATTGTAGACACCAGCGAACCCATTTGTTCCATGCCAGTCGATATGCCTTCCTTGTTCCAGATGCCCACGACTCAGATATGAGTCGGAAAGCATCCTGCGAAAGCCCAGGGATTTGCCATTGTCGCCTGAAATCTTCCAGGCCGTCAAAACCATTAGACCTTGGTCTATGAGAGGGTGCGATTCCCCTTCTGGACCCAAGAGTACTTGCCTGAAAGGTGGTATTAGAAGTGGAAAGTCCATGGTCATCTCCAAGATGACTGGAAACCATGCCTGAGACCTCCAAAGAGGGGTTATCACTATCATGCTCTGGAGGTACCGACGAGCGTGTAAGAGAAGACGTGGAAGCATGACAAACGGTGGGAAGGCATATGACTTTAAGTCCAGCCAATCCTGGAGGAAGGCATCCACCCCTGCTGCTTGAGGGTCCGGCTTCCAGCTGAAGAAATTCTTCATCTGTGTGTTCAGCCTTTCAGCGAAAAGGTCTGTCCCGAAGGGACCTCATTTGTCTTGGATTGCCATGAATATTCTTCTGTCTAACTTCCAGTTGCTGGAATCCTTGAGATTCCAGGAGAACCAGTCCACTGCACCATTGTTTAAACCAGGAATGTGCTCCACTGTAACGGAGAGTCCCTTGTTCAAGCAATAGCTCCAGAAGTCCTTCGCTATCTCTGTAAGACCCTTTGAATGTGGTGCCCCCATCTTGTTGACGTATTTCACTGCAGAGACACTGTCCATGCGCAGCATTATACAGCATTTCATTGAATTCTGGGTGAAGCTTCGAACCGCAAAAGAACCCGCTAGTAGTTCCAAGCAGTTGATATGTAGTTCCTTCTCGTGGTGTGTCCAACGACCCCCTGTTGATGAGTCGCCACATGTGGCACCCCATCCTTCTAGACTCGCATCTGATTCTATTATCAACTCTGGAGCTTCCCCAAAGATGGCTCTGCCATTCCAAGCTTCCGCATTGTTTAGCCACCATGACAGCTCTTTGGTCTAAGCATGTCATTTGTGAGTAAGATAGTGTTGATCTGAGAGCTTTTGCTTTGAGTCTCTGAAGGACTCTGTAATGTAGAGGGTCCGGGAAAATGGCTTGGATGGTTGAGGAAAGGAGACCCAGGATCCTGGCTAAGAGTCTCAAGGGAAAGACTTCCATTGATAGCATCTTTCTGAGCTCCTTGCGAAGTTTCTTTATCTTTTTCCTTTGTAATTTCAGTTCTGCAGTCAATTTGTTCCCCATGAAACCCAGAAATTGAATTTCCTGGCTTGGTATTACACACAACTTTTTGCATTTATTACAAAGCCTAAGTGTTCAAGTAGGCGGATGGTAAGATCTATATGACGAGAAACCGTCGTTTTGGACTGACCCATAATAAGGATATTGTCCAGATATATTATTAACCTTCGGCCCCTTCCCTTAGCCATACTACTACAGGACGCACGACCTTGGTGAAGCACCAAGGGGCTGAAGATAGTCCGAAGGGGAGGGTGCAGAATTCCCAAAGTTTTCCCTCCCATGAGAATTGGAGGAATTTCCTGTGTGGGGTCAAATTGGGATGGTCAAGTACGCATCCTTTAGGTCCACACATGTTAGCCAGTCTCTCTTTCTCAAGATGTCCCTTAGGAGGTGTATCCCTTCCATCTTGAAGTGGTGGTATGTTACCCATTCGTTTAGGCTCTTTCAATTTATGACAGGTCTCTGTCCCTTGTCTTTCTTTTCTACTATGAATATATGGCTGACAAAGCCTGTTTCCGAGCTCTCTTTTATAGCCCCTTTGACCAACAGATCCCTTACCTCTTGGGATACTAGTTTCTGTGCTCTTGAGAGAAGGTTATCTCCCGAGGTCTCTTTAATTGAGTGGGGACATCCGTGAATTCTATTTTGTAACCCTTGACTGTATCTAGAATCCACGGGTCTTGTGTTATCATGGTCCAGTTCCCAGAGAAAAGGGCTAGTCTCCCTCCCACCTTTCTAGGGGTGCCTGAAGGGTCTTTCGAGGTTCCTACCTGTGGAGAATCCTCTGTTTCTTCTCTCGCCCCGGAATGGTCTTCCGCGGTTCCTCTGTCTTTGTGGGAAGAACGATTGATTTCCAAAGAATGATGATTGCTGGAACTTGGATCCACGTCCCAGAAAGGGTCTTGAGCTTGTTTGCCCATGGCCGGGGAACCGACCGCGCATTCTCCCGGCCCTTCCAAAAATTCTGTCCTGAAAGACTTTTTTAATGTCACGTTGAGATTTCTGAGTCGAGCTAAAGGCCCCGACATATTTAGCCATGTCGCGAATGAATTCTTCTCCAAAGAGGAGCCCCTGTGAAGTGGGTCCTCCTTCCTTGTTTGCCAGCTCTATTAGTTTGGGGTCTATTTTGAGGAGAACGCCCTTCCTGCGTTCATTAGAGATGGCAATATTGGCATTGCCAAGGAGGCAGATGGTCCGTTGGACCCACTGACGTAGTTCTTTAGGGTCTATTGGTGTTCCTTCAATGTAGGCATTTCATGCCAACTCAAAACTTTTGGTTAAGGGTCCAATGATGTCCAATAGACGGTCCTGACATGACCGTAGGCTCTTGTCTATCCCCTTCCTAGGGTATTTTGCACCCTTGGCTATGAATGCAACGACCTTAGGGTCAAGCTCAGGGGTCATAGCAATTTTATCCGGAAGTGATGGATGCGGGCATTCAGATCTCAATCTTGATCTGACTTCCTTTGGAATCTCCCTTCTCAGCCAGAAATTAATATAGTCTGCTAAATGTTGGGAAGGTAGAAATTCTGGAGATAGGGGGTGTTTAATTGAAAAGGGATCAAACATATCCTCCCCGAAGGAATCAATAATGCCCATTTTTGAGCCTGAGGCCTTGCTTGCCTCTTCAGAGCTTTCCAAAGTTTTATCCCCCAGGTCCTCAATGTCTGTGTCAAACTCTGAGGGGCAGGAGTGATCTATCTCTGCCTCCTGCGGTTCATCACTATCAAGGTGTATAGGGAGCTCAGGGCCTGTTCGTTGCCCTCCTGTGATGCCCAAGGCATCGTTCTTATCACCGCTTGAAAAGCGTGAATGTGCTGCTTTCCCTGTTTTTCTTGTCTTTTTTGCAGCTTTGACAAGGTGCTCTGGTGCAGCTCTTTTCTTTGGGGCCTTTACTGCCCCTTCTTTTGCCTGAGTAGTAGGCACGGTGCTGGTAGAGGGCCATGCCCTTGACAGTGTTTACATTTTTTTATTAATGGTCTCATCAAGTGAGTCCATAACTTTGGCAAGGACCTTACTGACCATTGACTGAATCTTACCTTCCAGGTTTAAATCAGGGTTGAGAGACATTATGGGAAAAATATATATTAATACGAGTTCCCTTTTTAAAAAAAAAATATATATATATATATACCTTAACTAGGCTTGTATGAGGTCAGTAACAGCTTCTCCCTCCCTCCCTCTTTTTTTTTTTTTTTAAACTCTATTATCTGTTTAAAACTATTTTCCGTTTAAATAGGGCTAAAACTTCATATGGTTAATGTAGGGCAGGGAGGGGTCAAGCGTTAGAGAAATATTAATTTTTCTCTTAAATATTATAGAGGGCGTGTCCGGTGTCAATCTTCTTTCCGGCGAAGAGGAAGAAACCGTCTGCACAGCAGTAACTGCCAAATTGTTGCTGCTGTTACTGTGGCAACCACGCACGTATTTGACGTGCGCGGTTGCCACTAATGGGCTTTCCTCTAATTTCTTGACTCCATTCCTCCCCTCCGCGGTACGGGTGCAAAGGCCGTAGCGCGGGGGGGAAGACAGGGTGAGTCTTCAGAGTGGGCGTCCCCGATCGGTGAGGGAGCCCATCTGAGGAGGCCAGAGTTGCGGTCAGGAATGTGGCAGGAGCCCGTGAGAGCAGGCTGGAGCTGCGGTGAGCAGCGCGGCCACAGCAGCCCATATGCCTGTCTCGCGCTGGAAGCGCTGCCAGGCAACGGGTGTGCAGCCGTGTTTCAAAGGTCGCAGAAGCAACCAGAGGTAAGCGATGGGAAAGAATACAGGATTCCCATCTTGCGGGTGTGGGCCAACAACACCGGGGGCAATGCACGGTCAAGGAGTCATAAGGGGTTCCAGCAGAGATCGGATAGAAATACCATAACGCTAAGATCAAAAGGTTATAAAAGTATAGAGAGAAATGTTCTCTCAAGTAAGAAATACAGGGAATAATCGCATGGTAGGGTCAATAGGATCCAGCCATGCGATATACATATATATATAACCATTCATAAAAGGCCATACAAACCCAATAAGCACGAAAGTAATGAGGTTACTTATCTTGTGAGCAGCAGCAACAAAGAAGGAAGATGGCTGCGTGCTCATGGACTATATACTGTAATAGAATGTTGTTTGAAGTTCTATATTCTCTTCATTGTTACTGCTGAGCTGTGGCAATAAAGGAGATTTGCATAATGTTGGCCTCCGTGTCATGCCATAAAATTCATCTTGCTTGAATATATTCATGTTTTATTTTAGCATGGCTTAATTTGCATTTCTAGTTATTGTTTTTAAACAATAAACAAGGTTTGACAGAATATTATATTTTGATTTCACGGTTATTGAAATTGGGCCAGATGTACGACGCGCAAACTAGCGCCTCGGAAATTGCGAGTCTTTTGCGACTCGCAATTTGGATGTACAACAGTGTGTATCACACTGTTTGCGATTCCCAATGGGGTCGCAAATTGAAAGGCTCATGAATATTAATGAGCCTCTCGCAATTTGCGATCCCATTGGGAATGGCAGGCCCTCCCATGTATGGTGGCCTGCTGAGCTCAGCAGACCACCATGTCTGGGACTGCTTTTAAATAAAGCAGTTTTTTTAATGCAGCCAGCTTTCCTTAAAGGAAAACGGGATGCATTTAAAAAGAAAAATGAAACGTTTTCGTTTCATTTTTAAGGAGCAGGTAGTGGTCCCTGGGACCACTGCCTGCCCTTAAAAAATATTTTTCCCTGCATTTACAAAGGGGAAGGGGTCTCAAACTGTTCATTGCAAAGCATGAGATGGCCTATAATGCCAACCCCCAGACCCTCCCTTGTGATATTGTCTAGGAGGAACACACAAAGGCCAACTGCCAAATACACCTAGCCATGTGACCCAGGAACAGGCTGCAGGCACCAAATGGTCAGGACAAGAAAATCCCAACTTTCTAATTGTGCCATTTTCAGAATTGTGACTCAAAGTCCAACTTTTGCAAAAAGAACAAATGATGGTGGAATGCCGAACAAATCAAATATTCACCCCCAGTCACAGATATGGGTCTAAATCCATTGTTTTTTAGCTCGCCATGCCATTCCAGTTTAGACCCATCCATATGCAAATCAGTCTTGACCCTCCCACCCATGGGAACCATCCATCCCGACCTGCCAGGCCAGGTACTCCCTGGACCAGAAACAAGCATCCTGGGACCGATTTCGGGGTGTCACCCCTCATCAGCCAGGCTAGCTTGAATCTAGTGGCATAGCGATCATGGGACCCAAGTCTGGGCATACCCTTCCCACTTAGGGTGACAAGTGCAAAAAGAACAGATGATGGAGGGAATGCCAAACAAATCAAACATTCACCCCTGTCACAAATCTGGGTTTAATCCATCGTTTTTTTGCTCACCATGCCACCACAGTGTGGACCCAGCCATATGAGAAACAGTCTTGAACATGCTCCCCATAGGAACAGCCAGCCCGAACTGCCAGGCCAGGTCCTTCCTGGACCAGAAACAAACATCCTGGGACCTGTTTCGGGGTATCAACCCTCATCAGCCAGGCTATCTTAAATCCAGTGGCACAGTGAGCACAGTACCCACATCTGGGCATACCCTTCCCACTCAGGTCAACAAAAGTAAAAAGAACAGATGGTGGACAGAATGCTGAACAAATCAAACATTCACCCTCAGACACAGATTTGGGTTTAATCCATAATTGTTTTCCTCACCATGCCACCCCAGTTTTTAATTTTAATTGTCTTTATTAGATTTTCAGATTAACAGCAAGCAAAAGGCAGTTGCATATTATCCAAAAGAAAAAAGAAATATGAGGACATCGCTAAGGTATGTTAGGTAAACATCATGCCAGATCGTTAGCCTTCACTAGTACATAGCAATTGTCATGATCCTAAAAACTCAGGAACATAGGCTGACATGACCCTGAACATGTAAATGTTGCTGGCACGTATGGTGGAAAGGGGTGTCACTCGGTGTTGTCCTGTTCAATGGACTACAGATATGTGCGAAAAAGCAGCTAAATGTCCTTCGGTGTGAAGTAAGGGGTTGGAGGCGGGCATGGTCTTCGCTCACGTTTTCACAGCGGCTCATGCTCCCGAGCCAGTCGGAGGTAGTGGGCGGTCTGGCACTTCCCCAGTGTAGTGCAATTTCCTGTTTACCCAACAATAATGCCAGGGAGGTTAGTTGACTAGTGGTGCGAGGTACATTCTGGGTGTAGCCTAGAAGTGCAACTAGTGGATCGGGTGCTAGTTCAGTGCCAATCATGGCAGAGATATGTTTGAACACTGCTAGCCAGTATGTGGTCACCACTGGGCATGTCCAGGTTAGGTGTGCAAAGTCTGCCCGTGGGGACTGACACCTCCCGCATCTATCAGATCTGGTGTGGCCAAATGTGGCTATGTCAAGTGGGGAAAGGTAGCAGCTGGGTAGAAATTTAAAATGCAAAAGTTTATGCCGATGACTAATGGAGACACGTTGAATTTGTGTACAACAATACGTCCACGTCTTATATGTGATTGTTATCCCCAGCCCTGTCGCCCAGGTCTCCCGCACCTGTGTCATGGTGTCTAGTTTCAAGGCAATACATGCTCAGTACAGTTGAGAGGTCATGCAGTCTCCATCTGCTTCCACAATTGCCAGCGTTAGGGGTGGAAAGTCTTCGGGGGTAGTGGATAAGAGGGTATGAGCAATCTCAACGTGTTCCGGAGTCGCCGGAGAATGAAAACGTCCATGTTCGAGACATCCCCGGACCATGTGTCCTCAACCAGAGGCATGATGTGACCATCTGGGAACAAATTCCCCCATGGGGCGGAGATTATGCAGGTGTAGCATGCGTTGAATTAGCTTTTAGCGTGTGAGTGGAAGCCATGGGTTGTTGTGACGTAGGAGGGCACTAAAATAGAGAGGATCACCCCCCAGCATACCTCTTAGCCGGCACCAGGCCCAGCAAAATGTGGACACCGTCTAAATGTTTTTACCGTCTAGTGGCATGCCCTTAGGCAATATCTGTGAGTGTAGGAGTCCATCCAATAAAGCTCATTCTGGACACAGGTATGGGATGCGGGTGTCAGGGTGATACCAGCGATGCGTGTAATAACACCTGGCAGCTAGATATTATAAGCAAAAATCGGGGACCCCTAGACCACCGCTCTCATAAGGAAGTGTAAGCGTGTCCCACTGGATACGGGGGCATGCACCAGCCCAGACTAGCCGCATAAGGACTCCACGGAAGGTACGGAAGAAGGATTGTGGCAGGGGAATGGGGATGTTGGAGAAAACATATAAGAAGCGGGGTAGCACGACCATTTTAAGATTGGCCATGCGTCCCGCCATGGAGAGGGGTAACCGGACCCAGCAGTCTGTGTGTTAAGATATGCCATCGCCGGGCTGTAGTTGCGTTGCCAGACCTGGTCTCTGTGGAGATGAATGCCTAGATATTTTGTGCCATCCGTAGCCCATTTGAGGAGAAATTCTGCAGGTGGCGGTTGGGTTATATACATCAGCGGGAAAAGTTCTGATTTGGCCCAGTCTATGCGTAGTCAGGAAAGACTCTCAAACCGTGCTAACTTCAGCATAAGTGGGGGGAGATTAAGGTGTGGATTGCTGATAAAGGTCAGAATGTCATCTGCATAGAGGAAGAGTAACAGAGGCCTGTGAGTAAGCTACAGTCCACAGTGTAAGTGGCGATCTTGCATTATACGGACCAGCAGGTCCATTGCAATTATAAATGGGAAGGGGGATAGCGGGCAGCCATGCCGAGTGCCACGCAGGACCGCAAAGGAATCAGTGTGGGCGCCATTTACCCGCAGCTGGGTTATGGGGTTAGTGTATAGGAGCATGATCAATGTGAGGAACGGGAGGGGAATACCGAGTTTACCAAGAACAGCTTTGAGAAAAGGCCACTCGAGAGAGTTGAAGGCCTTTTCTGCATCTAGCAGGGCTATGGCTGCTGGTGTAGAAGGGGACATTTTTTTAAGCACAGATAAAACAGTACGGAGGTTTAATGAGGTTGAGCGATGTGGAACAAAGCAAGATGCCACCTCAGTTTGGACTCAGCCATATGTAAATCAATGTTGACCCTGCTCCCCATGGGAACAGTCCAGCCTGAACTGCCAGGCTAGGCTCTCCCCGGGCTGGAAACAAGCATCATGGGACAGGTTTCGGGGTATCACCCCTCATCAGCCATGCTAGCATGAATCCAGTGGCACAGTGAGCACGGGCCCCACGTCTGGGCATACCCTTTCCACTTAGGGTAACAAAACTAAAAACAACAGATGATGGAAGGAATGCTGAACAAATCAAACATTCACCCCCAGTCACAGATCTGGGTACAATCCATTGTTTTTTTGCTTCCAATAGTAGGAAATCTGTTGCTCTCCACCAATTCCAGAATTTTCTGTCACAGAAATTCGGAGAAAAGATATGTTTTTAGACAACGTTTGAGGTTTGCAAGAGTATCTGGGTAAAAAAAAAAACTGGTGAAAGCCACTCAAGTCCTCACCACCCTGGACACCCTCAGGTGTCTAGCTTTCAGAAATGTGCAGTTTTAGTAGGTTTCCCAGGTTGCCAGTTGAGCTAGGGTCCAAATTCCACAGTCACCAACATTACAGAAAAGGGTTGGTTTGTGGGTGGAAAAATGTGATCTGTCCATGTTGTGTTTGGGCCTTTTCCTGTTGTGGCCACTAGACCCATCCACACAAGTGAGGTACCATTTTTATCTGGATACTTGGAGGGAACACTGGCTCTCTGCAAATTTCAGAACTTTCTTTCACAGAAATGGGAGGAAAATATGAGTTTTTATACAAATGGTTAGATTTACATGTTGGCGGTGTGTATACCAACATAATGTTCAGCCAACCTGATTTAATTGCGGGCGGACCGTAGGTTTGGATACAGCTGTGACTTCACTGTCACCGCCATAGCGAAACTTCTCCAAAGGCCAACCAACACAAGTGAGGTACCATTTTTACGAGGAGACTTAGAGGAACGCTGAGTGGTAGGACATTTGTGGCTCCCCACAGATTCCAGAACTTGCCCCCCACAGAACGATGAGGAAAATGTGTGTTTTAGGTATGGTTCAGATTTGTAAGGGTTTTTGGGTAAATAAAAACCTAGTTAGGCCCATACAAATCACATCAACCTGGACACCCTCAGGCATGTAGTTTTCAGAAATGTCTTTCGTATGGCAGGTTGTCATGGGTGGCCGCTGAGCTAGGGCTCAAAATCCGCAGCAACCCACTTTGTGAAAAAAATCACAAAGTTTGCTGAGTACAATATGATATCTCCAGGTCAAGTTTGGGGGTGTATTGTGTCGCAGGAGTTAGGCCCAGCCACACAAGTGAGGGACCATTTCTATCAGGAGAAGTGTGGGAACAAAGAATAGTAAAATATCTGTTATCACCAATTAGATTTCTCTGCACTTCTGCCTTCCAAATGTAAGCCAGTGTGCTAGAAAGAAGACATTTTGCAAAATGCCCTCTGAATCATATCTGAGTATGGGTACCCATAAGTTTAGAGATGTACATATAATCACTGATCCTAAACTCCGCATCTGGTATACATTTCAGAAATACATAGGTTTCCTTCATACCAATTTTTCGCTCTTCATATTTTACCATATATATTGCTCTATATTCGGTACATTGAAAACCCATTCCAAGGTGCAGCTCGGTTATTGGCTCTGTGTACCTCAAGTTCTTGGAGAACCTACAAATCCTATATATCCCCATGACCAGAAAGGTCTAGCAGACGTAATGGCATATAGCTTTGTAAATCAGCCACTGTGACAAGAAGTTACAGATGAAAAGATAGTCTCAAATTGGGGTTTTTTCTATGCATTTCAATATTTTTTTAATTTCAACAGTTAGTTTCATTGAGAAAACCTTGAGGGATCTACACAAATGACACCTTGCTGAATTCAGAATTTTGTCTATTTGTTAGAAATGTATAGCTTTCTGGCATCACCCATGGGTTACACAGCAGTTTTCACCACAAACTGGAAGTAGGTTGAAAGCACAAAAATTAGTAAAAAGGATGTATGTCTTAGAAAAATGCCAAAACGGTGTTAAAAAACTGATTTTTGATACAGATCTGCATGTTCCTGAAAGCTGTGAAGATGGTAATGTTAGCAAAGCAAACTTTCATTGGTGTCATTTTTAGGGAAAAATAGACACTTTTTTGTGGAGCACTTTTCCCCTTTCTTTTAAAAAACAAAACACCAATTTAGCTAAATTTTGGGTATTTTCTTGGCCCCTCTAGGGAAATGCATAAGCTCTGTGTACCCTTAGTATTCCCATTATGTTGAGAAAAAAGGAAACAGACTTGGTGTGGATACCATATGTGGAAAGAAATTATGCAGGCCAAAGAGGGAAGTACCCCAAATAGCCAAAAGAATGTGCTCATCACTGGGGTGGAAAAGTCTCAGCAGTTAAGAGGTTAAAAAGGTAAGGATTGGAAACATGGAACCCGCCACGGTATATTTAGAACATAGCTCATTGTTTAATGGCTGAATATGTCTGTGCTGATGTGTGTAAATGATAATCAATCACTTTGCAGGCACAGCTCAAATATACTACTAGTGCTAGTGTGCTTTCAGTTTGTTAAATCCAGTTTGTCCAATTTTAAGGTGAGCATTATCTTACATAGCATAAGCTTGGAAGTAAGATAAGAACAGTTCAAGTGAGTTTTTGATCTTTTGCATTGATGATAACTACAGAAGTGCAAAAACTGTAACTTACATACTCATTAAGCTCTCCTGAACCAAACTGCCAGCACAAGCACTTTCAATATAATGAATGTGCTTCTCCATAGTGCACATATCCACAATGAATGTTCACCAGAGGTAATGTGTATTTAAAATGTGCTTGAATCATGATGTTTTTGCACATGTGCAGTCAGATACATTAACAGCTATAAAAAGCACAAAGTGAACTGTTTGCACTTAAAGCACTATTTTTGTTAGTGCACGACCAGAGCAGAACGACTGTGATGTAGTACGTATATGTGCAAAACGATGTGCTGGCCAAGTGTAAACAAATTATGCAATCTAAAGTTGTGAACATAGTTACCAACACAACAATAAAAGATGAAGATTGGTGCAAAAGTAGTCACAAAAAATAGGCACACTGCACTTTGCTGGTGTGCATTTTTCACTGGAACGGACACTTACAACAACTTTCTGTCCGTTCGTGGAACCACATTGAGGCATGTAAAAAAAACCTCAAGTACAGCATATGAGGTATATTATTTCTACTGGGCACACACAATTTCTGATAGCATTACTTGTCTAATTATATCAGAAGTCACTCCATTTTTCAGAAAGAGGCAGCATTTGAAATTGCACAAAATGTATACAAATGATTTCAATAGGACAATAAAGCATTATGAGGCTGCAGAGTATGAATGCACCTAAGGCACATTTGGAAGCTGTGAAGTATTACATAATATTGTAAGCCCATTGTTGCAAAGTCATCCTGTGCCCTGGGCACCCCCATTTTTTACTGACTGGTATTGGTGGTAACTGACTCTGACTGATCCTGGGTTCTGCCTAACCAGGCCCAGGGCTATGCTGAAACTGCACTTAGAATACAGTGAAAACACTTACACGCACTAGGGTACACTATGGGCTAGGGTACCCCTATGATTGGCATGACCTCCCCAATAAGGCCCTGGTACATAATAGGGCAGGGGGGGTTAAAACTACCTCTAAGTCCCTAGTATATAATAGGGCATGGCAGTGTAGAGGCCAGCAGCCTTTCTGCACTTGCATGTGTGCACTGCTGGGGCCTGAGGTCAGTTAAAAAGCAGCCCTGTGTTGCAGGACTATTTTTAAAATGTAAATTGTGCCCAAACTCGATTATGGTGTTTGAGGCCCTTATAAATTGATAAACTACAATATTTTGGCATATTAGGTATCCGCTGGGTCTCCCTTACGAGTCCCCGGGGTGGGGGGGTCAGGTACTTATAAGGACGAGCCTTATAAAATATGTTTATAAGGAGGGCCCTTACAAAATAGGTTTTATATGCCCTTGGGCTAGTGAAATTGCACATTTCACTTCCCACATTGTAGCAAAGTGCTACCCAAAATCGACTTTTGTGCTAGGAGCACTATGGAGTGAGGATCAGCAATATTTTTACATATTCAGATTCCTAAAATCTTCCCTAGTTGTTCCAGAGGTGGGGAGTCCTGTAGATATGGACAGGGTCCTTATAAAAGATGTTTTATAAGCCCAGGTGTTGGAGAAATTGCCCAGTTCATTTCCCCCATTGCAGATACCCAGCCACATAGGTTAACATTGCAATAAGTTATTAAATTATTTCTATGGCAAGGGACAACAGCAAAATATCATTCAAGGACTTAGGAGAATGGCTGTGATAAATCCAACAATAGGCTGTTGTTGAATTTTTCCTACAATGCACAGAAAAGAAGTTATAAGAATTTCTTGTCTGTAAACCAAAATTCAGCCTTCCAGTGATCTGTCCTGATTGGTCAGAGTTAAGTGGATTAGGCAGGCTGCTTTGACGAAGTGATAAGTGGCACCTGGGGTGAAGAGCCATTCTGGGGGGAGAGGATTCTGCTGCATAGAAATGCCACACCAAGGGGAAGGGGTCGCAAACTATGATCTTCAAAGTAATGGGGGGGACAGGCAGATGAAGCCACCCCTACCTTTTGAACCCAGCCAGATGGCAGGCTTAAGGAAGGAATGTGCAGATGCCAGGGGGAGGGAGACTATGGAGATGAGCCATCCTGGAGGTTGGTTTAGCCAGCTCTTGCCTCTCTGCTGCGACTTCAGCCAAATTGAATTTAGGAAGAATAGTGCTATCTGGGAGACCACAGTGCCACACTTTGGAGGAAATGGCCATGCTCTGGGTTGTTGCCCTGCACCTCATTGAACAGGAGTGCCCGCCTGCTTGACCCAGAGAACATTGAATAAGTATCTTAGAGAGGCAGAGCCTCTTAGATCTGCTGCTTGAAACAAGTGGAAGAAGAAGGGTCCATACTGAGAAGTTTGATTTGCACCAACCAGGCCCTGCACTCTGACTGACTGCGCCTGTGCTCAATCTGGAACTACAGCCCCGTGGACCTAACTTGCTTCAAAAGGACTAAAGATTGGACTCCCTGCCAGCTACAGGTTAACAGAGCTCACCTGGCTCATCACCACCAAGAATCCCCAGCCTGGAGTGACTCCAGTGGATTTGTAAGGGTTTTGTCCAAGTGGAATGCGGGAATTGAAGTCCCAAACTTTCAAGTACCATCTTGGAGCTTCCAGACCCTTGGAGTAAGTTTTGGACACTTTGGGACCCTCAGAGGAACATCAGGAAGAAGTTCCAGAAGTTTGGAGAACTTTGGAGCAACTTTGGGAAAAAGCTCCAGAAGTGGACCGACTCAACCTGGCCAGCCAAGCTGGCGACCCTCAACCGTAAACCGGCCTGCCCTCATGGTTCCTGCCGCTGAAAAGCTTCAGAGGTCCAACTTCCAGAGTTTGGCTGGGAGCTGGTTGGAACCCAAGCCAGCGCACCCTCACCAAATCCCACCTGGTGAAGAGCATCGAGGGACCCCGCGAGAAAAAGCTCTGTAAAAGTTTCTGAGTCTGAACGTAGAGGAGGAGACCGGGACTAACTGTGAGAGTCAAGCCACCCACCTTCAACAGCAAGCCGGCTTGGATCTCTGGTTTTTCCTGGTGGAAAGCTCCGGAGGTTTGACTTCCATAGGTTTGACCGGGAGCAAGTCGGCGAACCCTCACCGGATCCGGACTGGTGGAGAGTTTGGAGGACCCTCGGAAGAAAAAGTTTCTAAGTCAGAAGGTAAAAACTATGACTGAGGCCTACCGCAAGGGGTACCTGTGCAGGACTCCATCGCGGTCGGCCTGAAACTTTGACTTTGTCCTAGTCTAGCTCGACCAGATCTCCCAATAGGGACTATAGGTTTTGAAGTGCTATATAGTGCTAAATCCTTAAAAATTCATATCTCCGCTTTGTGTGTTGTGTCTTAATTATTTACTGAATTGGTGTTTTTAAGTGCTTTACATACCTGTCTCTAAAGTTAAGCCTGCCTGCTCACAGCCAAGCTACTAAGGGTTGAGCATGGGAATAATTTTCTGAGACCTATTCTGAGTCCTAGACTGGGTTAGTAGCCTTATTGCTAGTGGTAGATGCATATTTACCACTACTAATAATCCTCTTTCCAACAGCCATTATCAGATATGTCTTTTTCAAGATTTTTTAGTGTTTGGTGTGTGCACTGGAAAGGAACCTGCTATGGATGCCTTAGAACTATTACACGTCAACCAACAGAATTATGCAAAACGTATTCCCACAGAGGCAATAGCAAGGCCTCTCACCCCCATCTGTTGCCACACTTTGTTTGCTTCAAAGACTGTGGATTTGAGGGATACCTCTGCTGGCACGTTGGCACGTGGTTACAATTATCATTCAACTGACTTTTGTGGTTGACTGAGAAGTAAAGGGGTTAGCAATCAATTTAACAATTTAAAAATCATGTAGTACATTTGACCACACAATAAGGACCAATAATCAGTAATTAAAGTTAAGTGGGTTTATTACACATTAATAACCAATTCTAACCAATACAAATTAAGCAACATTTAGATACAGAATTTAAATTGGAAGAGTTAGTTAAAGATTTAAATTCAGTTTGATACCATCAGATATACGACAACATAGTCACAGAAGTACAAATGGCTAAAACCAGAAGTTGATGTTCCTTATAGACAATCAAATTCTCCTTCTCAGCATGTATAAATCTTAAAGTCATCTAACCAGGGGGCTCCAAGTTTAGGTTGGGGATGGTTCAGAATTGAAAAATCTCAGAGAAATTTAAGAAGCAAAAACATGAAATTTAAGTAGCAGGAAGGTGAAATTTAAGTAGCAGGAAGGTGTCAGCATCGTGAAGATTTCAGTAGAAATCTTCTAAAAGAGAACAAGTGTTTAGCATATAGCTTTACACTTGCGAGAATAGGGTAAGCAGAGATGTGTGTACCTCTCTGAAGCCAAAGGGATCTTCCTTAAACTCTAAGGGGGATATTCTCAAGAACGTGCGATAATCATCGCCAAAATAGGTTAATGCAAGTTTTCATATCGCCGTCTATCGCGGGAAAATAACCCCGTGTTAACGTGGCATTCACAACACTGCGGTAACATGCGATAGTACCCCGATAACACGGCAAATGTCCGCGATAACACTACCGGGACGGCGATAAAAATCTCAACCCGAACGTGAAAAAAGTTGCGATGTGCCCAACCGCGATAAAAATCCAGCGAAGCAGCGCCAGGCCTGCAAGTCCCACAAGTCAGGCTGCAAAAGCACAATAAAGCGGCAACACAAAACACAAACAACTGCGAAGCACCATGGAGGTAGCTGGAGCAAGCACAGAGGACAACCAGAACCCCACAAGCCCCACGGAGGACCAGCCTGGGACCTCGGGGTCAGGGAAGGGCAAGGAGAAGAAGAAGAGGAAGATGCGGTTCAGTCCGCAGGATAACAGGATCCTGATCACGGAGGTGATAAAACACCATCAACAACTGTACGTCACCTCCACTGTGTCATTGGCAACAAAAAATACAATATGGCAGTCCATCCTGGACAAGGCGAATGCATCGGAGTGCTGAGGAGGACAATGGACGAGGTCAAGAGGCGCTGGAATGATGTGAAGCGCAAGACCAAGCAGAAACTCGCAGACAACCAGAAGGCAGCAATGCAGACTGGAGGTGGGAGTCCAGCGCCACAGGAGGAGCTGGATGAGATGGAGGAAATGGTGTCCACAGTCATCAGTGGGGAGATGGTGGCAGGAGTTGGGGAACCGGACACTGCTCAAAATGACCCGACACAACAGCAACAGGGTGAGTAACCACCAGGGACTGGGGGGACGGGGGGAGATGGGCACAATGGCACACATGCACAATTAAGTAGGGCACATCTGCGGACAAACCATGGCCAAGAGTTACAACTCCAACTAAGAGCCCAATTTACCCAAGTCTGCAACATCACAGCACTGCATAAGCACAGAAGTGAAAGCCACACCGCCTGAAAGGGATAAGGGCCAGCCAAATCAGAGCTGAAGGGGCAACTCACCTACAATGCAGCACACCCACATAAGATCCAGAGCACCGCAACATTTACAACAATGTTGAACAAACAGCAACACCAGCACAACAGAACAGAGGACACAACTGCTGCCGCTTGGGTGTGGAAAATGGCCATTCGCATGTGGCACAGCAGGAAACTGTGAGATGATAATGTACTAGTACAACCCCACATCCCTGATGGTGCAGTAATGCATGTATGGCCGTGACCCAGATAGGCAGTGAGACACACATTGTCATGCAAATCTACACTCATCACAGTTGAATACAAGTGAAGGTACATAGACTTTATTAGCATATGCTTGTCAGTACGGCCAAGATAAGTGCCACAACATGCAGACCAATGCAGCAGTATGTGAGAACGTGGAACGTTGCCAAGCGCCGCTGTCCACTCCGGGGGAGTGCCGCACCATTCACAGGTGTGTGTTTACCCACGTTGTTGTCCGCTCATGTATTCGGAGTCCAGGTGAATGCAGCCATGTCCACTGTCGTCGTGGGAGATGTGACCAGAACCCCAAGTTCCAACAAGGTGTCAGAACATGTGCAATGTGTTCCAAACTGTTGTGTCTGCAGGTACGTAGTTACACGTCCATGAAAGCTAGTGCAGCTTCGTAGGCAATCATTTCCAACATGAGGTCGTCGTCGACTTCATCGAACAGGACGGCGAGGCTAACCATTAGAAGGTCCGGACAGATGTGCTGCGTCCACCCGCTTTCACCAATTAGCACTACAGCCCAATAGGGGAGCGGCTCAATTTGCTCACTGCACACGAGGAGTTCTGCAATATCCCAGGTCCAGCTGCCAGCATGTATGCCAAGTATCCAGGCATCCCAGCAGTATATGGCCACATGGACATGTCTGTGCTCTGCATTCTGTGGTCTGTCCAGCACATCACCGCACACTTGGCATTGTGTACATTCTTCTTCATGGGTGAGTTGCCTCCTTCACACATACTTGGTTCCCACCTCTCCCCACATTCTGCACTTGTGTGGCTGAGGGGCCATGCCATTTTCGGAAGGTCCGCTGTCTTGTCCTACGCTGCCTCGGTGGTAGTCCAGGAAGGAGGGTCTGGAGGGGGGGGGTGGTCCTGGGGGTGGTGGCGGTGGGTGTTGTGGCCCTCTTGGGTCTCCGGGCTGCATGTTCATTGTCTCCATGGCATCTGTGGGTCTTCAGATGTGGCTCTGGGCTGGGCTCCCTTTCATACTGCAGGTAGACGTCCTCCTTAGCACCAGCAGAAGGCAGGTGTTAAATCCCTGCTGCTAACGCGCCTTATCGCCTGTTTTTGGGTCGCATCGCAGATCTGGCTGGTCGTTGAGAATATCGCAAAGTGGTGTTTTCGTGTGTTTTTGCACAGGAACGCCTACTCTGCATATCATCAGCGTTAGTTGTCTCTCTCATCCGTGGCGATGTTTTTTGCGGCAGCTATCGCTGTTATTCTGGCGATGTGGGGAGTTTGCACCAGCTTGTGACTGGGGAGATAATTATTTCGCCACTTTTGGTGCGCTAAAGTGCCGTTAACTCGGCGATGAGTCCTTGAGAATATGCCCCTAAGAATGTATACATTAATTAATTCATACAGATACATTACCATCATCCGATCCTCACACCACCCCTCCAGGGACCAATGGGGTTGCACTTCACGTTGCACAGTGGCAACATCTCCAGATTTTCTCATCCACGAAACATGGACATTCACACGAACTTGGGTAGTACATCGTTACTGATACGTGATGAATAAGAAGTTTCTTCAGCTTATTAGCTGTTCACGACTCTGCCAAGATTTTTTTCTCAGGCCTTACTATCTCTAATACATATCACTCCTTTCTCTAACTACTGATGCCTTGAAACTGCATGTGCAGAGGAGAGAACATGGAAGACAACCGAAATGCATTTCAAAGTCAGATCTCGTTAAATTAGCTATGGTGAAGTTTCACAATGAGCACTTCTAGTACATAATTATGTGTATAACTTCAAAATAAAAGCAGCAAGCTAAATGCGAACATAGATAAATGAATTCATGCTTACATACGCAGTGCATTTTAAATGAATGAAACATAACTTGAGACATAAGTGTTGATATGTATGAGAACTACAAGGCATTCATGATTAAGCTAAACATTAGTGTGCAATGAATGTCTAGTTTTCACGAGTAAATGCACTTCATTAATACATTTGAATACTTCACTTTTCATTAATAAAGTTAGGCACACAGAAACTATGGTGCTAAGTGCAGATATAAATTTTGTGCTTCTGTGAAGTCTAATGGTGGAGCTAAAATGGCGCTGCTCCATCTGTGAAAGGGAAGAAATAGATAGAGGCAGAGAAAATACTCTTTTACCAGCTCAGGTAATCCTCCGCCACTTCACTAGGACACGATCAACTCTGTGTTTGGATGTTCCAAACTGGGAAGGATGAGTTTGTAACAGGGTGCACTATAGTCTAAACAGTCATAGCACGCGAACAAGGAGCTGTACTAATCACAAAGTGGGGTCGGCAAGGACAGGGCCAGCTTTAGGGCAGTGCGACTGGTGCGGATGCACCGGGCTCTGACCTGTGGAGGGAGCACTGACCTCAGAGGGGGCGCTGTATTTAGCAATAGGTTATGATTGGAGAGATGAGGGGCGCTATTGCCTGGTAGTAGTTAGAGAATCCGAAGAGGCGGTCATGCGGTGTGGGGGCACGTATCATGATTGCCGCACTTAGCGGCACCAGTGCTAAAGCCGGCCCTGGGCAAGGAACCTGCTTATTGCGAGGTGGGAAGCTTATAGCACAGTGCCACATCAGCAGGTGGGGAGAAAGCATGGGTCTCTAAGTTTGTCTTGTGAAAGACAGCACTCTTGCCCAATCACAACAGAGTTTGTAGCCTGGAGATGGTGATTTAGTTACAAAAAGAGGCCATTTTGATTTGAAGAGAGCTTTGTACAAATTAAAATATACTACTACATTTAGACAAATATTTATAGCATGTGCTCCAAAATGCAACACTGGCTCCCACAACTCTCCTCCACCATCCCGCTGAATTGGCTCGCTTAGTACACCGGTTATTTAAGTAGCACTTGACATTTTGTATAGCCCACGTGACTTTAGTAACGCAGTGTCTGTGGCTAGCACCCACACTTCAACAGTAGCTAGTCTCTTATACAAGCACTCCCACCACTCACGGTAAAAACCAACAAAGGACTTGTCTTAATTTGGGCGCTTCCTGCACTATTTCCATCAGCATTATAAAGCTGAATTGATATTTGAATTCATTAGAAAAAGATGTGTGTACTGTAATTACATAGGTAGCCGCCCAGGAAAATAAAGCTCTACCCACCAGTCTAGTATTAGAGGCTCTCGCCGCCAGAGTGTTCCGCCAGCGAGAACCTGTTTAAATGTTTCTGTAATGGCCGCCTACCACTGAGCTGTCAACAGTGCACAGGGCACCTTTGTAAATCGTATGGGCCATTATCATTAGTTGATGTTATGTGGATCTTATACAGTGCACATTTGTCACTTGTAGGGGCTCTGCACAGAGGCATGTCTCATGATGTTGAGCAGCATCTGCAGGTTGTGGGTTTTCCTACAGTGTGGTACCATCAGGTTATCAAGTCTTTTAATCATTTCTATAGCTAATTTGCATGTGTTCATGCGTCAAGTGCTTAGTCATGAAGTATTTCCATGCTGCGGAACCCCTATTGGGAGATTTCTTGCCACTTTCCCCCAGCTCCTACATAGATGGGGTCAGTGGACTGTGTGATTCATAACTGTGGATATTTTATGAAAATACCTATGGTGGGTGGGTCTTGAAACATTCTCGTTTAACTATGTTCAGTGGGTTATGTGCTCTATTTTTGTGGACTTACCTATGGTATAACCATTTAGAGGGGTTTTGTCTAATGAATTTTCCCATAATACATATAACTTTGGCGAAATGTCATGTGCCGAGTCATAGTGAGTTCACTATGGAAGATCCACAAACAACAGAGGCTTGCAATCCCAGTGAAAATGCTAAGAGGCTCACATGCTAATTCTTTGTGGATTTCCTTGTGGGAGTGATAGTGAGTGTGAATCTTTCAACCTTACCCTACAACTCTGTAAGTGTATACAGTGGTGGGACATGAATTCAGTTAGTATAGACTTCACCACTGCCGAGCCTCATAGGGTCCGGTCCTGTAAACTTCCATTATCACCTATGTAAGCATATTCGGTGGATAATGTGTTTAGGGTCCTTGTAGATTTCGTTGTGCTAGAACCCTAATGGGGAGTTTGACCTTGCAATCTTTCCCAGCACCTTGTACGTGTGTTGCATGCTTGTGTGCTCAGCCAGTGTGGTGCAGGTGCCACTGCTGGGGTCATTGTTGAGGTGTCTGCCCTGTGTGGGTGACAGTCATGGAGGAAGGACCATCAAGGTGCAGATGTCAGAGTAGGTGTTGGCTGCTATTTATGATACGTCTGGTGGAAAACCACTTTTATATGGGTGAATGCCCCTGCCCCTGCTCTGTAGACCCATCAGTGGCAACGCTGTGGCCTCAACTTGAGGTGTTGTTGGTGGGAATATCAATCAACATCAATATATAAAAGGAACCTAAACTCAAGGTGCATTGTGCCACGTGCCTGGTATCGAGAGGTGCTCCATTGTATCTTCTGTATATGACAAGAGTGATGTCTCTCCAAGTTTTAATATATCTAGAACAATAAGGTAAAATGTACAACGATACTTTGACGGCGGACTGCTGTTTCTGCACCTCACACTAGTTTCAGTTAAATCAGGTTCCTTGCGCAACTAGCCCTTGCACCAGCCGTCGGGTGATGCCTCTGTACGTCAGATCCTAAGCAATTGAGGGGTTGGGCGTGCGCAGGCAATGAAGTCCAAGAAGTCAATGTTTAGTTTTTCAAATGAGTCTTTATTTTCACTTAATTAGTTCTCACAGGATTGAAGATTTTTATGGACAGCCAACGCGTTTCGTTCTCATGACGAGAACTTCGTCAGGGCTCAGTAGGCGAATGTCATTCCTTTGATGTATACTAGGTAAGTTTGGCCTGGTTCCAACGTGACCTTTCGTGTAGGATTTGAATACGCGATCCCTTAACCAAGTCGGTGTTCCAGGTAAGTAATCTGGAAACACTCAGGATATCGCAAGGCCTCAGTTGGCCTAAGTAGCAAATCTCAAATTGCGAGTTCTCCTGCCAGAATGAGGTAAAATGTCTAGAGAAGGCTGCTGACCTCAAATTCAAATGACTGAGGTCTTTGAGAGCATGGAACGCGAGAATAAGTCCCCAAACCTGCTAATGTATTTTATTGCTTCTTATGATGTGTAGGTCGTCTTTTGAAATACATATATATATATATTGATGAGCTTTATAGAGCACAGACCTAGCAAGAGAGGGCTGTAGAAGTGAGAAGGTTTGAAAAATGAGAGTTGAGATAGGTTTCAGGCAGTTGTTGGGGGGAGTGTGCAGAAAGGAGGGTGGTTTGCTTCGTAAGGCGCCAGTGGAAAGGACAGTGGAGGCGACTGCTTTGGGGATGATGGTGCTCCCACATGGGTAGGGAGAGTGAGAAGGCTTGGAGATTACAGGTTAGAGACAGATGAATTACAAAGGAGTAGGAGCAGGGTGAGTGAAGAGGTGGTAGTGAGTGGCTGAACTGCTGCAAGGTAGAGAGAGAGGATAGGACCAGGCCAGTGATATCAACAAAAATAGTGCTCTGTTTTCCTTAAAGTTAACTTTGCATTACAAGTACAAAGAAATCAGTTTTAAACTATGTAGTCTGCTGAATTACTCTATATTAATTTCGCAGATAATGCTTCTTATTTGTTCTCTCGCTCCTTTGGGATGTAATCACACTTCGTTTGCATAATATCTAAAGATTTCTCCATACATTATAACATAGATAAATCATATCAATTATACACATTGCAAATCAGATAAGTGTACCAATTAAATGCTTGAATGACAACAATGCACAGATTGTGGTTCTAGTATTATAATTATAAACATTTGTTAAAAACAACTGCAACCCCACGGGTATCCTGGTGCTGTGGAACATCCCGAGGGGAGGCTACTGCCTGTAGATCCACGTTTTCAGGAGTTTCCTGAAGGATAAAGGATCCTGAGTCAGTCGAATGTGTGTTGGTACAATGTTCCACAGCTTGGGTCCCTGAACTGATAGCCTCTGCCTCCGCCACTTGCTTTCTTGTACCTAGGAATCTGTGGTTTAGGCACAGAGGCCGAATGGAGGAATCTGCCTGGTTGGTATGAAGTAATCCTATCTGCCAGGATGCGGGGTGCCTGCTGGTAGACCATCAAGCAAGCTATTTTAAAAGAAATTCTCTTTTTCACTGGCAACCAGTGCAAGGAGTCAAGGGCTGTAGAGGTGGAGGGACTCCATTTCTGTCCAAGCACCAGTTTGGCAGCTAGAACTTGGATTTGTGAGAGACACTTTATTGTCTCCTCAGGTGCGCCGATTAAAAGGACATTACAATAATTAATCTGGCTTATAATAGCGCTATGGATGATGCAGGAGTGCCAGCTGGACAGAGGAAGTGGGATAAAGCTCTCAAAAGAAGCAGGTATTGGATGTCTTCTTTGCATGGTCTACTAATGAGAGGGCGGAGTCTAGTTGTACCCCCATATCTCTAAAGGAGTCTTCCCATACAGGAGTGGATCCTTCTCCTGTCAGCCAGAAATCATTCAGATGCCTTGCACCTTCCCTCCCCACCTGGCCGCGCATGGTCTCCATCTTGCTAACATTAAACTGACGTAAGTTGTTTCTAAGCCAAGCAGCTATTCTCTTCA
Organism: Calotriton arnoldi; assembly: GCA_963921515.1. NCBI lineage: Eukaryota > Metazoa > Chordata > Amphibia > Caudata > Salamandridae > Calotriton > Calotriton arnoldi. Next base: position 776,470 of record CAWUFW010000148.1, on the reverse strand, counting down.
TGCACTGGTGAAAGGAGCCAGAGAAAGATTACAGATGTATTTTACAGGCTCAGCCAGCTGTGGTGCAAGTACCTTGCAGTATTTTGGGAGGAGGTTGTCGAGCGGAGAGCGCGAAGTAATGGCTCCCGCCAACTCCAGGAAGTCTTCCTCCATAATTGGAGGGATGATCTCAGCCCTTTGATTCCTGTTATATCCCTCCTGTATAGTGGATTCTAGATTCAGAACGTGATCAGGTGGTAGAGGGCTTACTGTGTCATTTTTGTTTAGGTTACCTACAATGTTCATTATTTCATTCTCAAAAAATATACTAACCCCATAACACAGCTCATGATTCTTTGTGCAGCGCAATCCGGGGATTGCAATGTTTTTAAAAAGGATAACACAGTTTTGGCCATATTGTGGGCGTGTAGTATCTGTTCAGCTTGGAGGAACCTGAAGAAAGACGCACCTCGCGTTGTGGCAGACCTGGAGGACATGTTGTCATTCTAAGCATGGCAATGAGGTGACTTCATTTGTGTGGTTTGGTCGCAAGAGCTAACACTGAGCCTCAAAGTGGGAGTGTGAAAACAGCGGCAGAAAGCAAAGGCTTATCTGGACGTAGAGGGGTGTGGAGGTTTAGGTGCTTGGTCCTACCAGATACTGGGACAAACAGCAACCATATTGAAGTGACCCATTAGGACTTTCCTGGAAAGCCTAGGCTTGAAGCCCGCATAATAGGACTGAATCTCTGGACTGGGATGTCAAGGGGCAGAGGACGAAAGCTGGGGACTCCAGGTGGACAGTCGGTCCCAGCATCTGCCTGCAGATACTGGAAAAGAGAAAGGGCTGGGAAAAACGCAAAAAAGGAACTCAAAGTGGTCTGTATTAGGAATGAATCACGTGACGTATGACCTGTTAAGAGCCAATTAGAGGTCGGAATTGGGAGCTCCATTGCGAGGACTGGGGTCTATAATTAATGATTTCTATAGGAGGCAATCTACACAGAGTAAGACAATCTACTACTTTGTAGAAACTCTAGAAAGGCAGAAGTTAATTCAGAGGCCCTAGTATCCAAGTCCAAGTGTGAGTAGTTCATCCAATCCAGTTTTTTCTTTGCATTTTGAGACATTTACTCCTGTTTATCCTAGTATAAAATTAGCAATACAAGTCCCAGAATTCTGAGAATACGGAGGATCTACTCCCAGGGGCGTAACTCAGTCTCCTGAAGTCCCTGTGGCGTGAGGGGCCCCCATCCATTAAGCACCAGGCTTAAGATCTGAGAGATGTGGTGGGCTCAGGGCCCCTCACCCAATTCTGCAGGGAGGGGCATCATTTTGTATTATGCCACTGGCTACTCCTGCATAGACCTAGGAATCCTAAGAGAACTGGGCAAGTCCTTGGGAGTGGAGTGTATTGGACTTTGGCGCAGGACAAAGTATTGATTCCTATAGCAGATGTCAAGAAGGAGCTCCGTTCTGAAATGCATGTTTTGGTCCGTACAGTCCAGCTGTCCTGTTGGCTTTACTGCTTGTCAATAACCATGACTTGGTCCTGCCCTCATCTTCATAGGAGCGTAAGAACGGGGTAAAAGCAGGCGAGCTCAATTTCCACTGCAGCTCCAATCAAACATGATTATTTAATCACCTCTGGGCCACAGGAGTCCCCGCGCACTCGAATCACTTAGAAAAGGAACACTGTAGAGCGGAGATGAGGCAGGGGGCGGGCCTTGGATTGATCATCACAGCATCACGTTTGAGTGATTTTCAATAGAAAGACCGCTATTTCCCATTGGACTGCTGGGGGAGGTAGGTCATAGTTTCGCTTCTCATCAGGCCCACTGTCCATGTAAGTGCCAGGATACAGGCTAGATTAGTTTTAGCTAAAATGGGGCGCTTAAATGGATTAAGCGTTTTTTTTTATGCATTCCTGCACAATTATTCAAAAGAAACCCACACATCCTCGTAACCAGCACCCTCGAAATCCTGCAGGTGCTGGTGCTGTAAACTGCAAGAGGCTTAAAATCTCCACTCTCTCTCGTTTTTCACAGCTAATAAAAAATATACATTCTGTTCAGTAGAAAACAAATTTGAACTATTTCCTATTGTATAACAGCATGATGTTTCTCCAGCATATATGAAAGCAGCAGGCAAATATTTCCAGTGATATATGTAACTTCCTTTCAATCGCCGTCCTCTCCCAGTGCTTAATTTGCTGCAGGTGGTTGCAGGTGTCCGGCACCGGCACTCAATTTTGAGGACATGGTACTCATTTTTCATCATCAGATTTTGACCCAGAGCAAAGAAGAAAAACGGATGAAGAGGGAAAAAGTGGAAAGAACGACAAAAGGCGAAAGCAGGCCTGAACAAGCATTTGCAAAGTCAATAAATAGGTTTGCCAGTGATTGCATGCAATGGTTTTTGTATATTTTTTGCAAACATATGCAACATGATAAACTGGGAAAAAAATAATAATAAAGGAATGGCTAAGAAGCCTAAACACACGAGTTCTGGCATTGACGTTCACTTCTTTTGAGCCGGCTTTGCACTATGATCAGGGAAAATCCCATCACTCAAGTGCAAAACAGCCAGGGGTTAAAGTGGGCTGGCCCACATGCTGCATGCTATGACTGCCGCAAGCAACAAATGAGTGATAACACTCTTGAACAGACCAATGGATGAAGAGGGCTGACCAAAGTCCCTGTGTGTATATCCATAAAGATTTTTTGGGGGAAACAAGAGATTGAAGAACTAGGGGCCATATGTATGAAAGTTTGGTTTTGCGATTCTCTAATAGCGAATTTTTGAGAATCGCTATTTGAGAATCGCAAAACGAGATGTATGTAGGATTTGCAATAAATTTTGCGAATCCTTCATATTCCTTAATTGCGAATCGCAAATTGCGATTCGCAATTAAGAATTCCTCCCCATTCATTCCTATGGGCCTAGAGGCCCATAGGAATAAATGGGAAGACATTCTCAATTTGCGATTAGCAATTAGAGAATCGTAAATTGAGAATGCAATTTCAAGGGTGCCAGGGTGTCAAAGGACACCCTGTTGCACCCCTGAAATGTGCATGTGTGCACATGTGGCACACATACATGCCCTAAGGGCATGTATGTGCGCCACATGGCACTTTAAAAATGCAAAAAAGTGCATTTTTAAGTGAAATCGCAAGTTACCACCAACTTGAAGTTGGTGGTAATTTGCGATACCTTAAGCCCAAATTGCACTTTTTTGTGCTTCTTACATTGCATTTAAGGAATCGCAATTAGCGATTCCTTAAATGCAATCATAAAATAGGGAATCGCAAAATTTGCGATTCCTTATTTTGCGAGGGAGTTTCAGTGTGATACATTGCACACTGCTAATTTGCGATCGCAAACGCCGAAATTCTGCGAATTTCGGCGTTTATGATCACAAATTGGCTTCATACATATGGCCCTAAATCTCTCTCATGGCCCAACCTAAAATAAACTTACAAAAGTGAGATAAATAGACAAGAAATATAGGACTGTTGAAGAAAGCAGCATGCAGTAGACTGACTATTGGACACCCTTTGTATTTGGCAATCCCGGCATTTGACAGTGATGGCAGCAGGGCAGGCTCATAACTAAAAGCTTACACCCCTGCATGTACCTTTTTAGAAATAAGCACTGTGACCTCTCCTCTTCCTTTCCCCTTGACCCATCACATGCTAGTTAATCAGAAGTACGCTTATAATGCAATGCATGGGAACTGATGCATCATCTCACATCCTATCAGGAAGAACTTAGCTGAAATGTGAATAATGGGATGGTTAATGATCCTACTCTATGTTATCATACACACCATTTACTGTCCTGAACTTTTACCCAATAAATCGTTGCCATCTGGTGTGTTAGTCTATGTTGGGACAGAAAAGTCTTCTACATGGTAATGGACTTGCACTCTTGCCCTGAGTACCCAACTGTACTGATGTCTGGATCTCTAATACTGATTATTGTTGTCATAGGTGAACACGGATCATGTGTGTGAACCATGACAAAGGCCTGTCTCACAGATTGTGGTCTTGTTGGCAAGGTGGGGCGCTCAAAGCGCTACCCTCATAGTGGTGGGAGGCTTACGCCTTCACCAGGAGTTAATTAGCACAAACGTGGAGGTGGCAGCATACTGTGTAGTGATCAGTAGGAGTGACCTTCTTTTTAATCTGTGTCACTGCAGTGAGGCCTACAGGCTCACTCACTTTTTAAAGCTCGCCTGCTGTGTGCTTAATTCACCCTTGGCCTACATTAGGCTGATGTGAAGTGTTGCAGGAATGGGGAATCTGCACTCGGTGTATGGGTGCCAGGGAAAGGGTGCAATACAGGAAAAATGCAGTACTGAGTAGTGCGTGCATGGTGTAGCATGTGCTGGATGTACTGTGCCTGAGAGTGCTACAGTACCTGAAGGACATAGTGCTGTGTAGTGAGTGCAGGGAAAGTGCATTTGCTGGGTGTATGTGTACCTGTGAGTGGTACAATACATGTAGAATGCAGTGAGTGCAGGGTAAGTGCATGTGCTGGGTGTATATGTACCTGCGAGTGGTACAATACAGGAATAATGCAGTGCATGCATGATAAGTGCAAGTGCGGGGTGTATGTGTGCCTATGATTGGTACAGTATATAAAGGATACAGACTTCTGCCTGTGGTTAGGACTAGGAGCCAAGGCATGCTAGTCTGCCTGCTGGGTGATGGGACATCACTCAGGGAATCCAAGACCCGCTGCCCCAGAACCTGGAGCACCAGTGCCCACCTGCTTGCCATGACCAGTGTGCCCTGAGAGAAAGATAAGAGCACTGGAGGGAGTAAGGTCCAGTGGGGGGCTTTGTCGAGTAGACTCCCGGTGTGAGGTGTGAAGAAACAGCTGCTGCACCAATCAGGTCAGTGCCGATGTGTAGGACTGAGTCGGTGCCTCCCATATGCCAGGAGAGGACCACCGTAAAGAAAGTTGTGATAAAGACTGTCGCGCAGTAAGGGTCGTAGCCTTGGGAAGTAGTGGTATGGTGACCCTGTATTCCAGGAGCAGCCACTATGGATGACTTTGTTGTGTTGACCAGACTAGAGCCCAGGGACAGTGAGTGGTGGTGACCCCATGTGTCGGAAGAGGTCGTCAAAAGCGCTAAGGACTGTGACTTGTTATACCCCATTGGAGAAATGAAGAGGCCGGGGGAGCACCGTCACCTAAGCATGGAACATAGAACAGGATCATCACAGACACCCCACAGTTGGGAGCGAGTGAACTTTTACCCCGCAGGAGAAGCTGCAATAAGCCTCTGATCGCTGCAGGAGCGTGACCGCGAGGCAAAGAGCCTGCACCCGCCGAGTGCAGCTGCTGGGCCCCCGTACAGCCGACTCACCTGACTTAGGCTGGAGACGCTACGAGCGCCCGCGGACTGAGTGCACTCCAGGACTCTGAAAGCTTCCCTCCTGCTGGTGCGGGTAAGACATTTTCAGGCCCAACAGCCCAGGGACACCTGCTGCTAATTTGAATGTGTGTGCACTGCAAAACGATTGACTTTAAATCAGAGTCGTAGTGAACTTTTGAGATTCGGACCACAAGTGGAGCATACGCTGGATGCTACCAGTAGTGAATGAGAAATAACCATGATCACTAATGCGAACAGTGAGTGGAGCAGGGAATTTGCCATGGAAACATTTGAGGCCAAACCTCAGGGAAAGACTGTGTAAATTATTTGCGAATGTCATATTCTTCCTTTGTGTGGGATACGCTCAAAATAAAATACTTCTCATTTTTCAAAAAAGTGAATATTTGGCTGGACAATTATTTATTTTTGCTGCTGTGTGCATTTTGAGCTGTGAGTCTGTGTTCACTAATCTGTATCCACACCTCCCGCCCCCCCGCCGGAGTCTTGGACTGCTCAGACTACACATACTCTGAGAGTCAGGTGCAGAGGGGTACTTGGCCCAGTTACTCAGGATCCATAGTAAGTCAGACCAGAGGCATCAAGAATAAAAGGCCTCAACCCCCAAGGTTGGGCCCAGTAGCCCCTGTGTGCCCCGCACCACTCTGAAAGGGGTTCTGACAGTCTGATTAGTTCAACAGAAGCAAAGACTAGAATACCCATAATGCATTAAGCTGTCACGTGATAACTCAAGACTGAAAACCGTATCCAAGATGATATTGAACGAGGTGGGCAGCGTAGATCCACCTAACTACATGCCACACATGATGTATTCCACGCCAGAGTGGCATTGTGTTTTTTCTATCAAGACTGTCCATGGTAGGCTGGAGACATTGGAGGCCAGCTTTAAAAGCTCAGGATTGCTGCTTTAGTCTCTGTCACCTTCATCTGCTCCCTGATGTTACCAGCAGCAGGCATAGGGTGGGTTCAAGAGAGAAAGAAAGAGAGGGAAAGAGGGACGTAGAATGTAAGACATTGGAGACATAGAAGAGAAAAAGAAGAGTGAGAGAATGTGAGAGATTAACACACGCAGAACTATCACCCATACCCTTATCACTGGCAAATTGGACTATAGCTATGCTCTCTATGTCAGAATCACCTCCCAACTGACCAGAAGACTTCACACCATACAAAACACAGCAGCCAGACTCCCACTTAGACTCGCACCACGCACACTCATCACCTAGCACCTCAGAGACCTCCACCAGCTTCCCATTCACGGACTCTTTAACCTCCTACACACACACACAGCCCTGCACACTCTAGATCCCACCTACCTCAACAGCTGCATCAATTTCCACACCCTGACTGCAAACCACCGCTCGGCTGGCCTCCTGTTTGCACATCGCCCACATTCACAGTGTCAGTGTCGTGGTCGAGCTTTCTCAAATCTCACCACCAATGCCTGAAACGACCTTCCCCTGCACATCAGTGCCTCCTCAGTCCTTGAGTTCTGCAAGAAACTGAAGACATGGCTCTTTACCTATACCACAGGTTCGGGCAGCAGAGTCCCCTCGTTTTGCTCTAGTGCCTGGGTACTCTCCTGGGTGAGACGAAATAACCATACATAGCATAAGAAAGAGACAGAGTGAGGAGAGGAAGGTAGCAGAGCACTTTTACCAGGACTGCTTTTAGTTGCCCAGTTCGGCCCTAGATATGTTGAGCCAGTCCTTGATTACAGCACTTTGCATGCTGTAACATAAAGACCCACACCTATCAAACCAAGCATTGGCTAAGCCCATAGGTCTAACTTTGTTGACCCATTGGCTTGCCCAATGCTTTTTTTTTCCTCCTTCTCCACCTCTAAATGTTTTCTGCTCTCCTTTCCTCGCCTGTTTCCTGCCAGTTAGATGCCTATAACAGACTACCCTCAATACACTATAGCGCCAGCCTTTCAGACAGCAGCATTTAGCAGACCACTTAGGTTTCTCAGACCCATGCGACAATAGTTCATACTATCCAGGTTTTTTTTCTTTGTATTCTGCGATATATACTCTTTATTTTATAGCGAAAAAGACAGGACTACAAATCCCTGAATGCAAAACAATTTATGGATTTCAGGAGGTAGTCACACATGGACCTGGAAAACATGAGGGCTCTAGTTTTGAAAAAGACCACTCCACTAGCCTCTTTCCGTCTTGCCCCTTCTGTCCGTTGGTCCCTCTTTTCCAGTACTCATACACCCCTCTGAGCACTCTGAGGCAACGTCATGGTGACTGCCCCATGCAAATCATAAAATAGAATAACAACATCTGGAGTCAAGTTAGATTTTCGAGATATCGATTGGAGAAACATTAAAACACGATTTAACTGCGAACCAGTTCCAAGGTGTGCGTCCTGAAAATGCGGCATCGCTCTGGCCTCATGGACAATCGTTGGACACCCGGCATTAAACGATCCCCAGATCTGAAGCAGAGCCAAATCCACTGATCCGCCCAGCAGCACACCAGCCGCTGACCTGCCAAATGTATCCCTGACCATTTAGGAAAATCCATAGACCATTTCTGTGAGCGTAGCTCATAAATATTCATGTTGGACAGCCTGAAAACCTGACCGCTCGTGGCACTCCAGGACCGAGTATGGCAGCCATCTTTGCCTCTCTGAATATTTACCTCAGCTTGCGGCAGCCATATTGTGAATACTTCATAAATGAGGTGGTGCGAGAAAAATAAAAGCATGGGCCTTTTACTCCCTCCACCCCTTCCTAATTAACCTCCCAAGTACAGTTTTGACAAAAGCACCTCAGATTACGAGACAAAGGGGCACGAGCGCGGTTTTTATTCCATTTGTTCAGCTTTTGCGTCAGCACCTGCCTGTGCCTCTAATGAGGCGATTATGTATTTTTCAGAAACATTATTTTATCGGGAAGTTATTATTTTTTGTAACAAGGCTGAAAGTAAGATTTGATATTTGAAAAAGAATAAAGCCTTCTAATGCCTGGGTAGAAAAAAAGTCACTAATTGTTTTTAGTCCTAATCAGCGGCAGGAATTTTAAGAAGCCTCTCGCAAGATCTGATTCCAATTAAACGCGTCAGTGGGGAGATAATGGATGCGTTTTCCGAGGATACAAACGAGGCCGAGAGAATTTATAATTTGCCGGGGTCTAGTGTTCCCTTCAGTCATGTTAGCGCCATGTATACACTATTATTTCTGCATACAAAAGGAAGGCGCTGCCTCCGCCGCCGTTCAATTCCACTCGACTTGTTGTCCTTGGCGACCTCTCGTCCTTGATGGGGAAATGGCTTCTTCAGATTGTCTTTGCGCTTTGACGTTCGCCGGATGCTGAATGAATGAATGAATGACTTCCATGCAACACTTTCTTCAGTGACAGTCTTTCGTTTTTCAGCCTTGTTGGTGCAGCCAGTGCTGTGTGTCTCTACACACGTGAATAGTTGTCCTTCTGGGACCTGAGGCAGTGTGCTCCCACCCTCTCTTTGAGTTGGTCTAATTTGTTCAACCGAAAGAAAGCAATACTACAACACCCAGAATGCATTTGATGGTCACGTGAATGACTGGAATCAGTGTCCGTAACAGCCTTCAGCCTGGAGGGGGGCACCTTATGTGTAATTTCTTACCCAGTAATAGCCAACATCGCTTTGATTTGATTTTTGAGCACTTACAATGCTAAAAGTGAGACTAATCGTCCCAGACTGTAATGTGACATAAGTGAAAAGGCCAGGACAGGCCGATGGCGTCATACAAGGGCTCACATAAGCTCACATAAGCAGTTAGATATGTGCATAGGAATATTGTTTTTTCATGCTTTGGTATGTTCATACGTCGGAGGCACTTATGCATGAGTTGGAAGGCATTAAGCTAACCCAGTTGCCGCGAGCATATAATGTAGTGAGTCATGCAGGTTACATACAGGTACATGAAGCTGGTGCATTTGCTAACTCCAGATAGAGTCATTGTGTGCAAAGTTGTCATAATGCAAGCATATTTCCATTATTGGCATAAAAGAAGTTCGCAGAGCTTTCCAATTTCAATTACTACTACGTGCCCAGCAGTACTCAAACACACACTCTTGCATCTGCTGATTCCTTCACAACGTCCCTGTGGACACATATCCCACATACAGTTTGCTGAGAGTCGTAAATAACTCACAAAACATTTTCCCATAAAGCACTCAGGTGAAGAAGTCCCTATAATTTCACATGTTAATAATGGACCCTGTCATGTGAATGAGTGGAGGGCCCATGCCAAACCCTCCTGCATTAGTAAATAATCCCATCTTTATTGCTAGTATTTATTTCCCTTGAAATATTGCTTTCTGCATCAGTCTTTCATAAACTCTGACGTTTCAATGTCACGTGAACCCAAATATAAACAATTCTAAAAACGCACGTTGCCTTCCATTAACCCGCCGACTGTATCTGCTCTACTGCAGCGCCACAGGGTCACACGTAAGGAGACCACCCTCTCTCACAATCCCGTGATGACAGCCCTCCCCGCAATCCCGTCAGACACGACCCCTCTTCTATAAGGAAACCTGTTGACTAACCCTGGGCGTAGTTCGCGTAGTAGCGCTACGCGTAGCTACGCGAAGTGCACTTCGCACTACGCGAGCTACGCGTAGCACTACGCGAACTGCGTAGTGCGGTAGGAAATGCTGTTCGCAATGATTGCACAGTGCCGGATGCTTGTCCGCACTGTGCAATCATTACAAGCGGCATCTTGCACAGTGCAAGCGGTCGTTTTCTGCCGCTCGAGTAGATTTGTACTCGAGCGTCAGTTTTCCTCAACGCGGACTGGTAGTTTCTCATCGCGAGCGGTCGCGAGCATACGCGACCACTCGCAATGAAAAACCTGACCTCCCCGCGTTGAGAATCTCGCCGGGAGGTTTATTTTCCACGCTCGCGATCTGCAACTTGATGTTGCTGATCGCGAACGAGAAAAAGTCTCGCCGGGATGTCATTTTGCTCGCTCGCGGTCGCCAACTTGACGTTGAGGACCGCGAGCAAGCAAAAAATGCCCGCTACGCTATGTGTTTTTGCACTGTGCTACGTGCAATTCGCGTAGCGCGTAGTTGCGCAAACTACGCAAACTACGCGAGCGTAGCGAAGTTTTCCGCCCAGGCCTACTGTTGACTACCCTTGGCCTCGTCTATAACCGCTTCCTTGAAACGCATTTATTTCCACACAAGCCTATCTGCTGAGACCCCGCCCACCTTATCCCCTCAACCTCGCCTCTAAATATGTTCGTATTTTTATTGTGCTAGTTTATGACCTGAAGCCACTGCACATTATCCCATATATTGCAGCCCTATGAAACCAACTGCCGAAAATCACCGAGGCCTCGGCAGCCATTTGACAAACTCCCCTTTCCCCTTAATTGCTTTCGAGAAACTTACCTTCCCATAATCCTGCTGATGACAAATCCCCCTCCCACACCCCCCACACACAGCCCATGTTCTCTCATCTATTAGAGCCTACAATGCTTTAATGGGCTGGTACTGTCCGGTACTGAGTACCTGCACTTCTTTAATTTGAAAGCGAGAGTACTGACACTTCTCATCAATACAGCAATACATTTGATGGTGGAGTACCGGCAGTTGTCAGGAGCAAGCAGGTAGGTACTCTAAATAGTCAGGGGCAGATTTACAAGAAAGTGACGCATCTGTTAGATGCGTCACTTTTCCTGCGCCACCCTCAGAAACCCTTGCGCCACCATAGATGCGCCGTATTTAAAATACGGCACACTATGGCGCAAGGATTGACAGATGCGTCAGAAATTCTGACGCATCTGTTGGCGGAAGAGTCTCGCATTGCTGGAGTTGTGTCGCAAGCACAACGCAACTCCAGCAATGCGTGTTGAGGCCTATTCTCACTACACTGCGTCACTACTTACGCCTGCTTCAAGCAGGCGTAAGGTTTTGACGCAGTGGCGTCCTAAAAGTGGTGCAGTGAAATCTTGTAGATTTCACTGCGTCACTTTTACGAGGCCTTACTGCGTGGGAACGCCCACCCTGCATACATTATACCTGACGCAGGTATAATGTGACGCAAGGCTTTACAACGTGACGCATCTCCCTAGATGAGTCACGTTGTAAATAGGCTGCATTTTTTACGCTGCCGATGCATCCCAAAAGTGACGCAACTGCAGCGTAAAAGTGACGCAAGGGACTTGTAAATCTGTCCCAGAGTACCTGCACTTCTATAGTTCAATTTAAAGCGCTGCCACACATTCCGCCTCAACCAGCGCCCTACAGAATATCACCAAATAAGTCCCATTACCCCACATCGAATCATATGGAGTCACTCACATTAAATCTACTCGGGGTAGATTTTAATGTGAGTGACTCCATATGAGTCACTCATATTAAATCTAAACGAAAAAGCAGCGTCTGACTAGTCACGGTTCAGCATTCTCCAAAAACGTGCCGTGGCTGCCCTCTGGTGGTAGAATATGGTGCCGGTCCATTCAAAATACGGAGTGCCGTTTAAGAAATCCCATTGTATAGCACAATTGCACTACCTCCAGAACATACATTTTTTTCTGATGCATTTGTCTAACGGGACCACCTATCTTCTTCTATAAATGTGACAAATCGGACACAACATAAGAAAACTGTTTCTGGAGCACAGTAGTCGCAAGAGCACGTGCTAGTTTGCATGTGTCCATTCAGCAGTGTGGACTGCCGAAGGAAGACCACCCAACTTATACTAGAGATAGAACTTATATTATTGGAGGGTCCAGCACTTTTAAATATATTATTCTCAATATCGTACCTTGCGTAATAAAATGGAATCCCCTGTGAACCTCCAGTGCAAACCACAGAGTTTGCCACCCTTGCTGTGTTGTCCACGAGGGTCTCTTGGCCAAGTTCTCTCGTGCCTGAACCACTGTTCCTAGCAGCAGCCCCACAGGGCCAAAGCATCACTTGCTTGAATGTAATATTCATAAACTTGGCAATTTGACCACAACACAAAAGCTTATTGTTATACAAAATTTCAGCACAATTACGTCATGTACCAGCAGTTCAAACTTTAATAGAGTTGCTGCCTTGCCATTCCTGGACTTCCCTGCACCCAGGGCCGGACTGGCCGTAGCGGGCATTGGGCATTTTCCCAGGAGGCGGGAAGGGTGGGGCGGTTTTGTAATGGCGGGGAGCGGTTTTGCAGTGGTGCTGCAATATCAGCCCCCAGTAACAAAAGCAGCAGGCAAGCATTTCCAGCCTCCGGAGACCAGGCAGTTCTTCTTCGGGGGCTGGTTCGAGAATATTGCCAGGGCTGCTTTGGGTTACCAGTCCGGCCCTGCCTGCACCAGGTCCTCCAACCAGGCTAGGCCCATGTGGACTCCACTCCTGTACGGTTTGAGGCTCCCTGCCGCCTGCCTTATTCTCTATCTGCTTCTCTCCACCGTCATTCTTTCTCTCTCTCACACCCTTTTTATTTGTGTTCACCTTGTCACTCCTTCTCTGCTTCAAGCTCTCACTCTTGCTTCCACTCTCTCTGTCGCATCTGTTTAGCCTTTCTGTCTCTTTTTAATTTCTTTTGCCAATGTTCTTTTGTGCTGATTTCACTTCTTTGCCAATGATTTTTTTGCTGATTGTGTTTCTTAGCCCCTGTTTTCCCTTTAACACTCTATCTGCATCTGGGGTACATCTCCCAGTGCTGCTGCCTCCTCACACAACAAAGAAGGTGCTTTCTCCTGCAACACCTGCCAGTTCACCTGCACCCTCCCACTCCCACCTAACACCCCACCCACCCTTCAAACACTAAGCTCTCACTCCACTTCCAACGACTCATACCTGACTACACCGCACACCACCCTATCCTGCATACTCTTAAACATTCTCTCCCTCACCAAACATGCCACCAAAATCTGGGACCTGCTTAACAACCACTCACTGGAACTCTCTTCCTATCCAAAGCCTGGTTGATTACCCCGTCGGCCCCCAACATCTCACTGCAATCCCGAAGCACCTGACCTTCAAACTCCTCACCACTGCTAACTTCACCCTGAGTAACCCCCTCTTCTACCACCCTCCAAAACCTTGCTACAACTTCGGCAACACCATTGCAGATTTCATCGCCCCCTATTGTCGACTCTAGTGCTTTCTTCTTCCTCGGCAATCCATACCTCCACTTGGAGGACCTCAATGATCCCAAAACGACCTCCCTTCTTTAAGACACTGATCACCTGGTCTGATCACACCCTCATCAACTTCAGCATACCCATCCCATACCACTACAGAAACACTATTGCTAAATCCTCACAATGAGACTGGAACAAGATTTCAGAAACAACCTCGTCTTTTGAACTCGTATACCACTGGCTTCTACTCAGCAGCAACTTCCAAGGCTCCAACTCCAACTTCAGTGCCTGGGTCACTGACTACACAGACACCTTGGCTTCTCTCAAATCCACTAAAGCCACAAGTACCAGATCACAACCAAGCTGTTACATGAAAGAGCCCAGGATGACCAAGTGCCACTGCAAGCAATTGGAGCATAGATGGAGACTAAGCCAGGACAACACCAACAGGAGCACTTATATTTGCACTCTCAGGTGGTATCTTCAACGGATTAGAAGCACCAAATGCTTAATGACTACACCAAAAGTAGCACCAACAGTGCAATGGAAATCTTCACCATTGTAAAAGACCTTTCCTCCCCAGTATGCATGCTCCAACAGCACCACTCCCTCTCAGAACAACAGCACTAAGTTGGCCCTATTCTTAATTAATACGATCAACAACGTTTATAGCAACTTCAAGCCCCTACAGGACCCCTCAGCCCTCACAACACTCCTTCCCATCTTCACTACCACCTAGGGAACCACACTGACCACCTAGCCCGCCATCCCCACTGAATACCGGCCCTGGAAGGATGTCAAGGTAGAGGCTCTACAGGAGGTTCTTTCCAATTCGGCTCCTGCTCCTGTTACGGGTATTCACGATGCAGTTACTAACTACACCCGCTGGTTGGACACAGCATGTACTAAAGTGGTGCCGGTGAAAACGTTGAAGTGCCACAGGAAAAACCCATCGGCTCCTTGGTTCTCACCAGCATTGAAAGCAACACAGCTGAAGTGTAGGCGCGATGAGCGTGTTTGGAGGGTTGATTACTCTCCCGGGAAAAAAGCCACATACAAAAAAACCCTGACAAAATACAAAGAACTCATTGAAGCCAAGATAACCAAATTTTTCACAAGAAAAATTAGACTGGCAGATAACTCCTCCAGGGAACTTTTTAAAACAGTTAAAGAGTTGTCGAACTGGAATAACAGCAACTCTTTTGTCCCAGATGAATCGTTCTGCAAGGTTAACTGTATCTTTGAGGTATTCTCCCAGCAGTCACCTAGTACGGACTCTATTTTTAAACTGGATGAGGCCTCATATTCGGGCCTTCTCACGGGTCACGGGGCACCTCCCACTTTTGAGAAGTTTTCTCTTCTCACCTTGGATAAAACAACGACCCTTATAAGCTCCATCAAGTCTGGGGCCCCCTCTGACCCCTGCCCTCCGGGGATCCTTAATAAGCTGGCTAGCCAGGTGGCTGGGCCACTTAAAGATCTACTGAACCAAGTATTGAGTTCAGGGTACTACTCCGACATTTGGAAGAGGGCCTCCATTCTTCCTTTGGTGAAGAAACCCTCCTTAGACCTCAAGCGGGTGGACGGTTACAGACCAATCTCTCGACTCCCGTTCCTGGCTAAGGTGCTAGAGAAGGCTATGAATGTGGAAATCTTGACATTTCTGGACACCCATCAATTGCTTGACCCCGCTCAATATGGGTTTAGAGCGAACCATTGTACGGAGTCCGCACTGGTGGCTGCATCAGAGGAAATCAGAGTCAGGGTGGACAAGGGCGGCAGAGCTGCATTAATTTTACTTGATCTCTCGGCCGCCTTTGATACGGACCACCTCGTGCTTCTCATGAAACGCCTGCATTGCTTGGGCTTCAGTAGCACTTCACTAACTCTGCTAAGCTCTTTTCTCAAAAACAGGGAACAGTGGGTTGAGGTGGGAGATGCAAAATCCAGCTCCTTCTCCCTCCCCTACAGGGTGCCTCAGGGATCGGCACTTAGCCCCACACTTTTCAATGTGTACATCACCCCCCTGGTGAAGCTTATTCTGAGTTTTGGCCTGACCGTACTATCGTATGCGGATGACACTCAGATAGTGGTGTCCGTTTCATCCCAGTTTGAAAATGATGCCAACAACTTCTGCAACTGTATGGCCGCAGTTGCATGCTGGATGAAGGAGAATTGTCTTAAATTAAATTCGGAAAAAACGGAGGTGCTGCTCTTTGGGAAAGAGACTTCCTTCTGGAATGGATCCTGGTGGCCTCAGGAGCTGGGAGACTTGCCCAAGCCTGTGCAGAATGCAAAAAACTTGGGCGTCATCTTTGACACCAAACTATGTTTCGATGCTCAGATCAATGCAGTGACCTTGGAGGGATACTTTATGCTTTGGGTTCTCAAAAAAATTCTGCTGTTCATCCCAACGGATTTACAGAAGACCATAATGTTGGCCCTTATAGGATCCAAATTGGATTACTGCAATGCCCTTTATCTGGGCACTTCGAAATATCTGCTCAAAAAATTGCAGTCCCTACAGAACCCGGTGGCCAGAACCCTCTTGAACATCCCTAAGTTTAAACCAGTATCTCACCTGCTACATGGCCTTCATTGGCTACCGGTGGAGAAGAGAATCTCATTTAAGGCTTTGTGTCTAATACATAAGGCTCTTCATTGTACCGGTCTGCTCTATTTTCAGGAACGTTTCACCTGGAATGCGCCCAGTAGGACACTAAGATCGAGCTCGGCGCACATGGTCCTGATCCCCAGAATCAAACGAGCAAACTGGGGCGGCAGAATGCTGAACTTCCTGGGGGGAAAGTTATGGAACTCTCTTCCTCTTTTACTCCGGTCTCAATCTAGCTTGCAGTTATTCAGAAAGCAGCTAAAGACCTGGCTCTTTTCCGCTGGTAACAACTAAGTGACGTAGACCTATCTCGGCTTGCTGCCATGTCCTCGGTCCTTGATCCGCCTAGCGCTAAGACCAGGGCCGGTCCTAGAATTTCTGGGGCCCCGGGCGAGAGGGAAGATGTGAGGCCCCTCTAATTTGCATGTAACATCAGAAGAAGTGACATCACAGAAAGTGACATCGCAGGATTATTGATCTTATTTGGCATCACTGAAGAGACCTAATGTGGATATCAGTAACATGGACAAAAAGATAAATATACAAATGAAATAAGTCCATATATTTTAAAACTGTATTAAATGGATTACATTTGTCACATTGGTTGGAAAAGCTAGGTGCAGGTCTTAAAAAGATGGATATTTTTTACTCCATGTTAACTGATTGTTTCCAGATGAGTGCATGATAAAAATTCCAGTTCGGTCTCATAAAGGGGAGAGATCCTGTTGAGGTAATGAGGGGCGGGATCATTCAAAATATAAAATTAAACAAGAGAAAACCCCTGACACCATGGATATAATAGCAAATTTCAAAAGGCTCTGTTATTTTTCCGTGCCATTATTGTGCCACCTTAGGATGACATTGATACTTAGGGGTCGATTCCGATTCGGGCCGGAAAAAGCACCGACCGACTCGGATCCGGAAATAATACCGACCGACACGTACCCGTTGCGCCCGACACGCCAAGTACGATGCAAGGCGTGAAAAATCCGACCGACACGTACCGAAACCAAGTCGACCGACCGAGCCGCACGGAAAACAGCAATCCGGCCGGAAAAACACGCGAATCCAACCGACCGACACGCACCCGGAACAAATCCGACCGAAACGTACACGCGAACTCCAAACCGCAAAGTACGATGCAAGGCGCGAAAACCACGAGCGAGTCGGACGGAGGCCAAGCCGTACGACCGACACGCATACAAAACTGAGCCGAAGCAACACAAAACACCGCGACCGACGCGTACGCAGCATAGAAAACTGCACAAACACAGCGTGAACGAAACGGAGAACACCGTACGAGACAAATGCAGGGTCCGACTCGGTCACAAGAACGTTTCCAACATACACAAACAGCACAAAGGAAAAAACACCCAAAAAAAGGCCAAACAAGCAATTACCAAGCCAATAAATACTGGGGGGGTGGGGACAGAGAACAAAGACACACCCACAACTCCACCTATATAAAGGACACAAATCACAACCATGAGCCTTTGCAAATGCCATTCCACTGCCAGCACCCAAGAGAAAGCAACCACACACCCACAGCTCATCCCTCACACAAGCCACACACCATCAGCACACCAACAAATACCTACCTCACATACACCCAGCAAAACACACACTCACACACCCTCACCTGCACACCAACACACACATCACTCACCATCACCACCCATCACCATGCCCCCCAAGAAGAATCCCAAGTTCCTAGATAGTGAATTGGAAGTCATGGTAGACGAGATCCTCAGGGTAGAGCCACAGCTGTTTGGCACACTGGTCCAACAGACCCCCATCTCCCAGAAAACCAAGATGTGGGAGAGGATCATCAACAGGGTGAACGCACAATCACCATGTTGGCGCACAAAGAGCGACATCCAGAACAGGTGGTATGACGTGCGCAGGAGGGTACGGGACCTGCTCAAGAAAGACTACATCAACAGCCAACTCACCGGCAGTGGCCCTCCTGCCAAGCCAATATACCTCAGGCCCTGGGAGGAGAAGGTGCGGGCCATCCTTCCGCCAGTGAGTGTATATGGACTAGGAGGACATCCCAGAGCCTGGTGAGTACACAACAAATGTACACAATATACTGCCACAAAACACACACATCACTGTCAAGGGGAGAGTCAAACCATGCACTCATAGCAATTACACAGCAACCAGAACAGAATCATCCCAAAATGTGTATGTCAGTCAGATAAACACAACACATGCCATCAAAAAAGTCACATCCAACTGTGCCAACACATGTACAAACACAACTACAACTACAGCTAGGCAGTGGCACAAATAGAACTAACAAACACATCCAGACATGTAGCCACCACAACAACACCAACACTAACCCTGGGCAAAGCACTACGCTACGCTCGCGTAGTTTGCGAAGTTTGCGCTACTTCGCACAACGCGAATTGCACGTAGCACAGTGCAAACACGCGTAGAGTAGCGTAGTGCAGCGGTCATTTTTTGCTTGCTCGCGGTCCTCAACTTCAAGTTGGCGACCGCGAGCAAGCTAAATGACATCCCGGCTGAGATTCTCAACGCGGGGAGGTCAGGTTTCTCATTGCGAGTGGTCGCGTATGCTCCGCGACCGCTCGCGATGAGAAACTACCAGTCCGCGTTGAGAAAGCTGCCGCTCGAGTAGAAATCTACTCGAGCGGCAGTAAAAGACTAGCTCGCACTGTGCAAGATGCCGTTTTCAATGATTGCACAGTGCGGACAAGCATCCGGCACTGTGCAATCATTGCGAACAGTGCACTACGCAAGTTCGCGTAGTGCTACGCGTAGCTCGCGTAGTGCGAACTGCACTTTGCGTAGCTTCGCGTAGCGCTACTTCGCGAACTACGCCCAGGCTTAACCAACACACAGTGAAGACCACTCAAAGGAAGGAATTCTGTGTATGCTGGCCAAGTCAGTGTAGCCAATAGCATCATGGGAGTCGCAGTCACACATATTGGCCCCCCCACAACTGTCCCATCAACACCACCCTGAACCATGCTCACATCACAGGGAGTGGAGAAGGACTCACAAGATGGCTGACACTGGCAACTGCTGTGGGGAGCACAAGGCCCTGCTGCCAACTGTGCACCAACAAACAGCAGGACACCACTGACTGACATCCTGAGAGACAACTTACACTCCCTGCAATGCAAGCACGTTCCATGGTGGGATATCTGGCTAGCTGGGTGGGAAGGGGGACTTGCAGCACTGACCATAGTCACAAGCACCTCCCCTCACACACACCCCAACACAAACTCCACAGAACCCACCTGGTAGAATGCAATGCCCCCCATCCTAACACAAGATCCCACAAAGAACCACCACCCTGGGTTATGTTGTGTGAAGCACAGGGCCACTCTTGGGACTTTTAGCCAAACAACTGCCAGGACAACACTCCCAGCCATCCTGTCAGCACAGCCAGCCCACCCCACAGGGAAGCAGAGTCAAAAGGAAGGAAGCATGGGCATGCTGGGAAGGGGGGTGGAGGCAATAGCATGATGGGAGTCGTAGTCACAGACATAGCTCACCCCCACAACTGTCCCATCAACACCACCCTGAACCATGCTCACATCACAGGAAGTGGAGAAGGACTCACAAGATGGCTGACACTGGCTACTGCTGTGGGGAGCACAAGGCCCTGCTGGCAACTGTGCACCAACAAACAGCAGGACACCACTGACTGACATCCTGAGAGACAACTTACACTCCCTGCAATGCAAGCACGTTCCATGGTGGGATATCTGGCTAGCTGGGTGGGAAGGAGGACTTGCAGCACTGACCATAGTCACAAGTACCTCCCCTCACACACACCCCAACACAAACTCCACAGAACCCACCTGGTAGAATGCAATGCCCCCCATCCTAACACAAGATCCCACAAAGAACCACCACCCTGGGTTATGTTGTGTGAAGCACAGGGCCACTCTTGGGACTTCTAGCCAAACATCTGCCAGGACAACACTCCCAGCCATCCTGTCAGCACAGCCAGCCCACCCCACAGGGAAGCAGAGTCAAAAGGAAGGAAGCATGGGCTTGCTGGGAAGGGGGAGGAGGCAATAGCATGATGGGAGTCGTAGTCACAGCTCTACATCCCCCACCACATGGCCCAGCAAGCTCACACTCACGCATGCACATCCCACAGAGAGTGGAAAGGCCCATCAAAGATGTCTGACACTGTTGCTGTGTCGTGGGGAGCACAAGGGCATGCTGGGTACTGCACACCAACCAACAGCAGGACACCACTGTCAGCCATCTTGCCATTGCTCTCACACCCACACACACTGAACTCCCCACAAAAGCAAGTAAGTATGGGAATGCTGGGAAGTGGGGTGGAGGCAATAGCATGATGGGAGTCGTAGTCACAGACATAGCTCACCCCCACAACTGTCCCATCAACACCACCCTGAACCATGCTCACATCACAGGGAGTGGAGAAGGACTCACAAGATGGCTGACACTGGCTACTGCTGTGGGGAGCACAAGGCCCTGCTGCCAACTGTGCACCAACAAACAGCAGGACACCACTGACTGACATCCTGAGAGACAACTTACACTCCCTGCAACGCAAGCACGTTCCATGGTGGGATAACTGACTGGCTGGGTGGGTGGGAAGGAGGGCCGGCTGTCAACCAAACACAACCAATGCAGACCATGTTCACACCCCAGAAAATACATAGAAATGCCCAAATAATGCAGGACAATGTGCCACACCAATATCAACCCCTGACTGTGACGACTTAGGACAATGCAATGTACAGGCCCGCACCCAGAGGCACAGTCACAACTGTCATGTGTGTCAACCATTGATGCCTGCAGAAACATAACATACATTGTTTGTGTCTCCCAAAAACAGGTGATGATGGGGACACAGCAGCAGACGCTGAGGAGTCCCAGTCCCAGGCTCAAGAGGATGCCGAGCTCACTGGCGTCGTACAGCCTCTGTCCTCCTCGGACGATGAAGACCAACCTGGCACATCCGGTGCAAGTCAACATGCAGCACCAGCAGGACCACCAGCTGCAGCACCAGCAGGACCACCAGCTGCACCCCCTGCACCCACCCCTCCAACGACTGTCACCACAAATACCATCCCTGCCGACATGGACAGAACAAGGAACAACACCAGCACAGGGACCCTGGACCAACCTGGGGCCATGGACACCACCACCACCACCAACCCCCAAGGTGGACCAGGGTTATCTGTGCGTGCCACTGCACACACTGCACATGTCAGCAGGGGTGGTGGGAGGGGTGGGAGACAGAGGTCGCTGCTTGCAGACGTTGCTGGTGTGCATGATGACCCACAACTGGTACGCATAGCTGATGCGTACCAGTCCAGCACCGGAGAGCTCAGCCAGGTAGTGGGGCTCCTCAGAGACATGAAACAGCAGCAGGCTGCCCATCATGCCCGCTTGGACTCCCACATGTCCCACGTGGAGTCACACATGTCCCGCGTGGACTCACACATGTCCCGCGTGGAGTCCAAGTGGGATGCACTGCATGAGATGACGGCGGTGCACAGGGACATTTTACAATGCCTCCGCCAGATGAACAGCAACCAGTCCACACCTCCCTGTGTGCCAACAACATCTGGTGCCGAACAAACTGCAACTGCCACAGGGAGGGAGGAGGACTCTGGCGGAGAGTCCCCTGCACCGCAGCAGCCTGTACTTGAGGGCCCCCCCCAAGAAGAGGGGTCGTCCGAGGAGGGAAAAGTGAGAGGCCGATGGCCAAGCGCAACTCCCAGGAAGCCTGAACCTGTTCTGGATGTTCGCCTTTGTGCACAGACTGTTCACCCTGTTGACGGCAACACTACTCCCACACATTGCATGGGGAGTACAAGTTGGACCAATGTGTCAGACAACTGTGGCCCCGATACTGGGGATCCTGTCTACCAGGACTTTCAATTCACCTAGGAACTTCGGATTGCAAGATTTATGTACAGCACTACCCATCCTATGCACTATTAACACAAATGTATCACAATAAACACACTAATACACCATACTTGCCTCTGTCGTGATTCCAACGTGGGTGCTGTTATGGGGATGATGAACTGCAAAATTACACTGTGTATGCGAACTGCAACAGCAAGGACAACACAGGCATGTGAGTACAGGCAACGTGACACACATGAGGGAGACACACCACCAGGGCTACACAACACATACACACCTAGGCCATCTGACTCATTGCCTACACTGATGTTGCCAGGGAAGACGGTGCAATGCACAGACACCACACCCATTCCCAGTTGTAGTCAAGTAGCCCACAGGTGCAGTAAGCAAATGGCAGTCAAATGTGTGACCACAGACAACGCACATCACAAAGTGAAGCACAGGTTTATTACACAGTTGCAACATGTCGTAACCACTACAGATGCAAGGTAATCCCACCTGGCAGCGGGCACACAGTCAACAACTGTAGACGGAAGGAAGTCCATGGGTGTGGCGCACATCACCTGTAGGGACACAACAGCTACCAGCCTGGATGTGCAATCACGTCGTCGGTGGACACAGTTGACCAAACGAATCTGAAAGTACCCTGTGAAGGACAGAAATAACACACAGTCAAAAGCAATGGAGTACAGGACAGAACAGCAAAACTCATGCACAATACATGTTACAAGATACCCACCCAGAACCAAGTTAGCATGTCAACACTGTTGGGGAGTACAGCCCACCTGTTAGCACACATCGCAACACACATCCAGTCAAGTAGCTCATGGACACACTCCAACAGCACCAGAGCACCACCCACACATCATGCCAACTCACATCATTGACATGACACCTCAGGATACTCACATTCAGCTAAAGAAGTTGGTGATGAGCTGTGTGCGGACATCACCATCATCATCATCATTATCATCGTCACTGGCATCGTGGTCCAGGCCAGGATCCTCCACAGGTGGCGGATGTTGATCATTGTCATCCTGGATGAGAGGCAACTCCTTCCGCACTGCCAGGTTGTGGAGCATGCAGCAGACGATGATAATCTTGCACACTTTCGCAGGGGCATATGGGAGGGACCCTCCGGTCTTGTCCAGGCAGCGGAAGCGGCTCTTCAGGAGACCAAATGTCCGCTCAATCACTCTCCTGGTCCGACCATGTGCCTCATTGTAGCGCATCTGGGCTGGTGTCACAGGGTTCCTGAGGGGTGTCAGCAACCACGACATGTTGGGGTATCCCGAGTCACCTACGGACAGACAAGTGCACATTAGCTGACTTGGAAAAGTGGGCGGAATACTACAGATCAGATCACACACAATGGCACAAAGTCAGTACACACCGACAAGCCAGGCACGCTGGTTCTGCATCTGTGCCATCATCCTGGGGATGCGACTACTCCTCATCACAAAGGCATCGTGTGCTGAACCAGGGAAACGGGCACACACGTGTGTGATGGTCATGTCTGCAAGACACACCACCAGTGCATTGACCGAGTGGTAGTGCTTGCGGTTCCTGTAGGCCTGCTCCTGGGCCTGTGGTGGTACCAAAGCCACATGTGTCCCATCAATGGAGCCAATGACATGCGGCATCCTCCCCAGGGCATAAAAGTCACTCTTCACGTCAGTGAGTCGTCGCAGTCTAGGGAAATAGATGTACCGGTTCAGGAATAGCAACATTGCCGCCAAAACATCGCGGAGCACACGGCTCAACATGGTCTGTGATATCCCACCAGCAGTCACCACAGTATGTTGGAAGGTACCGGTGGCAAAGAAGTGTAGGGCTGCCATCACCTTCACCTTGGTGGTCAGCGCTGTAGGATACGGCCGGCCAGGCTGCAAATGTGGGGACAACTGCACTGCCAAATCCTCAATCAGCTGCCTGGTGAAGCGGTACCGTCGGATGCTGTCCCGTTCCACCATCGTTGCCAGGTCTGGGAATGGTCGATGGACAGCAGGAGCCCTGCAGTGCAGAGGAGAAGTAAGCAAGATTGTCAGTCACCCCACATATGCGGCATTGAACACACTCAAGATCCCAACATACATCATTATGAGGCACAACTACATGAAGTGTGCAGTTCCGGAAGGACATGTGTGGTACATACATGGCCAACATCTGTCAACACGGTCCAACAGGTGGCATCAATTAGTCCCAGGTTGGCCCATTGGATATCATGAGGCCGTGTCACAGTTCCCATCTCCTGCTGCCATGTCACAATAAACCCCACAGTGACATGTGAGGACAGATGTGCCCCAGGCACCACAGCTCGACGACAGGTACATTCCCAGGGACCCTGTATTGCCACATCGACACTGGCATTACATGGAGTATCATGTATACACCACAGCAAAACAACCATGACCCCCACAGGTAGTGGCCCCACTTGCCACGGCAGGACAGACATGGACGTCTGTGACACACACACGCACAACATCAAAGTCCATGCACACACAACCTGGATGTGGAGACTGTCTCCCATTGTGCACATGAAATCAGAGACATTGTAAACACTACATGCACAAAGACTGTGGAGGACCATCACTATTGTGCCACTGGGACACCCTGGCTCAAACATACCGTCCCACATGGGACTCACGGGGTATGTGACATGACATACACATACACCACCGTGAAATGTGACCATGGCACATGCACAGATATGAACAGTTGCACATCACAGTGGTCATGTACACGTAACACCCAAGATCCTGTCCCCATGAACACGTGCACAGCCTGGGGGTGGCTGCCCACAGGTGACACCCACAGGACAACATGTACACCAACATACACACAATAGGAAATGCAGCCTTACATGCCTTATCATACAGTTTGGACAGGCTGTCGTGTTGTAGGTGTGCCCCTCACTCCCTGGGAGCTATCTGTGGCTGGCATATGTCCATCTGAGACAGGCATGCTGACATATACCAGTCACATGTACAGTGATGCGTTGTACTGCAATGGACCGATCGGTGCCTCCGGCCGGCCCATTGCATTCAATGTGTGCGGGTACACGTTGTACCCCTGTACGTGTTGAACTGCAATGGACCGATCGGTGCCTCCGGCCGGCCCATTGCATTCAATGTGTGCGGGTACGCGTTGTACCCCTGTACGCGTTGAACTGCAATGGACCGATCGGTGCCTCCGGCCGGCCCATTGCATTCAATGTGTGCGGGTACGCGTTGTACCCCTGTACGCGTTGTACCGCAATGGACCGATCGGTGCGCACCCATTGACAATGGGCTTGCCTGGCAACGGACGCGTTTTCGAATTTCGAACGAGTCGGTTGCTGGAAAATCAGTTGGTCACCCACAACAATGTTGCAAAATCATGTATGTCATGAAGTTGAAGATTTGAAGGATGCTGTGGGCGTGTTTTGGTGCTGCTATTCCATGGATTGGCCAGATTCAGAAGATGCAAACGACTTGGACCTATCACTTTGGACACAAGGGACAGTATCTGCCTCTCCAGCACATATATATTGCTGGCTGTTCCCCTGAGAGCTCACTTGCCTGCGCTACATGCTCCAGGACGACATCTGCCACTGCACTGCTGCTGTCTCTGCCCCTCTGGACCCTGCAATGGCACGTACTGTGGAGAGAGTCCCAGCCTTCAGCCTTGAAGAGAACCAGGCCCTGCTGGACAGCCTACTTCCACAGTACAGCAAGCTGTATGGGACACCAGGGGAGCAGGTGAGTGTTCTGTGCACTGCCTTTCTGAATGTGCATTTTGTGTGACTAGCAAGGCTGAAAGTCTGCACGCCACTGGCTAGCAGGCTCACTGAGTAGTTGTCACCCCCACAGTGTGTAGTGACTTGCACTGGACAGGTATGGTGCAGTGACAGTGCATTTGAACATGGTTTTACTTCCCATGCAATGATACCATGTAGTGACGTCTGGCAAACTGTCCATGGGCAGCTTTGCACTGCCTGTGTACATCATGTGCCCCTGTGATTGAGACATGTATATACAACTGTGTCATGCACGGATATGTTGCATGTGTGGTAATGGCCTTTTCACTTTGTCATCCTGACAGGTTAATGCCCATCGGAAGCAGGAGATCTGGAAGGACATCGTCCGGGCCGTCCGGTCCGTGGGGGTCTACAAGCGCCGGATCCGCAACTGCCAGAAGAGGTGGCAGGACCTTCGGGGCTGGACCCGGAGGATTGCACGGGTCCAGCTGAAGCTGTCGCCTCCTCGCAGGAGGGGCGGAACACGGACCCTGACCCCCACATGCTCCAGATCCTGGCGGTGGTGTTTCCAGACCTGGATGGGCAGCTGAAGGCCAGACAGCAGCAAGGAGGGGGTGAGTCAAAGACTGCACTGTGAACTCTGTATTACATGCTTTGTGCCCTCCTCTGGCTTGGTTCAACTGCCACAGTGCAGCAGTCATGTTGTCCAGGAGCCATGTCCCTCTATTGTGCACTGCCCACTGCTCATCTGATACCCAGGTGTGGCCCTTACAGTCAGGGAATTGTGTCACTTGGGACTGTGTTCTTGCAGTTTGCTTCACTAAAGGTGGGGGACAGCATCTGTTTCCCTAACTCTGTTGTGGGCATCATGGGTGGGTCCATTGTTCACACAACACCTGTGTTTGGACATGTGATCTGCGTGTTGCTTTGATATGCGGTCCACTTGCTGAGCTGAGCCACCACATGTGCCTGGGGTATGTGGCACACGCCCATGCAGCGGGTGGGAACAATGTTTGGGCCCCAGGAGTGTGCAGATTACGTGTGTCACACATACATAGCCAGCTATCCACTGTCCAGGGCACATCCCTCATTCATGTGGAGCAGGACAGTCATGCCTACTCCAGGCCATGCAATGCACTCTGTACTCCCACTCCCGTGTATCAGCTGACACATTGTGCACAGTGATTTGACCCCTCAGGTGTCTGCCTCTGTGTCAGTGTGCTGTGGATTAGTTGCCAGGACTGCTGGGGTGTTTCTTGGTAGGGGCTCAGCATGCCCCTGGAGATGTGACCATAGGAGACAATACTTGTGTGTCACATAGGTGTTTGATCAGCTGCGCGTGCAGACTGGGGTATGCGAATGTGAAGTTCAGGCAGCTGTTCCCCATTCACAGCAAATTGTGAGGGGCTCAGGTTCAGAGGGTAGTGTCACAGGTCTCCCATATGTCCAATAGGTAGGACCTGGACAGATGAGGGTTAAGATGATGTGTTGTGTGGGGGATGTACATGTGCACTTGTGCAGCTCCAGGACTTGCATTCCCCATGACCTACTATTGTGACACAGTGCATAGTGTTGTTGTCTGGCTGCCAAGTCATACATAACTGAGACAGTGATGTATGACTTAGCAGTCATGCCTCTGCCATGGCATGTGTCAACTTATTGGTGGTCCTGCAGGGGAGTGACATGTGCTACATGCACACCATTGTGGCGATGGCTATCAGGACATGGGTGCATCATGGTGTCTGTCGCTGGTATGCATCACATACATTTCCTATTTGACTCTGGGCATCCCTTTCATCCGGAAACCTGTACTGACTCAGTGGCAAGAGCTGTGATGTGTGCATGTCCACATGCCACACCGTGTCCTCTGCACTGTCCAACTACTGTGTACTTGGTGCATGTGTCCACACTGGGGTGTTGCAATCCAACAGACACCAGACAGATGGGTGCAAGGCCATGTGGGATGTGAGTGCCATGCTTGGCATTAGACTGACAATTGGCTTCTCCTGTTCAGTTAGGGCACTTTTAGCAATGTACAACTAATGATGCCAGGGCTTGCTCTGTAATTTGCTGTGCTCACAGTGGTGTGTGCGTTTGGTGCAGGTGACTGATGTCTGTCTGTTTCCCCATTGTTTGCAGATACATCCACGGCCACGGAAGGGGACAGCTCCACGGACCAGGAGGAGCCAGAGAGCCAGACTGGGTCAGCAGCCGAGGAGTGGTCGGAGGGACCCAGTGGCACGGAGGGCGAGGGGAGCCACACCGAGGAGTCCTCAGCACCATCCACCTCAGCTGAGGACCAGAGCAACTCGGAGGATGACTCCCTTGTGGAGGCGGGTGTCAGCAGCCACCACACCCCAGCTAGTGTTGCTGTCCCCGCCACCACCAGCACCACCACCGCCCTCCCATCGGCTCCCATTCCCCAGGTCCGTGGAGGCTCCCATGTTCGGGAGCGTGTCTCCTTTGGGCCAGGCACCGCACCCCTGCCCCTGTGTCCACTGCTGCCCTGAGTGAGGAGTCTGTGTACCTCCTTCGCCAGCTCCATGTAGGGCAGACAGCCATGCTGAGTGTCCTCCATGCGCACACCGCACTGTTGACTCAGCTGGTGTCGTTCATGGAGGGCATCTCATCGGGCATGTCTGACCTACAGAGGGGCAATAGGTCCATGGACTCCTCCCTGACGGCAGCAGTGTCCCTCCTCAGACAGTCCCTCACCCCTCCTGCCTCTGCTCCATCCACACTCCCCAGCACCTTACCCGTCCCAAGCACACACACACCGGCACAGGCACACACCAGCACACACACGTCCAGCACACAGACACACACGCCACAAACAAAACGCACACGCACGCACAGTCAGGGGACTGAAACCAGACTCACAGGGGATGGGGCCCTGGTACACACACACGCATCCACGGGCACTGCGCAGTCCTCAGTTGCCTCTCCCTCCAAAGCACCCTCCCTTGCCTCACCTGCAACCCCAAAGACCCAGCGCCTCTTCCTCAGTGACCTCGGCATCTTCCCCTCCGATCCAGCTGCCCCAGCATCCAGGGGGAAGAGGAAGCCCCCCACACGGAGCAGAGTGCCCCTCGCCCCCGGACACCCTCCCCCAGGCGCAGACAGACTGAGGCCCCCACCCGCAAGTCCCCCCGGAGTGCTAAGAGCAAGACCCCGCCGCCGCCCTGCAGCTCAAGCACCAGGTCTCCTTCCTCCATCCCTCAGGCCCCCACTCCACAGGTGCCCCCACCACACCCTGCCCCAGGTTCCCCCACCCACAGATATACCATCCCCAAGAGGCTCCGGCCTTCTCCCCCTGCCACTTGCTCTCCCGGCACCACACCCCCACTGCGCTTGTCTGTGCCACTGATGTGGTGAGGGTGTCCTCCCCCTCTGTCCAGCCCACCTTGCCTGTTCCCCATTCTCCTCCCCTGGTGGTAGGCACTGCAGTGGAGTCCACTACCACCCTGTCTGACTTGGGCACTGCAGTGGCGGACCTGTCCACTCCATCTGCAGGGTCCACTGCAGTCGTGCCGGCACCCACAACATCTGAGCCATGCCCCCAGTTGTGCCGGCACACACCATGTCAGACACCTCCACTGCAGTTGTCAGTGGCTCTCCAGCACCCACCACCCCTTCCCTGCTTCCTCCTGGTGAGCCCTGATCCTGTCCCTGCGGTGCCTGGCCTACCCCCGGTTGCCCCTCCTAGTGGATTGTCCCTGGTTTTGTGCAGGCATGTGTAGGGTGGCATCTGCCACTGTCACCCACTTGTGACTTTGTTGATGGACTGGCCATTGGCCTTTGTTTATGTTCTACCGGACTTCTACTTTTAATGCCACATATGCTGAATAAAGCAACTTTCTGTTCTCTAGTGCTTTTGCTTCTGATGTACATGATGTTGATGATGCTAACCATGCCCTTGCTGCAGTTATGGTGATATTTGGTCTCATGATAATGAAGTGTTACTGTGCAGCAACCCATGTGGTCCAGGGGAATGTGTCCTATCCTGTGGTGTATCCATGTCATCCATAGCAGCATCTGAGGGTGTCATGTGTTCAGTATTTGGCAATGGGATTTCCTACTTAGATTGGCTATTTCACATCTGTGGCTTCCACCCCTGCACATCTGTTGTGCCTGCCATTGTTCAATTCGTCTACTTCCCTGACCGTGTGGCCATCTCCAGTGGACATGCAGGCTTGGGCATCAATGGGGAAGGACTCATCTGTGTTGTCAGTGCAACATTGCTATACAAGTGTGTTGGATCTGTGCTGATGATTCCGTTGGCACTTCCATGACCAGGCTGATGTGACGGGAGCCCTCATTTGGTGCTAATTGTTGATTGTGTGACCAAGTGCTCAGCTGACATGGTGGGGCCCTACTGAGGCAACATATGGCACAGCTTTCCTCACACAGGAGTGGAGTCCCCTCATGGCAGTGTGTACTCCTGTGACATTGCCTGCGCCCAAGGTGTGTGTTGTATGTGCATGTCTGTGTGTTCACTTCCGTTTAGCTGTGCATGCTGTGATCCCTAGTGTTGTACCTGTTTGTGATGCTAGCTGAGTTGAGCTATGTTCCCCCAAAGTCTTCTCCCTGGGTTCTCTGTGATGTGGGTGCATGGCACATTACTGGTCATCAGGGTGTCACCCATAGGTGTGCTTGCTGTCAGGGCTGAGTTTGTGTGCAGACGCAGATGGGTCACAGTCAGGTTTCCCCTTGGCACTTGTTGTTTGCCCCTGTCATGTGATTTCCAGTTTGTGTTATCTTTCAGTGATTGTGACACGTTGTGTGTGTGACTGCTGGCACTCCTCAGGGTCCGGGCTGCAATGTTGGTTGTTGTCTATGTGTGTTCTTTGTGGGTGACCTTGGCTTCTTCATTGGTGTGTGACTGTGGCTGTGATCCCATTGGTTGGTGTGGTATTGCCGTCATGTCCATGTACAGCGTAGTGTGCAGTGTGTCAGACATTCAGGAGTCTTGTTCAGTGTCCATGTGTGATGTGTTTCTGCACCTTGGTTCCCACCCACCACCCTGGAATAGTCATGGGTGCATGTGCAATGTCACCAGTGCATGTGTGCTTCACTGCTGCACATTGTTGGAGGTCGAGGGGTGTGGTGTTGAGTGTGTGCAGATGAGAGTTGTTGCCCGGCTAGGCCCCTGCCTCCATGTTGGCCTTGGCTTACTGGCCATGCTGTTTGATTTGTGCTTGTGTAGGTGTGATGGTAGTTAGTTGCTCAGTACACATGACTGTGGATCACAGTGTGAACCACATTTAGCTTTGTCATCACAGTGGGATTGTAATGCAGCCCAGGGTCACCACATTGTGGGGGCCCTGGGGGTGGTGCTGTGGTGTGTCTGTGTCTTGCTGTGTCAGTTGCTGTCCCTACGTGCCTGTGTGACATGTGTGATTTGTGCTCCCTCTCATCTGACAATGCCTGCTTGCCCACATAGGGGATTTGGATCCATGAGTTACCTTTGTGTGGCACTGTATGCACATCTGTATGATTGGTATTCAGGTCTCCTCATGTGTTGTGTGGTTGCCTGGGGGCACTGGCACCCCCCTCACCTGTTGTGTATGATGTGCAGTGTGGGTCTGCCTGTTTGTGTTTGTGCATCTGCACCACTGCATTGGCATATCTTGGGTGTGCCATTGGCTGTATGTAGTTTGGTGGGTTTCCCCTGCTGTCCCTGGGACTCCTAGGTCATCGGTCAGCACAATGATCATGGTTTGTGTGTCCCATTGCTGCCATGGTATGGTATCTGTTCACCTCACATCTGCAGTCTCCACAGGGTATCTGCATGTGTGTGCCCATTGGTGCAAATATGTGGGTCTGCATTCTGATGGTCACTTCTGTCATTGTGTCATTGATGATTGTTGACGGTGTCAGCCCCCATGGGTGTTGTTTGTCTGCACATGGCCAAAGGTATGTCTTATTTGCACTGCAGTATTTGGCTCCCCCAATTTATGTTGCAATGGGACACATACACTACTTTGCCACTGATGTGTTTGTTGTTCTGTGACCAGGAATCATCCATGCAGTTTGGCAGTTGCACCTCTTTCTTTGTCAACACTTACCTTTTGGTCACTGTGATGATGGGGGTTTGGACCCCATTGCCACAATGTTCGAAATGTGCTTCAGCTATGGACCCCACACTTACATTTTGGTCACTGTGATGATGGGGGTTTGGACCCCATTGCCACAATGTTCGAAATGTGCTTCAGCTATGGACCCCACACTTACATTTTGGTCACTGTGATGAGGGGGTTTGGACCCCATTGCCACAATGTTCAAAATGTGCTTCAGCTATGGACCCCACACTTACCTTTTGGTCACTGTGATGATGGGGGTTTGGACCCCATTGCCACAATGTTCGAAATGTGCTTCAGCTATGGACCCCACACTTACATTTTGGTCACTGTGATGAGGGGGTTTGGA
The DNA here is from genome assembly GCA_963921515.1 of Calotriton arnoldi. Lineage (NCBI taxonomy): Eukaryota > Metazoa > Chordata > Amphibia > Caudata > Salamandridae > Calotriton > Calotriton arnoldi. The sequence continues at coordinate 744,329 of CAWUFW010000148.1, read as the reverse complement.
CCCCATTGCCACAATGTTCAAAATGTGCTTCAGCTATGGACCCCACACTTACCTTTTGGTCACTGTGATGATGGGGGTTTGGACCCCATTGCCACATTGTTCAAAGTGTGCTTCAGCTATGGACCCCACACTTACATTTTGGTCACTGTGATGATGGGGGTTTGGACCCCATTGCCACATTGTTCAAAGTGTGCTTCAGCTATGGACCCCACACTTACATTTTGGTCACTGTGATGATGGGGGTTTGGACCCCATTGCCACAATGGTCATGGCCTGCTTGCATTGTGGGTGCCACACACATATATGTGTGGCACATGTGCTAGGGGTCACATTGTATGTTCAAAGTCATGTTCGGTGTTGTAGGCATTTGACACAGTCTACACACGCTTGTCATGGTGTTGGGGGATGTCTTCTTCTTGCATTCCCTAGGTTGTGGTGTGCTGGTTGTGTCATGCATTGTCCATCCTATGAGTGGGGGTGGTAGTAGTGGTAGGCATCCAGCCCCCTGGGTGAGGGTGGTAGTAGTGGTAGGCATCCAGCCCCCCTGGCTAAGGGTGGTAGTAGTGGTAGGCATCCTGCCCCCCTGGCTAAGGGTGGTGGAAGGCATCCAGCCCCCCTGGGTGAGGGTGGTAGTAGTGGTAGGCATCCTGCCCCCCTGGCTAAGGGTGGTAGTAGTGGTAGGCATCCTGCCCCCCTGGGTGAGGGTGGTAGTAGTGGTAGGCATCCTGCCCCCTGGCTAAGGGTGGTAGTAGTGGTAGGCATCCTGCCCCCCTGGCTAAGGGTGGTAGTAGTGGTAGGCATCCTGCCCCCTGGGTAAGGGTGGTAGTAGTGGTAGGCATCCAGCCCCCCTGGGTGAGGGTGGTAGTAGTGGTAGGCATCCTGCCCCCTGGCTAAGGGGTGGTGGTAGGCATCCAGCCCCCTGGCTAAGGGTGGTAGTAGTGGTAGGCATCCTTCCCCCCTGGGTAAGGGTGGTAGTAGTGGTAGGCATCCAGCCCCCCTGGGTGAGGGTGGTAGTAGTGGTAGGCATCCTGCCCCCCCTGGCTAAGGGTGGTGGTAGGCATCCAGCCCCCCCTGGGTGAGGGTGGTAGTAGTGGTAGGCATCCAGCCCCCCATGGCTAAGGGTGGTAGTAGTGGTAGGCATCCTGCCCCCCTGGGTGAGGGTGGTAGTAGTGGTAGGCATCCTGCCCCCCCTGGCTAAGGGTGGTAGTGGTGGTAGGCATCCAGCCCACCCTGGCTAAGGGTGGTAGTAGTGGTAGGCATCCAGCCCCCCCTGGCTAAGGGTGGTAGTAGTGGTAGGCATCCTGCCTCCCTGGGTGAGGGTGGTAGTGGTGGTAGGCATCCAGCCCCCCCCTGGCTAAGGGTGGTAGTAGTGGTAGGCATCCTGCCCCCCCTGGGTAAGGGTGGTAGTAGTGGTAGGCATCCTGCCCACCCTGGGTGAGGGTGGTAGTAATGGTAGGCATCCTGCCCCCCCTGGCTAAGGGTGGTAGTGGTGGTAGGCATCCAGCCCACCCTGGCTAAGGGTGGTAGTAGTGGTAGGCATCCAGCCCCCCCTGGGTAAGGGTGGTAGTAGTGGTAGGCATCCTGCCCCCCCTGGGTGAGGGTGGTAGTAGTGGTAGGCATCCTGCCCCCCCTGGCTAAGGGTGGTAGTAGTGGTAGGCATCCTGCCCCCCTGGGTGAGGGTGGTAGTGGTGGTAGGCATCCAGCCCCCCCTGGCTAAGGGTGGTAGTAGTGGTAGGCATCCTGCCCTCCCTGGGTAAGGGTGGTAGTAGTGGTAGGCATCCTGCCCACCCTGGGTGAGGGTGGTAGTAGTGGTAGGCATCCAGCCCCCCCTGGCTCAGGGTGGTAGTAGTGGTAGGCATCCTGCCCCCCTGGGTGAGGGTGGTAGTGGTGGTAGGCATCCAGCCCCCTGGCTAAGGGTGGTAGTAGTGGTAGGCATCCTGCCCCCCCTGGGTAAGGGTGGTAGTAGTGGTAGGCATCCTGCACCCCTGGGTAAGGGTGGTAGTAGTGGTAGGCATCCTACCCCCCTGGGTGAGGGTGGTAGTAGTGGTAGGCATCCAGCCCCCCCTGGGTGAGGGTGGTAGTAGTGGTAGGCATCCTGCCCCCCCTGGCTAAGGGTGGTAGTGGTGGTAGGCATCCAGCCCACCCTGGCTAAGGGTGGTAGTAGTGGAAGGCATCCAGCCCCCCCTGGGTAAGGGTGGTAGTAGTGGTAGGCATCCTGCCCCCCCTGGGTGAGGGTGGTAGTAGTGGTAGGCATCCTGCCCCCCCTGGCTAAGGGTGGTAGTGGTGGTAGGCATCCAGCCCACCCTGGCTAAGGGTGGTAGTAGTGGTAGGCATCCTGCCCACCCTGGCTAAGGGTGGTAGTGGTGGTAGGCATCCAGCCCACCCTGGCTAAGGGTGGTAGTAGTGGTAGGCATCCAGCCCCCCCTGGCTAAGGGTGGTAGTAGTGGTAGGCATCCTGCCCCCCCTGGGTGAGGGTGGTAGTGGTGGTAGGCATCCAGCCCCCCTGGCTAAGGGTGGTAGTAGTGGTAGGCATCCTGCCCCCCTGGGTAAGGGTGGTAGTAGTGGTAGGCATCCTGCCCACCCTGGGTGAGGGTGGTAGTAGTGGTAGGCATCCAGCCCGCCCTGGGTGAGGGTGGTAGTAGTGGTAGGCATCCAGCCCCCCCTGGCTAAGGGTGGTGGTAGGCATCCAGCCCCCCCTGGGTGAGGGTGGTAGTAGTGGTAGGCATCCAGCCCCCCCTGGGTAGGGGTGGTGGTGCGCATTCAGGCCCCTGTGTGCATATGTGGCATTGGTGATGGGCATCCCGCCCCTATGGTGCTGCTGTTGCTGGTGTAAGTATATTCTGCATCCCTCTGTGTGTGTGTGATGTGTCGTGTACGTGTTGTATGTGTTTTGTGGTTGGTGTCTGGCTTACCTTCTGCGCCGTACGTGTCCGTGCCTGTTCCGGTAGTAAATGTAGAATATTGGTATGATCGGGACGAAGGGATTCATGGTTGGTTCGTGTCGTTCGTCCTTCTCGTTGCTTCGCGTCGTCCTCGTCGCTTCGCCTCGTCCTCGTCGCTGGCGTGTTCGTCTCGGAGCCGTGGATCGTGTTGTGGCGCGAATCGGAGCTTATGTGTGCCTCTCCCGGATGCTTTGACGTGCCGTGCGTAGCGACGGGTTCGGCGCGTACGGAAAGCGCATCGTACTCGTTCGGCCGGACGGAGCTGCATTTTCCCTTCCGTGCGACTCGATTCAGCGTTTCCGGATTCGCCTCGGTCGGGGAACAGGACCTGGTTTGGGTGAGTACGGCTCGGCCGGATTCTTTGCTGTTGTGCGCATCGTACTTACTCGTTCGGTGTGCTGTACGGATCGGTCGGGAAACAGGCTTTCGCATGGCTTTTTTCCCGACCGAATGGTGTTGGGTACGCCTCCGACCGAGATCGGAATCGGCCCCTTAGTAATTTGTTTTAACGTAAATCCCCTCACCAGTATCCCACACGCACAGGCTAAGACTCGTAGGACAATCTTTTTGTGTGTGGGCTCTTTACTCACCAGAATTATGTTACGTGCAAAAACACAACACATATAATACAAAAATACAAGACACCATTCAAACAAATAAAGATTGTACATAAATAAAAAAAGACTTAGAACAACCGAGACCACTACTAAATTATACATTGACTTGAAGGTATGCTGCAGATTCAAGGGGTTTTCAAATCAACGTTTTTGATTTGGTGTTAGAACTGTAGGAAGTGGTAGTGGCCGGCTTTAGCGCTGGTGGAGTCCTATGCGACAATGTTTGATGGTGCCCCCAATGACTCCCTCTGCCACGGATTCCCTCACTACCACCCTTTAACAGTGCCCCTCAAGTCTCCATAACCACATTCTCGCTCAGATGCATTTAATTTGATTTAAAAGGCCACTGATACCAGTGTAGGGTGTCAGAGCACTTAATATCGCACACATTACACAGAGACAATCAATCATACGTGTGGAAATCACTGTATAGGAAATGTTACATAAGACAAGACTACAGTGTGTAGGAGTCACATGACAATCATACTAGTCGGCAGTATAGTTTAATAGTGATTGGTCTGGAGAAACACAAACTCTGAATTTAGAATGTAATACCATGGTTGGGGGTTCTCTTTAATAACCAGAATTGATTTCTATGTAAACTAACCCTTTTTGCAACTTTAGGATAATTAAAGACTTGGGAAAAAAACATAATGCTCTAATTTATACCTTGCAGTTTGCATGCAGCTCTAAGATGACTGTTAATAGCTCACTGTTCTATGTTAGGATTTTGACTTATACACTGCAAGTAACAAAAGGATCTCACTGACAAAATCAGTAACCCACTGACCTATTTACATTATCTGCACTTTGTGATCTGCATAGTACATGTCCTTTGCAGCAGGCATATTAACCCTCTGCGCTACCTTTTCACAAGTCAAAACTTCCACTTGACAAAACTCCATCTCTCTCTAGGAAGAACATTAATCACCGGAGTTATGACATTTTTATTGTTGCCGAAAATTGCTGGAAGCCAGGAACGAGGCAGCAAGTGCTTTCAAAAATATAATATACTTGCAAACATAACGCCCCCACCCGAAGTCAGCGCTCTGTGCGATCTCACCGGTCGCACCGCCCTAGAGCCGGCCCTTCTCAAGGGTCCTGTGACCTCAGTGACAGAGTCACTGTCACTCTATGGTGTGCTGCTTCATAGGCCTGCCCGCAAGACTGGAGATGAACTTCAGTATGGATTGTGGCGGACAGGCCTTCAAGGTTAACCCACACTTGCAACCGCTAGGGCCCACCTGCTGGTGCTAAGACACCAGGGCTTCTAAAGTCTTGCTGGGCCTTCTAAGGTCTAGCACTGGAATGCGCTCCCTCAAGAGAGTGCTCTGGTGAACTGGTCATGAGGCTGAACCTGGTTCCCCAGTACCAAATTCGTCAGCTCTGACGATAGTGCCACATCCTACTGAGAGAAACTCGCACTGCCTTCAACTACAACCCAATTGTGCCCCGCTATAAACACTTGGATGCGACTCAGTTCAAATTACGCACTAGACAAGAGTAATATGCTGCCTCAAAAAAAAAATAGTAACATCCTGGAAAAAGCAAACACTCCAGGGAATGCAAGATTAAGTAGCGCATGTGAAATGCTAGAAGGAACAACATGGTTACTTTAACGCTTTTGCACTTATTATTCAGAAATCAGTGAGTGCGTTTGCCTGAAAAGTTAAAGACATGACTACAGGGCCCAGAAGGGACCTATTTCAATGTCCATTACTTATATCCTTTCAAAACGTAAGCACTATGGTTTAAAAAGACCACATTCGTGAACACAGAGCCGCGGTACGCATTTTATTTTCCAATCCACCTATCAACCAGGTATTGCAGTACATCCAGGAATGCATGGTGCACTTCCCCACCCGGGGGAAACAATGTTGTTCAAAGAAATACGAGAAAACAAAAGTAGCGCTTCATTGGCAAACTCTGTAAAGTGGCGCTAATGTGTTTTGGTTGTGAATAAAATCAATCTGGCCACTTTGCGACCCACTCTTGCTTTATTTAGTTATTTTTCACATTTTGAACCATTTATTTCTCTCTGTCCCGAGGCTGCACTTTGGAATAGAAAAATGTCCAAAAAAGAAATTTCCAGCAAAAGTGGTTTTCTTTCTTGGATTCATCTCACCGAGGAACAAACAAACGAAAGGAGAGGAAAGAGGGAGTAATGGCTACAAGGCCCAGGGAAGGGCCCCCCCACACCTGGACCTTGCTGCTTGCTCCATTGCTTCGAGGCCCAGGGAAGGGGGGGGCCCCCTCCCCTGGGCCTCGAAGCAGTAACAAGGCATTTAGCAAAACACTGCCCTAACACCGGCAGTTCTGCGTGCATTTTAAATGCACATTCACATAAAAAAAATCTTTGCTATGGGTGATGCAAAGGTTAACAAAAGCCAGTTGATCTGGCTACTCCCTCCACCCCTCACCCACCTCTCCTTACCTGTTTCCAGCTGGTCCTGTAAACAAAGGGGCCTTTTGTCACCTAGCAACAAAATGCCGAAAGGGTGCCTAGAATGGCCGGGTACTTAACAGAGGCGCTGCCCAGCCCCTGACTGTGCCGGCCCCATTCTGTTTGTTCCTTCCTCCCAACCCTGCACCCCCAGGAATGCCACCATGCCGTGACCAGCTAGGTCAAGACATCTTGCATAAATGCGATTGTATGGGGCAGGGGGCCCTGGGGGAGCAGGTGGGCTAACTGTGGCCTTTCATATTGAAGCGGGGCCCCCTGTTTTTTAGCCGAGCGCGAGGCCCTGGGCAGCTGCCCACACTGCCCATGCCTAGCTCCGGCCCTGGCTAAGACACCTCCGGGTAATGCACGCTTTATAAAATCACTTCATTCATTCATTCATTCATTCATTCAATAAACTGCAACAACAATGTAGCTCATCAACTCCAGAGCTCTCTCAGACCCCTGCCTTCACCATGTCTTCATCAAAGGATTGTACCCCATAAGTGCAGCACTCACCCCGATCCTGAATTACTCCACCACTCAGCCACCTATCCAGTCACCTGGAAACATGCCACAGTAATCCACCTCCTTAAGAAACCCTCAGCAGACCTTACAACGCTGACCAAACACAGACTCATCTCCCTGCCACCCTACCAGGCAAAACTCTTGGAGAAGATGATCAATAAATGCTTAGCCATGCACCTAAACGACAACCATCTCCTCGACACCACTCAATCCAGACTCAGGCCAAACCACAGCATGGAAACCACTCTCATTGCTGCAACAGACTACATCTGAATCATTTTGGACAGAGGATACAAGGCAGCCCTCATCCTTCTTGACTTCTTGGCAGCCTTTTTCATTGTCTCCCACGCCACCCTCCTTCATTGACTACAAGAAGTTGGCATGCAAGGACCCGCACTCCGCTGGATCTGCTCCTTCCAAACAGGCTGCACCCAGTCGGTCAGCCTGGCCCCATTCTACTTGGATGCCCTTTACCTCATCTGCGGAGTACCACAAAGTTAATTTTGCAGCTTCATCCTCTTCAACGGTTACATGACCCCGCTTGCCAGCATCATCTGCACCCACAGAATCAACCATTTATCCTATGCAGACAACACCCAACTCATACACCCTCTCTCTTACAAATCACAGAATACCAACATCAATTTCTCCACCTGCATGACCGAAGTTGCCAGGTGGATGAAACACCAACAAGACAGAAGTGGCAATCTTTGGCACAAACACCTTGACCTAGGACTCCAACTGGTGGCAAATGAAACTCGGTAACAACCCACGCCAAAAACCTCAGAATAGTAATCGACAACCAAGTCACCATGACCGACCAGTTGAATGCAGTCTCTGTCTTCTTCTTCCACACACTAAAGATGTTAAGGGAGATCTTCAAATGGCTCTCCACCCACCGCCTCATAACTATCACCCAAGCCCTCATCACCAGCAAACTTGACTGTGACAATGCCCTCTATGCTGGAATCAATGCTCATCTGACCAAAATTCACTTCTAGATCATACAGAATCCCTAGGCCAGGCTCACCTTCAACCTCCCACCCTGCAATCATATCACCTCACACCTCAAAGAGCTCCACTGGCTGGCTATCCACAAATGAGCGTTTTTCAACTCCTCATGCACACATTCAAAGCCCCACAGGCTCCAAACAGTGCTGAAATTAGTAAAAATAGAGATGCCAGGGCCCTCGTCAGGAGGCACTGCCTATTGAACCACCCATTGCCCCTGCCAGCGCTGCCAATTACAGTAGCAAAAGAACTTCTAACCATCACTCTACTACAAGTTTGATAGTTCAGACTATTCCAGGCCCCCAAAGCTATGAGAATGGATTTGGCGGCAGGTATTAGTAATTATTAATGTATATTGAATTAATATATCATTCTTGTGGTGCTTATCTCTAAATTAGACAAACAGCGCCACCATATGGCAGACTCTCATAAGTGCCGGAGCTGCCAATTAAATGTCGATGCCGAACACCGGAAACCACCAGCTCAAATTAAGCACTGGCTCCACATACTTTAAAAAACAGATCGACATTCACAAACCAACCAGACAACTCCGCTAAATTGGACTCCAACTCGCAGATATACCCAGCATACTTAAAACCAGAACCTGCGGTCATGCTTTCTCCTCCCACACTCCCAACGAATGGAATGACCTGCTGCTGCATGTCAGAGCTTCCTCCTCAGTTCCTGAATTCCATAAGAAACTGAAGACTTGGCTCTTCACATAGTCCAGGCCCTGGCTTTGCTAAGGCTGTTGCGCCTTTCAGCATCAGGATACCCTACTTGGTGAGTCGCGTGCTTTACAAATACACATAACATAACATAAATAACTGATATGTTTTATTTAGTGGGTTTCTCTTTCAGATTGGAAACTGGCTCTGGCATTTCTTGGTAAGATTTCTACATTCTGGCGGCTGCTGTTGAGATCGGGAGCGGTCACCGGTGTATGTTGTGTGCTGTCTTTTCAGCTCAAGAGAAATAAACCATCTTTATTCATCACCATCGAGTATCCATGCCTACTTGGGCACAACATAATTTGGCGATGAGCTGCTGAACCAGTGTGACACCTTCAGGACACCTCTTCTATACGTCATTCTGAAGCTAACAACAACAGTCGAAGTACGTCACAGGTTCCCCGCTTATGAACAATTTTCTAAAGTTTGAATTTGGTGAGCCATTCTATGAAAATTAGTTTTTCACATGTGCACTTTCAGCGTGAGTCCTGAGTTGTGCCAGTTTGATTATTGATTACGTTTCCAGCGCAAGCCAGCATAGGATTGGATTGTACCGATTTGAGCGCTGCCCTCTCTTGCTCAAGGCGACAAGCGGACTTTGTAAGGTGCTCTGGTGTACAAATGCTGCATTCTCGTGCTCTTCTTCTCACGCTCAACAGCGGTGGCCACCATAAGCAAAGGGTGGTGGAGCAGGTGGGGTTGCACGGGTGGGGGCACGCTGGGGTGGGGGGTTGGGAACACAATATAAAAATAAAACTTACCTTCAGCAGGAGGCCGCCTCGAGCGTCGCACCGCTTCTCCTCCTCTTCCTGGGTGAGGTCCCAGCAGCCCCTGGGACGGAGTCCCATCCAATCCCCATGCTGCAAAGCAGTACGGGGATTGGTCTGAGCATGCAGGAAAGACGCACTGCTCAGACCAGGGAGTCTGTGGGGTTTCTCCAGCCTGGCTGCTCAATGCAGCTGGGCTGGAGAAAACCTAAGTGCGCATGTGTGTTTTGGTCAGCCTGAGACGGCTGGCAAAAACACATATGCGCACTTAGGGAGTGGAGTGCACGTAGCACTCCTTAGCCTCAGCCCTGCCCTTCCCAGCACTGCTGGCTAAGAGCTGGCAAATGTAAATGAAAACAATGCAAGAACATCATTTTAATTTACATGTGCTGGCTCTGAGCCAGGCAGTGGGGCGATGCCCCTCCGCCATTACGGAGGAGCCGCCACTGCACTCAAGACTACAAGAAGTCTCTCTGTCGCTTTCCAGCACATTTTCCTGGCCACCTCATGGACTCTAATTAATTAAAAAACTAGTTGCCACTTTCCTCGTAATCTGGTGTTCTTATGTCTTCTTTGTGCTGAGTTTCAGACTGCTCCGGTTTCCTGCCAAGAGCTACCAATATGATTCAGGAGCGTAAGCTGCATTTTCATTGGCTCACATACTGTAGCCTCTGATTGGTCAAGAAAACAAGTTTCATCTTGTGGCCTGTTTTGAAGTTACAAAAGCTGCTACAATTAGTATTGTTCTATTGCTTTGTACAAAGGTAAAGTAGCGTTTACACAGTTATATGAACATCTATACACATTTTTACCCTTTACAAGATGCAGAATGCTAATATTCCTGTAGCTTTTCTTCCTGAACCAGGCGCTTTCAGATATAAATGGAAGCAATTGTTCAAGAATTTCGACAGTTATTTAGTTGCTTTTAGTGGATCAAAATTTGTCCCCACAGGAAAGCTAGTTTTACTTTAGAATTGTTTAGGATCCAATGTCCAGATGATTTTTGATCATGTACAGTCTGCTGTTCAAACATCTGTAGTGGATTGGGATGTACACATAGAAGCTATCAATAGACTTCAAAACCATTTTAAAGAAAATACTAGCATAATTGTTGAACGGCATGGATTCTTTACACGTCAACAGTTGCAGCATGAATAAGCTGACAATTTTTTTGCTGAATTGTGAGTTTTGGCTTCCACCTGTGAATTTGATGGCAATCTTGATAATTATCTTAGGGATAAGATAGTGTTCAATTATTTTGATAGACGCATTCAGGAAAAGTGGTTATGCTGCTGTAATCCCAGTCTTTGAGAAAAATTGGAGATAGCTAGAGATATTGAGAGATTAATAGTTGCATCAAAAGAATTGAACAATCACAGGAATCTTACAGAAGTAGAAGAAAATAATATGATCTCTTCCAAACCTAAGCCCAATTGTGGACCTTCAAAAGATATTAAGGAATTTCGAAGAATGCTCATCAATTCAGGAACTTCATGCTTCAGGTGTGGTTCTAGCACCCACTTAGCAATGCTCTCGGAGAAACATGTCTCAAGTGTAAGAAAGTTGGACACTTCGCTAGGGTATGTAGAAATGCACAAAAAGTGGTATTCATCAAAGATGAGGACTTTTCTAAAGGGAGCAAAGAGGAAATGGAACAGTATGACAGTATAGTGGTATTGTCCATCAAAATGATGGAGATTTATCAAAATAATGTAAGGAGGTGAGCCTATTTGCAATGTAGGAGTGGAAGGTATAGTTGATTCTGGTTCTCCAGACACTATTATCACTGATAAATTGTATTTGAAGGAGTAAGGGACAGTTCAGTTATGTCCCCCTAAAATACGCGCAGTGGCTTTCAGAGGACATACCACTGATATGATGGGATATTTTCCAGAAAGAATTACTTACAAGGACAAGTCAATCTTTACCAAAGTCATTATGGCCAAGAACGGTTACAACATTCTGTGTTGGAGGGATTAGGGTACGTTTGGGATGGTGTTGAGACCAGGTACTGAGTTTCCTATTTCTCTAGTGGATATTACTCTGTTTGTTCCACATTTCTCGGACCAGATACTGGGTGTGCATGATTCGTTATTTGAGGACAGACTAGGATTGGTGAAGGGTTTTAAACATAAAATTGTGTTGAAAAATATGGCTGTCCCTTTGGTGCATAAGATTAGGAATGTTCCAATGAGCATAAGGAGTCAACTGAAGGACCATTTGGCCAAACTGTGTGAAGAAAGAGTTATAGAATCAGTTGATTCCTCTCAGTGGATATTTCCTATTGTTGTGGCAAAAATAAGACAGGAGACATAAGGTTGTGCGTTGATCTCAGGTCATTGAATAAAAATATTTTGGTGGATTGCTTTCTCCTTCCCAGAAATGTTGGCTCAATTTTGGGGTGCTAAAATGTTTTCTACCCAGAGCAGCATATCATCAGGGGGAACTCTGTGAGCAATCTAGAAACTTAACTGCTTTCATCACTTCTTTTGGAGAGCTCAGATTTTTAGAAATGCCATTTGGCCTAGCCTCGGCAGCATCAGTTTTTCAAAAGTTAATGTTAAATTTGTTTAGGAACAGTAAGAATGTCATGGCATATCAGGGTGACATTTTGGTGTTCACTGATGATGTCGAGAGTCATTTGGATGTGCTGGGAAGAGTGTTCAGCACAGCGAGAGATCATCGCTTTACAGTTAAAAAAGAAAAGTGTAAATTCTTGGTGAAGGAAGTTGAGTATTTAGGGCATACACTTTTCAGGAGATGGAATGAGGCCGAAAACTGATTTGGTGGATACATTTTAAAGTAGTTCCATGCCTAAAGACAAGGATCAATTGGCATCAGTTATGGGCATGGCATGTGTTAGTATTATTCTCGATTTATAGACAGTTCTGCCTTATAAAGAGAGCCTATAAGGAAATTGCTATGTAAAGGTGATAAGTACCTGTGAGGAACTGACAAACATAGCGCTTTTGAAAATTTGAATTTGATTGTGGAATCCCAGTGTGCTTTCAGAGATGAACTGGACTCTATTGCGACTGTGAATGCCAGTACTCTTTTCTTGGTGCTGTTCTCACTCAGTTGGTGGAAGGAAAAGGAAATACAGTAGCAATTGCCTCCAGATGTTTGTCTTCAGCTGAATGAAATTATAGCACCATAGAAATGGAGACATTGGCTTGTGTTTGAGCGGTAAAACATTTCTCCACTTATTTGTGGGGAAGGAAGTTTATGCTACTCACTGATCACAAGCCGTTATTGTATTTATTATCTGAAAAAACTTAGACAAAGCAAGCCCAAGGCTGGTAAAGTTGCTATCAAGGATCTATGAATTTAATTTTGTGGTAAAAGATATTCAGGGAGGAAGGAATTTCAGAGCTGACTTGGATAAGGTTGGTAATTTGTGGCATATCTGGGCATCATTGCCATATTGGTACCCACCACTAGGAAAATTCTGGCCCTGTTGTAATGACTGTTGTGGTTGACAGTACGCTTTGATATATTATGTGCATCCATCGCGTGCTAATAGTTCCTGGCATATTATTACCATCCATGTCTTGATGGTGCCAAACCTGGAGTAGGGTCCATGACATGATGGCATAACTACACTCTGGTTAATGCTCGCGCTGGGATAACCATGTTAATTCTTGACATTTTGTAGGCATCCATGGTATTTTTTTGATGTAGTATGCTGATCCTGGTAGAATGGTGTTAAGTCTTGGCATACTTTGGTCATCCATGATATGATGCCAATCCCTGATATAATGCTTGCTCTGGCATAACTGGAGTAATTCATAGCACATTGTGGGAATTCATGACTTAATGATGCCTGCCCTGGGATACAGCTTGCAATTGTATAATTGCAGTAATTCTTGACATATCATGGGCACCACTAATGTAATGGTGTCTATCACATTGATATTTCTTGCCTGGCATAATGTTGGTAATTCATGGCATAGTCTGTGCATCTACTGCATGTTAACACGAATCTCCAGAAATGTGGTGGCCCTGACATAAATAGTGGTTATACATGGCATATTGTGGGCATTCATGGCATTAGATAGTGATACGTGCGCATGCAAGGTAGAATGTATCCATGTGTAGCGGTAGTACATGTGAATCCTTGATGACCAAGATGAATTGAGTTTTGGGCACAAAAAGGCATGTACTAAAAAGTCTAAAAGTTGTTTTTTCGAGACAAAATATTTTTTCATGACAATGATCACCCTTTGTTGTGGAGTAATCAGACAACTGAAATCTGATGTTTCGGGACAAAGTTATTACTTTTCCAAACAAACAACTTCATAAAGCTGATACTGAAGTGGTATTCACTATTATTGCATAAGTCACAGGCCTTTTGTCTTTGGTAAAACATATTACAATCTGTAAGCCTCGGTAACCTGAGCAATTACGCAAACGTAAAATATGTAGCTCTGCCGTGTATATCCTAAGATTGTGAAATTTGTGCAATTCATGTTTTCACCTTGTACCTTCCGAGGAGATTCATAACATATGACTGAAGACTCTTGAGGATTGGGCAGGACAGAAAAATCTACATATGTGAATTGAAAAAGTGAGGAGGAATACTACGTAAAATAGATAGGCGATTTGAGATTGCATTTCTTGTAGTACCTCTATCACCTATGGGGGCAGATCTACAAGAAAGTGCCGCAGCGTGGCGCTGCAAGCCCTTTGGCTGCGCCACGCTGCGGCACTTTCAGAGCACAGGAATGCGACATATTTACAAGAATATGTCGCATTCCTGTGCTCTCCCTGCGCTGGCGCACAAACAGCTGCCAAGCGCCGGCGCAGGCACCCTTGCACCATGGTGCAAGGATGCCTGCGCCATGGGGAGATTGTGTTTGTGCAGGAAGGGGCACCTTTCTGCACAAAAACAATCAGTACAGGCTTTTCCTCTTTCAATGCATGCTGTAGAATGCAGCACGCATTGAAAGAGGAAAAACGAGGACGTTGCGCCTCGCTACGCCACCTCTAGGGTGGCGTAGCTTTCAGACGCATCTCCAGATTTACGATTTCTCGTAAATCTGGAGATGTGTCTTGTTCCATGGGTGTTGCGTGGGAACACCCACAGCAACACCCATGGAACGCCCCTTCAACGCAAAGTGCTGCGTGTGAAGGGACGGTATTTACAAGGAGAGGAAAAGTCACGCATGGTGGCTTTTCCTCTCCTTGTAAATATCGAGAGCCTCTGCGCCACCAGTACGTCACGAAAAGTGACGTACTGGTGGCGCAGGGGGCTTGTAAATCTGCCCCATGGTTTTTAGATGGTTTTTAGGAAAACTGTGCTGGATGAACAGCTTGGCATGAGTGCTCCTTGGTGTTCCTTTAAACCTTTGTGTGAAATACTGCAGTTAAATGCTCTAGATGCCCCATTTTTCAAATATTTTCTGGCAGGGAAAACTTTCCAAACACTGCTGCAGCAGGGCAGGCTTGCAATCTCTGTTCACTATTTAAACCACTAGTGGAGGAGAGGGGGTGAAAAGGTCGAGGAAGGTTGACACATTCTCTTTTGACTATATTTGGCACATCGTAAGGTGAAATAATGTGTATGTATTCTCTGACACCAATAATCTATATGTATATTGTATGGCAAAAAGAAGTGCTTTTTTTCACAGCAAAATGATCGATGTATGTTCTATGATAAAACGAGTGACACATTCTTTCCATTTTCACATCCATTTATTGGGCCTTAAGATTCTTTAAAAGTTTTTTTACAGTGTAGCACAAATAAACACTTCGTTTTAGATGCATATCGGAATGCAGCACTTACATCTCAGAGAAGGTCATGGGACGGAATAGACATGGATCCCACTCCTAGATACACACCATTTTGGAGAGATATTATCTATGTCCACCACCTTCAGAGGGTTTTCGGCCGTACTTAAAAAGGCTTTAATCCCCATTAATGTCTGAGGCTTCATGAAAGAACAAAGACAATAGTTTACTCAGATACAGACCAGCTTTGAAAGCATGCAAAACTTTAAGCACCTCCTGGAACTCAAGGTTGTATCTTAAGTGTCAGGGATTTTGGTCCAATTTCAGGGCAACATCGATGTCCACAGGGTCTGGCACTTTTCAATGATTCTTTTTGCACATTTGTTGACCTTGATATTCATGTTTTGGGTGCAGCCACTTTAAGGCATAGGTTCAGGGGGTGGCAAAGGTGCTCTATCATAGCTGCGAGCTTCAGGTACTGACATTTGCTGAAGGAGTGAATATGATACCAACGGCAAACATTTTTTTTTAACAATTGCTATTTACATTTTTAGCTAATTTCATAGTTAATGAATAAAAGGACTTGGAGAACTAATTATAAATGCTGGGTTTAGAGCACGGACCAAGAACCCAACATACGGGTCATAGTCATGCATGTCAAGCAGGGGCGCAACAAGACCCGAACTTCGGGGGGGGGCTCACACTCCCAGCCAGGGAGGGACCTAGTGCTGGTCGCACACAGTGGAACAGTCTTTTTTGGCACAGGGGGACAGGTGAGTAAAGTGTCACGTGAGTGCAGGGTGAGTAGTGTGCTTGTGTGACTGCAGGGTGAGGTACAGGGTGAACAGCACAAGTGCATTGTGAGTGCAGAGTGATCACTGTGAGTGCAGGGTGAGCGGGTGAATGGAGTGAGTGCATGGTGATCAGTATGAGTGCATTGTGATCGCTGTGAGTGCAGGGTGAGCGTGAAAGTGAAGGGCGAGAATGAGGAGTGAGTTGTCTAAATGCAGGGTGCATTCCCTCAGCATGTTATTGCTGGCAGGGTAGGGTTTCAGATAGAAGTTAAACTAATGCTATTATGCAGGGCTTTAAGTGGGATGGAAAAACTGTGGGGGGGTCTCTCAAAGGGGTGTGGCCTATATAATTAAGGGCGTGGCTTAAAACATTTTTGCTAAAAATCTGTGCTCAGCATAATGTGCCGCCCAACTGGTAATTCCCTGGTACTGTTATTGCCTCCACATAAGTAACATTACACCTACAACAAGCCAGTACTATTGTCTTTGTCAAAGGTTGTTAGTTGCACAAGAAAAATATACCACATGCATACATACAACTATGGCTTCGTTGTATATAATATTGAAAATGCTTTAGTTCTTGTGCGAGATGTTGTGGCGTAATGGCTAGAGCTGCCAACTTTGGAGCTGAGGAAGCAGGTTTGAGTCTCAGCGTAGGCGTAACATCCTGTGTTTCTGGGCAAATCACTTAATTGTCCTTGCCTACCAAAAAATAAATGAAGATGTTCTTGTTGGTGATCATGTAAAGCACTTCGAGTTTAGTAATATAGAACTGCAAAAAATGAAAGTTACATCAAAACAGTGAACTGCGGCAGAGATAAGATTTTTTTTCCATTCTGAGTGTGAGGGTAAAAAATGGAGAGCCCGAGAGGGACCTGTCTTGGCACCTGCTTTTAAGAACTGCCGGTGCTCACCGGCAGGACCCGGCCTACTTAAAGCCCTGCTATTATGGCATTAATCAGGGATCGAGGGTGGAGGAAATAAATAATGTGCTGCTCATGCAACAAATTTCCAGTCTTATGATTAGGGTTGCCAGCTCATTATTTTGATGTCCCAGATTTTACAAAAATAAACAGTCACCTAAAGCCGTATTTTCAGCACTTATCTGTGCATACTTCTTATCTGTGCATACTTCGAACAGAAAATATAAATAGAAAGCACTTTTAATTTTGTTGCAGGGTTGCCTGAATGATCCATGACTGATAATTAAATGGAACAAAGACAGAAAAGTCACATTACAAATGAATACATACTTGTTTTATTTATAACCCTATTTAGGGGGTCATTATGATGGCGGGCAGATCACCACCGCCCGGCCGGCGGTGGTGATCCGCCCGCCATCACAACATGATTTACCCCCCGCCATACTACCATGGCGGGGTACGTCCGCCGCTTTTCCGCCGGTCGGCAATTGTTACGATTGCCGGCCGTGCGGAGCTGGCCATGATAAGGTGGCGGTGCCTTAGGCACCGCCATCAATATCATGATGCCGGGTTGTCAAGGCCTTTCCATGGCAGCGATGCACAAGGTGGCAGGCACCGCGCGGTACCTGTCACGTTGTGCATGGCAATGCACAGCATGCCTCTTTGGCATTGCGGCGGGTGCTGCTGACAGCAGCACCCGCCGCAATGTTAACGATGCGGAATGCGACCGCCAGGGTGGCGGTCACATCCAAATTGGCGGTGCGGGACCGCCGCACCGCTGGCGGTCGGTCCCAGCACTGCTAGGGTGGTGGGCGGACTGAAGCCCGCCCGCCATCCTAATAAGCCCCTAAGTGTCAAGACGAGGTCTTTGCAGGCTCTTTAAGCAACACATGGCTGGCATTATTCTTTTGGCAACTCTACTTTATATTCCTTTTCATGAAATGCATTCTCACACTATGGCAGCAAATGTAAAATACAAATGTAAGGAATAGGCAGAGTGGGGGCCCAGGGGGTACAGGAACCAGAAAAAAAAACTAAGCCTTGGTAACCAGTTTACAAAGGTATGTAAATATGCAAATAGTCTTTAAAGGCCTGTGAAAAACTCGGGCGTGCCGGAGATAAGACTTCAGACACTGCCCAGCGGAGCCCACAGCAGCGCGAGCTGCAGGAGCCCGGGCTGAGAAACACGATGGGGGGGGGCTGAAGCCCTTTCAGCCCAATGGGCGTTGCGCGCCTGTTGTCAAGGTACATCTGATGGCGTTAATGTTTGTCCCGTACATGCATACTGTGGCCATCAAAAGTCACAGGCAGATGCAAGTTGCTGTCCTTGCTATCAGGGCCGTAATGCAAAATTATAGGGCCCCTTGCAGAAAGCGATGAGGGGCCCCAGTGTCTGCCTAATATCACAGATATCCATTGGCCTTGAGTGAATGGGGGCCCCCTTAATTATTGAAGGGCCCCCTGCGCTGGAAGGCCTGCTGGGGCCTGTGTCACGTTCCTGCTTGTAAGCGGATATAGAAACATTCACCTGATATTTCTGCTTTTGTTACCCCGCACACACACACTGTAAGAGATGTGTGTATAAGCAGAGTCCAGGAGTAGGTCTCACTCGTGCAGGAGTGAGATGAAAAAAGGCACTCAGGATGAGTTAAGAACTGAGGGGCATATTTACAAGCCCCTTGCACCACTTTTGCGCCACCATTGCGTCACGCATGTGACGCAGCGGCGACGCAAACCATGCGCCGCATTGCACAATATTTACAACGTGACGCATCTAGGGAGATGCGTCACGTAGTAAACCCCTGCGCCACATGAAACCTGTGTCAGGTTTCATGTGGGCGTTCCTGCTCAGGGGGGGCGTTCCGGCGCAGGGACGCCTCGGAAAAGTGACGCAGTGAAATCTACGAGATTTCACGCAGTCACTTTTCCGACGCTGGTGCGTCAAATCCTTACGCCTGCTTGAAGCAGGCGTAAGGATTGACGCACCATGTTAGGGATAGGGAAGGTTGGCACAGTGCTGGAGTTGCGTCGCGCTTGCGACACAACTTCAGCACTGCGCCAATCTTTCGCCGACAGATGCGTCACGCATCTGCTTATCCTTGCGCCACGATGCGCCGCATTGTAAATGCGGCGCATCGGAGGTGGCGCAAGGGTAAACTTGCGTGACGCATTTTCCCTGGCGCATCCCTGCTGATTTGCAGGGATGCGCCAGGGAACGTAAATATGCCCCTGAGTCTGTAACCTCTGGTCCACCCTAGGGATTGCCCTTTAGTAGATTACTTCCGCATTCGCCTGCATATCTCTGCTCTGTACGGCAAGCTGCATGTGGGAACCGAGTGCATTTTAGATGACATTCTGGATGACGTCAGCTGAGCAGCGCCTCTGTGTTCACGCAGCGGGGCTGTAACCGTTTAAGTACCATTAATATTCATTTTGTTCCGAGCTCAGTGGTGCGTGGGAGGCAAGAACGCGCCACTTCTGATGTTTTACAGTCTGTGTTCATGTGGGACATGCAAATAAGTTGAGGATTTAGCTTGATTCATCTTGGTGTGAACAGTTATTCGCAGATATTTAATCTTCTAGTCTGATCCTGTAGCTGTAAGAAAATAGGAACTGACAGAGGCCTGGTAAGGAAACATTAAACTAGAACGGCCTCCCAGAGGTGATTAATACATAACCACTGTGGCAGGAGCGCTCTAGTCTTACATCAGACCTCGTTTACAAACGCAACTAACTTGTAATCGGTATAAGGGGGCCACTCCTTTACCGTATCTGACATTCCTTACACATTTCATTAGTTTCTGAGCAGTGAAAGCCGAGCACTCTTACGTCGTAACAGAGTATCGCTTATTGAGTATAATTAGGGGTGTCCAACATAGGCCCAGGAGGTCCGGCTTCATGCTAGATTATCACGAACCCTCTCCAAGAATCTGTGTTCGTTTCCAATGGTCACAGGGTTGAATCTCAGCGAGTCATTTCATCCCTCTGAGGGTGATAAAAAGAGTACTATCGAGATGGGTAACAATAAAGATCAAATATCCTTCAATAACACCTCGAGACATCCATGAGGGTGAATGTGCGTTTTACAAATACACCTGCTATGTTATGTTTTCAGATACATTTACATACAAGGAATATAAATGGAACACAAATACACACTGATTGTACTGAAAATCCGAATGAGCTTATGTTGGACACCCCTCTTCAGTCCAATGCATTTGGGGTGCTCTTCTACTGCACTGTCACAGTTAACTCCAAAACATTCTAAGGGTAGTGGTCGCTCACTGTTATCAGACATCACTGAACAGAGACAGATAACTTAAAAACAGTGCAGGGGGAGCCTATACACACAGCATCAGTTGTTGATCACCAAGGGGCATATTAACAACGAGGCGATAGCCAATTATCGCCGCTTTAGCGTCCGTTTTCGGACGGAAAGCGGCGATAATTCTATCGCCTAATCAGCAAGGTCACGCTATCGCGTGAATCCCTGCACTATCGCCCTTTCCCCCAACGCCCAACCTTGCATCTCTAATGAGATGCAAAGTGGGCGTTACTGGGCGTACCCCAGATGGGCTACGTTGTAAATATTGCCGATGTGCACATCGCGATATTTACAAGGCAGCCCACAGGATTATAGCAGACGTTAGATTTTGGCGAAAACGGCCGTTTTCGCCAAAATCTAACGTCTGCTATAATCCCGACTTACCTATGTTAGCCATAGGAGGTGGATTCTGCTGATACGACCCTGTGGGTCGTATCAGCAAGAGTTATCGCCCTTTTGCAGGGAACATCGCTGGAAAACCAGCGATGTTCCCTGCAAAGAGCGATGCTATCGCTATCTCTGGTATTTTTATCGCCCTGGAGTAACGCGTTGTTAATAACGCGCTACCAGGGCGATAAATGCCAGAGATAGCCAGCGATAATATAATTATCGCTACGCACGGCCAGCGATAATTATCGCTGGCCGTTGTTAATATGCCCCCAAGTTACTGTCACTGTAAGGTGATTGCTAAGAGAAAGGTCCCCTGCATGGCTTTGGAGTGTTCTATAAATTTTTGACTCCCACCACTAGGGGTAGGCGATGAACTCCGCACTGCTGGCGGAATTCGCAGAGTTTTGCCCACTCTGCGCTCCGCTTGTAACGCGGAGCTCAGCAGAGCTCCACCGACCGCCAGCAGAGTGGACTTTACCGGCCTGCCGTTCACATACCTTGTCCATGTGTCATCCTGCCTTGAGATGAACGTGTGTCTGTCAAAGGTCAGAGGCGCTAATGCTGCGGTATTACTGTTGCTGACCCCTGCCAGCCCCACGTGGACAGCCTCCCTCGGTCCTCACTCCCACAGCTGCTGCCGCAAACAGGCATCTCCCCTCTCAACAGGCTTCCCAGGCAGGCACATCTGGCTACGTGACAATGTAGGGTAGGTGATGTCGTAAACCAGGTGCGTTGGTGGGAGGAGGAGAGGGGGCAAAGGCAAGGAGGGAGGTGATTCCTCCTGCTAGCATTAGACAGTGATACCAGCAAGAGGATCATGGCAGTGTAAGCACTGCAGAGAAAGCTGGTGTACCCCAGGCAGAATAACTGTGGGTGGGGTAAGGGAGGCTCGAGGGCAACTTGGGTGTTGCTTTTGAGGGCCCATCCAGAGTGAGGGAAAGTGAACATAAAGAGGCCGGTGGCCGCTCCTCCCGCAGTGCTGCTGCTGTACCGTTACCTGCTCCTTCTCCGCCTAGCAACTCCCTCTTCTGGACCGTCCATTATGCTTCATCTCATTAGCGTAGTGCAGACATGGCCACTCCCCGCCTGCCTCGTCACAGCCCCTGACCACCTGTACCCTGCCCACAGCCTTCCGGGCGGCACAGCCCCAAACTTGTTACCTGTCATGCTGTGGGCAGTCCCTGCGGTGTGCAGATAAAATATCGGGTTGGAAACCTACAGAAATATTGAGTCCTAAATATCGTGAGTGAGAAATATCGACAGCAAGAATATCGTGGTCAAGAATATCGATTTAAGGTAAGAAATATCGATTTTAAAAATATAGAAGTCATTAATACTATTTGCAAAAATATAGTTGATTAAAATATCGATTATTTAATTAGTGTTATGTATTTTAGTATATATTTTAAATGTATGTGATGTATTTTTTGTATAAGAATTGTTTATATTTTGTAATATATGTGTTAAAATTTTTAGGAGTTATTCATTTTATTTTAATTAAATTTTGCGTTTTTTAGTTCCGTAGCGGGTTGTGGGTTTATAGGGAAATAAGGTGGGAAGTAATTTAATTATAATAAATTAATGATTATTTTTTATTTATGAATATTTATTTAATTCAGATTTTATAGTGTTAATTGTGTGAAGTAATTTATTAATAATTAATTATTAATTGGTTGTTAATTAATACTAATTAATTAATTAGTTGCTAATTAATTATGGTAATTGTGTACTTAATTTAAGGTGCATGTTCTGGGGTTTATAGGGGTAAAGGGTGGGAAGTCATTTATTTTTGATTAATTAATAGTTTGTTGATATTAATTAATTTATTGAAAATTAATTATGGGAATTGTGTAAATTAATTTTAGGTGCGGGTTGTGTGGTTTATGGGGTAAAGGGTGGGAAGTAATTTATGTTTAATTAAATAATAATTTGATGTTAATTATTATTAATTAATTAATTGTAAATTAAATATGGAAATTGTGCAATTAATTTTAGGTGTTTGATGTGGGGTTTATAGGGGTAAAGAGTGGGAAGTAATTTGTTTTAATTAATTAATTAGTTGTTAATTAATATTAATTAATTAATTGATATTTAATTAGGGTTTATTTTTTTGTGTGTGGTTTTTACTATTATATGGGTAAAGGGTGGGGATTAAATTCATTTTACTTACTTTATAATTAGTTGTTTAATAGTAATAGTTTTTTAATTGAAAATAAGTTTTGATTGAGTAATTAATTTTTTTACAGTTTAATTTTAGCTGTGGGTTATGGGTATTATAGGGTTAAATTGTGGGAAGTTAATACATTTTTATTAGTTTTAATTTGTTTTTTAATTAATAATATTTATTTAATTGGTAATTAATGATATTAATTATGGAAGTACATTTTGTTTAAATTTAGATGTGGGTTTTGATTTGTGTGGTCTTTTGGGGTAGGAAATAAAAAAAAAATGTAATAATTAATGTTTTTGTTTATAAATATTTTCTAATTAAAAATATTTATTTGTTTGAAGTTTATTTTTTATTTTATTTAATATAATATTTGTAGGTATTTGCCATATGCAATTAACATTATAATATGTTTTTATTTTTCATATTAAATATAAATGTATTTTAATTTTTAACATATGTATATATATTTATTTATTTTTAAAAAATTGTTTTTGATTTTTTCAATATTTTGTTTGTTTTTAATTTTGAACTGACAGGAGTGGGAATAGTAAATTTTATCCCTCTGCTATCCAACACTTTCCTTACTGTTGCACTGACTGGAGTGGGAAAAGTAAATTTTATCCCTCCGCTATCCAACACTTTCCCTACTGTTGCACTCACTGGAGTTGGAATAGTACATTTAACCCCTTCGCTATCCAACACTTTCCCTACTGTTGCACTCATTGGAGTGGGAATAATAATTTTTACCCCTCCGCTATCCAACACTTTCCCTACTGTTGCACTCACTGGAGTTGGAATAGTACATTTAACCCCTTCGCTATCCAACACTTTCCCTACTGTTGCACTCATTGGAGTGGGAATAATAATTTTTACCCCTCCGCTATCCAACAATTTCCCTACTGTTGCAGTGACTGTAGTGGGAAATTTGTTTAAATATTTGTAAATAGTTTAGGTGTCCATTACGATGTCGGGCGGATAAAAATCCGCCATCAACCACAGTGGCTAAAATCCGCCCGCCTACACCCCCTGAATACCGACCGAGCAATTACGATGGCGCGAACCGAAAACCGCCGGAGCCGGAAAATAAACAGAAAAAACCGCCCGCCCATGTCCGAGTCCAAGTCCATCCGCCCGCCACGGACGGAAAGACGCACGAAAAGCCAAAACCGCCCGCCCTGACGACCGAGACACCGCCCGTGAAATTAGGATCGTACCGACATGAGCGCGGAAAATCCACAAATACACCGCCCGCCAGCGCAAACAACAGTGACGAAAATGGACACGGCGGAAGCCCTGGCGGCGACCTCCATGCACAGAAACCATCCGCTGATGAAAACAAACACACACAACATGGCTAACAAGTCCACACAGCAACCCACGCACAAAAACCCAAACACAGTACACATCCCTGAAACACCCCCCCGGACATACAAATCAACTACAAATCCCAGAACACCAGCCACAACACACCTGAAAACAACAGACCACCATGACACACCCACATAGGTAAGTACAAAACCAGCCCCTCCACAGACCAGAACCCCCTGCAACATTACAAACTGAGGACGAAAGCACACAACACAGCGAGACAGAAAGGACAGCAGCACACCACAGACACGCACCTATCACACCCATCACCACCACCACCAAACACCTGACCCACAAACCCCCTGCACATCACACACCACACACCGCACCAGCACCACAAACACCAAAACACACACCATGGCATCACACAGAATGCCCAAGTTCACTTCCACCGAGCTGACGGTCATGGTCGACGAGATCGTCAAGGTGCACCCACAAATCTATGGCAACCAGGTCCAACAGACACCACTATCCACCAGAAACCGGTTGTGGAGCAGGATCGTAGACCAGGTCAATGCAGTCGGGAACGTTCCACGCAACAGAGGAGAAATAAACAAGAGGTGGAATGACTTCAAAAGCGTGGTCAAGAAGAAGGAGAGCAAAAATCGAGAGCTGGCTGCCAGGACTGGCGGAGGGAATCCCGCGCTTTTCAAGACCTTCAAGGCGTGGGAGGAGAAGGTGCGAGTGATCATACATCCGGAGATCCTCACCGGATTACCAGGGGGAGTGGAGGCTGGTAAGTACAAACAAACGTATACCAGCACACCGCTATGTACTCACATGCACCACCACCATGCCATAGCTCCCAGGGACAAACACCCCCATGTCCAGCACACAATACACAAGACATCACCCACACATGCAACAGACACTGATACACACTCAGCCCAAAGCTACCAACCAACAAAACCATGGGGACATGTGTACAGTGAGCCAGCACCGAAACTACCACCAGGTCCCCTTGTACTCCAGATGCGCCAGAATGAGCACTCCCCACACCCACATCCATGTGTCCGCCATAGCTGCACTGACCGACAATGAACAGGTAAGTAGCCGGAACACAAAGACAGTGAGTCGGAGGGGGGACAGCTGAAGTCAAACACCCACCAGGCCCCCACTACCACAGACCAGCAAGGTGGAGCACACCCCACATCCATGTGTCCGCCATAGCTGCACTGACCGACAATGAACAGGTAAGTAGCCGGAACACAAAGACAGTGAGTCGGAGGGGGACAGCTGAAGTCAAACACCCACCAGGCCCCCACTACCACAGACCAGCAAGGTGGAGCACACCCCACATCCATGTGTCCGCCATAGCTGCACTGACCGACAATGAACAGGTAAGTAGCCGGAACACAAAGACAGTGAGTCGGAGGGGGACAGCTAAAGTCAAACACCCACCAGGCCCCCACTACCACAGACCAGCAAGGTGGAGCACACCCCACATCCATGTGTCCGCCATAGCTGCACTGACCGACAATGAACAGGTAAGTAGCCGGAACACAAAGACAGTGAGTCGGAGGGGGACAGCTGAAGTCAAACACCGACCAGGCCCCCACTACCACAGACCAGCAAGGTGGAGCACACCCCACATCCATGTGTCCGCCATAGCTGCACTGACCGACAATGAACAGGTAAGTAGCCGGAACACAAAGACAGTGAGTCGGAGGGGGACAGCTGAAGTCAAACACCCACCAGGCCCCCACTACCACAGACCAGCAAGGTGAAGCACCCCTCCCTCCCAGTACCATGTGGCATCCATTGCATTGCACACTCAGAAACAACCTGTAGGTGGGAAACTGTACAGGGCGGGGCGTCTGTAGGCATGAGGACTGTACTACGACTGACACATGGGACATGTCACGTAGGAGAGGAACACGCAGCACTGCTCCCAGTCACAATCATGAGACCAATGTGCACACGGACATGTTCGACAGAGTCAAACCCCACATGACCTATCACAGATACAGCAACACCTAAGGAGCCACGTCTGCATGTACAAGTCCCACTGGAGCACAGACCCACACGGCAGGTACTGTGCCACCCATCACACACATCAGCAACACCATCGAAGTCCTGTCCATGTAGTCCTCACTGCCTGTCACCCACACATCGTACAACAACGCCCACGTAAGACAGACCGTACTAGAAGTAACAGCTTGGAACCACAATATTGCACACAAAGACAACCGGACCCATGAAACACACAGGCACACAATGCACATTCAACATATCATCCATCTCATCTCACAGCCACAATGTCATGATCGGATGTCATACCTAACAGCTGGCCCACATCCAGTAGACATGCAAAGATACCTGCCTATGACAAAACAAGTGCCTGCAGTGACTGAAGCGCACGTCACACTGCGAATAACGACACACATAACATAGTCAACACCCCAAGAGCACAGCACTGATGCACATGTACCAGGGCAGCGCGCACACAAAGGAATTGGCCCATCTTCAATACGACGTGTGGCACACAACAAGCACGAACTCACAACATTGCTACCAATGTGATGTCCATGAATGATAACAGTCAGCAGATATTCCGGCCATGTGAGACAGACACACACCTTTGTCCATGCGCTGTCACGTTGCCAGAACACATGTCACGTTCTGCACCCATCACCCACAGCATGTACCCCAAAAGCATATCTCAACCCAAGAGCGTGTAGGGAGCTGTACCCCCTTCTGGCATCAGCGTACCTAAGCGTACCATCCCTCCCCCTAAACCATCGTTCAACCCAACATCGCCGATGGCCCTGGAGCACGCATACACACGAGCCACAAAATGTAGGAGCATAGCAACACACACCCATCGGCATTGCTAATTCGTCCCATGCCACATGTCCACATCACACAGACCCATTGCCTAGCCCACACATACACACATCGTACATCCACACACGCCACTGGGAAACCTGTGCACGACAGTGCACGAACTGTGAATGTCAGACAACCAATACATACTTTGCTAGGTGCAACACAATGACCCATTTCATCCTCCCCACAGGTGCCGAACTGCTGGATGCTGGAGAGGGTGACAGCAGCCAGCACAGCCAGTCTGCAAGCCCCCGACCCGGACTCACGGATGTAGAGGAGCTGGACACCTCTCCGGACACGGACCACCCAGCAGGCCCATCTGGAGTGGCAGGGCACAACCGCTCCCCAGGGCCCCTCCTGCCTACCAACCCATCACCCAGGGCTGCTGACCAGTCACAGACCCCTGCTGCCACGGCCGTTGCGGCCACCACCACCGCCGCAACCACCACCACCACGCCATCCCTCGCCACAGCACCTGTGCAAGGGTCGGCACGGCCGTCGGGCTCCACCCTGGGAGCCAGAGCGAGGACCATGGTGAGCAATGTGGCCAGTGGGCAGGTCGGTGGCAGCAGTACTGGTAGGAGGAGCAGGGTCAGGCCAACGCCAACTGTGCCTGGGAGCCAAGCCCTGCCGCCAATCGACAGAGTCCTTGGGGCCTATGAAGAGGCCCAAGGCGAATGGGCCAGGTCGGCAAGCGACACGCGGGAGGTCCTTGCGGTGTTGAGGTCCATGGACGCCCATATGGCCCAAATCGCGGCACTCATGGGCCAGCTGGTGGTGGGGGAGGGCACAAGCAAGGCCAGCAACACCACCTCCGCCACCACCTGCTGTGGCGCAGGCTCGTGCAGCCTCGCGTTCCCCTGCGTCCACAGCGAGTGAGCACTCCTCAGCCACCACCAGCGGAACATCAACACCCCCTACCAAACGTGGAAGGGGCCGTCCGAAGAGGAAACAGGTGTCCAGAGAGGACTTCGCCCGCACCAAACGCCAGTGAGTCAGCCAGCCACCTTGACCACCTACTGCATTGACATGGAATACGATCCTACCCCACACTGCCATGTGAATGGCATGTGTCTGTTGGACTGTGGACATAGAACTCCATGGGTACACCTTGACCATCACGCAGCCATGACCGTCAACTTATTGTCACAGCATGCACCACATTTGTCATCACCTTGCACACAATCACATGTCACCGCTGTTAATAAATACACCTTGTTCACAATCGGCTTAATGTGTCCTGGGTTTATTCCACGATGTGCAATCGCCACCATGAGCAGAAATGCATCTGCTGTGTGGCATGTCGATGGGACAGGAGAGGCTGCAGGGACCTAGGGGTGTAAAACAGAACAAGAGTACATTCAATGAGTGTGTCACACACTCATCACACAGTACTTGTCACCAACTACAAGCAATGCACACACATCTCACAGAGCAACAGGGCACAATGCTACAGCCACTGTCAGTGGCATACCAACCTGGACATGGACCATTGACACACAGCACTCAGTGAACAAAAGGCCCCCGTAACAGAGCACACATACACCTGCACAACTACAGCTACATCAGCCGTCGTACATGGTCACTCACCGTCAAGTGAAGTAGCGGGCGATGAGCTGCTGACGCACATTCACAGCTTCATCCTCTCCACTGTCCTCTTCACTGGAGCTGTCCAGGTCTGCAGGCTGGGGCCCTGGTTGATCTCTGTCATCCACAATTAGGGGGATCTGCTTGCGGATCGCCAGATTGTGCAGCATGCAACAAGCCACAATTATCTGGCACACCTTCTGTGGGGAGTATGCCAGTGCGCCCCGGTGCGGTCCAGGCATCTGAACCTGGACTTGAGGAGGCCAAAGGTCCGCTCAACCACACGTCTGGTCCTCCCATGTGCCTCATTGTAGCGTACATCTGCTGGGCTCCCAGGACGTCGTAATGGGCTGAGCAGCCAGGGCTCCATTCGGGTAAGCAGAGTCACCTGGGTGTGAGGGACACAGAGAACCATTGCAATTCCAACTGGACACAAGACAGCATCGCACAGCCAGCACGCTACACTACTCCACATACTCACCAACAATCCAGCCACGGTCCGGTTGCAGATTGGTCATCAGGCGTGGTAGGATGCTGTTGCGCATGATGTGCGCGTCATGGGCCGATCCTGGGAATTTCGCACACACGTGTGTGATCACCATGTCCGCAAGGCACACCACTTGCACATTCAGGGAGTGCGTGTGCTTCCGGTTGCGGTAGAGGTGCTCGGTGGCCTGTGGTGCAACAAGGCCAACATGGGTGCAGTCTATTGCACCAACGACGTGGGGGATTCGTCCAAGAGCATAGAATGCACCCTTCACTGCCGCCAATTCACGAGCCCTGGGGAAGCGGATGTATCTGTTCCTGTACAGCATCATGGAATGACCCAGTGGCGAAGAAATGCAGTGCAGCCATCACCTTAGCCGTGGGGGTGAATGCTGTTGGATACACCCTGCTAGGACGGAGGTGGGGTTCCAACAAGACACATAGACGATGCAGGGTGGGTCGGTCCAGACGATATTTGCGGATGACCTCAACATCCACCATGTCTGACAGCAATTGGTAGGGGCGATGAATGTTTGGTCTCCGCCTAGGAAAGATGGAAGTGTACACATGTCAAAGCAACACGCCACATGGCATATTCACATGCACAGAACATAAATGACTGGGCAGGCAATTGAATGACAGAACGGCTGATAAGTAGGGACAGCACAGCCACAATACACTTACACAGGTCCCCTACCAATAGCAATGGGCAGTGACACACACCATTGCTATGAGCATGCACATGGGGAGTCAGGCATTAACAACTTGTAAGGCATGCTGATGGAAACAGACTGCATATTCGGAAAGCTGCAACACCGCGGCAACATAACTAGCTGCTGTGCATCACACTGCTTCCGAGGCTGGGTGTGTAGGGCACACACCAACAACGCTATGGACACAGACTGAGCGGCCAAAACAAGTGGGACCGGTGGCACGAGGGGATATGAGACCGTCATTGATGTCCCTACTGCACCCTAAGTACAGCACTGTACGGATCACACCTCCTGAAACATTGACAGGTGTACACATTGACAGCCCCATGCCGACACGGCTGTGTGCCTGCAACTACACATCACAAGTGACACGTAACATTGCACGTGCCAAGTGGCAGATGTACATAGTGAAAGATGGCATGTGTGTGCATATGCATATCCCATGCTCCCATGCCAATGTGTACATGATGATGTTCCTACATACATGTGGAGGCTGAGCACTGGCCGTCCCTGCCTATGCACACGGCATGTTGTGGCCCTGTCCATTGTGGTCCTGCACCCACACGCAAATTATGGCCACACCTGCAGATGAATTGCGCACATTATAGTGTGTGGTGCACATGGCATCAGCGGACTGTACCCGTCATGGGCCAGGCCCTTACGGCCAACTCCAATGACCCTCGCGGTTGCACCCTGCGTGTTCCACTGTGGAGGTAAGCGTCCCGGGCCAGCTGGGAGCAGGCCAACGTCTGCAATTGCAGCTGCCAGACATGGTACACAAATCGCAGCAGCTTGTACCCACTGCGACGGCCCCAGGGGGTAATATGTGTGTGTGAGTGGGACAGGCATGACCACAGCTACCTGGCACTGCAGCCTGGCACCCTCGACGACAGCTGCTGCTGCCACCACTACACCTACACGTGGATGACGCTGAGGACATGTCCAGGTCCACTCACCAGCGAGGAGCCGGAGAACCTGGATTCCGTGCTCCACGCACACTGCACATGGCTATTCCTTGCGAAAGTTGTGTGTGAGAGACAACTGCAGTGGGTGTGGGTGTGCATGTGGGGGACACACATGTCGTTGCTCCTCAGCACTATGAGTCAGAGCCTGTGGAGTACAGACATGCACTGCACACCATGCTGGCCGCAGGTGGCATGGGTATGTGAGCTCTCGGGCGCTTTGACCTGTCTGTCCCACCCGAGTGGTGGTACATGGCAACTTCATGTCAGACATCCAGTGACACAGACAATTGGCAATGCAGGTCTCAGTGCACCTGTCGGTCGTGTGGAAGTCAGGCTGGGGCCATGCTGCCCTTCTCAGTCCCAGCAGGCCTGGCCTGCACATTGACTGCACAATGCCAGTCGGTGCCGACAAAGACTGCCTAGTGGGTTACATGTGTCTCCTGTTCAGGACCCCCGGATGAGCGCTTACTCTGCACTGTCGATTGGACACACCATGACTCGTGATAGGGATGTGTGTGAGGGATAGTGGCACTGAATGTGACCTTCGTTGCGGGGTGGGCCATGCACAGGGCGAGTACGCTGATGGTTGCGCAGTGTTGGTCACAGTGGGTACACCCACACAGATGTGTTGCCTTGTGATCTTTTTCTAGGTCAGCCTGACAATGGACAGTAGATGTGGGCAGGCTACACATTGCTCGATGTGCTGTCTATGTGCATGTGCATTCACACCAGGCAAAACTGCCCCTGCACATGTGACCCCTGCTGCACTCAGTGCTGGGTCTGCTGAGCTGATGCACTGTCTGTGCGTGGGGCAGACAGCTCTGCTCACTTCCGTCATTGCCCATGACATCACTTTGCCGCAGGTGACATGGTTCATGGAGGGCCCACATGTACGCGTGGGTGGACTACACAAGACTGTCCAATGGTTGTCACCCCCAGTCAGTGCTTCGAATGGGAAGTATGTGGTGCTGGTACTCATTACGCTGTGTCGGATGTGCGGGCTAGGTGCGGGGCTACATGCAAGACATGGGTAGGTCATCGGCTTATCTACTAGTTGCAATACACACGAGACATGTCTTTTTCTGACCACATCAGGGGCATTCCTTAAACTAACTGGAAGTCAAACAGTTATCTTTTACACTGTCCTCATGGCCTCCCCTCGCTCACACCAATATGCATTTGCACATGAGAAGCTAGCGCATGCACAAGCAGCTCCAAACTCGCCCCAGAGAGGCCAAGGAGTGTATGTGTGGGTCCATTTGTACATGTGGTCTGTCTCACGGTATAATTAGTGGCGTGACGCCGTCCACATGCGTGGTGCCCCGACTCGAGACCCGGGCAACATTGACAATGCATGACAGGCTCCGCAGTCCGGATACACCACCTGCAACACACAGAGGCTGTAGCTGCCCTAGCGGGCCAGTTCGCGTCCAACTGGAGCTCATGGCCCCACACATTCACTCTTTGGCCTCTCTGGAGCGAGCTTGGAGCTGCTTGTGCACGCGCTGGCTTCTCTGTTGCAATGGCATGTAACGTGTGTGGGTGTATTGTCAATGGGTGGGATGGTGTGAGCCACCTTCCGTGACGTCACTGCTGCTTGTGATATGTGCGTCCCCCCACTACTTCCATTTGACTTGTGCCATACTACACATTGTGGATGTGTTGCCTGCGTGATGTGACAAGGATGAGCGCGCCATGTCCTCTCACCCACCATGCTCAACTGCCATCCCGTGCCCTGGATTGCCTGTGCAAGTGGACAATGTTGGGGATGCACCAGGTCGACAGGAAATGTGAGTGCCTTGGCAAGGGCCTGGCGGACGCGCAGCAGTATCCGGCATGTCCACGGAGGGTGGGCTGACGTCTACACTTGATGCGGCATTGTTCGTGTGCCCGCCTGTTGTGCACACACGAGTTCACATTCGTCACCAGACAGGTGGTCTTTACAGATTCCCAGGAGTGCGCCAATGTACTGGTCCTGAGTCCTACCAACACAGCGTGTTTCAACATTGCATGTGCGCACCTACCCGTCACCCCCACCCACCTGAGCCATGCGTAACTCCCGCTTCACATGACACATGTGTGTCTTCCACAGTTGTGCTACTCATTTGCGTTGACATCCAATGACAGTGGACTACATGGTCATCTCACGACTGCCGTGTACTTCACACACTCTCATCCTCTCTCATTCGTACTTGTGAAATGAATCAGCAGAGACACATTGTTGCTTCAAGCCATGTATTGGGACTAATGTCCTCTGTGATGCAGTATAGTGAACACTACTGGCAGCGAAGTGCATGTGGAGGATATACTCAGCATGATTACACATAGCATAGGGTGTAGGGGTACAGTGATTAGTTGTTGGCTGTGGGATGTGGGCTTCAGAGTTACAACTGCTTAGCCGTTGGTGTGCTAATGTACATTTGCTGATTACTGTGGTGCTGCTGACTGACACAGACAGTATACATTTAGCCTACCAGTCCGCTTGTCATCATGGGCACAGTGCATCTCAGTTCCATGTTACAGGTTTGCTGCTATGGTTACTCATACACACGTGCGTGGAGGTGACATCAGGGCATGGGCTTACGTGCATGCTAAGGCGTCCCACTTGTTGTTGCGATGTGGTGGGTACTGGCCATGTCACAGTCACTGGGCTCATGTTGTTGGTGGATGCACTTGGTGTCCATGCAAAGGTCCTGGCACGGACGTTCAGTGGGAGGTGTGGTGACAGCTCTCACATACTACAGCAGTACGATTGCTGTCCACTGACCGGTGCATATGTTCATGGGCGCAGGATCCATATCATGGCATGGTTGTACGTGCAGTTCTGTCCATGTGGTTGCCATACACAAATCCTATGCCTCTGCCTCCCCCTGTTCATGCAGAGTTACTGGATGTGATGAGGTACAGGGTGCATTTCCCAAATAGTATCAGATGTCATGGCAGTATAGTTGTTGTTGTGGTGTCAGTTGCAGGTTGCATGGTGTAGTAGTTGTACTGGTAACTGCCTAGTCCGTGCGTAAGCCAAGCATGGGTACGGTGTGGGACATCATTGCTCAATTGGGGGTCTGGCGACGGGGCCCGACGAATTGACAGGTTGTCAGGAATGCAATACCTTCCAGCAGGGCTTCCATGGCATTGGTGGTGGACATGGTTGCCATCCAATGTAGCGGATGGTGGCTGTCAAGGTGTTGTTCGTGAGTTGTCCCTTGTAGGAGCATGATGGGACATGTTGGATGGCATTCGATGTAACTGTAATCCATTATCCGTCGTGTGGAGGCACAGTGGTCCCATTGCAGTCTGGGTCCGATAGTCGCCACATACGCCATGCCCCCATAGGCTGAACAGGCCCTGTCGTGGGCGTCCAGGGGGTGGAATAGTTGTAGCAGGTCCGCCCTTGGACATGCCGGGTTGGAGAGACATAACTCCACAGGATAGTAGAAGGGACACCTCCGACAGTAGAAGACGGGGATGACGCAGCTGAACAATGCGATGCGGTAAGTTAGTCGGTAACTTACGTTCAGCAAGGCCAGATTGTCACATCCCAATATCTGTATCAGGTTATGTTTGTACAGCTTGATCTGTCCGTCATAGTTGGGTAGGGCGCTGTGGTGGCGTGCTCCGGCTGTCTGTGCAGTCTGCAGAGTGCAACCTCCGATGTTGCTGGGAATTCTGTAATGGTCGTAGGGAGGCAGGACTTGTGTTATGTTGGCTTGTGCGGAGGACACGGGCCCTCATCCCACATGCTTCTCTGAATGGTCAAGGTCAGTGGTGTCTGACTCCTTCCAGATAACTTGCATGTGGACCACATGGGGGAGTGTTATCATTTCTTCTTTCCATTGTGAATGTTCTTTGGTGTTATGCGCTATCTGCCCTGTGGCCGCTTCCCTCTGCATGCCTGTGTTGGGCTTTGTTTGGTGCAATTACGGTTTTCTCCGGCTTGTTTAGTCGGGATGTGGTTTCACAGTGGGAATGGAAGGTCATTCGGTGCTGTCTTCTCTCCCGTGTGTGGGCAGCAGGCTGCTTTTCCGCTGTACGTTGGGCCTTGTGTTATAATTGGTCCCACCTGTTGTCTGTCCCCGGTATCTTTGATGTTACGTATTGCATGTCTTGTTATTGGGTGCAGGGTGGCACCGGTGTTTCTGTGTGGTACTGGCGTACCTTTTCCCGACGGGGTCCATATTCTGCTGGGTGATGTTGCCTCCGCTGTGTGCTTCGCCGTGTTTTGCACACAGGGGTGTGTCCTAAGGTGGCGTGACGTCACTGACATATTCGGGTCAGTTGTGTGATGTCAGGTTGGCAACAGTGAATTGCCGGTTGGGGACATGACTGTGGCAGGGCTGTCACGTGACATGTGCGTTCTGGGTGGTGCTGGTGTGTGTGGTGTTTGGTTGTGACCCTGTGTTGTTTGTGTGCGGCGCATGCATTGCGCTGCCGTTGGCCTCTGCGTTGTGCGCATGTGTGGGTGCAGTGGTGGATGTGTCGTGTCCACGCAGGGGTGTCGGGGTGGGGGCCATATGCAGTTGTCCCGCCCTTGCACTGTGTGCGCTGTTTGCGTGCCCCTGTTGTGTGTCTGCCTACCTGCGTCGCCGCGGTGCGTTGACTCCTGGGTGCTGCATCAGGTAGAGCATGGGGAGGGCCTGCAGTGCTGGATTCATGCTCGGGGGTCCGCCTCTTTGCTATCCGTACTGTGAGTTCGGTTTTCCGCCTTGCTTTCACGTGCGGTGGCTCTTAGCCGGAGGAACTGTTTGGTTCTGGCATCGTAATTTGTACGCCGGGCGGTACGTGATTTCGTCGGGCGTTGTGTCTCCATTGAGCCGCGCCGCTCCGTGAACGGGCGCACTTTGATGGCGGACGGCGTCGCTGGCGTACAGGCGGTCTTTGGCTGTCTTTTCGCATCCTAATTGGGCGGGCGTGTGTGCTGTGGCTGGCGGACGGTAACTGGTGCTTTTTGCATCCGCCAGCACGGCGGTGGTGCTTCCGCCCGCCATCCTAATGGGCCCCTTAATGTTTTAATTTATAATAGAATGTTTTTTTTAATTATATTTTGTTATTGATATATATATTTATTTATTCGTAAATTTTTATATAAATTTAAAATTATAAAATAAATTCAAACTAATAGTTTATTAATTGTTTTAAAGTAACTATATATATATATCTAGTTATAGTTAGGACCTATTTTCCAAAGGAAAAGCATTTTTTGTTTTCCCAATAACTTTAGCGTCGTTTGACGAATCTTCG
The DNA here is from genome assembly GCA_963921515.1 of Calotriton arnoldi. NCBI lineage: Eukaryota > Metazoa > Chordata > Amphibia > Caudata > Salamandridae > Calotriton > Calotriton arnoldi. The sequence continues at coordinate 708,772 of CAWUFW010000148.1, read as the reverse complement.
TGAAAGTTTCAAAACTAGTGGGGCGCTCTAGTCAGCTCCTGTCTTGAAAGTTTCGGGGTGATTCGCCAAGCGGGGGCCGAGAAAAAAGGGGGGCCCCAAAACGTGTTTTCTCCATGTTAATTTCCATAGGAAACTTTAGACACGGCTACAGCCTGAACTGCTGAACGGAATTACACTAAATTTAGCAAAAAGGTAGCCCTTGGTTCAGAAAGAGTCCTTTTTGTTAAATGGTGTAAATCCGTTCAGTAGTTCCTGAGAAATTCAAAAAATAGGGGTCGGAAAATCAATTTCCCATAGGAAACTTTAGACACGGCTACAGCTTGAACTGCTGAACGGAATTGCACCAAATTTGGCAAAAAGGTAGTGCTTAGTTCAGAAAGCGTCCTTTTTTTTTTAAATGGTGTAAATCCGTTCAGTAGTTGGTGAGAAATTCAAAAAATAAAAGTTTCGATATCTATGGCCGCGGTGGATTTGCGAACCCTCCCGACCATGAGCTTCACTGTGATTGGCTGCCAACACTCCAAACCAGGAAGTGTTGGCAGCCATCTTGTGACTCGGTAGAACTGAGTCACAAGAAAACAGTAAAAACAAAGTGAAAAATGAAGAAAAGGGGGCAGGGTAGAAACACCCTGACCCTCCAAGCCTGCTCAGGGGGTCCCACAAGGACCCCCAGGGCCTAAAAAAGCATTTTTTTTTATAATTTCAGCAGAAATGGCGTCGGAGTCGCAAATCCAGCCGAAATTATTAAAAATAAAAACGAAGCGCGGGCTCCCGCGCTTCGTTTTCTATAAGCCCCCGGGTGGGCCAAGTCCCGGGGGCATTGTCCTAATTTATATGGGGGCCTCCAAGGGCCCCCAAGCCCCGGGACCGCCACCCCCGGGGCTTCTTTTTAAATATATATTAAACCTGTGTGGGGGGGCTCGAGCCCTACCACATGCCCCGGGGACCGCCACCTTCCCGGGGCACTAATCATGTAAAACCCTAATCATGAGGCCAGGTCCCGGGGGATGGGGTCCCTGGGGCCCAAAATGGCCGGGGAGGGGGGTGATAGTGCCCCCTCCTTCGTTAAAAAAAAAAATATATATATATATATATATATTTTGGGCATGCCCCGGGGGATGGGGTCCTCGGGGCGATTGTAAATTAATGAAAGGGAAAGGTTTTTTTTTTTTTTTTAATTTGGGGTTGCGACCCTAGCACAGCCCCTAGTGTGAACGCGAGGAGTGCGTGACGCTCAGCGCGGCCCCTGGTGTGAACGCGAAGGGTGCGCAGTAAGCGGCGAAACCGCGTATTTCGTAACTGTACTTTCGTCAAAATTATATTAAAAATAATACTTTATAAATGTAGACACACACTTAAAGGAAAACTTTTATTTATAATTAATTTAAACATATTTCATACTTTACAAATTACGCTGAAGTCGCGACCCCAGCGCGAGTTTTCAAAATGGCTACCGGAATGCGCGCAGCCATCGTGTAGGGTGCGTGAAGGGTGCGCGACTTCTGTATAATATTTTAAAAAAGAATAAATATAGTTTTCCTAAATAAAAATTATTTACAATTTTTTTAAAATATATATATATATATATATATATATATATATATATATATATATAGAAAAAAAAAAAATAGGATTCAGGTACACTAGACTTACAAATTTTCTTTTAAAAAACCTTTGAAATTCACTGAAAAAACCATAGGTTTCAAGCACGTTATAGTTAGAAATTAGCATTTAAAAAACCTTTGAAATTCACTGAAAAAACCATAGGTTTCAGGCACGTTATAGTAAGAAATTAGCATTTAAAAAACCTTTGAAATTCACTGAAAAAACCATAGGTTTCAGGGACGTTATAGTTAGTTGGACATTTCATTCGTACAAAACCATAGAAACTTTACAGAAGCACACAGTCACTGGATGATGTCATCAGTGATATCATTTGAGATGTCATCAGTGATGTCATCAGTGATGTCACTGACCATGTCATGAATGATGTAATATGTGATGTCATCAGCAGTGCATTGCGGGGGCGCGAGTTATAGTTAGCTGAACTAACTATAACGCCGGAATTTCTATGGTTTTGTACGAATGAAATGTCCAACTAACTATAACGTCCCTGAAACCTATGGTTTTTTCAGTGAATATATATATATATATATAAAAAACAAGGAGTTCATGATACTCCCAAGGTCCGGTGAACTCACAGGGTGTGTGTCGGCTATAAAACATCCGCAGACGCGTTTCTGGCTCTTGCCGTCATTATATATATATATATATACGTATATATATATATATATATATATATATATCACAGAAACTCCTTCCGGAAAACACTGCCCATGGAGGGGTGGCGCGCAAACCGGCGGAGTGAGCCGGTGGTTCAATATCCAATTTAGAGTTTAGTACAGCACGCTCTCAGGTCACAAACGTACAGACCAGGAATCCAAGTTATTCGTGGAGTTTATTCAAATCATAAACCTCCGTGACGCGTTTCGACCTCAAAGAGGTCTTGATCACACCTGTGATGATGTGTGATCAAGACCTCTTTGAGGTTGAAACGCGTCACAGAGGTTTATGATTTGAATAAACCCCACGAATAACTTGGATTCCTGGTCTGTGCTCTTGTGACCTGAGAGCGCGCTGTACTCAACTCTAAATTGGATATATATATATATATATATATATATATATATATATATATATATAAATCGATATTTTGCACAACTGTATTTTTTACATCGTTATTTTTTTTCCGATATTTTTGTACTTACCTGTTTAAGTATAGGGAGTCGATATTTTTGTATTCTATATCTTTACATCGATAATTTTTACATCGATATTTTTGAGGTCGATGTCGTGTCAGTGAACCAGTCCCTGCATCCCGAGGGCCCCCGCTCGCCACACTTTATTGGCATCCTCCTTCCTCACCCTCGTGAGGGCACCTCCATCCCCTCTCTGCCCCATTGTAACTTGCTACCTGAGTGACAAAAGTGAACTGAGCGGGGAGTGCACCCCTCCCCAAGCCATCGCTCGCATTTGCTGCCAACATTTTGAAGGGCATGCATACTGAATTGATAACAAAAAGAAGCAGTGGTGTAGCCTGGCTGCTGGCCATTCCGTCCATCAATTGTGTGTCTTTGGCCCCCTGGGGGAGGCGCAAAGAGGAGGCGGAGAGCGGGGAAGGAGTGTCCATAGCTGATTGTGAGATATATTTATCTAAAAACTCAGAAGCCACCTGCTGGTTCAATAATGAGGTAGTGCCTCGAAAGATGGCTGCTGGTCCTGCGGAGGGACTGTCCGTAGATGGATGCGCAATATTTCATTGAATTGGCACTTATATTAACACTGTATCCCTGATGACGAGGTGCTGCAGAAGTCTGCTCCATGGGACTCATATAATAACATTCAATGTCAGAGACTAGAATGAGTACAAAATTACCCGATTTGTCATGCTAAACCATCAAAATAGTTTTCATTGTGAATAATCTCTCTTGCGGATTACAGTATACCCTGTTACCAATGTCACGTACACCGTGATAACGTGGCACATAAATTGGGGTGGCTGAACGTACTCACCCCGCTCCCGGAACTCAGCGGAATTCAACAGAGTTTTCCAGTAACTCCGCGGAGTGAAACTCAGCGAGCTCTACCCAGGCCTACTCACCCCACACCCAATCATACATATGCAGAGGAAGCATTTTTGTATGATATAGATTTCTACTTAGAGAAGAGCCATGAGGTCTTGGGAGCCATAATATGTGCACCCTCTTTATGAAGCTTGACTACGTCAGCTCCCCGAACTGTAGAGAACTGACAGTGCTAGCAGCGATAATATTGTAGTGATAAGGCAGGCTTTTTTTCTGTCTGTTCCTTGCAGAGCCACTTACTAGCCTTCCCTATATTTTTTTAAAATTAATCTTCCGGTTTCCTGCAACTGGGTCCTCCAACCATGTACAGGATGAATGGCGCTTGTGAATACATTACTTCTGTTTCTAGAGGTTGTAACTGGAGTGTGCATGTCACATGAGGCTGTAACCACCCATGAATCCATTTTGGCTTCCTACATCCAAATGATACTGTTATAATTGAAGATTCATTCTTGGTAAGCAGAAGCCACGTATCCAGTTCACATAGGTTAACAAGTTGTAGGTCTATTCGGGAAGGTAGGTTGCTTAGAAGAATAGCCCAGCAGGAGCAGCATCATCTCAGCTCATTCGACTCTCTCTTACTGTCATCCATCCTTCCAGTCACTCACCAACATTCTATGGCATCATAAGCTTGACTGAGCAGAGCAGGGAAACAGGAGAGCTGAGCAGGGAGGACATTACAAACACAGCAAATTATAACAGGTACATAGAGCCCAACACTGCAATGGGCACATCTCCTCCAGGACATTCCAGAGATCCTGTGTAGCAGGTCAGAATTTTGGGTGTGGGAGAGGGAGACAGAAGATGGCAGTGCTTAATTTGTAAAAGAATGAGTGCCGGGGCACAAAGGTTTGCTCAGAAACCTGCAGCAGGTGCAATTAAATGTGGTGCGTCAAATACCAAGGCTGCGTAGTCTTAAACCACCTCTTTATTCTTAAATCTTTATTCTTTAACCTCTTTAATCCAGTAGCAGACACTCCCTGCTTCTTTATCTCACTCTTGCAAGATCCTGCTTTCTCCCAACGGGTTTTCCATCTTTCTATTCATCCATATGTCTGCTTTGTATAGTTTTCCCTCTGGTGCTCTCGGTTTATGTCTGATGCGGAACTATAAGTGCCAGTGCCCAAAAATGAGTGGCGGTGGCCCCCACAGCCAATCACTGGCTCAAATTAAGTGCTTGAAGATGGGCAGAAAGGAGAAAGAAAATCACTTTGAAGCTTAGGGAATTTTACCTACCCAATTTCTGCCCCATTGTTCACTGGAAAGGCTGCTTCCAGAAGTTAACAGGTAGTTAAATAGGGCAGTCATGCTCTCTTTTGTACTTTTTCAAATGTTATCCTGTCAGATGACCCACAGCTGCACTACCCATTCCTGTTTACACCTGAAAACAAAGAAGAGTAGGACTGGAAAGGTCTGAGTGGAATACACAAAAGCAAGTACTGCCCAAAACAATCTTAGAGCTGACTATTGGAATATACAAACACAGTCCCGAAACTTTGGTATACAGATTTCATAGAAAGTTCCAGTCAGAGTGCCATTATTTTTTCGCCAAAATACAGGGTGTCCAAACCAGCAGTGATCAAGAAACTCTATGTAATCCAGGTTTGGGATATTCACCATTAATTCCCCTTGACATATTCGGTACATGAAACCTGGGAAATTATACAAGCCTCCTAGGAGAGGCTGCTTTGACCATGCTTTGAGGGAGGGACCTAACCAACTTCTCAGTCATTGGAAGTGACACTGCATGAGGAATGTCAACTGCAACAATAAGGTTATGGATGGATTGCTTGCATTAATCTGAGCCATCGGTGATTATGCGGAGCTATATCCCAGTCCATTGTTTTATGCCCACGATGCCACTCTTGACAAAGGCATGCCTTATGCAAATCAGTACTGACATTGCTCCTCATAGGAATACTCCGTCCCTAACTACCAGGCGAGGTCCCCTCTAGAAGGGACCACAAGCACCCTCCGACCAGTTTTGCCCTATTTGGGGCTCGTCAATAGGGTGGCGCTTAAGTCCTAACTGAACATGGGACCCATGTCTGGGCATACCCCTGGCACTTAGGGCATCATCTGTGACAATAAGGTGATGGATGGAATGCTTGAGTTAATCTCAGCCACTGGTGATCGTCTGGGCCTGCCCCGCTCCTGCAGCGCCAAACCCATGTTTGAACCGCCTACCAGATTAGGAGTTTTCTCCTGTCTGGCCGGCTGTTTTTTGGCATTCCCATGGCGGTGCCTATGAAATACGCACCACAATGGGAACGTCAAAATCAGTACCTCCATGGCATGGAATGCTGCAGTTCATGCCGTGCAGGTACTGGTGTGCAAGCACACAGGGGGACACATGCTGTGTCCCCATGTGTGCATCCACATAGCGTGAGGCACCTTTGTTTCCTCACTGCCACACTTTCAAAAGCAATCAATCCACCATGAAAAGTGTGATGGTGAAGAAACTCGTGATATGCTTGTTGGGACCGTAGCGGCCTTGCCAAGCATATTGCGGTATCAGGACCGTCGCGCAACAGCCAGGGAACTGCGATTCCCTGGTGGTTGCGGCGGTTGCGGTGGTCCCAGGGCGGCCCGACCGCCCTAGTCGTAATAGGGCAGTTGGGAGACTGCCACAGTGAGTTTGGCAGTCCATAGACCGCCAGACTCATAATAAGGCCTATAGAAAGAGAAAAACGCCCGGCAGTTACTCAGCACTTATTAGCGCATGGTGTCCCTAATGCAGGGGCTCCTGTATTTTGGGTAATTGAAGCGGATGCAGCATACCGCTTTGAAGTCTTTTATTCCTGGGCCACCTTTCCGGGATGTCAATGCTAATGACAATTTGTTTCATACTTATACTGCTGCTGCCGTACCCAATGCTTATCGTCCTCATGCACTTCTTGAAATTCCTCTTACGGTCTGGGAACACTAGACTTGGTTTAATGGTGCCCTTCCCCATGTCCATGGCATTGTTCTTATGGGCCCCTATGGTATTGACGGGGCCACCTGTCCTACTCTTGCTGGCTTTACAATTACCCGAATTTGGAGACGCGTGCATTATATGAACAAGTTGTTCTTTTATATGCCCCGTCAATACCATAGGGGCATTGTTCTTATGGGCCCCTATGGTATTAACGGGGCCACCTGTCCTACTCTTGCTGGCTTTACAATGACCCGAATTTGGAGACGCATGCATTATATGAACAAGTTGTTCTTTTATATAGATGCTTACTACTAGGCCTGGGCGGTGAACTCTACTCTGTTCGCAGAGTTTGTGGAGTTTTCCGAACTCTCCAAGCACACGCAGTTCTGAAAAACTGCTCCTCGCTCGCACTTATCAGCATCAAAGAAGGCGAGCACGAGTGAGGAAAATTCACCTCCTGGTGAGATTCATCACGCGGACCGTCAGATTTCTCAACGCGGATGGTCGCGACCACTTGCATTTAGAAACCTTCCGTTCGCGTTGAGAAAACTGCCCCTTGGGTAGAAAATCTACTTGAGTGGCAAAAAAAGAAGCAGTGCCCTCTTGAGCTGCGCATGGTACCATTCGGTGCGGAAAATCAACATGAACGGCATGACCAAACACACTCCGCCGCTTGCGGAACTCCATGTAGCGTGGCAGAGTTTTTTGGTCACTTCACGGAGTTCCGCATAGCGTAACTCCACAAACTCTGCCCAGGCCTACGTATTACAGTTTGTTGCCCTTGCCTTTTTAGCTGGTCCTGCTGGAGTTGAAGGTCCTGCTCAAGCACAACAAGCTGCAGAACTTGCTATTAGTCCTGTGATTGTTAATTCAGTTAATGCGGGTTACCTATCATAATTTCACAGATGTATACGTCCTTAGGACGTAATAGTTTGGGTACCAGACCATCGGTTTCTGCTCTTGCTCTTGCAAACAGCTAAATATGCCCCAGACAGTGAGAACTCTTCTCCTGGACAGGAGTGGGTGGTGACTCTTCTCAACAGCGCGGCAGAAGTCACCATAGCGCACAAGACACCCCACCGTCTTCGGGAGGCGAGAGCAACTGAAACTTTCATATCGGTAGAAAGCGCTGACACCTGTGTTGCCCCCCTTGACAGACTCTATTGCTTAGAAATTTAGATTGAAGGTGACGTTCAACGCACCATTAGAGCTATCTTTTGGGACAATTTAGCTTCTTCTTATGACATTCTTTTGGTGGAGTTTGATTGGCCTTCTCCTTTTATTCTTGCTTGTCCCAAAGGTGAGGATATTATCCTTCTTTTGTAATCTCATTTAGTTCCTGATGAAGTTAATCAAGCTTAGGTTTCTGGATGGGCCCTGGCTTTGGCCCCTGCTTTATATAGCAACCATTCTGGATGGGGTAAAGATTCTCCTTTCCATGTAATTCCTATCCATTCCACACCCCAGCCTCGACTGCACTATCCAATTAAATGTGATGCCTAAGCGGCTGTTAAAGACATTCTTACTCAATTGGAGTACCAGGGAGTAATTGAACCCTGTGTTTCACAGATGAACAATCCTCTTTTTCTGGTTTCTAAACCTGACCAATCTTATCGTATTGTATTGGATTAGCGGCAATTGAATAATCATACCCGCACTTACACAGCCAATATACACACAGTACAGCACTGATTAATAACATTGTTCGTAAGAAATTTAAAGCCACCCTTGATATTTCCAATGGTTTTTTCAGTCACAATTTGGCTTCTGGGAGCCGTGACTGGTCTGCATTTACCGCACTTGGCTCACAGCGGCGATACGCACATTTGCCCATGGGATATAAAAATAGCCCAGGCGTTTTTGCAGCTTGAATTGTGTCAATTCTCCATGAAATCGACCTTGATGCTTTGATCTATGTTGATCACTTGAATCCTCATTTGGCTAGAGTGGAGCGCATAATTTTGCGGTTTGCTGAACTTGGTTACAAGTTCAACTTCTCAAAATCTCACATTGCTTTCCTCAGTGTTCGCGAAAAAGTGGCCCTCAAGAAGGAATTCGGGGGAGGGGTGTGGCTAGCAGCCGACAAAAATGGCTGCACACTAACACGACTCCGGAGTCCCGCACCATCGGTCACAAAATCCGGAGTATTTTGCACTGGAATTACTTCCATCAGCCTGTGAAACGAGGAAACTCTAAGTTGGCGCTGGCTAAGAGGGAAATCGGGCCGGAAAACGAGCTGTCCAGATCGAGGCATGCACACACTGGGGCCGATTCCGATGTCGGACGGACTCAGGTCCGTCCGACATCGTCCAGGAGCCGTAACCGACCGACCTGCTGTTGTCGGTTACGGCCCTGCAAGTACGATGCGACCGAACCCTGTTCGGTCGCACTCGTATACTTCACAATGGGAGCATGCATTCCGAGCGGAATGCATGCTTGCATAGTGAAAAGCAGGGGTGCAGTTCATCCCTGCACCCTGTGGCCGGCACCCCAAGGTGCCTGCCACCGGGTGCAGGGATCAACAGAGGGGCACCATAGGTGCCCCCAGGCCGCCATTTGGCGGCCTCGCACCCCTGGGGGCCCTACTGGGGGCCCCCAAAGACAGTTACCGACTGCCTTTTCGTGCTGGAAAGACCGGCACGAAAAGGCAGTGAAATACTGCCATCGTACTCCCTCGGTCGTGAAGAGGCGGCCGGGGGAGTACTGAAGGATTTCCGGATGGCGGTCGGGCTCTCCGAGCCCGTCGTAAGCCATCCGGAAATCTGAGTCGGATTCCTTTCCGACCGAGCCCATTGGAATGGCTCGGTCGGAAAGGAATCCGGCCGGCACGTTCCGATTCGGTCGGAAGGGCTCCGACCATCGTTCGGTGCCCTTCCAGCCGAAATCGGAATCGGCCCCACTGTGTAAAGAAAAGATGGCGGCGGCCTGATCGCCGAACTAGCAAACGGGGTATCCCTGCTTAGATTCTGCAGCGGAGAAAAGCCCAATAGCACATACCGGGAAGAGCTGCAGTCATCGCCGGAAGACGTTGCGAGCCTCTGCCCAAAAAAAGAATCACGTCTGTGGGGCTGCACAGACGAACGAGCCACTGCAGCTGAATCTACCGGCAGTTGGAGAAACCACGACAAGCCGCAGATGAGCCGCTGATGGGTAGCGTAGGACTGGCTGTAGCTGATTGAGCATGCGAGGGAGAGTTGGGAGGCGAAGGGCCGACTACCGCACTTACGAGGTGGATCTGGCGGACTAAGTGAAGTGGAGGGTCCCATACGACATCGGCGTAGCGCAAAAGAGAAACCGCAGTGAGGAAGGACCGAGCACCGTCAGTCATCTTTCCACAAGAGAAAAAGGGAGAACCCAGACATAGAGGTAAAGCAGAGGAGAGCGAAGGGCGGAAGAGCCAAAATTAGCAAATGAACGCCTGGAGCGAATGACAAAGGGACATAGCACGTGTGTAACGAATACAACCGGCAACAAACGAAGGTGAGTGGGAAGAGATAGGACCGAGAACCAACCGATTAAGGCCCGGGATTAGTAAGGAAGTGCCCGGGAAGGCATTAATTGAGCACAGCAAGAATCCCATACGCAGAAAGCGAAGCTCCACACCTGGCAAATTGTAACAACGGAGGATATACACTGGAGAGGGCTAACTGAGCCACATTGCCACATCGGTAGCTTACTACAGGTACACTCCAAGGCACTCACAGCGCAGCCCATGCAGGGCTTAATTCGTGATTACACCAGCATGGAAACAGAGGCAGCAGAAAGGGAGCCATGCATGGGGGACCCAACAGGCCGACTAGGGCAACCAGCCCGAGAGCAGGCAGCGAGGACCACCAGGAGGAATCTGACTCCCTATATACAATTCCGGCCAACCTAGTGAAATGTCGGGTGGTAAGAGTAAACGTGCTGCTCTCCAAACAAAATTAGATAAGTAAGCATGGCAGAAAGGTGCGGACTCACAAGACAACGCAATGACTGCAACCCAATCACAGATCCAAGCTTCTGCAGAACACTCAGAACCTACCCTCCAAGATATAATGGCCGCTAATGTACGGACCTCGCTGGAAGCGAGACTTGACTCAGTCTCCATGGAACTCACCCTACGCAACATGGATACAAGAGTCAAGGAAGTAGAAGGAACTACTCACTCCCTTACAATGGAAACATCCAGCCTCAAACAGCAAGTCAAAGATTTACACGCCAGAAGTGAACTCCTGGAGATGCAACTAGACGACTACGAAGGCAGGGCACATCGAAACAATGTATGAATCTTTGAGGTGCCTGAGCGCGCAGTGGGCCCGTCGCCAGATCTTTTTGTGGAAAATGTAATCACAAAACACTTGCAACCATGAGGCCTCTCAAACTACCTCTCCATAGAAAGAGCCCAGAGTGTCCCAGGAGGAAGGCCGAGACCGGGGTCGCCCCCCAGACCTCTCCTTGCAAAAGTATTAAATTTTCGCGACATGGACGTTATCCTGCAAACAGCCCGAAGTGCTCCACCACTCTCCTTCGAAAATAGTAATATCACATTCTTCCCCGATTTCACAGTGAAAGTGCAAAGACGAAGGGGCAGATTTACAATGCCTGGCGCATCCCTGCAAATCAGCAGAGATGCACCAGGAAAGATGCGTCACGCAAGTTTACCCTTGCGCTACCACAGGTGTGCCGCATTTACTATGCGGCGCACCGTGGCGCAAAGATAAACAGATGCGTGTCGCATCTCCCGTCGGAAGGGTGGCGCATTGCTGGAGTCGTGTCGCAAGTGCGACGCAACTCCAGCAATGCTCGTGGGCCGCCCATCTCTAACGTGTTGCGCCACTCCTTACGCCTGCTTGAAGCAGGCGTAAGGATTTGTCGCAGCGGCGTCGGAAAAGTGACTCAGTGAAATCTTGTAGATTTCACTGCGTCACTTTTACGAGGCTTTCCTGCGACGGAACGTCCACCCTGCGACGGAACACCCACATGAGACCTGACGCAGGTTTCATGTGGCATAGGGCTTTACAACGTGACGCATCTCCCTAGATGCGTCACGTTGTAAATAAGGCGCAACATGGCGCATGGTTTACGTCGCCACTGCGTCACAAAAGTGACGCAATGGCGGTGCAAATGTGGCACAAGGGGCTTGTAAATCTGCCCCGAAGTTTCATGGAAGTCAAACGAACCCTGAGGGAAAAAGAAATCAAATACGCTATGTTGTTACCAGCAAAACTGAGAGTAGAGGCTGAAGGTAAAACATGGGGGCATATTAGCAAGGGCGTTATCGCCGCTTTAGCGGCACTTTTTGCCGCTAAAGCGGCAATATTTCTATCGCCCTATTAGCAAGCTGTTGCTAACAGCTGTTAGCAACAGCTTTATGGCTAAAGCGACCGTTTTGGTGCCACTTTGCATGTCAGCGATATATATCGCTAATGACATGCAAAGTAGGCGTTCCCAACTAAAAGCAACTGAAACAGTCGCAAACACAACTTCCCCCTATTAGCAATGCCCGTGAAGCGATAAAAAAAGTCGCGCTAACCGCAATTATCACTGGAATTTAACACCTGCTAAAAACTAGACAACCATTCTTGTCAATGGGAGGTGGATTGTAAGGTTAAGTCCTCACCTGCCTATTAGCAAGCTTTTCATTAGCGCAGTGATTTTATCGCTGGATTACTCGCGCTATTGCTGGGTTTCGCCGCTATCGCTGGATTTTTTATCGCCTTGGAGATAAGCGTTGATAATAACGCGTTATCTCCGCGATGAAATCCAGCGATAGCCGGCGATAAAAAAAACAGCGCTAAGCGCGCTTTGCGATAATTATCGCAAATCCTAGGTAATATGCCCCATGGTTCTTTACTACCCCTGAAGAAGCATGGGAGTGGTTGGACGGGTGGCGGCAAGTAAGGAACAGAATGACAAGTGGAAAATGAGGAAAACAGACCCATCAGAATCAATCGCTAATCGCCTAAGGAGGCACGAATCCCGTAGCAGACGTAACGGACAAGAATCATAATGAACATTGAGACTTTAGAGGTAAAGAACTGCCAACTGTTGAATGCCCAGAATAGTTGCTTGTGCTGACAAAAAAGCGAATGAACCAGCCATCATTGAAAAGAGATACAGAAAGACTGCACAAGCTCAGGGTTTGTCTTTAGGGTTTCGAACTGTGGTAGTTGAACTCAAGGTTGCTTAATGTAATTAAAATGCAGCTGGCGGGAGAGGGAGAGACCACGAACCTTCGACTTTCAAGGGGAGGGAGACAGGCACTCTGCAAGGTTGGGGAGGTGGGTAGATTACATGCTGTCATGCAGGGGAGCGGTGGGCAGTCAAAATATCGAAAATAAAATATCGAGATACCATAATATCGAAGTTGAAATATCGAAGGGACAGAATATCGATGGGACAGAATATCGATGGACAGAATATCGACCATAAGGTAAGTAATATCGAATTACTTAATATCGATGTCAATAATATCGAAGTTAGTAATATCGAAATCAAATATATCGATGTTACTAATATCGATGTTACTAATATCGATATTTGTATTATTGTTATGTATTTTGTTATGTTATTAATATGTATGTGTTATATGTGTTTTTGTTAAGTGTTTTAATTGTTTAAAAATATATGTATACAATTTTTATATGTTAATAAATTAATTTTTTTAAGTAATTATTTTTTTTTTGTACTGTAGCGGGTTGTGGTTTTATAGGGGAATAGGGTGGGAAGTAATTTAATTATACTAAATTAATTATTAATTTTTAGGAATTATAAATTAATTTTAATTATTTTTGCGTTTAAGTTCTGTAGCGGGTTGTGGGTTGATAGGGGAATAGGGTGGGAAGTAATTTAATTGTAATTAAGTTATAATTTATTTTAATTAATTGGTATTGATAATTATATTATTGTTAATTAATTAATAATTGGTAATTAATTTTTATTAATTGGTTATTAATTTTTATTAATTGATTACTTGATTATCATGTAATTTAAATGTAATTAAGTTATAATTTATTTTAATTAATTGTTATTGATAATTATATAATTGTTAATTAATCAATAATTGGTAATTAATTTTAATTGATTGGTGATTAATTTTTATTAATTGATTAATTAATCATCATGTAATTTAAATGCAATTAATTTATAATTTATTTTAATTAATTGGTATTGATAATTATATTATTGTTAATTAATTGATAATTGGTAATCAATTATTAATTGGTAATTAATGTTTATTAATTAGTTATTAATTTTTATTATGTTAAGTGTATTTTATCATTGGAGTGTGTTGTGCGTTTATAGGGGAATACTTTTGGAAGTAATTGAAATCTAATTAAGTAATTATTAAATGTATTTTTGGGTATTGATAATTACTTTATTGGATATTAATTATTAATAGGTAATTTTTTTAAATTACAAATTTTTAGTTCTAAAAATTTATTTATTTATAAGTATGTTATTTGTCACTTCTACGCTATCCAACACTTTCCCTACTGTTGCACTCCCTGGAGTGGGAATAGTAATTTTTACCCCTACGCTATCCAACACTTTCCCTACTGTTGCACTCCCTGGAGTGGGAATAGTAATTTCTACCCCTACGCTATCCAACACTTTCCCTACTGTTGCACTCTCTGGAGTGGGAATAGTAATTTTTACCCCTACGCTATCCAACACTTTCCCTACTGTTGCACTCCCTGGAGTGGGAATAGTAATTTCTACCCCTACGCTATCCAACACTTTCCCTACTGTTGCACTCTCTGGAGTGGGAATAGTAATTTTTACCCCTACGCTATCCAACACTTTCCCTACTGTTGCACTCCCTGGAGTGGGAATAGTAATTTCTACCCCTACGCTATCCAACACTTTCCCTACTGTTGCACTCTCTGGAGTTGGAATAGTAATTTTTACCCCTACGCTATCCAACACTTTCCCTACTGTTGCACTCTCTGGAGTGGGAATAGTAATTTTTACCCTTACGCTATCCAACACTTTCCCTACTGTTGCACTCACTGGAGTTGGAATAGTAATTTTTACCCCTACGCTATCCAACACTTTCCCTACTGTTGCACTCTCTGGAGTGGGAATAGTAATTTTTACCCCTACGCTATCCAACATTTTTCTTAGTGTTGTTTTTTGGGGAGTTGTAATAGTAGTTTTATTCCCTACGCTATTTAATATTTTTTGTATTATTTTAGTTAATATAGTATATAATTAATTTTAAAAATATTAAAAGTAAATTTAATTTTTTTAATTTGTTATACATAATTATTTAATTTTTATTTATGTTATTGTTTTATGTGTGTAGATGTATTTGTAATTTATAATATTTGTTAATAATTTATAATTTATTAAAATAATTATTCAAACCTATTATTAAGTAAGTATATATATTATATATTATATGTATATGTTTAATTAATGTTTTATTTAATTATATATGTTACTTATTAATTTTAAATATTATCAAATATTTTTAACTATGTTTATTTTAATTATAAGTATTATTTAGTTTATTTTACATATTATTTTTAACAACAAAAAAACCGATATTTTTGATAACGATATTTTTGACATCAATATTTTTTTTCGATATTTTTGTACTTACCATGTTGTAGATAGGATGTCGATATTATTGACATCGATATTTTTGTTGCGATAATTTTGTAGGTCGATTTTTTTACCTTCGATATTTTGTCAGTGATTCAGGGGAGCAGGGGGTAAGTTTATCCAAGTTGGGGGACTTTCAGGGTTGATAATAGTTCAGTCAGATTGTTAGGGTGTAGAGAAACTCTGTCCAATTATCGAAGTATTCCACTTAAAAAAACCATTCATGTACCCGCTATTACATAAATAGTGTGAGACACCCAATGCGCACCATTAAGGCACAGGGAGGAAAGATCCGGAGGGCAAAGCTACACAGACATCACTATACATATGACTGATAACAAAGCTGAGGTGGCACTCCGAAAGTCAGTCACCGGACATTGTATTATCACAGGAAGCACATTTGGTTGGCAACACCTGCAAAGCCCTAGATAGATGGGGATACAGATTGGTAGCACATGTGGGGTTTACCTCAGGCTCCATGGGAACAGGAATTCTAGTCCGTAAAAACTTCCCCTTCATAATTCAGAAGTCTTGGGCAGATCAACAGGGGAGATTTGCAGTTGTTATGGGATCACGGGAAGGGAAGCCCATGAACCTGGTATCAGTCTATATCCCCCCAGCACTCCAGAAAACCGCCCTACCCGACCTTGGCAGACTAATCCTAGACCTACCATCGGGATCTCTCATAATGGGAGGCGACTTCAACGTGACGATCCATAATGACTTAGATCGACACCCTCCTCGTGGACATACACAACACTGCTCCCCATTAGATGACTTTCTTGCTGCAATGGGCATGGTAGACGTATGGCGTTATCTCAACCCTCACGCAAAACAATACACATTTTATTCCGGAGCCCACAACAGCCTATCAAGTATAGATTATATACTTACAATAGCAGACAATGTATGCAACTATAGAGACGCTAGATGCCTGGCATGGGGCTTCTCAGACCACTCCCCGATCCGAACGAGATTCGTTGGAGACTCTCACACCAAACGGAAGTTGCTTACACTAAACCCAAGGTACCTGAAAATCCCACAAATTAGAAAGGAACTAGCGCAACATTCGGACTCATATTTCAAAGAAAATGTAGGGTCGGCTCAATGCTCACAAACACTCTGGGAGGCATTTAAAGCTGTAATAGATGGCCTAGCACTCACGCTCACAGTGGGTCACAGAAGAGAACAAAGAGCCAAAATAGATTCACTGGAGAGGGAGATAAAGAAAGGTGAGGCACAGACCTTAGACCCCCTGGATAGCTCAGCTAAGCATGCCCTAGACATCAAGAGTCTGGAATATAAACTTCTGGTAACAGAGAAATTCAGAGCGAAATACAGGGCTTCACAACATAGAGTATATGAAATGGGGTATAGGGCAAGTAAACTCTTAGCCTGGCTCGAGAAACGTGAGCAGACGCACCGCTGGATACCGGAACTGATCAATGGTGAGGGTGTAAGCTTGCGCGACCCCCAAGAGATAGCAGAGACCTTTGCAGATCACTTTGAACACTTATACACATCCACGACCACAAAAGACGACACTCGAGAGCTTTTAGTCAACATCCCATTGTCGACCCTATCTCCCGAAGATCGGGAGTCCTTAGAGGGTGATCTGTCAGACGAAGAATTGCTCTCAGCAATATGAAGAGTACAGTCAGGGAAAGCAATGGGACTGAATGGCCTCCCAATTTAATTCTACAAGTTAACCACTAAGAGTATAGCTCCTCATCTACGAGCCATGTATGTGGAAAGTAGACAGAAGGGATCCCTGCCTCCTGATCAAAGACTGGCCTCCATTGTGGTAATTCATAAGCCAGGCAAACCGCTGAGGAGCTGCAGCTAGTATCGGCCCATCTCCTTGCTCAATGCTGAAGCAAAGATTTTGGCAAAGTTTCTCGTGACACCCCTGATGCCAATCATAACAAAAATAGTACACCCGGACCAATCTGACTTCATACCTGGGTGCAATACAGCCTTAAACCTACGCCGCCTACACAATGTGATGGGGAGAAGGGATACAATCAGAGAAGAAGCAGCAATACTATCTCTATATGCTCAAATGGCATTCGCTACAATAGAATGGCCTTATCTCTTTGCAGCCCTGGAACGAATGGGGTTTGGCCCTAACTTCCTGAAGTGGATAAAGCTACTACACGCTGAACCTATGGTACATGTTGTAGTGAACTGCCACTCCTCGCAGGAGTTCAGATTGGAAAGGGGCACGCGCCATGGCTGTCCTCTCTCACCATTAATTTACGCATTAATGTTAGAGCCTCTAGCAACCTGGGTGAGGAGGGATCAAATGATTAGAGGGCTAAAATGGGCGGAAGGATCCGAAGATAAAATTTCTCTATAAGCAGACGATATATTACTATACGTGGCATCTCCTAGAACCTCCATAAACAGAATACTCCACATTTCCACCATTTTCAGTAAATATTCTGGCTTTACCATAAACTGGTCCAAATCAATTGTATATGCATTGTATGGACCACCACCAACATTACCCCCTGATTTTGGGGCAACAACAGCGAAGGAAGGTTTTCGGTACTTGGGGATTTTCGTTACGCCTGATCCAGCCCTATTCTATACAAATAACCTAGTGACTCCACTGAACCGCCTACAACAAGAAGTGCGACACTGGAGAGCATTGCCTTTGTCCCTACTGGGTCGAGAATCGCTGTTCAAAATGCTGGCGCTGCCACGTTTCTTATCTGCACTACAAAACAACCCATTCAAAGTCCCTGAAGCCTACTTCGCTAATATAGAGAGCGAGGTGAGATTGTTATTATGGGATGGGAAACCCCCACGTATAGCCACTCATAAGTTAACAAGAAACTGGTATGATGGTTGAATTGCACTCCCCAATATTAGATTATACTACTGGGCATTTTAATTGGTGGTCGTTAATCACTAGATTTACCACCCTCATGACGACCCTGCATACCAGATGGACAAACTCTAATCACCAAAAACTCACAGGCCCAACAGCACAAACAATAGCTATATGGCACCAGGCTACAAAAAAACTAGGCTGGTATAGGAAAGTGACACAAGCAACGCCCCTATGGGAAGCAGAACAATTAGACAACCTAAGCAGATACCCCGGGTTTCATAAATGGGACACTATCGGTATCCCAACAGTAGGTGACCTATGGAAAAAAGGAAAGGTAGTCTCATTTGCAGAGCTGCAAACAGAAATCAAAATGACAAATCAGGAAACATACAGGTACCTATAAATTCGGCATACCTTGACAACGCACATCCCTAGTGGTGTGGATATACCGTAGTCGTCCCCATTAGAAGACAGACTCCTAACAGAACCCATGTACCGTAAGTCAATCTCTATGACCTACCAAAAACTAAGTAATAATCTACCAGACCCACTCCAACAACTGCGGGAGCGCTAGCAAGTAGACATCGGCAATCTAGAAAAAGATGATTGGCAGGAGGCACCGTCCTCCCCACGAGAGGCAGCTATCCCATTGAAACTCAGATTAATCCATCTTAAGAACCTATCTCTCTGGGGGCACCTTGACTAGGATGGGGAGGAGAGAGGACTCAGGATGTCTTAGGTTGTGTATGAAAGAAGGTACATTTTACCACACCATTTGGGAATGCCCAGGTATCCAACCATTCTGGGTAACTATAATTTCCGAAATGCAAGCTATGTGTGAAAAAGAGATCCACCCAACACCCAAACTGTGTTTGCTTAACATATGGGAGGCTACTGACTTAAGCACCGTGGAACAATCCTGGGCTACACTAGGGATGACTCTAGCTAAACGTAATATCGCACAGAAGTGGGGGGTGGGAGAAGTACCGACCCTGGAGAGATTGGAAAAAGATATGGATAGATGTATGATTGCCGAGAAGGATGTATACAAAAACAGAGGGTGTCCTGGAAAATGGGATAAAAAATATGGGGAAAGTGGAATACACATAGAGGAGAGTTATGTATCTCCCCCACAAGAGAATTCAATAGTGGCGGGCGGAGATACTCTGTTTGGGAACATGACGAAGATAGAGAGTGAAAGGATACACCAAGCTCAAGACACTATGATTGTATCATGTGATCATTTAAATCAAGGTTTTTCTCTGTCGCACTGCTGTATGACTGAACAATGATATAATAAAAATTAAAAAATTTAAAAAAGAAGGAATTCGGACCAACGTACAGTGCTCCTGTTCCTGCCCTTGCTATCCAGGGTACACAAATTGTGATTTTGCCACCCCTTCCAGCTCATAAAGAAAATCATTTTGTTTCCATTGAACATGTCAACCTACACCATATGGCCAATTCTCCATAGTAAGCCAAGGAGTGGTCCCTCACTAGACTTTTCTTTGCAGCCCGTGAGCGCCACCGCTGCTGCTTCTCCCCGGCTGCCGGGGAGGAGGTCGAGGCTTCTGTCAATTTGGTTCCTGTTTCTACTTCTCCATCTTCTACAATGGATTTTGTGTATACTGATCCGTCATTGGAAGCTCCTTCTGTGTTACATTTTTCAAATCTGACTGCTGAATTGCAATCACCGCTTTTCCATTTCAGTTCCTCAGGGTACTAGATGGATCAAGATCATTTTTCATTAGACAGTTCTTCAATGTTTTTGGTTATGCATCCACCTCCATCGCGGATTTGTGTTTTCATTTCTTGGTTTAAACGCACTTATCTAATCCCTTCTTGGGTATGCATTTGGATCATCTTTTCTTTGTTTCTCTTATTCATGTGGATTGGATTCATACCTGTCTTTTTTCTTCTGATCAACGGCCATTACCTCCCAGAACGTTCAGCTACAGAACTGGTTGACGGGGTGCTGTCTCCCCATTCCTCCGCCCATAAAATAAAAAGAGATTTGACCCTCGTCAACATTTCAGCTGTGCCAGTGACTGATGGAATTGTTTGCAATAACGTTCCATTTGATATATATGGTCCTATGGAGACCCTGCAGATTCCATATGTGTTCAAATTTTCCATGGTGATGTAATAGTACCAGGGTTATGATCAGATGCTTGGGATGTTGATACTGTGAATTCAATGCTTTCTGAATTGCAATGTTATACTGTGTTCAAGTTGGAAGATTCATAACTTAATTCCGCAAATTACACTGAGATGTTCTGTTGTCACCATTATAGACTTCATTTTTTGCATAGAGCAAGTGGACAGCATCCCCATTATAATTATACACAGTGGCAACATTGCCTAACTTCACCACAAGGAAGTTAAAAAACGCAGAGGCAAGCCAGTCTGCGCCCGTCCGCACCAGAACGGGGCTAGGGGCAAGAAACCCTGTACAAATGAAGTCCAATCGAATACTATACTCAGGTAAAGAGCTATTGGACTTTAAGAAAGTAGGCTCACACCCTGACTGCATAAGATATATATTGGATACAGGGCTCAGTTTAAGCTGCTGCTCCTGTGCATGTGGCTTCACCCTCCCTGAACAATATATGATTACCTCCGGGCAGGCCTCAGATACTAAGTTAGTAACAACTCAGACAGGAAAGATAGAAGGGACAGAGGTACACTGTGGACTAGTCAATGTGAGATCACTATCTAAACATAAATTTGAAATAGCAGAAGTCATTCTACAATATAATTTGGATATCATATTCCTTACTGAAACGTGGGCTGATTTGGCATCAGACCCTGACTTTGTGATTGCAGTCCCTTTGGGTTTTGCATTTTTCAGACTAGACAGATTAATAAAGAAAGGAGGAGGGCTAGCAGTAATTTATAGGGAACATTTTCGTGCCAAGTTCTCTCCCGCAGGTGAGCCCCATTATGAAGGCCTAAGTTTTGCACTTGATTTAAGTCCAATAATCACTTTTAAAGGCTTATTGGTCTACCGCCCCCAGGACCAAGAGCCAGTTTCACTGGAAACTTAGATTCTTTGTTGGAACCCTTTCTGACCACCAATGAATTTACAATCCTGGGTGATTTTAATTTTTATCTTGAAGATCAAGTGGATAAAGATACAACCATACTAATGGAAACCATGGGGTCGCTGGGGTTAACTCAGATGGTTCATAAACCTACGCATGAGGCAGGGCACACACTAGATGGGGTTTTTTCATCGGTACCGGGATTGGCAGTTAAAGAGATCTTTCCATTGGTCTGGACAGACCACTCGCTTATTTTAATGGACTATGTAATCCCTAAAATAAAAAACCAGAGCCACCAAACCACAGCAAAGCACCTATAAAGCATGGAGTAAATTAGATATAAATAATCTAAAAATTCTGCTGGATAACACACAGCCTTTCTTGAGTAGCCACACAGACCAAGCAGCAGAAGATTATACTAATTGGCTCAAGGATGCTTTTAGGACTACAGTTCCCATATGCACAAATGCAGGGAACTGTCTGCAACCATCTTCCCCTTGGTTTACTGAAGCCTTGCGTTTAGAAAAACAAAATTGTCGTCGAATGGAAAGACGCTGGAGACTGAAATACGAGACAATGGATAAAAATAACTATAAACATGCCCTATCGAACTATAAATTATTACTGACCACAGAAAAAAGGTCTTACCTTACTCAACAGATTGAGAAAGCAAAAAATTCAACCAAAGAACTTTTGGGGTACTTGAGAAACTCACCACTGCACCGAAAAATAAAGTTTCAGTGAACTGTCAATCTCTTTGTGACAACATTTCTAGGGCTTTCAGAAATAAAGTTGATGACATATACAACATCTTCAAGCTGACCACACCCAATAAAACAGCGAAGGAACCCTTGGGTAATGAGACGAAAAGGAGCGTCTTTTAAACTTCTCAGAGGTTTCAAATGAGCTGGTAGAAGAATTGATTTTAGGAATCAAATCAGGATCCCCACTTGATCCCTGCCCGCCTGCGGTGCTAAGAGACATTGCCAGAGAGGTGGGCCCCATTTTAACAAAAATATTTAATAACATGTTCGCTTCAGGCATTTATCCGGCTATTTGGAAAGATGCAGCCATCTTGCCGCTAATAAAGAAAGCCAATCTGGATCCATTATTAACTAGCAACTATAGGCCAATTGCCAGGCTGCCCCTCCCAGCAAAAGCAGTGTAAAAAATCATGAACAGCCAACTAACCGAATTCCTACAACAAAACGATTTACTCAATCCATCTCAGTTCGGTTTTCGTCCAGGTCACAGTACAGAGACAGCGCTTATTAAGGCAACAGAGGAGATAAGAGCAGTGATGGACAAAGGAGGTGCGGCGGTACTTATCCTTTTGGACTTGTCAGCGGCCTTCGATACCGTACATCATGACACACTGCTCCGGAGTCTTGAAAAGTTAGGGATCAAGGAGTTGGCACTGTCTTTAATATCATCTTTTCTGGAAAATAGAAGACAGACAGTGACCCTCGACCATTTCAAAGCAACACCTTATGTGCTCCCTTGTGGGGTTCCCCAAGGCTCCTCGTTGAGCCCTTCCTTATTTAATATTTATGTAGCGGAACTGGCTCCGTTGGTTCGAGACTTTGGTTTCGACTTAACATCATACGCCGACGATACCCAGATTGTGATCGCGGCGTACAAAAATTCCCCCTCTCCAGCAACTCAGTTCCAAAAATGTATGAGAGAAATCAGTGGATGGATGGGAGGGCATTGCCTCAAGCTGAACTCGGATAAAACCGAAGTGGTAACCTTCGGTAATCTCCAGCCAAGCTGGGATGCTCACTGGTGGCCAACAGAAATTGGAGAAATACCAATACCAGTGGGAAAAGACAAAAACCTAGGGGTGCTTATCGATAGTAAATTAACCTTCTCTCAACAAACGAATGCAACAGTTTCAGCATCTTTCTATTTGATAAAAAAACTAAAGAAGGTTCTCCCCTTTATTCCGCCGGAATCAAGGAGAACAGTGGTCACCACCATGGTGCTGTCGAAGCTGGATTATTGCAACGGCCTCTACCTTGAACTAAAAAAACAATTTTTAAAAAGACTTCAGATGGTGCAAAATGCGGCAGTTAGGCTCCTACTGAATATACCTAAATATGTATCGGTTAAGGAAGAAATCAGAAGACTCCACTGGTTGCCAGTGATAAAACGAATTAGGTTCAAAGCGCTTTGCTTAGCATACAAAGCCCTGAATGACATAGGACCGGCTTCATTGAAAAGCCTATACTTATGGTATAACCCAGGCAGACTATTGAGGTCTTCTAATGTTGGGCTGATGGTAGTTCCCAGGATTTGAACAGCGAGCTGGGGCGGTCGAAGCATAGCATATGGCACGGCTAAAATTTGGAAATCAGAACCGCCAACTCTTTGGGCGTTTTTAGGAAAAAGTTAAAGACGTGGCTTTTCCAGAATTAAGAAACGCAGGAGCGGCAGAGTTGGTTTAGTCAGCGCCAAGACACCTCCGGGTAATCGTGCGCTATAGAAGTTATAATAACATAACATAACATATCATAACAGACAGACAAATATACATATTTCACAAGTTATGACCTTTCAATCCCAACATCATACTATTTAAATTGGTCCAGACTCAGTCGAAAAAGTTTATGCTTACTCAGATGAAGTTGATATATGCGGCTTCATTTGTTGATCACTTGGCCCTTAAAGGTTATGATTATTGGAAAAACAGTATTGATATGAAATCAATTTGGGGTACAAAACTCTGTCAGGTCCAGGGCACAGAAACTCTATTTCAAGCTTGTCTGATTCCCATGCAAATTATTTTTCTAAATGAAACGGTCCAATAAACTACCTGTCTGGGATTTGCTAAAATTAAAGAACTGAATGCCCCCACAATTCCCTTTATTGCTTGCTTCTCTAATTAGCAATCTTACACAAACTATACAGAAATCCAGTTGAATGATATGATACAAAATGGTACATTTAACTCATCATTTTCAAATCCAGGTGGGTGGTTACTGAGACAAGTAGATAAAAATGGGTGTCATGCTCGTTTTCTCATTTCCACCTACGGTTTCAAATCAAGTAGACCAGATCCACGGTACTCACCGTCAACCCATTCTAACGTTATTACCACCTATTAAGTGGATAAGCAAAGCCAGCAATGGTTGGAACATTCTACACTATCTGCAGTGAAAGAACATCTGTCTCTTTTATCTGAGGGCATGAATCTATCTGATTTTTTGTTAGGTCCCAAGACCCCTCATTCTAAAAGATTCCTATATGCAGCTTACAATGAAATTTTGAAATGATCACAAATGGAAACAGCTGTGCGTTTGAGACAAATTGATCAAGATAATTTGGATAAAGTACTTGCTGTAGTAGACAGCAGTATTAATATGTTATCATCCCATATTTATTATTTGAATAATATTGTGTCATTTGTTATTAATATTGTACAGAATGATATGTCAACATTGTTATCATGGTCAGAGTCGGCTCAGATCCATTATGCAATTTAGTTGGACGCTTCAAACAATCAGATATGGTCGAGTTCCTTGGCATTACCTGAACTGTACTGCTTTGTTTTTGCCATTTAATTTAACACATAAACAAAGGTCAATGGCTAATGGAGATGCAATTTACACCATGCTACATTTAGAAAAATTAGAAACAATCCCCTTCACTGTAGCCGAAACACCCTCAGCAGTATGGTTCAATCACAGAGTTATCTCCTTGCCCATATTGACATTTCAGTTCGCAGCGTGCATACAACATTTTCCAATAGGTAGATATGAACTCCTTGGGAGCAGCAACATCCATGAGTTACGGTCCCTGCCATTTCATGTTTTTTAAAAGGAACTCCTATTACCACAATTCATCCCTTCATTACGGTACTCTCAAATGGAAGCTATCTCATGCTTAATAATCAACCCTGTTGCGGTATGTGGGTGGGAGTCTTGTATATTGTGTCAGTTTCTCAGTCGGTCACTTGTTGCAACAATGTCCTGTTTCTTCCTCCACACAGAGTTGTAGATAGCTCACTGTGGCCTTTCATTCCCACTTTGAAAGCAGATTTCAATAAGCTAAGCAGACTCAAAGCATTATTGTTTCAACAAGAAGTGGCTCTCACACCTGCCCGCATGACTTTTGAATTGCAGGTGGCTAGAACTACTGTTGAAATACAGTCATTGTTAAAAACAAATATTTTCCCTTGCATTTCGGGTAATTGATACATCAAATATTAAACGCTTCTGATACCACAGGTGTAGCCCATTTTTTTTTAACTTGTGGGCTCCAGCCTCATCACTTCTTTCCAAACTATCTTTGGAGTAATCCCGGCATTTATACACATTTTTTTTTTTCCAGCGTGTTCGGTGGGTTCCCGGTACTGCTGTTCCTCATTTGCGGCATTGTCATCCTGTTACTGCTGTTCCGTAATGGTTGTTCCTTCTGCGGCCGCCCCAGATCTGGAATCGCTCCAGCACTACAGTAAGTGTATGTTCAGCTCTTTGGCATGATTCCGCTGAAGGCGTTGGATGTGGACTGGTGTCTAACCTTCCGACGTGCTTACTTCACCTGTGTGCAAGCAGTATTTCATTGTATCTGGTGGCCCTTTCAATGGGCACTGGACGTATGCCTGGCTCTACAGACACCCTCTGCCCTCGATCTCGAGCTGCTGATGGGTCCCTCAGTGGCCCATTATCAGGACTGTTCCTTGGGTTTGTAACCCATACAAAATCCGAGTCTGGAGAAAATGGCCAACGGAAGCTCCTGTGCATCGGCACAGCAATTGCTAGATCAGAGTTTCGTTGAAGTCAACACAGGTTGCCCGATGATGGTGTCTGCATCTGTTGGAGCTGAGGAACATGTCTGTTCTTTGGAGCTTATGAATTGGGCAACAGACTTATCCATCTACGTGGAATTGGACCCCATCATCGAGTCCTTTGCCTCTACAAAGCCGGCTTACATACTGGATTCCACTGACAGACATAAATTGGTTATTTTTTTAAATTGTCATTTGTTGCCATCCAGAGTTCACACTGTTCTTACAGTTAAGCTTTGAGTTTGTTTACCTTTACTTTTATCCTCGTCTTACGTGCTTCCTTCCTGGTCAAGGGTAGGGTGTCATGTATTTCATACAGGGCCCATTGTGGTTTTCACTATGTTAGCCTAACAGTGCATGGCACATTAACTTTAGGCCACATTAGCTTTGCACACGTTATTCTATAAACACGTTAGCTTCTGTGCCATATTATATTTTCACACAGACCCTGCAGTTGTTTTCTCGTTCTGTTATTTCCTGGGATTTAGTCTGAACAGCAGACAAAGTCAAACAACGATGTCCCTTGTTATTTTGTTCTGATCAAGCACTCGCACCTAGACACAACACAGAGGTGCAGCTGCTGTTTATGAGCATGTGAACCTTGCCATATAGGTATGCACAGCAATGTAACAGAGAGAGAAAGATATTTTTCTGAGAGAAGATCACGGCTGTATCTGACATGTAGATCGTTCATCTGTGTATGCTAAGGTAGGGGTCCGATGCTAAACCCGGAGATCTCTGCTGTATAATAAGTTTGCTTCTGTAGAAGGGGAGGGGGGTTAGGCTGTTCTGTCTTACAATATGACAGGGCTCTTCATAATATATGGTTTATTGACAATGCTGATGGTATTTTTGCTAGACAGTTGTTTTCAGATTGTGGCACGTATACTGCATTCTAGAGCATGATAGTTTAAATAAACATTTCAAACTTCCTTCGTGTTCATATCTTATTGTGGATGAGTTCGAGTGAGTGAGCAAAAGTGAGTGTCCTGTCACTGCGATCCCTGAGAGGGTTGGGAGTGTTGTGTTCTGGGGTGTCAATTCACTTGTCTCTCTAGTTATGAGTTGGAGGGCAAGTGAGACACTGTAGCTAGTCGGACTCGGGTGGTACTAAGGTGGTATGGTAACTCAGTCCCTATCTACTAATGTTCTATGGTCCCAAGCATAGTTCTGTTCCTGAGCAGAATCCCTGCAACAACAGCGCACTCCTGCCCTTTTACTTCGGCATAGGGCAATGCAGCAAGGTGACTTGCTGCACTGCCCTACGCCAAAATCCCGTGAATGAGGGGCGCAATGTCTAGGATGAGTCTCAGACTCTAATGGAAGCATTGGTAAATACAAGTCAGAGTAAAGTGAAAGAAGAAGGCAACAGAATGGACTTACGTGGTTTCTCCCAGTTACTTTGAAAAATGTTATTATTTTTTGATGTCTGGCTTGAGAGTGCAGCTGTACTCAGGACCTCCCTATTGTTACAAATTAATTAAAATATACACAGAAAGGGTCCACCAACAGGTGTATTTCTCTCCCACTGCTTGCTATTGGCAGTTTGGTGTATTGCACCACCTCCTATGTACCTGTATTGTAGTTCAGGAGGGGCTATCTTACATATAAAAGTTTCACTGAATAATCGCAAATTATTTATTTTCACAGCAGTAGGCTTTTTAAATGTTTTAGTCAAAACTTCCACTTTGCCTACTGGAGGTCTCCAATAAACTGATAAACAAGCTTTTGGAAAGCCAATAGATCTTGGTTTAATATACTAACAATGACATGCACAAACACTGTTTGAATACGTTTTCACATTAAAGCAGGACCTATTAGTTTTTTATATGCAGACATCTTCAGACCTATTGTCTTTTTAAGTGCAAACATCTTTAAAGGGTGGTGGTCGTTGGCAGAGTGCAAATTTGTGAGCAGAGTTACTAAGATTTGACACTTTGGGTCCGATTCACAAAATTAATCTGAGACAAAATCGTAACTTTACGACTTTCGGTATTCACAAAAGGCATTTAGTAGTAGTAAAGTTAGGATTTTGTCTTAAGTTTTCTTAAAAACTTAAGACAAAATCCTAAATTAAACTTAAGTTAAACTTAAGTTAGGATTTTGTCTTAAGACCAAAACTGAAGACAAACTTTAGACAAAATCCTAACTTTACTACTACTACTACTAAATGCCCTTTGTGAATACCGAAAGTTAGGATTTTGTCTCAGATTACTTTTGTGAATCGGGCCCAGTGTTTACATCATAAAAAAGTGACGCAAATCGGCGTAAAATCTTTTTGTCCAATTTTCTTTCCAGCACTAAGCTTGTTTAGTGCTGGAAATAATGTGAAAGTAACGCGAAGCAGCGCATAGCGCTGCATTACATTACTTAGCGCCAAGGGGGCGTACCATGGGTGGTGCATGGGCGTTCCCATGAAACCGCCCAATGTTTCTGACGCTAATCTCAATTTACTAAATAAAGTAGACAGGGTTTAGTGTCAGAAAATACTGCACCCTTCAACCTGGCACTATGAAGGAGAAATGCTTTTTTCTCCTTTATTTTATGACTTTGCATGTGTGCTGCACTGTACAGCACACATGCAAAGTGGGAAAATGTTTAAAATAAGTTTAAGCATAGTATTTTATACTCAAAGGGTATCCTTCCAGTACAAAGCTATGTTTGACTCACAGAGACACCCTTACACTATGGCGCAGAGGTGCCTACCAGCTAATTTCAGTGCCGGCACTAGGGAGAGGGGAGGAGAGTGCCATATTTCAGTAAATTTGGCGCTCTCCTTCTCACGTAGCGCAGTGCAGCATTTGCAGCTGCTGCACTGCGCTGCGTGAGAAATTGGTAAATCTGGCCCTTGGTTTATCAACCACAGTTCAATGTAACAGTATACTTTATAAAAATTTAAATGGTCTTAGTGATGACATAGACCACAAGGGGTTCATCTTCCTCTGATCATTGTTGCTATCCCTTTCCTGTCTGTTCTTGCAGTTTAAATCATTTGTAGAATTGTTTTCCTCCAAAAACACGTTTACTAGTTTACTACAGCAGTGGCTCCTCCGTTATGGCAGAGGAGCGCCACCCATCTGACAGCAGATGCAAACTTGAAGCTGACTCGGGGGCGGGGCCATTCTCACACCAGCACTGCAGCAAGCATGGAGGGGGAGTGGTGGGCACTGCTGCAAGTGCGCATGGTGTATTGGCCGGCTGGCATAGGACAGCCAAACCGACATGCTCACTGATATTTCTCCAACCCGAGCTGCGTTGCCGGGTGGAGAACAGCAGGCACAGGCTCCCAGCCCCCGTCGGCACGCAAAAATTGCCCACCTAGGCCAATCCCGGCGCTTCTCTCATGCTAGGTAATAGTTGTACCAGCATGAGAGCAGTGTCTGAATTGGCCATAGGGGAGTCTGGGAGACTAGCCTGTGCACTAGCAGAGGAGCAGAGGAGCAGAGGAGCAGAGGAGCAGAGGAGCGGCGAGGTGGCCTGCAGCCGGCGACTGACAGCAGGTAAGTTCCTTTTTTTGGGGTGGGTTTGTTATTATCTCCCCGCCAGCCGCGGCCCGTGCAGATAAGAGCGGAGGGGCGGTGGACAGACGACAACGAGGGAAAATTAATTATTTATTTAATTTCCCCTCGTGGTCGTCTGTCGAATCCCTTCCCAACCCGGCCAACCGCTCTTACCTGCATGGGCCGCGGCTGCTCCCCACACTGCCCCACCACTTTTCACTGATACCAGCCGCTACTGGTTTACTAGTTTTGAAATCTGAAGTACTTGGTAAAATAGTGTCAGCAGGTGCAATGCCTAGGGTTAGGGAGACATTGTCTTAACAAGTTGCTGCTAAATTGATTTCCCAAGATACATCCAAGTGACAAATTCTTCCATTCATTTTTACCCGGGTAGACTGAGAACAACAGCTACCGGGCACCGCCTCACAGAGCTTACAGGCAGTGCCTAATTTGTGCCTCTGGCCTCTGAATTGGCACTTCTTTTTAGAGACAAAGGGGTATATTCACAAGAACGTGCGATAACTACCGCAAGAGTAGCGTAACGCAACTTTCAATATCGCAGCCTATCGCGGGAAAATAACCCCGTGTCAACGTGGAATTCACAACAAGGAGGTAGCATGGGATAGTCACCAGATAACGCGCCAAATGTCAGCGTGAAAATCAACGCCACGCCGAAAAAATGCGAAACGCAAACGCGAGAAATCATGTGATGAGGCCAATCGCGGTACAAAAAGTAGCGAAAAGCAGCCCCAGGCCTGCAAATCCCACGCGTCTGGCGGGAAATTGCACCATAAATACCACAGAAACAACACACCAGAAACAAGCCAAAGCACGTAGCAACATGGATGCACCCTGACCCAGCACAGAGGTCAACGCGAACCCCACAACCCCCACAGACCACCAGCAAGGAACAACGGGGTCGTGGAAGGCCAAGGAGAAAAGGGAGAGGAAGACGGGGTGCAGACCGCAGGAAAACAAGACCAGCGCCACGGAGTCACAGAACACTACCAGCAACTGACCCACAAGCAGACCACCTGGAATGCAGTCGGAGTGCCGAGGAGGCCAATCCAGGAGGCCAAGAGGCGCCGCCAGGACGTGACAACCTAAACCAGGCACAAACCCGCTGCCAACAGGAAGGCAGCAACGGCGACAGGAGCAGGCAGTCCAGCGCTACAGGAGGAGCTGGAGGAAACCCAGGCCACAGTCATCAGTGTGGAGACGGTGCAAGGAGGTGGGAGTACGGACACAGCTCGACAGGACCCGACACAACAACAACAAGGTGAGGATCCAACAGGGACTGGGGCGACGGGGGATGATGGGCACAATGGCACACATGCACAACGAGGTGTAGCACACTGCACACTCACAATTACCCAGGGACATGTCCCCCATCCCCGTGGCACACTGCAGCACACACACATAGCAATCACAGCACATACCATGACAATGTGGCACAAAGTGCAACACCCACACTGCAGAACAGGAGACACAACTGGGTCCGCCCAGGCGCAGGAACAGAACAATCACATTGGACAGAGCAGGGAACTGTGAGATGCATATCTACGGCTACAACCCCACATCAGCCATGTAGGCCAAATGTACACTGTCCCAACTCAAATAGCCACCATCGCCCAAACAGTCACAATGTACATTGTCACACAGTCTGCATGTTGACAAGAACAAGGTGCCAACACAATGCCAACATGCACCTCCCCTTCACAATGCAGAGGGACAAACAACACCTCCAGCAGGTCAGAACAGACAACCCATCAGTGATGCCGGAGACGAACACCACACCTTCGACACCGACGCCCTACAACAGCCCATGGACATCCCACACAACCCACCACCAGGACCAGGGCAGACAAGGTACTCAGAGGAGAACACAGCCCCTGCAACAGACCACACAGCATGAAGCACCCGCAATCACGGCTGGCTCACAACACATCACCGACCCACACATGGCACCCCAATGCCAGGTGTCAGAACGCCAAAAGGAGGTGGCCCAACAGGTGCGGGTGTTGCCGAACCCATGGAATGCGAACTAGAACACATACGTGGGTGTCCAATACCCTTCAGGGACCACCTACACCCCACAAAGGAGACCCACACTGCCATAGAGACACATGCAGATGCACATACCCAGTACAGAACCATGCACAGGGGCACGCACATATCAGTCACACACCCACGTTGGCTCTGCGTACGACGGCACAGTCCACTCCCCTTACGAATTGAGTGGGTGACGACAAAGCTACATGTCCAGGTTCTAGCCCGCTGCCTGCGGTGACATGTCTGCGTCTGCTGTACACAGCACAATGTAATGTCGTAGGGCCCAGGGCCCCCATGCATACAACAAGACCACAGGGACACATGCACATATCATGTTGAACTGGCTACGGGCACGTGCGCCCGGCCCCTTTATTGGCAGGGCCACATGTACAGTGACGCCTGTGCTGGATGTGTGTGGGGTGAGTATAAGCCAGCCCGCACGGAGTGCTTGGTGCTGGCAACAACCTGAACAGTGGACACCAGTGTAATGGAAACAGAAAACACCAGCATAACAGAGTCAACTGCAGAGCAACATGGAGGGATCCGGAGTAAGGACAGAGGTCACCCAATATTCAGTCAGGAGGTTCCGTGAGTTGCAGTGCACTGAGGTAGGGGCACTAGAGAAGAGCGCGCTCATGTGAAGAAATTGCTAGGATTGTGTCCCTTCGGGTTAGTCCTGATGCAGATGCAGTGGGGTGTGTTACACCTGCATCAACTTCCTCATCACCGTCCCAGGTCTCCCACACTGCCTGAGGTGACAGTTGCATCCGCAGTCCACAGCGCAATACCCAGTAATAGATCCGGGTGTGTAGCTTGACTACCACCACAAGTCTGCATTCCTGCCTTGGGGCTGTTGCCTCCTGCCCTCCCATTGTCTGTGCCTTCTCCCGTCCGCACACTTGACACATCTTCCTCATCAACGTCCCAGGTCTTCCCCACTGCATGAGGTGACATTGCTGCGCAACTTCACAACAGCACAAAACTCAATCAGTAACGGACAATGGCTTGCGGTGCACTGAGTCACTGGCACCTGGAGTGCTGAGCAGGGTATCAGGCCGATGATGGCATCCACGACAGGTCTGAGCAACTCCGTAGGTCTGTCAGGACCACTGTTTCAACTCTGGCAGATGGCGGTTGGAGGTGGTCCTTGTGGTGGTGGCGTGTGCCTCCTGCGGTGATGCGACATCCGGGCCGGTCAAGACTCGATGCTATGTGTGGGCCCTGGTGGCCCGCAGTTGAGGCTGGAGGATGCGGACAGCGCAGGGCCACAGACACATGGCGTTGATGACCCCAAGACCATCGCTACAGAGGCCACTCAATGTCTCAGAAGAAGGGGTCCCAGGCCTGAGCAGCACAGAGTTAGCGGCCCCGGATGCACTGTGGCCGGCACAGGCACCCAGCCACGGGACGGTGACTTGCGGTGCAGTCAGATGGGCCATGCGACCTGAGCGGGTCCCCATCAATGTCCGAGGTGTATGTTGCGGAGGGTTGCGGGGGACAGTGGAAGGTGTCCTCCAGGGCATAATGCGGAAGGTCTGATGTTATCTGGAAGCAGCAAATGGAGGAGTGGAAAGCGCAACCCTCGTTTTCACCAACAATTCGGTATCAGCTACATGAGGATGAAAACTAGCCCCTATTCCATAGACTCAAACGCCACCAATGTACGACCAGTGAGTGTCCATGAATGTCGGGGAACACACTTAGTGGCACAGGTGCCGAGAGAGGATGCAGTCAGCGATGATGCCGGTACACAGATGTGAACTCCAACATTGCCAAATCAAGACTCTGTGACCTACTGGACCACAGTGTAGGCCGGAGGCAGCGGTCAGCATGGGCCCACAGACACGTGTCGTGTGCTTGTGATGCATTCGTTTGCTTCACTGATAGCAGGGAGTTTAGTGATATCACCCCTGCAGTAGACATCTGGTCACTGCCATTCATGACTCAGGACACAGTTTCACACATGGGACCTACTGGTCCGACGAGTGGGAAGAAGGCGGCAGTAGAGTGCGTCAACGAGAAAAGAGTAAGGCGGACCTGTGTCGGGCTTGGAGCTTGCGCCGGCACGTGGTGGGCCCTCCTTGACACACGCCAGTGTCGGCAGGTGATCAGTGTGGCCTGGCTGCGCAGGGGCGGGCCTGACGGGTTCGTGGTCCAGCGTGCCGGGGTCCGGCAGGCGCACAGCATCACAGGCAACTCCGCTCACGGGGACGGCGTCAGCCTCGTGGCGGGGTGGGAGGCGCCGCCCTGGCAGAGACGTGGGTCTTTCCGTAAGAGGACCACGCCCAGGCCTACGTGCTTTTTATTCACACCCCTACGCTGGTGTGGCATACGCCGGCCCATCCCACTCTGGTGACGCTTAGGGCGGGGCGTAAAAGGCAACATTTCCGCGAGGTCCCCCACTGGCTGGGGTGACATGGTGGCATCCACTGTCCACTACACTCCATACACCAGCGGTGTATGTCGCCATGGATATGGGTGTGTTCTGCGTACTGCGGTGTGTCCAGCACATCTCCGCCACTCTTGGCATTGTGTACTTTCCCAATCATGGTTCTACTGCATCCTTCACACATGCCTGGTTGCCACCTCTCCCCACATTCGGCTACTATGTGGCTGAGGTGCCATGCCGTTGCTGGCTCATGTTCAGGGCTTGCCCATGTGAACATTGTAAGTTGTCCTGTCGTGTCTGGTGGGTGGGCATGTTGTTGTGCCTGTTGTATGTGATTTTGTGACGTGTGCATTGCCAAAGTTGTGAGTTGCATGGTTGTGGAGTTGAGGTGTGTGGGGTGTTCATTTGGATATTGCCAAGGGGCTCTGCAGTTCCCTTGTTGCCATCCTGGGAACGCTGGTTGATGATGGACTGTCGGAGGATGACGGTATCATGCACACTGGCTGTGTATTTGGAGGCAACATTGTTGGGGGTTCCACAGTGTTCTGTTGTTGCCTGCACATTGATGTGAGACGTGTGCTTCCTGTTGCGGTGATTGTGTGCTGTGTCACCAGGGGGCACAGGTAGTACATGTGTGCTGTGTATTGCCCCCAACACATGCGTGCATCCTGCTTGGGCGTATGGTCCTTGCTTGGTCTCCAGCGGATCCTGCGCATTGTGTTGTACGTATGGGGACTGGGGTACCAGGGTGATGGTGATGTCCAGGACAGGTGTGGGGGACTTGGATGTGGCTGGCTGTGAGACTCCTCCGACTCTGGCGGGTGTTGGTTGGGGGGTACCAGGGGCCAACAGGTGCAGTCAAGCCAGCAGCTTTGTGTGGGGTGGGATGTTGGTTGTCCGCTGTGTTGGTGCCGTAGGCCTGTTAGGCGATGATGGTCAGGATGCGTAGGATGTTTGTCACTTTCAGCCTGTAGTGGACGGTGACATTGTCAGATATTGGGTCTGTGCGGCTGGTACGCTTCTGGGGGTCCGCTGTCTTTGTCTGCGCTGCGTCTGTGGTGGTCCGGGGGGGGGTGTTCCGGGTACTGGGTTGGGGTCCTGGGGTGGTGGCGGTGGGTGTTGTGGCCCTCTTGGGTGTCCGGGCCGCATGATGAGGGGCTCCATGGCATCTGCTGCCCTTCGGATGTGGCCCTGGGCTGTGCTCCCTTTTGTGGTGCTGGCTGCCGTCCGACTTTACACCAGGTCAGAGCAGGTGTAAATTTCCTGGTGCTAACGCGCCTTATCGCCTGTTTTGTGTTCTTATCGCCGATGTGGCTGGTCGTTGTGAATGTTGAGGTGTGATGTTGTCTCGACTTCTGGCACGGGAACGCCTACTCTGCATCTCATTAGCGATATTTGCGGGGGTCCTCTGTGGCGATGTTTTTTGCGGCTGCTATCGCGGGTAAACTGGTGCTGTGGGCTGTTAACACCGGCTTGTGAATGGGGAGGTAAATTTATCACGACTTTGGCTGCGATAAAGTGCAGTTAATTTGGTGATAGCTCCTTGTGAATATGCCCCAAAGATTTACTTTTCATCAACAGACTTTCACCCAGCGCAAGAGAGAGAAAACGCAAAAAAAGGAGAAAGGAAGACAAAGAGAAGTGTAGAAAGACAGGAAATCAGTGGCAATGGGAAACCAGCATTGAAAATGTAATAGGTCTCGCCTTTGATTAAGTTAAAGCCATTTGCTTTGCTAATGGTATTGTATAGCAAAGCAAATCGTTTTAACTTAATGAAAGGCGAGACCTATTGCATTTTTAATGCTTGTTTTTGCTTGCAGTGGAGTGATCATTTAGAAAAACAAGTTCACAGCACTATAACATTTTGTGCACAACTGCATCAGTAGAGAATTTAACAGCTGTAAGAATCAGGGAAAAGTTTTGCTTAACAAAATAAGATGACACATTTACGTTAAGTGTCTCCCTCGCCCTGGACTGTCCACGAGTTACCCTCTCCCAGCTCTGTCTTTTTAGCAGCGGGTCTTAGGGATAAAAACAGAATTACAAAGACTAAAATGCAACAAATTTTGTGTTAGCCAGCAGATCTGAGTGTCACAAGCATGAGCTAACTATAAACTGTTCAAAGGCGATTGTTAAACGTAGTTTAAATGGAATGTGTGCCATTGTGACCTTCTAAATGAGAAAAAATGGACAGGTGTCTCCATGCTAAAAAGTAAAAAATGTATTCTGGATTTGAGTTATGTCGTTTTTTGTGTGATTTTTATAAAATAAAAAACACCATATTGACTTTTCAGCTTCTCTGGCTAAACATATTTCTGAATCTACACAGAGACCCACCCCAAAAAGTGTGTGCACGTTTAAAATACATACCGCAACTGGATCGTAGCTTCAAACATGGTGGGGAGCAGTGTTTTGCACCTCCTATCCCCAATAGTCTGGGATGACTACAAAGGGATGTGGGATTCCTTGGCGGCAGACAATGAAACGCAGAGCCTCATTGCTTACCAGTCGTCATGTTTAGTTATGGCGGCAGACCGCAGTACAATAATGTAGGAGTTGAAACAAAGCTTTTTTTAAACGATTCGGGAAGCGTGTGTGCGCGCTTCGGAAACCTATTTGTTTATTTTTCTAAAGCACACACACGCTTCCCGAAGACTTTTAAAAAACGAAGAGTAACGACTAAAAGTCAACAACGGAGCAGGAAGCGGAGCAACTTAAAGAAAATAATAATAAAAAGTGTGTGCATGCGACTTGCAAAGGAGGTCAGTTTGTGGATCTTCAAGTTTAAAAGACACATTCGCACCCTAGTTACAATCTGAGATTTACTCTTGTCCATGGCAAAAGTAAGTCTGTATTCATGGTGGAAATTCCCACAAAGATGGCGTGAGTGAAGGTAACGAAGTTTCAACACATGGGGAAAATCTCAACATTTTAAAGTGCAATTGCAATTTTGTGTTATGTGTACACACGCTCAATGATCCAATGCATAGATTTACAAATACATGAATGGAAACCTGTGTAAGCAGCATGGAATTTAAAAAATAACTTCACTACCAATCCTTGGATCTGCGACTGTTAATATCCTTGTTAGCCAAAGATGTACTCCAAATGAAGACTGAAACAAACTTACGCTACAACATTTCCAGCTGTGCCCGCCCTCATTAAACGCTTCACGGTATCAGGAACGCAGCGTTACTTGCCGAAGGGGCTACAGAGACCCTCGCCGCACAGCAGGGCCAGCCAGGAGCCATCCGGGCTCAGCATGGCACCGACCTCTACCGGGCATGGACTCAGCCTGGCAGTCAGAGATTCATGTGCAAGTCATCTCTCTCTAATGATGTCATGCTAACCGCTTCCCCCCTCGAATCATGATTTTCGGGACCAGGCCGGACCTCTGCGTGCAGTGACCTGTCCAGGTAGAGCCCGGAGCGCGGGGAGCAGAGGAGTCACACCAAGAGAGGGCTTTCCATGGGATGGGAGGAGGGGCGGGGTAATCTCTCAGTCCAACACTCGCCCGTGACGTTTGCTTCAATGACTCCTCACAAGTCCTCTCCACCCCGCACCTCCTCCCAAACACGCTCCTGTGCGTGGAAAACGGGTGGACAAAAGGGCAGGTAGGCCGACAGAGCGAGTGAGAAATAGATGCTTGTGGGGTTTTGGGGGGAATCTGTAAGTGAGGCACGCATTAAGGAGACGGCGGGGCTGTGGAAACAAGACAGGTTAAACGAGGAGGGACGGGGAGCGCACGAGAGAAGAGGGGGTGAAAGTGGAGCAGAAAGAAGGAAGGGTGCGGGGGAGGGAGAGCAGAGAAGAGACGCGAGGGGGTGGTGGAAGCGGAAGGGATACACCAGATGAAAGCCACAGGTTGGACAAAGGGGGGGGGTCACCTGGTAGAGGAGGGCTGAGAAGGGGAGACACCTCCTATGCCCTGTCTTCCACCGACGGAGGGCCTGTGCAAGGAGCCGGACTGGCCGAGCCGGAGGGAGCGCACCAGCGGCGAAAGGGTCATGTGGGCAGCAGGGGGGCGGGGGGGCATCCTGCCACGCCTCGTCTCCCTGCACGAGACTTGCCCTGGGGGGTTCTGGATCCCACAGCACCCCCGCAATACACGAAAGCTCCAGGCACGAACTGCCCCATAGAGCGACCGCCCCAGCTCACGCCACTACGGACAACCCCTCCGGAGCCTTCCACGTGCAAATCACGAATTTCCGCTGTTTGTCTGGACAGGTCTAGATAAAGGGCCTCGTTCATGTGATGTCTCCCGCCTGCTCATCTGCAGCTTGCCGTCCGGAGAGGGGGCTTGCAGAACAGCAGAGTGTGTCATGTGGATTATGGGGAGATTTAAGGGTGCGGGAGAGTCCGACGCTACTGAAACATAAAAAATAAAAAAAACATAAAACCGGGCGCCGGTGTAGGCAGCGCGGCGCCCAAGCACATTAATTAAACAAAAACCGGCGCGGCGGAAACATAAAAAAAAAAAACGCCGCCAGTGTGAAAAATAGTGCGTCCGTCTCACGCCGCGAGTAAAGCATCCAGTCCCTGCGTGCACATCTTCTGTCCGTCCGCGTGCACATCTGGAATCCGTATTGATTCCAAAAGGCCCTCGCATGGCGAGAGCAGCGTATGCGCGCTGCTAACGCCAGGCGAGACCTAAAAAGAAAGAATGAAATAGACTTGCAAGATTGAGATACAGGTTAATAAATTGAGGGGTTGTGAAAGGAAATAGGCATTAGGTGAATCAAAACTAGGCAGCCTTGAGATTTGACAGCTTCTGCGCATTTCGTAAAAAAGACCTTTGGTCCCTGCACGTATCCATTTATTTATTTCATGAATCAAGTACTGCTTCCTGGCCTTGGTTTTAAAACAGCAGGTTACACTAAGGGCCGGATCTTTCTTTCCCTTATCCATTGAAATAATGACCACACTTCTCTGATACAAAAGGGTGTTTACTTTGTACTCTTTGGCCTTTTCCTAAAGAACTGGTCAGCCATTTGGAAAACTTTTATCATGTGCTATCATTAAACATGCAACATTTGCTTCCCTAATCAAAACTTATTTGCAGAAAGTTTAGAAAACGTCAGCCTTTTGTTCATAATGATACCTTTAATCCAAATTTGAAGGCGATACCTCTTTTTCTGCCACCAGAATATGTTATAGATAATATATTATTATTTTCTGGCACCAGAATAAAAATGTCCGATAACGCTATATAAAAAATGCACAATTTTTAGAGCGACCAGCTTCGTTTGGACACCAGTCATTGTCATATGACCTTACAGCTTATGATAACTTTTTAGTTTAACAAAAGATACTATAAATCCACTGTGTTGGTGCAGTTATTTACTGCTGTCTGCAGGAGGAACAAGTCAAAAAGGATCGACAGACTACAAACATTGCAGAAAAAGCAACAGGTATGTATTCCCTAGGTACAGGCTTGTGAATGTTACCATTTATAGTAGCCTAAATTCTACAGAGGTAGGTCTGGGCACAAAAGCAGGGCTAAGCCTTCAGCCCAAATGTAGTCTCTACCTGTCATTTAATATGTAGCCAGAATTTTTTTTAACTTGTAAAGTTAATATGTTAAGAGGTTCTGCTAGTGGAAGGACAGAAGAACATATTATGGGAAGTGTTTTTCTGGTGGCCAGAAGCTCACTTGGAAAAGGAGTCAATTTGCTCTAAAAGCTGCTTTGAAAAGTGGAAACGAAGAGGGCAGCATTTGGCCAGCTCTAGTCGCAGAACAGGTAAGCTGGCTTGAGCAGCCTTTGTGTCAACAGTGGTAAAGAATATGAAATTGAGATGATTGAGGAGATCCAGAAGATCTAAATAGGCATCGGAAGGGGATGGTAAGCTCTGAGTGACAGAAAGAAGACTGTGAGGGCCATAGGGTGACCTTGGGCTTAACAGATGAGACAATGAGGCCAGTGTTGATGGGCTAATATATTCAGGGGTGGGGATGAACTAGAGGATTCCCATGGATTGGTCTACATTGTATGTATGGTGTAAAATGTTGCTGCCAAGAAAGATGAAATCACTTTTATGATAACTCAATTGCTATTAGTATGTAGGCTCTGCCTCATTTACAACGTTTTGGGTACCCTGTCACCTGCAGGCCATGAACATAAGTGAGATACAAGTGATGATCTTCCCTACAGCATTCTTAGTATTCCACCAAAGGTGGTCCTACGGATCGATCCTACGTCTGACATTATTTCCATATCCCCATGACTTTCCAGCTGAGCAGGTCAGGTGTGGAGTCTGGGATGCCATGGAGTGTCTGATCTGAGCGCTAACCATTTGGGTGCGCGATCCTGTGGGAGTGAGGCGGGTTCACAGTAGCTGACTCCCAAATCCTCTTCGAAACCAACTCTGTCCCAAGAGCTGTCAGTCTCAGCACGTGGTAATCAGTCAGCCCAACGGGGGAAAAAATGGGATTTAGAGAGAAATGATGTCTTCTGTTTTAGTCCTGTGGGTGTGGCATTCCCTGAATGGTGGTCACCCGTCCTCTGGGATAATAGTAGTTGTCTGTGTTAAATGTATCCCTTCTGGAAGGTAACAGGTTTAAAAAGAATAAGTTTTTCTCAACAATCCATGATTCCCAGTACCCCCTTTCTATGAAGATCCCCAGCCTACCTTGCCATTTCCGCTTTCTGGCTTTTTTAAAAGCATTGTGTTCAGTAATCTATTCATATAGGGAATTTTCTAGAAAGAAAGTGACACAGTAATCTCTACAGTTCTGTGCTATTACTTGTATACACTAAAGTAAATGGTCACTTGTTTTCTAAAACAGTGTTTGCCTTTTTTAAGAGATTCAAGAATCATGAGAAACTGGAAGCACTCTTGGAAGGAGAGTTTGGATGTTAAGTATGGCTTCTAGTGCTGCACATGTGTTTCTTACCATTATTAATGATGCAGAAGTCTGTTGAAGATGTTGTTTCTTTTGATCTTTTTCAGGTGCTAAAGTCAATAGCCATTGAGAAAGAACCCCAGACATCATGAGGAGTCGAAGTTGTGGAGCGATTCACTCAGAAGACATCAACGCGAGGACATTGTCAGACTGGCCTATAGGGCACTCAGGCAGTGTCAGAGGGACTGGTCTCATAGCTCATCGTCTGGGCTTTTGTTTTAGGTTTGTGGACCTGTGTTATGGTCTGGTGGGTCGGTTTTTTCTGTTAATTTCGCTGATATTGCCCAAACATTGCCTGTAGCAAGCACAAATGCATGCAGTGTCCCATACCTTGCAAAACACCTACACAACTTGTCTTTACACATTCAAAAATGACCTATTTGTAAATTTGAGCCACATTTTAAGATATCAGATTTGCTAATGGGGGCCACTTTTATTATGGTGCCCGGGCCTGTTTTCTGTCCCAATCTGACCTTGCGCAAGCACCGGAATCATGCAAGAGATTCTTAGCATTGATGTGATCTTGGAGTTAAACATAAATTGCTATTTCAATTATCTTGCAGGTAAACATTAGTTGGTGCGGTCATCAGGGTTTGTTTCATTAGGAGTGGGAGGATCTGGCCTGTCTTCAGAGCTTCTGGGAAGATGCCTTGAGTGAGCGCGGCATTGACAATGCTTAGTAAGGATAAGAGAGTGTACCCAGAGAAAGATTTGATGAAGGAGGATGGTAAAACATCATCTTCATAAGAAGTGTCTTCGAGGGAGTTGACACCTTACAGTGGGCTTAGAGCCAACCCATTACTTACCATTGGTTGGCTTCACTGTAACTCTCATTTGATTGCTTCCTCTTGGTTCTTATTTGTCAGCTTCCATAGTCTTTCTTTCCTCTTCTTCTGTTTGTTCC
This sequence comes from Calotriton arnoldi, assembly GCA_963921515.1. NCBI lineage: Eukaryota > Metazoa > Chordata > Amphibia > Caudata > Salamandridae > Calotriton > Calotriton arnoldi. The sequence continues at coordinate 667,195 of CAWUFW010000148.1, read as the reverse complement.
TCCACCGGATCATTACTTCTGTTCTTACACTGACATTTTTCAGGCGCTATTTTTTTATTTTTGTTTAACCACTTTTGCCCTCCCTCAAAAGCTGTTCTTGCTTCCTCCCAGCCCACCTTACTTCGTTGTTCTTCCTTCTCCACCATCCCTTGTCCATTTGCTTCCTCAGCCCCTCCCTTCCACCCTCCATTATCCATGTGTTTCCCTATCCCTGCCAGCCACCATTGTCAGCTTGCCTCACCATCCCCACCCGCTGGCCCTCTGTTGTCAGTTTCCTGCCCCAGCACTTCCCACCTGCACTTCATTGTTAGCTTGCAACTGCTGCCTCTCCCGCCTGCCCCCTGTTGTCAGCTTTACTGCCCAAGTCCCCCCACCTACATTTCATTGTAAGCTTGCTCCCCATTACCTTCCACAAGACCTCCGTGGTCAGCTTGCCTCCTCAGCCCCTCCCACCCACCATCCGTTGCCGTTTGCCTCCCCAACCCCTCACACCCACCTTGTGTTGTCTATGTACTTCTCAAGTCCCTTCTGCCCACCTTTTGTTGTTCGTGTGCTTCCCCATTTCCTCTTGCGTATCCTCTTCCCCCAGTCGAGTACCTTTCTCCCACCCTCACTCCGTATTGGCTCCTCGTACCCCAACCGGCTCCCACTATTTTAAATTTTAAAAAGCGGAATAGCGCTGTCCACATCATAGCGTGTTTTTATTATTAATTTTACCCATGCTACGCATCAGACATGTTGCTGTAGGTGAGTAGAGCATGGCTAAAACTCATTGCCTATGCCAATTGCTCTCTTTGGCCAGACCTACTTACTGCCTTTGCCAATGCTTGTAATTCTAGGCAGTTTCAGGCCCTGCAGCACTTGAGCTCCCCAGGCAGGTTTAGTTGCTATTCATTCCGTGTTGCTGGGGTTGGTTGCAAGCTGAAGCAGAGCTTGAATTATACACTTTCAGGACAACATGCTACAGCCCTGCTGGCTTCATCTCTAAATGGAAAACGATTAGAGCTCTCGCCGTGCACCAGATGTGAGGCAAGAGAAATCCACCCACTATGTGACCTTGGGCATTAAGAATTAATAGGGCAGGAGGCTTAGGGCCAGGACGAGCTCAGCTGTGCCTTCCAGGAGCCCCAGCGAGCCTTCCTGTATAGTGGGGCAGAGAGAGCGCCCCTTCTTGAAGGCGGGGCTCTGCATTAAAAGTGTGAGGTGCAGAGAGCGGCAAAGCTCTTTGTTAGAGGAGCCGAGGCCTTGTTTGTTTTCATTGCTCACGGAGATGGAATGACCTTCATCCTTGCCCACAAGATGAGAAATGCGTCCTTGATAGATAAAGGCAGACGAGAGCTAGAGAGGAACCTGGCAAGAGGATTCAAGGACAGATCTAAGAACAATGCTCCAAGGACTCCTTCCTGGAAGAGCAGGCGGTGCTGCTGCTCTAGGCCACAATGAAGGTGCATTGACAGAGCTGTATGCGGCAACAGTCAAGGCTAAAAGGAATGAGGGGCAGGAATTTGCTGTGAGCCTGTAATACTTTAAAATGCGCTGAACAAATACAAGCACTTTCTAAAGAGCAGGCATTGAAGGTCTTTGGAGAACTGTGGGGCATATTTATGAGAGGCTTGCATCGTGTTTGCACCTAGCAACATGGTACATGCATGACGCTGACCTCTAAGTCACATTTTTGATGCCACGCAAAGCCAATTTGCGTGGCTTCAAAAATCTGGAGTAATGCAATGCAGCGCAAATCGCTGCATTGTGTTACTCTGCCCTGGGAAGGCATTCCATGGGCGTTGCGTGGGTGTTCCCATGTAACTCCCATGGTTTTAGATGCACTCCCAGATTTACAAGTAAACCTGGGAATGTGCCAAAATCTTACACCTTTCCAGGGAAGGCATAACGCAGGGGCGTAACACAGGGCCCCGCAGTGCGGTGGGGCCCCCAAGCTCCAGGGGGCCCCCACAGCACTTTAGCCAGAGAGCTCCTGATAGAGTCCAGAGGGGGCCCCTCCACGTACCTTGCAGGGGGGCCCCCTCAATTATCGTTACGCCACTGGCATAACGAGGACATTTATCTCTATTTCTCCTCGTTTCTTCCTCTTTCTATGTGTGCTGCATTCTGTCACGAATTGCAGCGCAGCAAGGTGATTAGCTGCGCGACTTTCTCATAAATGAGCCCGTTTGTGTGCTGGACCAGCATGGCGATGCAGGAGTGCAATCAACTGCCGCGTATCATGGACGCCATTGGCCTAAATGCAAGCTAGAGAATGGACCCCCATCTCCTGCTTTAGTGATATAAAATTGCTATAATTTGCGTCCAAGGGGCACCTCACACCCTTTGGTCCTGGTGCCAATGCACCTACTTAATGACTGATAAATGCTCCCCACTTTCTCTGCCTGGGCCCCTTCATGTATACGTGTATGTGCAGGCTGCTGTTTCTAAAATGTCTGTATGTGAAGGCTTCTTCCTTTAAATCTACGCATATATGCAGGCTCATTTCCCCATACAGTCTGTGTATATGTGCAGGCTGCGCGGTTGTGTGCATGCAGAGGTTTGCAAGCCTGCAAATTAATGAGGAGCGCTGAGCCAAGGGTCAAAGCACGAGCCAAGCTGAGCCATCAAAGTATTTGGTATGTAAACTGCACAACACACGCCATGTGGGTTTCTTTAACATCAGACGGCGTTTTAATTTCATAAATTCAGTGACACTTATCAGAAGTCTAAGGGCTTCATTTACAAGGCCATTGTCCGCTGGTGCGTCGCCTTTTTTGACGCACTGGTGGCGCAGTGTGCCTGCCCATATTTACAAGGCCACGCAAACTCACACTGCGTGACTTTTCATGGCCTTATAAATATGGGCCCCTTTCACTCATTACTCTGAGTGAAAGGGGCTTTCCATTGGTGTTTTCGGACTATGGTTGCAAGGATGGCGATGTTGAAGAGCATGGGGCTGATGGAGGATCCTTGGGGTACTCCGCATCTGATCTCTGTGGGTTCAAAGAGGAAGGTCGGCAGTCTTATTCTTTGTTTGGGAGTTTGTGAATAGGCCCCAAAATGAGCAAATTCCTTCAGTTGGAGACTTTGTCAGGAAGGTTTGTACATGCAGTACTGGTTATGTTATGTGCATTTGTATAGCATACAACTCACCTGGGAGGGTATCCTGGCACTGACCACACTACCCTACCGCTTATCCTCATACCTTTTTAGGTCAGGCCTGGGCAGGGCATGCGCTGCTGCGAGGCATGCAGTAGTGGAGTATGGCTTTGAAGCCCCGCCCACTCTCCGCACATATTTTTAATTGGCTTGTGTCATTGTCCTTCGTAAACGCTGGCTTCCGAGTGGTTATTAGGCTTGTTAGTCCCTCCTTGGTACCACCTTGTCTTTATTTGTTACCTCCCATAAGGACTGGACCTTTTACTGGTGTTGTTACATGGTCTGCTTTAAAGGTCGGTGAGCACTGTTTTATTTAATGCTCTTCCCCTATTCCACCCACTGCCTTGCAGCACGCAGCGCCCTTTTTAATTTTTTTTTTTTACTAATGGTGGTCCGCTTTAACTATAGTAGCCACATTTTTTAATTTATTTATTTAAGCGGCGCGGTCCACATTTAGCAGCCACACTTATTTATTTAGTTAACTAGCGCCCATGCAGTGCTTTCACATTTATGGAGGCCACGCCCCTTTCTTTACACAAACCGCGTCTGAAGAAAGGTACGCGGCCGACATTAAAGTGAAAGCGCGGCATGGGCGCCTTTACCAAAAAAAACTCACCTGTTTGTCAACTTGACAAAACACATGCTTTTTTTTGGGTCAAAGCCCCCGTTTCACTTTAATGTCGGACACGCCCCTTTCTTTAGATGTAGCTTGTCTAAAGAAAAGAATCACCATGAAAACGGTAGCAGAGAAGAAACTTGTAAATGCTTGGCGGGACCACGGTGGTCCCGCTAAGCATATTGCTGCCTCCTCACCGCCAGGGACCGGCTGTTCCCTGGTGGTTGCAGAGGAGCAATGGTGGTCCGACCGCCCTTACTGTAATAGGCGCGGACCGCCACCTCCGCGCCTCCACGAGTCTGGCGGTCCGTGGACCATCAGACTCGTAATTAAGCCCTAAATGTCATTCTGTCAATATATATATATTCATTTTTTCCATTGTGTGAAATACAGTGTATTATTAATTGCCTACATGAATTAAAGACTCAAACTGATTATTTTAGATAGTCCTGTTTGCTTAACTGCTTATTATCTCATCATCCAGTTTCTCCTATAGACAAGGTGGCTGATCAACAACAGGCATAGATATTCTTTTTGCTGTTCTTACAGGTAAAGGAGAAGTGCTATATAAGGTGCCAATTGCTAGTTTGAAGAATATTTTTTAGGTAATCTGCCTGGGCTAGCGATTCTCTTTTAAACAACAAGTTACTTACCTTTGTCACCACACTTTCTAGTTGATAATCTATTTAACCACAGATTCATCACCTTTTGAATATCCCCAGGCACTGGACTGAATCCAGAAACTCATAAAGCATTGCTGCTTCTCACTGGTGGGTGGTGTTGTGCAGCTCTGTGCTGACTTCGTCCCAAAGTGACAAATACACTGGCATGTGCTTTGGAAGCATGTCTGTGGCCAAAGTAATGGCTCTATATCCTGTAGTAAAATGTCCTTTGTCGCTTTATCAGTAGGTTGTCGTGATTCCGTTGTTGAAAGTTGATGCATTTCGGCCTTTAAATACTGGCCCTTATCATGATTACAACAAGGTCAAGTGTCCATGCACTATAATAAGAAATAAACAATAACGAAACAATTTTTTAAAAACAAATCCCTTGCCAAGGAATCTACAGAGCTCATATTACCTCAATAAAATAAAATAATGATATAATGAATAGAAACTACAGTGAGTATGGCATGCCTCCTCCATCAAACATCTGATACCAACTGATGGCCACAGACAAAATTCTCCTGTGGAAATAGTGTATGAAGTTATAAAAAGGATATATGTTGCGTCCACCCCAGCCTGGTTACTCACCAATGACTACGCCACAGAGCTTGGTATTACACGTCTTTATTAATCTGCGTGTAACCGCAAACTCAACATTCTAAACCTGCATTCACTACTCTATGCTCTAACATTTATGTCACAGTTCTACGGAGTAAATCAGGAGCCAAAAGGGTTCAGTTGTTGCTAACGCACACAACACTAAAACATCCACCTTAATTGAGTCATGAAAAATGGCTCCAAGCATGCTAACAAGAAGATCATTCAAATGCTCAACAACTCGAACCCTTATGTGCGGTCATGCTAGCTCAAAACACCTCATAGACCTACTTACATTTATATAGTACAAAATGGGAGATAAATCCCGGTCTTCACAAAAGGGACCGTTTCATCAGTCCACCTGCCAGGTATGAGAGAGTGTGGTTAACTAATTTACCTGCTAAGATGTATCTTACAGTGAACTCGAGAAGTGGGTATATTTACTTACTGGGTTATCTGGGTTACAGACAGGAAAGCTCCCTGCTCCTAGATTAGATTGCACGCGAACACCAGCTGATCACCGCAAAAGGACAGATATTATTTTTTGAATTTCCTTCAGGTAAAGGATAAGTGCTATATAAGGTACCAATTCCCAGTTGAAGAATATTTTTCTGTCATCTGCCTGGTCTAGCGATTCATTTTTAAACAACAAGTTACTTACCTTCGGGAACACATTTTCTGGTTGATAATCTATCTAACCTGAGATTTATCACCTTGTAAATATTACCATGTATCAGCCTGGATCCAGAAACTCAAAAAGCAGTGCTCAATCTCACGGGTAAGTGGTGTTGTGCAGCTCTGTGCCGATTTCGTCCCACTCCAGAAGTGACAAATGAGGCCACATATAATCGCCAACCATGTACGATATCATCAGTTTCTTTCTTAGGCTTGTCAGTATTCATTAGACACAGACCCTGCCAGCAAGTTGGGAGTGTGCAGATTTAGAAATTTTAGCTGGTAAATTAGACCATTTCTCAGAATAGGGAGGTAGGAGATATGTGAGGAATTTGTAGTTGGAGTACCCACCAGAAAGAGCATTAAAGAAGGTAAGCAACTTGTTCTTCTGATGGATACGTCTAATCCTAGATTCCTCACCTTGTGAACAAATACTGAAGCAGTATCTCCCAAGGTGGTGGGTCTATGGAATGGCTCAGATCAAAAAGTCCTGCAGAAGCGAAAGGGCAAAATGCCTATCCCAATGAACTGGACTGTGCTTCGAAAATGTGTATACTTATGTTTATGTAGCAGACTGACAGATATCCAGGACAGGCACTCTGCATGCCAATGAAGTGGTAGTAGCTTTGGCTCTGGTAGAATGAGCCCTCACACCTACTAAAGGTTGCTTCTTAACCAATGCATAACAGATCTTAATACAGTGGACGACCTATCATGAAGTAGTCCTGCACTGCCTTGCCTTTCTTTGCTCCTGAGAACCCCATAAAGAGCTGATCGTCCACCCAAGAGTCATTGGTGCAAATGATGGCAAAGCTCAGTGCTCTATTGGGGTCCAAACGATGGAGTCTCTTTTCCTCTTTCAAGGGAAGCGGACCAAATAATGTTGGAAGGGTAATAACTGATAACCTGGTCTGCCGCGGCTTCATGCCAATTGAACGGAGTGGGGACCCAGCAATTTTCTCCTCACTTCCGCAGTCCGCCCCCTTTACGGTGGGCTTTTGCGCTCTAGTGGCCCTAGAGCCTTATAAATTTCACATGCTGCAGCGGGCGCGCTGCCGGCGCGCCAAAGGCAAGCCCGTCTGCGCCCATCCGCGCCTGACCGGGACCAGGAGCCAGAACCCCTGCCGGTTTGAATCACGGTCAACAAATCAAATACACGGCGGAAGAAATGAAAAGTCTGGCACCAGCAATTCTGGAGGCTTGTAAACATAGGGTAGATGTTGACACAGGCTCCTTGTCGTGAAAAAACTGCATTAAGAATCTGAGACAGGGTGTGGTTAACATACAACAGAGGGAAAAACTGCTTTTCATACTGATGAACTGCCGATCTCTAGTAAAACACAAATTTGAGATCAGAGAAGTGCTGATGGATAAAAGGCCTGATGCTATGTTTCTCACCGAAACATGGCTTAATGAAAGCTCCACCCCTGACATACTGGACACAGTCCCAGAGGGCTATGGGATAGCAAGACAGGACTGAGTAGGGCAAAGAGGGGGAGGAATAGCAATACTCTACAAATTCCCTATGAAATGCTGTGTTAATGAAGCAAATCTTGAACAGTGCGAGGTGTTTTCCTTTTCTCTCTCAGTAACAGAAAAGGACACCATAGCTGGCTTTCTTATCTACAGTCCACCTGGCCCCACTACTCAGTTCACAGGGAGCCTGGTAGAAAGAGTAATACACACAGCGATACGCCATAATAAACTTCTTGTCTTTGGTGACCTAAATATACACTTTGATAAATTTGAAAATCCTGAAGCGCAAGCCGTGTGTAACGACCTCAGGATGTTTAACTTAGCACAAAAGGTTAGTTCGCAAACACATCAAGCTGGCCACATCCTAGACCCAATCTTTACCAATGTACATGATCTCGAAGTGGGGGTACCTCTACCAGTCCCATGGTCTGACCACCATATAATCTCTTTCCTGATTCCAATACAGAGTCCAATGGCGGGAAAGTCCAAAAAGATAGTTACTCGTAGTAAATGGACCAACTTTAACACTGTTACGTTCACACAGGCACTAAAAAATAAGGTACCTGATATAGATAAGGACATAAATGTTGCCAGTGAGCAAGTGGGAGCTTGGATAACAGAAGCTCTGAATGAAGTAGCACCATGGACCACAACCAATACCAAGAGGGCAAAAGCAACGGCCCCCTGGTTCAATGAGACATTAAGGAAAGCTAAACAAAAATGCAAACAGAACGCAGATGGCGCAAAAATTACTGCACCAAAAGCAAGGAGGAGTATAAAACAGAACTTAGGCGTTACCACATATTAATTAAAGAAGTTCGCAGCGCGTTTTATACCGGAAAGATAGAAAAGGCTAGAAACTCTCCCAAAAAAATGTTTACCATTCTAAAATCCCTACAGTCAGCTGATAATTTAACCGAACCACATATCTCCACGGAGGAGTCATGCAATAAAATCGCAGAATTTTTCGCAGATAAAGTAGCTAAGATCTATGATACCTTCCATACGGAAGCACAACTGGGAAAAAGCAGCGACTGTACTATGGCCACGATACTTAAGGGAGAAACTCTGGAAGAGTTTAAGATGCCTGAATTCGATGAGTCGAGAAAGATAGCGAATGGAATAAGATCTGGATCCCCGAAGGACCCAGCTCGCCCAGAACTGTTGATGCAGGGAGGGGAAAGTATTTTACCCATAATATCTGAACTAATCACCCGCTCCTTCCAATCGGGAGAAGTTCCCTATGAATGGAAACAAGCTATGGTCCGCCCTTTAAGGAATAAGTCGCATATTGACTACTCGGTACTTGAGAACCTGCGCCCTATCTCACTGCTACCTTTTTTCGCAAAAATAGCAGAAAAAGCTATGAATATACAGCTGACCAATCATTTAGACAGAAATAATCTATTGCACCCCTCACAATCAGGGTTTTCGAGCTGCTCATTCCACAGAGACAGCCCTCCTTCTGGCTACGGAAACCCTAAGACAGCAAGCGGATGAAGGACACACAGCTGCTCTGATCTTGCTGGACCTCAGTGCAGCTTTTGACACCGTATCCCATGGTCTCCTCCTCCAAAGACTAGAAACGTGTGGAATTAGGGGCATGGCGCTGCGATGGATGATGTCCTTCCTGTCATCGTGAGGTTTTCAGGTCACACAAGACGAGCATACTTCCAAAATCTTTCCCCTGTTCCAGGGAGTGCCCCAGAGTTCAATATTAAGCCCCAACTTGTTTAATTTATACATGGGCCCGCTGGCCACCATCGTGGAAGGTCATAAGAAGTCTATTGTATCCTATGCTGACGACACGCAGCTTATCATCACATTGTCTCAAAACCCAGGAATCACCGCCCACCGCTTCTCCCAATGCATGGAGGATGTTACAGCGTGGATGTCAAATCATTGCCTGTAATTGAACGGCAGAAAAACAGAGGTAATGATAGTGGGGAAAACGCTATCCATCTGGTCGTCAGCATGGTGGCCTGAGACTCTCGGCCAACTTCCAACTCCCAAGACAGAAGTCAAAAACCTAGGAGTCTGGCTTGATTCCAATCTGACATGAGAGTCAGATTCGGAAAGTCACAGTTAAATGTGTTGGGACACTAAAAATCCTGAAGAAGGTCCTCGACCTATTACCTGCCAACGCAAGGAAAACTATAGTACATGCCGTGGTCACCTCTCAGCTTGACTACGGCAATGTCCTATACTTAGGCGCATCCAAAAAAAGAATCAAGAAACTACAATCAATACAAAATGCAGCAGCCCGCCTAGTGCTAAAATTACCAAAAAGAACGTCCATATCTAAAGCCTTAGCCAGACTGCACTGGCTACCAGTCGAAAAGAGAATACTTTTCAAGACAAAGTGCCACTGCCATCGGATTCTGGCAAATAAAGGACCACGATACCTTCAGACTATAATAGCCACCTACACACCTAGCAGGAACCTGAGATCTGAAGGCAAAGCGTTAGTAAGGATTCACAGAATCAAAAAGGCGAGGATGGGCGTTCGCTCCTTTAGATTCCTGGAATACTCTCCCTGCTGAAATAAGAACAGAGCCCAGTGAAACGACCTTCCGGAGAAAGCTGAAGACATGGCTTTTTCCCATCAGTTAGTGAATTGTCTCCACAGACCTCCTATGAAAGACCTAGTTTAGTATACCGATCCTGGATTGTCGCTCTGCCCTACTGTTCGCTATTTTCTTTCAGCTACTAGCGCGGGGACACACCGGCGGTGTAACCATGCGCTCTACAAATGTATAAATAAATAAAATAAATAAACTTGTCATGGCAAGAAAAGGTGACACCATCCTTTAGCAAGAACACAGTTCGGGTTCCCAACACCAGTTTGTCTGGAAGGAAGGTGGTATAGGGTGGCTAGACTGAGAGACCTTGTAGCTCACTCACGTGATGAGCTGCCATTACCATGACCAGAAAGACGGTTTCAATGTCAAGAGACATAATGGAGAACTGCACATTGGCTCAAAAAGAAGACACGTGTGGAAGGTAAGGGCCAAATTAAGGTCCCACTGCAGCATCACAAAAGGTTTCGGAGGAAACATATGAACCAAACCTTTGAGAGAACACAGGTGATTTAAACAGTAACGGTTGGTCCGGTAAACGTAAAATGGCCAGAAGACCCGACAGCTAACCTTTAACAGTGCCCACTGCAAGTTCATGCTTGTAGTGCGTCTATGTTATGAGAGCCACACCAAGCCACAAACTTGTCCCAGTGTGTAGATTTTGTAGAAGAATGCCTGGCCGCAGGATGACTTTCTCTATTTTTGGGGCCAGATTAAATACTGCTGCTCAGTCTCCACACAGGAAGGTGTAGACTGTGCAAGCCCAGGTGGAAGACCCTGCCCTGCTGCTGCAGCTTGATCAGAGGACATATGCTCATGCCCAGAGGTTTGGGCTACCACATTCTTGATGGCCTAATCTAGAGCCACTAAGATAACTTGGGTCCAGCCGTTAATGATCTTCAGAACTTGGGGCAGGGGAGTTAGCAGCAGGAAAGCATACAACAGTCCTGTGCTTTACTTTAGGCTAAAGACATCACAGAGAGAAAGCCATCTTAAAAATTCCACACGCCAATGTGCTAACATTGTGCATTCTCGGCAGTGATGAACAGATCAAGCCAGGGTTCTTTCCACTGCTGGAAGACACCCTCCACCACCTCGGGGTGCAACTGCCATTTGTGATCCGCTAGGTATCGCCAACTGAGTTTGTCCGCACTTGTGTGTAAGGCTCCCTCTATGAGGTTCATGATCAGGTAAATGTCCTGACAATTCAGCCAGTTCAAGAGGCAAAGAGCCTCCTGGCACAGGACCTGGGACCCCACAACACTCTGCTTGTTGCAGTACCACATGGCGGTGATGGTGTCCGTGAGAACCTGAACCAACGTCCTCTTGATGGATGGAAGGTAGGCCTTCGGTGTCAAGTGGATGGCCTGCAACTCCAGTAGGCTGATGTGGAGACGAGCCTCTCCCAGATGACCTCGACAATCCAGTAGTGGTCAGTCCATTACCACCCTCAGCTATGGGTGGGCGAGTGAGATGGGTCCGTTACTGGTCCGACTGCCGTTGTGCATCACGACTGCAGATCTTTTGTAGTCTCATAAAACCTGGATGAAATCTGACAGTTTTCCCTGATACTGGGCCCACTGAGATTTCAGATCCCACTGCAGAGCTCATCTTTTGTGGCCAGCGAGCAGGATGGAGAAGGCTAGTAAGCTAAAAAGCCTCGGAGCCATCCTCACGTAGACCCAAGACAGATGCTGAAACAGCTGGATCATATTCCAAATAGCCTGAACTTGTTGATCCAAGGGAAAGCCCGATAGCGCACCGTATCTAGGATGGCTCGGATGAAAGGAAGCCTTTGCAAAGTAGGCTGGTGTGACTTCGACAGACCGTTTTAGAACCACAATTATGTCAGGCTGTTAGATGTCGACTGGTGATGGTCTGAAACGGAGTGTGGCAAGTTCATCTTCAACAGGCAGTCATCGAGTAGGAGAAGTCATACCCACGATCTTTGAAGATGTACAGCAACCACCACTATCACCTTTGTGAATATCTGAGGGGCAATGGCAAGGCTGAATGGGAGCACGGCAAACGGAAAATGCTTGAGGCCCACCTTGAAGCACAGGTAGTGTGTGTGGGCTTGCAAGACAGGGATATGAAGATGGGTGTACTGGAGATTAACCAGTACAATTGGGTCTCCGGGATCCAGGCCAGATGGAACTCAGGCTAGTGTAAACATCCTGATTGTCCCTTTAAAGCCGGGTCTGATGGCTCAGTGGACTAATGCGTCCACTGCAGGGTCCTGTATTCGACCTAATGATCACAGGTTCAAATCACGGCCGGGTCCACTCAACATTTCATCCATCTGAGTGCGATAAAATGAGTACCAATGAGTTGGGTACCAAGAAACAACTGTTATTCAGCGCCAAGATGCCTAAGGGTGAACATGTTCTTTACAAATACACTTGTTATGTTATGTTTAAAGAAAGATACAGGGCACAGAAATAGGCCTCCCATTGGCTTCAAAACATGCTCACTCTCACATTTCACATTGCGCGCCCCTAGACAAAATGACACATGTATTTTCCCATAATGACACACGCACTTCTCACATAGGAAAATCCATAAACAGGGAATTTACATTTATTTGTCCCCATCTTCAATCTCTCCAACACCGAATTATTGTGATTTTGACTATGTTCATTCACCTATCTATCAACACCCACTTTATCTGCCACGTCACCTTCAACATTCTGCAGAGAACTCTTCACCTAGTGTACTGTGATCTTCTTCCTTGGCCTCAAAATCCTTGTAACTGATGTCCTTGCATGAGGATTTAATCCAAGCCCCACAAGCAGCCCTGCAATACACTTTCTGTCACTCTCACTAGGACAGTTTGCCACTCTTTTTAAATTTCAACACTTTTATACTTTGGTCCACAAACCATTCATTCCTTTCCTGCCAAAATGACTGCCATAGACTCAAGAAACCTCAACCCCACATTTATGTTACAAGAACAAGTGAAAAACCTACAAAACGTGCTATGAGAATCTCAAGGCAGAGGCGCACACAAGAGGCATGCAGTGACTTTCCATTCACAACAGGGTCCTTAACAGAGAGGTAGGTCACTGGTGTATTCCTATTGTGAAGTGGGATAATGTTTCTCGAAGAGATGAGCCTATAGCTATTTCATGGGTCTGCATCTCATTATGTCCAGCCCCAGGTCTTTGTCTTCTTTGTCTGTTTCCCCAGGGCCACGTTCTCCTGTTTGACTGTCCCAGGGCTCCCTCTATCCATGCCTCTTCCTGCCTGTCTCCCCCAATGTTCATGTTTTCAAGTGTATGTCATACTTTGTCTGTGTCCCTCATGTTTGTGTCTTTCTTTGTCCAGGTATCTACATCTTCCTATCAAGTTTCCCCATATTCATCTTTCAGTGTCCCTTTCTCTCCATGTTCCGAATTCCTGTATTAGTGTCTCCTTTTGTGCCTCTACCCATGTTCACCTTTGTCCTCCCGGTGTCTGTCTGCATGTTCATGTCTACTAGTATCATCCAACCTCAAGTCCTTGTCTACCAATTTGTGTGTCTTCTTGCATCTGTTCCTACCTTTTACAATTTCACCATCGCCCTGTCAGCATCTGCCTGGGTTTGCACTCACCATGCCTGTGTCTCACCTTGACTGTTTTTGTCGGTTTGAGCTTCTTGCTTTAAACATCTCACTGTATCCGTGCATCCTAGTGTTTTGTCTTTCTGTGTCCAAGTCTCAAATTGTTTTTGCCTGTCCATGTTTATGTGGCCCCATGGCAGTTGTCCCTCAGTCTGTGGTTTCTCTCCCATGACTATGTTCCCCTTTGTCTCTGTGTGTGAAAGTGATCTATGAAATCCTCTGTGGCAAAATGCCAATGGATGCTGCAGCAGCAGCAACAGAGAGCTGCAAAATTCTCAAATAATCAGGAGGCCGGATGCCATGTAGTTATTCAATACTGTTGTTGAGTTATAAATCTTAGATCCCACTTTACCCTCTAGTTGATCGGTGACCATGCCAGACATAATTTAATGATCTTTACATTATATTCTAGGAAGTGAAACGTTATTAATCAATCAAGAGGTATTTGTATAGCACTGCTTGTCACCCGCAAGGGTATCCAGGCACTTGCTCGCGGGCTTATTCAAAGAGCTAGGTCCAGAGTGCTTTCCTGAAGTCGGTGAGCGAGAGTGCCGTGCGGAGGTGGTGTGGGAGGTCGTTCCAGGCATTGGCGTCAAGGTGGGAGAAAGATCTTCCTCCGGTGCAGCTTCGGAGTATGCGGGGGTATCTCTGCGAGGGCGAGGTGTGAGGAGCAGAGGTTCCTGGGTGGTTGGTGGAAATGCAGGCGGTGGTTCATGTAGGCGGGTCCCTGGTAGTGGAGGGCTTGGAAAATCTTGCAGAGCATGTGGAAGCAGACTGAGGAGATGGCGTAGACTTGGCGTTTCATGGATAGTTAGCTGTCAAGGCTGATGCTGAGGCTGCAGGAGTGGTCTTTTGGTGTGGGGGTGGGTCATAGTTTTGAAGGCCACCAGGAGAAGTCCCAGAGGGCAGTGTGTTTGTCAAAGATGAAGACTTCAGTCTTGTCTGTGTTGAGAGCTTGATGCAGTTTTCCTTCATCTATGCTGATACACTTTTCATGCAGTTGTGGAAGTTAGTCTTAGACGTGGTGGGGTCGGCTGAGAGCGATAGGATGAGCTGGGTGTTATCGGCGTAGGAGATGTTGTTGATGTTGTGCGATCTGACGAGGTCTGCGAGTGGTGACATGTAGACGTTGAAGAGTATTGGGCTGAGGAATGAGCCTTGGGGAACACCGCACATGTTGTGCTTGGCTTGCGATATGAATGTTACAGTGTTATACATTTTGCCTTACATATCTCTTAGCCTCTCCCCATTATCACGCCTTTACTTAGGTGTTTCTGCAGCGCCATGCCATATAAGTTGTTATTCATTTGCAAGAGTTGATGCACTTATGTTCATTAATGTGCAACAATGTGCATTACATTTATTGTACAATTTGATAGTATGATTTAAGTATTCATTTAAATGATTGATGCTTATGAAAAGGCATAATTGTTTTAGGCTTGAACATGAAATGCAAATCATGTTACTTTTCCTGCTTGGCACCATGACTCACGAGGGTTACCTTTCTCAGTTTGGATAGTATAAAACAGCTGTTCAAGGCCCTCTAAGTGAGAGACAACAATATAGATGACCGTGGCTCCTCACAGACCCGCATCAAGTTCAGCTATGACATCATACCAATCCTTCCTCAGAGACATTACTTGGCTTCGAATGACAGACAGGCCTGGGACTGAAGAGATAGATGAAGTTCAGGTACACATATGTGTTAACATTGAAATGCAGAACCGTCATTATGGCAAACTTTTGATGCCAAACATTAGGCCTCTCAGGATCCTTAAAAAAGCACCCTGTAATATTTATATTCTGTGCCATCACATTCACGACATTTTTATTGATTTATGCAATTATACTCTTACATTTTTCTGCAATAAAACCGGCCTAAAATAAACCATTAAAAATAAGAGTGTGGATTTCTTGTGTGCACACACTTAGGGCAAAAAGCAGCCAGAACTGACAATAAATCAAAATGTCTGAAAATCTCCGACAGGTTTTGTTGCGTGCCCAATACATGTTATCTCCAGGGAGATTTGAGAGGGATGCATTGGTTACAAATTGTCCATTTCTTATGCCCATGTTGGTACGTTGATCCATACCTGCGCTTATCTGAGGGCCAAGAAGGATTGATGCAAACTTTAATGTGGCCAGCACTTTATTTAACCTGAAATGAGTTTCACAATTTTTTAAAGTGTGCACTGCAGCACTTCAACCAAGCACATCAACAAAGGAAAACACAGTACTCGCAATGTCGGCATAATTTTTCTACACATAAAAAGCAAAACACAATTAAATCCAGGTCAGTTTTTGAAAGTGCAAGAACACGCTTCATGGTGCGAGTTAGAGGAGGTTATATTTTCTCTTCCAAGTTCAATCTTGGATAGTTTACTACCTGGAACACAGTCAAAGTTTGTGAAATTGATATGAGGGAGAACACAGCACAAATTGCTTAATTGCATTACTCAGTATGAAATTGTTCATCTATTTCATTGAAGACAATGAAATAGACAGGTGGGGATGATCTGAATCCAAACATTACTGACGAATAATGCTGGCAACACCCCCAAGCTCCGGTACACTTAGACTCTTGTACTTACTGTACAACACAACTGTCACATTCTCTCTCAATAAACACTTTTAACATGAATAAAACCAAAGGATTTTATGAAGGTAAGCAAATATTATATGGCTTCTCTTTCTGTATACGCTACTTATAAAGTTAGTTATGAACTATACATATGGTTGGAAGTACCTAAGCCTTCATGGTAACTGAGGGCAGCACTACGTTCTAGAACTTCTGGTCAGTAAGCTGTCAAGAGGCCATACCCTGCATACCACTCAGCACAGGTCACTCATTGCTGACTAGGTGTGATCACTTATCAGCCTTCTCTCTTACCATCCATATGCTTGCCGGTAGGTCCGCAGTTGTCAGCTAGCTCCATGTGATCAGGATACCGGCTTGCACTTTCATTTAACAATCTTATACATTTTGCGAACTGTAATCATGGTATACTTCCACTGAACACTTGATTTATGTCAGGAAAGCCAAGGACAGGAAACATGGATTGAGACCGATGACAACTTACTCATCTCTCAAAAAGGCAGTATGCACAGGTTCCCGTCAGCGAACAGGTCCTCCCATGTCGGTTTAATATTTCCTGAACGCAGCCAGCTCACTAGAAGGCAAAGTTTGATTATCCATTGATGTTCGGAAGCTTTGCAGATTCCTTGTTTTAATAAATCTAAGCAAAATGATCTGATAATAAAATTCACCTGGCTGAAAGAAGGCAAGCATGACAAAAAGCCACTGTTTACAAAGAGAGAATCTCAGCCACACTTTCTAAAGGTCATCTTTAGCACCTGATAAATGGTGAAAAAGGTGTTACTGGGACTAGGACAGTGGGCTGCTGGTCAATGATAGCTACTCTTGAATCCTAAGCAGGCACCTCTCTGGGAAGTAGGTTTATAGCAACCACTGAATCAACAACCAACATTGGAGTAAACAAATCTATTGATAGGAATATCTACACCTAGGAAGGACCCATTTTTTATGATTAATTCTTTCATTGCCAGATATTTCTGGCTCTACTATGGGGGCCTGGTAAGTTCCAGGAGTGCTACTTTACGATTAATCGCAGGAACGCAGACGCACCAGGACAAAATGTACACACTACCCTAATCTGGATCTAGAGAGTTAGACAAATATTTTAAATATATTTGAAGATTTACAAGACATGCAGCTATTCCCCTGCCCTAGATTAAACTGCCCTGAAACAATATGGAACCTTTTCAACTTACAAATAACACACAAGTTTTTTCGGTCCTCTTACTTTTTGTCCCCAACTATTTTTCCACTTTGCATTTTTTTTTTTGCTCCTCACATATTAATGTACTGGATTAAAGACTGAGGAAGGGAACATAGCTGTAGTAAAATGTCAGAGCTAAAGGACTGAAGGTAAACTGTGTGGTGAAGAGAACCATAATTCTCAACTGTGATGAAATTGGGGTCTTGCATGCCAGTGGCACCAAGACAACAAAATATGTAGTCATATTGATGCTGAAGATATTTGCAATGTTAAACAGCCATCAACAAAATAGTAAATTATGGTTGGAGGAGGTAATTAGAGGTGAAAAGTTGGTAATGTGGTTAATAAAAAATGAATGTCTGCTGTGCCCTAGCGCTGGAGATGCCATGCACCTCTCCTCTTTACATAACTTCTCTTTGCTGGCATACTATGGGCATGGAAAAGGGGAACTTTATATGGACCTAGGCAGAGGAGGAAGGGATTACTCAGATAAACTTACATACCTCTCATGCAGAGATTTAAGGGTATGCATTCGTGGCAGAGTAGTCTTTGTAGGGTGTTAGCACTGGAGGTAGGAGAGGGAGGAGAAAGACTAGAATCAGTATAGGAGTCGTTCAGTCAAAATTGATCCTGCACATCCTGCTTCAAAAGCATCCCTAAGTAAGCCCAAGAATAAGAGACAAACTGTCAGGCCATGAGAGACTTGGATGGCCAACTCAAATACAAGACTCTGGGTACTCTTACACATAAAACCAGGCTGGTTAACCCGGATGTTATGCATAAATAGCCTTAAAGAGAATGTATTGTGTTTTAAAGGATTCAGAGATCCTAACAAGCTGCATGTACTCTATGTTTCTAAAGGTACACCCTTAGTATATTGCATGTGTTGTATAACATGACAAAAATATTACATCTACCATATCACAAGGTAAGTATTGGTTAAGTAGATGTAGAGTTAAGAACAGTAAATATATACTTACCATACCAATTTAGTGATAGGCAATGGGGTGGATGCTATTTTACTGTAGGTCCATATTATCAACCTCTATATAGTGTGATACTATCTTCCTAATCATCTATATTACATTTCACTCTGAAAATTCTCTGATGAATTGAAGGTAATAGTGCTAATGGATTCCCATTATTTATGCATACATCATACTTGCCATTGCAGTCTAACATTAATCCTTGGTGAACAAAACAGCTGTTGTATATGGGCACTGAGAAACCGTCTAGAATATATAGCTATTCCAGAGAGCAAAGAAGACAAATCAAAAGGAGAGGAGTGAGAAAACGTGAGGATTAATGTCCTGTGAACATAGAACTCAGAACTCATATGCAGCACACTATGGAATATCCTCAATCCCATACTTGCTGAGTCTCTATCCTGACTTCAAATAATGCTGGTTCTATATACTAATCTCAGCCTGAAAATTCGTTCATTAAGCTGTTTCATGAAATAGTTGTGTGATTTGACTCTTGGACTATTGCGGGACTTCCTTTAACACACACCAGGCTGCGTTTGATTCTAAAAACAAGGTCACTTATTGTGTCATATTTACAATCTCGGTAGTGATTCTGTCATATATATTGTCCCTGAGATCTTAGAGAGTGTGAAAATATCCAAATGAAGAAAGATTAAACACCTATCGCTGCTTTACAGTCTTGAAGACCTCATCCAGCCTCATGGCAGTGCGCAGATCTCCTTCTACACGTAGCCTTCCATTCATGTAGGCACCTAGTGGCCGCAGGTCACCACTGAACATGGCCTGGAGGTCACTTTCTGTCATTTCCAATGTCACGTCTGGGCTGGTTCCAAGCTCCCCACGACCAACTCTTCCACAGCCTGTAAAGTGAAGACACAAGGGACAAGATCATATCCAGAGTCTGAAAAGGGAACACATAAGAAAGGATCAGATTACAGAAACTGAAGATAAGACACACGGGGACATGTTCAAATTGCAGAGTCTGCTGAGGAAATTGTAAAGATGAAGAGACAAATAATGACTTTAAATACTTTAACTGGTAGCTTCAAGAGGGACACGAGTTAACACCAGCATAATGTTCAACCACCTCAGAGTGCTTCTCCTATGGTCACCCAATGTTGAGTTTGGAGGATTCTGATGCTTTCTCCCCATCAGCCCCTCGCACAAAACTCAGGGAGAAAGCTCCAGTAAGATGCAGTAATAAATAAAGAATATTAAGACAAATCAGTTTCTGTGAATAAAACAACAGAACTCAGAACCAAAGATGTTCATAAAAATGAAACCCATATTCTGATCAGCCACTCTCCGCAGTCATAGTGTTGAAAAATGATCAGTCAGACAGTTTGTGTGTAGGTCTCAGCATGAGTTGGCACACAGTCTCAGCTACGTTAGAGGTGTCTCTGATGAGGACATTTCCTTTGTCGCACAATCACCCAGATTACCATGGGGTATACTCATTTAGATCTCATATGTCTGTTATTTCCTACTTCTATTCTGGTGTCTAACTTCCATTCACAAGATTCCATCCTTATGGTTGAAATTAAAAATGCCTTCCAGGCTGACCTTGAACTGCCTTTCCTAACGAAAACTGCCCAACTTCTTAAAGCCCCATCATCAAATACTACTGTATTGTGGTTTATCGTGACAATTCAAAGTCAAATAAACTGCAGATTTCTCATGGTAATCCACCCTCCCCAGCTTGGAATTTGATAGTCTTAGCCCTTTTGCCTTTAATCTGCATAAATGTGTGCTCAGCCTGGTTATGAGTAACCTTAATCTAAACGTCTTACAAGTAAACTGATACAACCTCTATTGTGAACACACACTGAAGAACAAGTTACTAACCTTCAGTAATGCACTTTCTAGTAGAGACTCTTATCTACCTGCAGATTCCTTACCTTTTGACTATTCCCTAGACATCAGACTAGATCTGAAAACTTTTCAGCAGTACCTTGGCTTGCCATCAGGTGATGCAGTGCAGCTCTGCACTGATGCCAATCCACTCCGGAAATGATATGTTGAGCCTATACAGACACCACCCCCTGTGCGTTGACATTAGTTGCTTTCGAGGCTGTCAGCACCTCTACATGCAGAGGCCCAAGAGAAATTTGGTTGCGACCAGTGTGCAGATGCCTAGACTAGGGATCTTACTAATGGATAGAATTAAATCACAGAATGGAGAGGGTCGGTGAGGAATCTGCAGCTAGATAGCATTACCAAAGGTAAATAACTTTTTTCTCGTCATAGAGAGTTCTTGCTGCAGATTCCTCTCCTTTTGAATAGATACAAAAACCGTACCTATTTGGAGGCGGATCTGTAAATGGACTCAAACTAGAAAGTCCTGAAGGACCAAGAGGGCAAAATGCCCCTCTCAACAAAACTGACTGTCCAGACAATAGTGCTCCATGAGCGTATGGAGGGATACCCATGTAGCTGCCTGGCATGGACAGGGACTCCAAGTGCTAATGCAGTGGTAGCAGCTTTGGCCTTGGTAGAATAAGCATGCAGTCCTTCCAGAGGCTTCTTTTTGGCCAATGTGTTGCAGATCTTAATGCTAAACAGAATCCAGCGAGAGATGGCTCTCTATTGCACAGTCTAACATTTTACGCTCCAGAGAACCCCACAAGAAGCGGATCATCCACCTGTTCTTTGGTACAATTTATGTAAAAGCTGAGCGCTCTTATGGGATACAAGAGAATAAACATCTCTTCCTCCTTAGAGGGGTAAGGTCGACTAACATGGAACAGAGTCACAACTTTTGGTAGAAATGATGCTCACGTCCACAGAACTAGTTAGTCTGGAAAGAAGATAGTGTATGGTGGAGTGACACAAAGAGCCTGAAGCTCACTCACATGCTGTGCTGAGGCGATAGTGACGAGGAACAGCATTATAGGGAGCCTTAAGGGACAGCTGTGAAGCCACTCGAATGGAGTGCACATCAAATTAACTGAGGACCAGATTAAGGTCCCATTGGGGCATTACAAAGGAGAAGGGGGAAACATATTGTAGCCCTTTCAAAAAGCACATCACCGCTGGTGATCTGTTATGTTATGTTACTCGGAATTTGTAGAGCGCACGTACACCAGTTAGGTTTCTTGGCGCTAATGTAATAAGTAGGCGGAACGCTGTCAGGGGAATTAGCCATATGCTTGTTTAAACAGCCAGGTTTTAAGAGTTGCCTGAACCTCGCATAGCTAGAGGCGGATCTGATGTCAGTAAGAAGAGAGCTCCATGAGTGGGGGGCAATCACCTAAAATCTAGCACAGCCCAACTTCTTCCTTTGAAATCTTGGTATAGTCAAGAGGTTCAGGTAGGCCGATCTTAGGTTACGATTGGGGGTGTAGCTCTGAATTCTGGAGGATATGAACACCGGGCTTTTGTCATGGAGAGATTTAGGGGTGATGCAGCTAATTTTGAAGATGGTCTTCTGGGCTACTGGGAGCCAATATAGCTTTTTCATCAATGGCTTGATATGGCAGTGTCTGATATGTCCAAAGACCAGCCTAGCTGCCTGGTTTTGTGCTATTTGTAATCAGCGGTTGAAGCCTATTGGAGTCCCAAATAGAGGGTGTTTGTGCAATCTATCCGGGAGATAACGAAGGCAATGATGAATTTGGATGATGGCTTGAAAGGTAAAGAATTTCCTGATTTTTCTGATTCTCCGTAGTTGGAGAAGGCACGAGGAAATCACTGCTACAATCTGTGGTTTCATGGAGAGATCCTCGTCGACGAGGATCCCGAGGCATTTTTACAGCTTTCTTGGGCATGGGGGAGATCCCATGACCTAAACAATGAGGGCTGATCAGGCAACCACAAAAAGGCTGAAAGATAACCCTTGACTGTGCTCAAACCAAAGCCTTACTGGGCGAGAGACAAACAAACAACAGAATGTCAGACAAATTGGCTTGGAGGGGGTCAATCTGGTGTTTACATCACCAAACCAAAAATGTGTCCCAGCGACAGGCGTATACAGTTTTCATTGTAGGAAGTCTGGCTGCCAAGATGACATCAACCACCTCCGGAGGAAGGTAGAAGGTATTCAGCTGTCTCAATCTCCAAGCATGAAATAGAGATTGTGAAAGGCCTAGGAACAGAGCCCTACCCTGTTGTTGCAACAGCAGGTCCTCTCGGAGAGGCAGCCTGATCAGAGGACATATGCTTAAGTCCAGAGGTTTTGGATACCATACACTCCTTGCTCAATCCGGACCCACTAGGATGACTCAGTAGGTCCTGAACTTCTTCAGAACTTGGGGCAAAAGTGGTATTGGCGGAAAGGAATACAGGAGACACTAGTTCCACTTGAGGCAGAATGAGACTCCGAGCAAGAGATGTCTTGGAAATTCCAATGAGCAGAAGTGCTGACATTGCGCGTTCTCAGTTGTGCAAATAGATTAAGCCAAGGGTCCCCCATTTGTGGGAGAGGCCTTCTACCACATCCAGGTGTAATTGCCAATCGTGATCAGCTGAAAGGGAGCATCTGAGAAGGAGTCAGCTGTGACTTCAGCACATCAATAATGAACCTCAGGGGTGACAGGTGGGTCAGCGTTGTCTGCGGGTGGTTGACGACTACATGGGGTGAGCCCGCATTCAACAGCCAGTCTTCGAGGTAGGAGTAGACTAGCACCCCTGACCTCTGAAGGTGTGGACCCGAAGGGCACTGGTGAAACCAAAGAGGAGCACTGCAAACTGAAAATGCTCCTGTCCCACTACAAACCGCAGGTAGTGCCGGTGGGCTGGCAGGACAGGTATATGGAAAAAAGCATACTGCAGATCTAATGCCACCATCCAGTCTCCAGTGTCAGTGGCAAATAAAACCTGGGCTACTGTGAGTATTTTGAATTTCTCCTTCTGGAGGAAGACACTGAGAGGGTGCAGGTCTAAAACAGGCTACAGACCTCTATGTTTCTTGGGCACCAGAAAGTAGCAGGAATAACCACCAAGTTCATCTGGCGCTGGCACACTATCGACAGCCCCTTTGCCAAAAGGTCTTGCACTTCCTGCCGTATAATGGAGAGATGGTCCTCCGTCAGTACCTGGGGGGACAGTGGAAGGTGCATCAGGGAACAAAGGAAGAGTAAGGCGGAGCCCATGCGAACAATTTGTAGAACCTACATTTCCGATGTTATTGATAGCCAACCTTGGAAGAATCAGTCAATTCTGCCTCCCACTGTGTCGCTGTGCTCCTTCAGGGCACTCTAAAGAGGTTTGGCAGGTGGGGCTGAGGGAGCGTGGTAAACTGAGCAACCTGCTGACATTTGCTGCGGGGCGGTGGGCACCACAGCCTTGACCACAAAACTGCTAGGGCCCTTGTGGTGGATGGAAAGGCTGATGGTATGGGGCGCCTAGGCCAAAGCCACGAAAAGAGTGGTGGAACTGTGACGGTTGGTGAGGTGGGGCGGACAAGCCTAGAGAGCATTCAGTAGCTCCACTCTCTTTAAAATGCTCTAGAGCGGAATCAGCTTGTCCCCAAACAGGCAGGTCTCATCGAAGGGCATGTCCATCAGGGAGGAATGGACATTGCCTGAGAACCCAGGTGCTCGCAGCAACGCATACGGCAAATGGCAACACAGGTGCCGATGGCTCGCCTGATGAAATCGGTGGTGTCCAAGCCACAATGAACTTGTGAACTTAGCCGCATCACGCCTGCCTTGAATCACCTGAGTGAGAACAGGTCGAAGATCTTCAGGTACCCCAGGGAGGACATCTGAGTTCCAAAGGGTGCAACAAGCAGCTGGCGTTAACTACGCTGAGTGCTAAAAATAGTAGAGGAAAACGTTTCCACCACCTTTGATTCCCTGTCGGAGGTAGTGGAAGGGAAGGGAAGGTGTTGGGGTTAGACCTGCTCATGGATGCTTGCAGCACTAGACTTTCGGGGGAAGGATGTTGCGAGAGAAAAGCAGGGTCACCTGGAGCAGGGCAATGGCATCTGGCAATCTGTCGATTGACCGGGACACCAAAAGAAGGATTGGCTCAAGCCCCTATAATGTATCCATCAGAGCCTCATTAAATGGAAGAAGAGGCTCAGAAGATGTTTGCCCTGGTTGGAGGACTTCAGTCAAAATGTTGGTCTTAACCTCCAAAGTAGGAAGCTGAAGGTCACTCTATGCATCACCATGGCGTAGGAAGAGCACAGAGTAGGCTCATTTCTGGGGAGGTATTGAGACAACTAGACTCCTGTAAGCCATCATACCAGTTATCATCCTAGTAGGGTTGAGCAAACTCATCACCTGGATCATAATCCTTTTTGGAGTCTGTACCAAAAAGGGAATCCAATGTGTGTTGTCTTCCTTGCGGAGGGGTAATTCAAGTGGTGAAAGTGATGCCTTAGGTGGTATCGGGCGTAACTTCGGTTGAGGTCACACAGGCATCAATTTGGCATCGGAGAGAACTATCTGGACCTCCTCCTCTGGAGTCAACATCAGCGTACCAGAAGTGGGTTCGGAAGGGGAGCTGGAGGCAAGACCGACTAGGAGGGTCCATCTGGCATCAAAGGTATGCCAGATGGAGGGTCTCTTGGTTCCGTGTGGCCTGAAGGCGCAAGAGTTAGGGAAACAGTAAGGTTCTGAAGAGCTGTAGCATAGCAGGGCTGAACTCTTTGATCTAATGTGGCGTGGTTGTTGGCCCTGGAAACTCTGTGTGAGAACATGGGGTGTTGGGTGAACCACAAAAAGTCACTAAATTAACCTATGCTTAACCCTGGGTAGTTTTGCACAAAAAGCAGTCAGGCTTAACTTAGAGGCAATGTGTAAAGGATTTTTGCAGCATACAAACAGTAATACAGTCAAAACACATCACAAGAAGAATCCCACACCAATTCAGAAGAACAGAGTACATTTTTGACACTAAAATTACAAATCTAATCAGTAGAACAAGAGTTCTAAATTTATAACGTTTTTAGTAGAAAATTAGAGCGTAAAAAATCAAAGAACCCGCTGTGAACATCAAGTTGCCCTAGATCGGGTCAAAGTCAAAAACTATGGCTGACTGCTATGGAGTGCGGGTCAGATAAAAGGAGTGGACTGGGCCCGGTCAACGCTTACCTTTGAAGAAAAATGTTCTGAGAAGGTAAAGATCAGTGGGGCAAGGCTCCAGGCGGTGTTCAAAGAGGCAGCGTCGTCCTTGGGGAGCCGCTGAAAAAAGTCACAGAGAAGAGTTCTATGTTTGTACTTCTCACTTTTTGGAAGTTAAAAATGTCCAGTGGGATGAGGTAGGAGGCTGTAGCGGACGAGAGTTCCAGGATGCTGGATACCTCTTTGGCGAAGGACAGCTGACCAGGATTCGCTGCAGCAGAGAAGAATGTAGTGGGAGCTGCCGTGAAGTCAGGCCGACGGGTGATGCACCTTGGGAAGCTAGACCAGCAGGTTGGTCCCGGTCTTCTCTCGGTTCTCAGAGCAGTTTATAGCCAAAACATTTCTAAGTCCCAAGTTTTGGATTTTGGCTATCTGGGCACCTTTAGCACCACAACCAAGGATGAAGGTTTGAAGGGGCACCACTTGGAGGGTAAGGCCTCACTGAGGCTGGGTACAGGTGAGGGTTCAAGATGGTGGGAGCCTATTATGTTCATGTGGCTCTGAACAGGAGGCCAGCAAACTAGCCCTTGAAGTCACTCTGGTAGTCCTGGGGTCAGGTGAAGAGGCAGGACTCAAGCAGCAAGACAGGCCTTTGAGGGTTCAAGGCAGGCTCCAGGCAGAAAAGCAGTCTTTCCATGTGCAGCAAAGCAGTCTTGTGGAATACACAGCAGGCCACAGCAGAAGGCAGTCCTCTGAGAGTACTTCTGCAGAACCAAAAGATGAATTCAAGAGTGTCTCTGATGGCCCATTTTTATACCTGGTGCCTTCTTTGAAGTAGGAGAAGTCCCCTGTCCTGGCTCCAAGCTGGATGCAGGAATAATGCAGTGGTGATAAGTCCTTTATGTGACGGCAGAGCACAGACTATTCAGTTGCAGGTGGGGCTGTGCCCAGCTCTACCCCTCCACCATCCTGCCAGCAGTTGGCCCGTTCAGGCACCCCTAATCCCTCTATTGCGCGACTGTTTGGGATGGTAAGAATTCACAAAGTCTAACTGCCAATTGCACCCCGTCATGTGACCTAGGACAAGCTACAGGCAGCAAATGGTAAAGAGCAAGAAAATGTCAACTTTCTAAAAGTAATACAAAGGGGGTCAGCCCTATATTGATAGCCAGATGGGGCTTGGTTAAAGTAGTACAAATGAAAATCTGGCTACCACTTTAAATCCTGCTATTTAATTAAACAGACTAGGGACCAATATCTGAGTTCCTTGGTCCTGGTTTTTTATTCAACCATTACTTCATAGTTTTGTTATATCATTTTAACAATTTATATAGTCTAAAGTAGACGGTACACCATTTAGTGCAAACAAATTGATTGCATAAATAACAACAATCATTAATAGTGCAGTTTCGTGGTGAACAAAAATCAAAATAGTGCATAAAGCTGATTTATATAGTTACCATTATATAAATCAGCTTTATGCACTATTTTGATGAAAGCAAGATAATTAGGTCACATACAGTATCAATGCTCATATACATAACAATAGTAGAAGTCATGGCACTCTTGTCGACGACATTTCGATCTCTCCATATAATGAAATGGGACCATCATCAAGACATAATGGATTATGCCTGAGACGAAAATGCCAATAGAAAGCTCCCAATGTGACCTGTTATTGGCGCTCTGTGCTATTCAGACTGTACTGTGCCGCAACAGACTAGCGAGGGCTCCTGCCCTAACTTGGAACTCAACCTCTTACGCCAATTGCCTTCCATTGGCATATTCGTGTCAGGCATAATCGATTATGTCCTGATGATGGTCCCCATATTATAAGTAGGGATCGAAACATCGTCAACAATAGTACCATGACTTTTACTATTCTTATGTATATGAGTATTTGTACTGTCTGACATATGTGACATAATTATTTTGCTTTCATTGTAGTCACATGAAGAATGCCTGAGCCTACAAGTTTGTTACTTCCCCCTTTTTGATTGTGTTTCCCACTGTATTGATGCTTTATAATTTTTAATAAATTCATTTGATATTCCATTTAGAAATTTGCATAAAGCTGATTTATATAGTTACCACTATATAAATCAGCTTTATGCACTATTTTGATTGTTGTTCACCACGAAACTGCACTATTAATGATTGTTGTTATTTATGCAATCAATTTGTTTGCACTAAATGGTGTACCGTCTACTTTAGACAATAAACATTACACCAGTCGATTGTTTTCTGGAATATCTATACAATAAGCTCTCTCATAACACGTAGTTCACAATGCTTTTAGAGAGATGCTATCTATTAGGAATGAGCTTAAGAGTTGATGGGGTTGAATCAATGTTCACTGTCCCTCTACAATGTCTGAGCTCAGCGTCTGTTAATCCCTCATGGTAAGAAAGAAGAAAGTGCCGACGCGTTTCAAATCCCAGTTATACTCATGGGATTATCTTCAGGGCATTGGTAAAGTGCACGGAGTTCTAGGGCTAACAAAACGAAGTCAGCAAAAAGTGGAGGGTAAAAGGCAAAACGTTTGGGGGTGACCCTGCAGAGAGTGATAGGTACAGACAGCTGAGGGATTGGCTCCTAAGTCGGCCGGCTTCGGGAGTGAGATCGAGAGGTGAGGCGGTGTCCCCGTGCCCATTCAGGCAAATGAGAATGGTGCGAGGGAGCGGAATTCCGCTTAGATATATTTTGCTTCTCTTTGACTTACCGGACTATTTTGACTGTGATGTAGACTGACCACTAGAATGGCTTCCTTGACAATGAGAAAGGGACCAGAATTGAACTTTGGATGTGAACACCACTTAAAGCAGTCCCGGCAAGGAGTCGTTTTATGCTTGGCGATGTAAAGCTTCGCCTTGCAGTCCCTGATGGCCTTCGGGTTTATCGACGCACAGTCACTCCAGGCCTTGGAGTCCTGACTCGACCCTGGATACCACAAGCATACCTGATAGAGATCTGTCGTAGACATTTGTTTGGGACAGTCCCTACAGGGTTTAAAACATGTTATTTTGGGAGGGTGACCTCTTTTGCACATTGAAGAAAATTTAGAGCTGAATGTCTCAGAGAGACACCAAGAGAGCTCCAGATCTGCATCTTGTGGCGCACAAAGAAAGGAACTGACCTCAGCACACAGGGGTGGTGCCAATATAGGATCCTCACATTATTTCTGAAATGGAACGGCGTCAGTGCGGAGCCGCACAGTGCCACCTGACAACGCACCAAGGTACTGGTGAAAAGTTTCCAGATCCAGTCTGATGCCTGGGGAATCTTCAAAAGGTGAGGAATTTGTTGCTAGAAGTCTCCATCAGAAATAAGGTATATGTTTGGGTCACATGCCCTCTGGTAGCACTCTCACAACATTTCCTAGCTAGATTATATCCATTTCAAAAGTGACACTTCAATGCCTTTTTTCATCATTCTGTTTGTGAGCTAAACTATTCCACTATGCTTCAATCGTATAACATTGTCTTGGAATTTCAAATACCGAGTGCCTCTAAATATGGTTAGATTGCTTTTCTGAATTGAATATTACCTGATAGTAACTTCTCTGGAAATGTCCTCATAAAAACATCATGCACTTAGACACATCTCTAATCCTGTCCTAGAATCTCTGAGGAACCTAATGTATGAATGGCTAATTTATTCCAGATCGCTATGAACTAAATTGCTGATAAAGGACACACAAATTACACT
This sequence comes from Calotriton arnoldi, assembly GCA_963921515.1. Taxonomy (NCBI): domain Eukaryota; kingdom Metazoa; phylum Chordata; class Amphibia; order Caudata; family Salamandridae; genus Calotriton; species Calotriton arnoldi. The sequence goes on along the minus strand of CAWUFW010000148.1, from coordinate 638,337 downwards.
CAATGGGTCATCACTGCTGGCTCAAGCAATATAATCCTTGAAAATTCATGATACATCTTGGTTCACTTCAGGCTGCCATTAAGATTTCTTATATTGCTTCTTTCTGGCTCAGCTTCCCATATACCCTTCCTTAGTCAAATGGGCCAAAATGCTTCTTAAAAACTCCAGTTGCATTAGCTTTCCTGCCCTCTTTAAAATACTGCCATCTAACGTAATGTAATCAGACGCGTGTGCCTACACTTCCAACAATGGTCAATTTTGTTCCGCATTCACCCATTTAGAGTGTACTCATTTACATTCTTGCATGCCTCATGTTTCTCCATTACTTCAAACCATCCTTGCATGGCTGTAACACTCCAATTTTCTCGCTTTATTTGCCAGCCAACGGTTTGTGTGTTTTTTAGATAGAAGGGAAACCCAAGCAATATTAAGGGACTATGGGTATGAGTATTTTGAAGGAACAAGGGTCCCTTATTCCAGGATGCCATAAACCATATTACATAGAAATATGATGAAATCTATGTCAAATTTCTAAATGGAATATCAAATGAATTTATTAAAAATTATAAAGCATCAATACAGTGGGAAACACAATCAAAAAGGGGGAAGTAACAAACTTGTAGGCTCAGGCATTCTTCATGTGACTACAATGAAAGCAAAATAATTATGTCACATATGTCAGACAGTACAAATACTCATATACATAACAATAGTAAAAGTCATGGTACTATTATTAACGACGTTTCGATCCCTACTTATAATATGGGGACCATCATCAGGACATAATCGATTATGCCTGACACGAATATGCCAATGGAAGGCAATTGGCGTAAGAGGTTGAGTTCCAAGTTAGGGCAGGAGCCCTCGCTAGTCCGTTGCGGCACAGTACAGTCTGAATAGCACAGAGCGCCGATAACAGGTCACATTGGGAGCTTTCTATTGGCATTTTCGTCTCAGGCATAATCCATTATGTCTTGATGATGGTCCCATTTCATTATATGGAGAGATCGAAATGTCGTCGACAAGAGTGCCATGACTTCTACTATTGTTATGTATATGAGCATTGGTACTGTATGTGACCTAATTATCTTGCTTTCATTGTAGTCACATGAAGAATGTCTGAGCCTACAAGTTTGTTACTTCATCCTTTTTTGGTTGTGTTTCCCAATGTATTAATGCTTTATAACTTTTAATAAATACATTGGATATTCCATTTGGAAATTTGACACCAATTTCATCATATTTCTATGTAGTATGGTTTATGGCATCTAGGAATAAGGGACCCTTGTTCCTTCAAAAAGCCAATGGTTTGTGATAAATCTTCAAAATGAAGGCTGTTCCCCATGCATATTTGTTAAAAAATACATGCAGACCTAAAACATTCTCTTCTTGAAAATTGAACAACTAAAGTTGCCTCCTTTCAGTGACAGAGAACCAAATGCTAAGTGTATGTTCTGATCTCTGCACCAGCTGGCACAGATGGGCCAGATTTTCTGTGCACTAGTATCAAAAATAAAAGCAGTTTATAGGCCAAATCAAACGTGTAGCAATAGAGAACTTGGTATTTTTGGTTTCATTTCTTTGACAAGCTTCCTCTATTCATAATGCTTTCTGGCCTCGAATAAATCTCGCAACACAGTTATCTTATTTATGAAATTGGACACCCATTTTTTGAAGCTCCAACATAAGCCCAATAATAAACTTAGCTTTATTTTACTATCCAGAATAGGATTATTTATCATTGCCTCCACTAATTCCGTTGTTGGTTTTACTCACATTATTTCTGACGAGGAACCCCTTTTCTTGTAAAAGACCCAAACTAAGATTTAGGGCCTCAGTTAGGGTTTGATGGTAATGGGATACTTGCCAAAAATTGACGAATGTCCTGCAAGTCCAAAAATCTGTTCCTCCACCTCAACCTCTGCTGTAGGGATCATCCTCTAAAGGGCTGAGGAAGGTGGGGATTTGTCTTTGAGGAATAAATAAAATGGGAACCGGTTTTCCATTCCAACTATAACTACTCAGTGGCGACCACTACTGGGAGATGGATGGATGGATGAATGGATATCCATCCATCCAGCAGACTGGCCGGCATTGTTTATTTTCACTGAAGCAGCTTCCGACATGGCAGCACAAGAGTTGTCACAGCAGACACAGTCAAACACATATATACATATTGTGTGTATGTGTTTGACTGCTTCTACTGTGACAACTCTTCTGCTGCCACGTCGGAAGCTGGTTAAGTCTGCCGGATGGATGGATGGATGGATGGACGTATCCATCCATCCATCTAGCTATTTAACCAGTCATCCATCTCCCAGTAGTGGTCACCGAGTAGCTATAGCTAGGAACATGTTCAATAGATTTTTTGGTTTCCTAATAACTTTGTCGCCTTTTCATGAATCTTCAAGAAACTTTCCCCAAAAATTCTCATCCACCTCGGCTTTATTCTTGAAAGTTTTGAGGTGATCCATCATGCGGGCCGAGAAAAAAGGTTGTTGGTGCCAAAACACGTTTTCCCCATGCAATTTTCCAAAGGACAATTAGACGCAGCTACAGTCAAAATGGCTGAAAGAAGTAACACCAAACTAGGCATAAAGCTGGATTTTGATGTAGAAAGCGGGACTTGTGATTTGGTGTAAATCGGTATAGAAGTTTTTGAGAAATTAAGGTTCAACGTTTATGTATATTTCATGCAGCAGAGGATCTGCGGACCTGACAGATCAGAAAGATAAGATGTGATTGACTGCCACAACATCAACAAAGATGCTGTGGCAGCCATTTTAGGAGTTGGGGACTTGGCACCCTAACCTGAAAAAGGTTAGAAAAACATATAGGGGGCAGGGTAGGGATTATTTTGCGGTACCGCAAATCTGTGGAGAAGATCCACAGTAAAAAAAAAAAAAAGAGAAAAGTCCCCCCTCGCTCCCTATTCCCCAGGGCCTAAACATTTTGTAATGCGGGGGGGGGGGGGGAGAGAGTGTATCTAACATATATATAGGTGTAGAGCGAAGAATCCCCCTAGGATAAAGCCAACCCCATTATCTGAACTGAGAGACTGCGGGACCCCGTCTTGGTCTCGAGATGGACATCCCGCGAGGGATGTCAGACCACTGCGAGCTGGAGTGTCTGTGTGCAGGAACCTCAGCGTCTTGCGTCAGTGTGTCAGCATGGAAGTCCTTTTTCTCCTCTCCCTTCCTCAGCAAAGATATAGTTTTTATATACCCAAAGTGGTACCCTCAGGGGATCTACCTTGCTGTGTCATGTCGGACTTAGGATGACGGAAGGAATGACCCTTATACATAGTTATTATGCAGGAGATGGTAGTCCTGTTGAGATTTCAAGAATCCTCATGCATAATGAATGAGGCTAGTTTTCGGAGAAAACCCAACGTCTTGTAAGCAGTACCATAACTAGGTAAAAGGTCAGTCCCAAGAACCGTTATGTAGTGTAATGGAAGGGGAGATATAGGTCAAAGGTCTGGTTACTACCCGAGCTATATCGGGGTACCTATATGAAACATAACAAAACGCTATGCAGCGAATGGCCAAAGGCCATTCGCAGCGATGGGGTTGGGTGCCTGTGGGGGTTTGGAGCTGGGTCTGGCTGCAGGATAAGTACTGCCCAACCAAATGCTGCACACAACCTGGACGTGGCCAGGCCCGGAGCCCAACTCCACGCCGTGCATGGCCAAAGGCTGTGAGCAGCAGGGGCTTGACCACCCACAGGGGTTGGTTTTAGGTTGCATGGAGATGGAGATCATATTTTATATTAAAAAACATTAAAAATGTACTGGAAAAAAAAAAAGTTAAAAGAGAGGTTATAGTTAGGAATTGAAATAATAACTTACTTTACATTACAAAATGGTGGCTGGGGAACCGGCAGGGGCTGCACGGGTAACTCTAACTTGTGCCCTAAAGTAACTATAACTCAGGCACTCACCATGCACTGCTAATTTCTTCCCATATTACATCACTCAATACATGTTGTATGACATCATTGATAATATCACTGCAACACCTGAAATGACATAATTGATGACAACATTGCAGTATTGTGGTATGCGAGTTATAGTTACATTAGGGCATGAGTTAGACTTGAGATAACTATAAGTGGTGAATTTCAGTGGTTTTGTTTGTTTAAAATGGCATGTTTTAACTGAGATTTTCACAATAATAAGGGTGGTGGTTGGAGATATATATATATATATATGAAAAAAGAAGAGTTGCCTCTAGGTGGGATGCACTCCCAGGTGGAAATTACGCCAAAGCAAGGGCACACGCCTAGAGGCAACTCTTTTTGTATTTTGTACAGCGGCCTGCCTGGTCGCGGGATTGCACCACCGTGAAACACTTGCGGGTCTGTGGCTGCTTTATTGGGGCAGCTAACTGTGGAACAGGAGGTGCCTGTTATATGCAGGGGTGCCGGCGCGAACATCGGCAATCATTTTAAGACATTTTTTAATGTGAGTGCCGGCGTCGACCCACTTGGGTTTTACTGAACCACCAGTCCCAGGAAGCATTGCTTCAGGTGGTTCACCTGAGCATAATTATTACGGGGATTTACTGGTGGTTGCCGCATGACGGCACGTCACATGGTCTGCCACTGAAGAGGGCGTTGGCCCGAAACGCGTCTGGCAGGTAACTAGAAAAGGACTTTGTTCATGGCGTGTGCCCTTGCTTTGGCGTAATTTCCACCTGGGAGTGCATCCCACCTAGAGGCAACTCTTTTTGTATTTTGTACAGCGGCCTGCCTGGTCGCGGGATTGCACCACCGCGAAACACTTGCGGGTCCGCGGCTGCTTTATTGGGGCAGCTAACTGTGGAACAGGAGGTGCCTGTTATATGCAGGGGTGCCGGCGCGAACATCGGCAATCCTTTTAAGACATTTTTGAATGTGAGTGCCGGCGGCGACCCACTTGGGTTTTACTGAACCACCAGTCCCAGGAAGCATTGCTTCAGGTGGTTCACCTGAGCATAATTATTACCGGGATTTACTGGTGGCTGCCGCATGCCGGCACGTCACATGGTCTGCCACTGCGTCTGGCAGGTAACCAGAAAAGGACTTTGTTCATGGCGTGTGCCCTTGCTTTGGCGTAATTTCCACCTGGGAGTGCATCCCACCTAGAGGCAACTCTTTTTGTATTATATATATATATATATATATATATATATATATATTTTAGCGGGCGCAAACTGGCCTTAGACCCGTTTGCGCATGCTAAAAAGCAAGGCCCCATGTACAAACAGTATTTTGCGAGTCGCAAATAAATTGCGACTCGCAAAATACTGTTTTTCGACTCGCTATCACAAAACACTTGCAAATTAGCACCTACTTCAAATAGGTGGTAATGCATTCGTAAATGGGAAGGGGTCCCCAGGGGACCCCTTCCCCATTGCAAATGCACGCAATATCATTTTTTAAGGGCAGGCAGTGGTCCCAGGCACCACTGCCTGCCCTTAAAAAATGGAACGAAAACGTTTTTTTTTTTTTTTTTTAAATGCATCCCGTTTTCCTTTTAGGAAAACGGGCTGCCTTTAAAAAAAAAAAAAAAGCTGCTTTATTTAAAAGCAGTCCCAGACATGGTGGTCTGCTGAGCCGAGCAGGCCACCATCCCTGGGAGAGCCTGTCATTCCCAATGGGCTCGCAAATTGCGAGAGGCTCATTAATATTCATGAGCTTCGCAATTTGTGACCCCATTGGGAATCGCAAACAGTGTTAAACACACGGTTGTACATGCCAAATAGCGCCTCGCATATTGCGAGTCGCAAATGCGACGCAATTTGCGAGGCGCTATTTGGCAGGTCGTACATCTGGCCCAAAATGATTGGTGTGAAGGTACAGACCAGTGGGGATATGCACTACTGCCCTGCCCTATATGATGAACACCCCTTCCAAGTCTATAGTGTAAATACATGAGGCAGATTCACATAACAGAATCTGCAGCGGAGATAAAAGTTCACAGACTCTGAAGTTTAGACTTTATCTGTGTTCATTAATTAAAGCAAAAATTGGCCATCAGCAAACTGCAGCAGTCCAAGCTGCCTGAATTATTTCAAACAGGGTTTCATTCTCGCCGCTGCACTTATAGACCTATTTGTTGCCCTCTACAACATTCATCATTATATCTTGACTAAAACCATGCCTGAAGATAGGTTTGCATGCATTGTTCTGGACTGGCTGAAATCCTCCCTAACTTACATGAGTTAGATCGTGGACCCTCCTCCTTCTTCAGAAATCAAGGAATTCAGGTGTGGTGTATCACCGGGGTCATTTCCCATTTATATTTAATCTGTACTTGAACATCTGGCCAGCTAAGGTTTATATGTATGTGGCTGACACCTAGCCAAGTGTTGGGCTATTTCATCAGCAATGTACCCTCAACACACATCAGACCTGGGATGCTTGGCCATTACATGGTTGTGGATGTCCTTCAATTGTTTTAGAGCTCAATTCAACAAAAATCGAGCTTCTACTCATCACTGCTTCAGCACCTCATAATGGGTAGCAATGACTATATATATGTATTTTCAAGTCTATGTCTCATAGTAAAGTAACACTGTATTTAGATATGGGTCCACCACTGCAGCCGACCTAAGCAGACAGGAACTTGGGCATTTTTTTAAATTCATATTTATATTGATAACAGTCTGTCTCTAGATACCCAAGTGGCCAAGGTCCCTAACATCAATTTTTCATAGCTTAGAATTTTGAAAAAATCTTTCTTTTCATTGATGCTGTTATACATCCGAGCAATCAAGTTTTTGGAGCTCAATTCAAAGAAAATAAAGGTTTTACTCATCATTGCTTCAACACCGAATCATGGATATCAAGCACTATATATACACATATTTCTTAAACTAATCTAAATCAATGTCTCATACTGCAGTAACATTGTCTAGTCTTTAGAAAATGTTCACCGCCCAGGCTGACCAAAGCACACAGGAACTTGGGCACTTATATATATTTATATTAATAACAATCTGTCCCCTGAGACTTGGGTGACTTAGGGCCAGATGTATCAAAGGGTTTTGACCCATTCTGTGTCTATGGGAAAATGTGTTCATACATAAGGCCCTAAGCTTCCCAACATCTACTTGTCACAACTTAGAAATTTGAAATAAAACTTTCTTTTCATTGACAACCAGTTATACATCCCAGCCATCAATACTATGATCCACACCACTTCAATCTATCTTTCTGCCTAAGAGAACCTGAAACACATTCAATCAGTACAAAAAGCTGCCACCCGATTGATCAACGAGCTTTCAGGAAGTAAACATAGTTCCCAGTGCTTTTATCTTTGCACTGGTTACCCAAGCAAAGCAGACTGATTCAAGCATCTGTCAATCAAACATAAAGAGCTACACCTGCACACTAAAGAGCTCCTCGCCGCCAAATTACATGGTAGAACCCTAACCTTATACTATGCGCTTCAAACCTATGACTCTTAGTGATTCTCAAAGTCAAATCAGTGACCAGTCTATCTCTATTGCCGCAGCTCAACTACGGAACTCTAACCCATTGCTCTACAAGTTGAGTCTGATCTCAGGAATATTTATAGATTTTTTTAAAGTTGCCTTTTTAACCACGGATGCCTTATTATGTGTTTTGACCAGCCAGGTGCATTTCCCTTTATAAGTATCTGTATTTTAGCTGTTGTGTTTTACTTAATGCCACGAAACTCTCCAAGCATGAGCTTCCATAAGTATATAAACTTAACACACTGTAAGGCAACAGAACTAGGGTTTGGCAAACGATGTGTCAAATGAAAACTGAACACAATCCCACAATTTCTTTAGTTGATATGCTTAACAAAATTGTACAGAAACACAGCCCAATTCTGCTCAGTTGAACTAGCAGAAACACTGCCTAAATCCGCTCCACAAGCAAACTTGAGAAACAGGCAATTTCTACTCTTCAAAGTATAAAATGCCTGAACCACTTGGACTGCTCAAATTGTCTGTGACCTAGTAATTGTGCAATGGTTTGGGGGTCACTTCTAAAATTCAGCCTGCAATTCAACTCTTTTTTGCCTTTGTAGTTGGATGCAATTGTGGTGAAATTTCTGGATTCATGCTGTGATTAACATTCACAAACACGATGAAACAAATAAATCACCAATCCCTAAAAATAACACACGGAACAGGTTTGTATTAAAGAGCCTGTAAAGGAAACATAAAAGATTATAGAGAGCAGACACATGGGGAAGATTCACAAGAGAACATCAAGTGTAGACATCCAATGACATTCTTGTATAACAGACTGAAGTGAACATGCTTACTTTAATTTTCTGAATATATTTGTGGTCTTGTGATAAAAAAACACTGTACATTGCTAAAAAGTCTATTGCTGGGCTACTAATCTTTGTACTTATTTGAAGCACAGAACAAATATCAATTCTTGCATGAGATCTTTTTTTTCAAAGTAACATTGCTTTAATGCATGTCCTACGTCATGCTGTATTTATCTCTCTGCTGTGAAACTGCCGGACTGTTCGGTGTCAGAGCCTTAGAAATGCAACCACAACATGTAGCACAAAGAGGAAAGGTCAGTGAAGAAGAGTGGAGGGTGTATGGGTGGTTGTGTGAGCCCATTAGGGGGTGTGTCATTGACCAAAGGCATGTCAGTGGAGAGCTACCGGAAACTGACAAGAGGAGGGTGCAAACAGGTAATCAAGTAATTGTTGGCTCTTGCATATAGATCTGATCACATAAAGGGGCCAGAAAAATCCTTCAACTGCTTATAGAAGAAAGAGGGGTTTGATGTACATATATTTGTCTTATTCACATGTATAAAGTGAAGATGACGCCAAAATATTTTCAACCTAATGTCACCTGGCATGCTAGCTAGCTTATCATACTACCTAGATCATTGGATAATCATCTGTGCCAACAGGACAGTTTAAACGATTTACAGCGGGTGAACTTCAAGTCTGGGTTCAACCAGAATCATAACGTGGGACTACTTTACAGTCTCTACTGAGCAAGATTAAAGTTCTCATATTTCACTGAGCCTGGAAGTTTACATAGCAGAAGAGTGCTTAGAGAGGGTTTCCAATAAATCTACACAATAGAAATCTAATCACTTAGTAAGTAGAACTCTAATCACTTTGGGGCCTATTTCTATGTCGGTCGGAGGCTTTCCGACCGACATCTACGGTTAAACTTCAGACTGCCTAATTACAATCTAGGCGGTCGAAAGTGAAACCGGTCGAAAGTGATTCCGGCTGGATTCCGACGGGCTCAAGGAGCCTGTCCACCAGTCGGAACCGGCACGTAATCCCAATAGGATGGCGTTTCCGCAGTCGGGATTACGATGCCGGTTTCCGACAGGCTTTCCATGCCGGGCTTTCCGACATGGAAAGTCTGTCAGATAGCGACTTTGGGGGCCCCTAGCAGGGCCCCCTTCTCACTAAGACCTCCGGTTGGGGCAGAGGGGGCACCTATGGTGCCCCCCTGTCAATCCCTGCACCACCTGCCACGCGGCGTAGGGATTAACAGACTACCATTTCTCTACGGAAGCTTGTGCTACAGCAGGTTTACTGCAGTATCACAAGCTCCCATAGAGAAATGGGAGTATGCGACCGCACCATGTGCGGCCGCATCGTAATTGCGGTGTCGGGACCGCCGACTGGAGGTCGATCAGTCCAGAGACAGCAACGGTTTTGGTCGGAGGCAACTTCGACTGACATCGTAATGAGGCCCTTAGTATATACACAAATCCTTTTACATCTTCAAACAATGTCAATATCTGTTATGTCAAGTGTATGTTTTATAATCTGTGAAGACTGAAGAAGTATTTTTATATGAAATGTTATCAAGTGAATGATAATGAAACATCTCACTCAAAGATTGATCATGATTCTATAGGATTATGGTCCAATGCTCTTGGATAAATCTGTAAACATCATGTCCACTATACATCCCATGCAACTGATTATATATATATATATATATATATATATATACCCACACACACACACACACCCCAACACTGTTAAACCTCCATCTTACTTTGAATGATAACATCATAGGATAAAGGTTTAATGTCACATGGTTCATATGGGGACGTCCATTTCCGATCTCATGTCACAAACCAATGACGTATATCACCATCCGTTCATAAAAGGAGACTAATATGCTATACAGTAATCATAGCTGTCACACATTGCTAGGTTATTTTCAAGGGTGGAGCCTGAATATTGACTATACAATATTGCGGGACACTGACAAAATATCATAAGGTTAGTATGTATGGATCTTCTATACCCGACTCCACATCTATGTACCAATATATTTATATCACCAAGATACATAGATGTGGAGTCAAGAAGAGTAAATCTATACTTCTCTAAAAGCAATTACCTTTCAATATTTTGTCCCTCGATATTTCGTCCACAATATTAGTGTGCCACAATATTCTTGTGCTCGATATTCCATTGTACAATCGTTTCAAAATATTAGTTTGTCCATTTTTTCAGAGACCTGTGTCACTGCAAGAAAGTGCTAAGTTCTCATGGATGTACAATGTGCTGCATGCAGTGATATTTTACTATTTCTTTATTTTATAGTGGCATTATTGCACTTTACATGGAATATAATAAGGATTACATAAGAACAGAGTGAGCACAACAGGTTACAGCAGAGAACAGAAACAGCAGGAAGAGCTATCGTGTACATTATTTATACCCATCCAAACCCAGCATTTTTGAATTAGTAATCAAAGTACAGAGACATACAGAAAGAACAAGACACAAAAAGAAAGAAGAGCTAGGCAGAGTGAAGTGATGTGGACACATGCCACTGCTTACTGAAGAACACATGGGTCCTGGAACACACCAAAGAGAGAGAGAGAGAGGACAGAGAGGGACTTGGACTGAAGGTGAGAAAGATGCGAAGAGAGGGTACAGGAGGGGTCGGATAACTTGAATTACTCTTTTTACCTGATGTCAGGTCAAGGAAGTATGTCCTTTGTTCTCCCCCAGGGAGTAAGATGTTGAAATGGTACGAAGCACCAACTTGACTGACCAGAGACTCAGAAAGGAAGAGCTCAATGGCAGAAAGCAACTCATCTGCACCAAGACTTGCAGCTTTGCAAGAGGGTGACGGAACTGCCAGTTCATTCTCCATCTCTATCATTTGTGATGAGGCCTCTGAAGAGAAAAATTTAGGCCAGACAGCAAGTTAGAGCTATGACTCAGGAGCACATGGGCAGTGCACGCTAGAACAGAAAACCTTTATCTGCAAAACCTTTGTCACCATTGGAGCAGTACAAAACACAGGACTGACACATGAATCTTGATATAATTTCAAGGTCTAAATTAATAAGCCTTTATTATAAAAATGTAACCAGTTTTACAGCACTAACTCAGCAAGGTATGTATAACAATTATTTTTTTGATTCAACGTTTATCACTTTTATTTTATTCACTTTGTATAAGTAAAATACTGCATTTTCTTGGCTACAGTAGGTTCAGTAGCCATCTGAGCAACATTAACAAACCACATTGGAGCGCTACATCCACTCGGCTTTTAAGAACAGAACGGCCCGTTTCTTCTCTTTCCATGAAGGCAATACAATTCTAAAACAATTGCCTTACGACTTCGTTAGAGCTGTGTAATGGATTGCCCTTAGCTAGGAGTCCTTATGACTTTAAAAATTGGGACTTGTAACTTCCGTCGTTACAACTTTAGTTAACTCAAACTAGAGCATTCAAATGCTTTAAATTACTATATATTTCTTAAAGAATGAACTACGGCAACTCTGATGTGAATGTTAAGATGCTTAGTCCATTTCACTGCTAATAAGTTTGGCTCTGTTTCCTAAACCTGCATGAAAGTTTCCAAAAGTACATGCCTGCACCCAAGATCAGTCAAAGAAAGTTTGGTGCAGATTAGTTGAGGTGGAGTTAAAAGTGAAAATCAAAGGTTACCAATTCAAGCTCCCACAGGATATATGACCATAAAATAGTGTATGGTCCAATGTAGTTTCATTGATTCATTTGGTGTATTCAGCAGTTTGAGTAAATTAAAAAAGCTAAATTTAGATGCACAGTTTGTCAACAACTTAACAAACTGAACTTCGGATCTGATTGGCTAAGAAGAGGGAAACTACTGTGCTTCCATATCCTTTCACGGAATGTGAACCACTCTCCTACATTATGAGCCACATTCTGAAAAGATGATTGCAGGGACAAGTAGGAGCAAGGTGAGCAGACCCTATCCAGAGGGAGGACAAGGGCTCACATTAGAAAATGCCTTTTTTTCCATGAACATCAAAAATTTCTAATTTCTGCTGCGGAGTATGTTAACTCATTTGAGAACTGCCACAAGGCCTGTGAACAAGACTTCCTGGATCTCAAACTGATAAACACATTTCTAAAAATATTACAGACAATGCTAGGTAAAATAAAATAAAAAGTCATGACAGAAAAAGGCTGAGTGTAAGGATAGGACAAATGCCAATCCCTGGGCTGAATTATACATGCAGTGCACTTCCCATAATTGCGCCGGGCGCACCTTTTAAAAGGTGCGCCCGGCGCAATTTAGGAAAAAGCAGCGTATTATGATGAATGCACTGCCTCCAAGGCCCTGGGGGTAGCACATTCATGTGAAAAAAAGAGCGGCTGCTTTGAAGTCGCTCCGGGTTTTCAAGGTGCAGGCGGCAACCCGCCCGCACTTTGAAGGGGGAATAGAGATCCCCTTGCAGGTGGGTGCAGTGAGTGACGGCACCCACCTGCAAGGGGCTATCTGGGGGTCCATGGGATCCCCTTTACCCCCTCCAGAGGGCTGCCATCAAGGGGCACACTGACAGTGCGCCTCCTGAGAGCTTCTTTGCCTTTGCTTCCGCGTCTGTAATACGGCGCTGGCGAAGAGGCAAAGGGATTCCCTCATTTGCATGGGGCACGCCCGCCATGCAAATGAGAGAACGCCCTCCAAAGACAGTCAGTAGAAAAACCGAAGCGCGCACACACACAGTCCATGATTGAAGTATACATTCAATATAATAATCTTCTTGTTTCAGAATTGTAGTGTTGAAGGTGCTTTATTATCTGCACATACATGTAGCTGTTCAGTAGAAGTACATTCTTCTTTACAGATAGGCACCCAACACGTGTTTCGTCCGAAGACTTCAAGACTGCAAAATGATATTAATAAATGGTATTTGTACATGTGTACATATTGTAAGGGACACAAGTGTTTGACTTGACCGGCGAGAGTCCAAGTGATAGATGGTCACTGCATGCTGACTTGTTATAAAACTCTTTCCCAAACCTATTTTAAACTATTGGGATTTCTCTATGGATTATCTACAAACTTAATACTCCTTATACCATCTATCTCTTGGACTCTCGCCGGTCAAATCATCAAGACACTACGTTATAACATTGAGCACCTGTGGTGATGGACACCATGTCAATTTTCTTCTTGTGTCCTCACCAACAACGTTGCTCTTAGATTACTGTGCTAATATAGCTGTGCGGGGTTGGATGGCATAGACAGTGTTGTTTCTTTTTGCCCTCTGAAGATAGCGCTGGCGCTTTATGTGCGCCAGCGCTATTGGTATTACGAAAGAGGCTGCACAAGTGTCTGCGGCCCCTTCTGTAATACCAAAGTGCACAGGGGACGTGCAAGCTGGTGCACACGCCTGTTGCACCCCCGGGGCACTTGTATAATATGCCCACTGAGTCCCAAGCCAACTATGCATGGCCACAAGTTGAAACCAGCCATAAGACATGCCATGTACAATGTGCTCCATGAGAGATAAGGGCAGGAGCAGAGGCAAATGGCATACCCATGTTCAAGTGTATCATAAAAAAGTCTGAAAGTTATTGACAAAACTTTAATTTTAACTGAGGTTATAGTTGTCTTCAAAATATCAACTATCCGACATCAAGAATTCTCTAGCAAAACCTAATTTGAGGGAATGTTATGGTTACAATCCAAAACCAAAAATCATTGCATTTTCATGTTATCGGCAGTTATGAAACCACAACTCACCCCAACTTCACTGCTCCTCATCTCACACACAACATTGCAGATGAGATCATAAATGCCATCGTTAACATAACACATGACATCATCACTGACATTACTGATGTCACTCAAGGACACTACAGCACAATTTATTAGGCAAAACTTAGGGCAGTACTAAAAGACAAGCCTTGGGTGGGAGGAGAAGGGGTACAGAGTACAAGAACCACTTAAGTAGTTCCCAGTAGACTCTAGGTGCTTCTCGCATCTGCACCATCATTACACCAATCCTCGAGGGAAGCAGTACCTACTTTGAATTCTCCAAGAATGGCCTGGCACTTGGCCAGGACCTGAATCTGTAACCCTTAGGGTTGTGGAATTGCTTTCACCTAACGCACAGGACATATTCTCTGGGGCCAAAGACAAGTAGGTCCCACATCCTGCAGCACAAACCCTTTGTCTGACAATTGACAGCGTGCACTATGTTTATGGGAAAGAGAATTGCATGTTCTTAAGGCAAGAAATATATCCATGTAAATAAGATGTTAAAAATTGCGTATATGGTTCAGAATGAAAAGGATACCCGCCGATGCCCATTTTCCCCAGTAACACCGTATGTCTGTTGATCGTGATTTTTGGGTTGCACCATAAGGAGGAAAGTATCGAGCCTTTCATTTTGTTTGGAAATAGTTTATCAGGGGCTCTAATAGCATGTACAGTGTCTTTGATAGTGGGTAGTGAATGTGGGATTTTCAGTGACTTTAAGGAGATGTACTTTTAAGCGAGAGAGGTTTGACTGGATCTGATTCAATATCAACCCAGGGTGGGTCGAGGGATGGTCTCGGTGTTGAGCTGCCAGGTAGCTTGCCTGGCGAGGAAAGCTATCTGGTAGTTGTTAAAGTTTGGTAAGTCCAGGCCAACTCTAAATTTGTCTATTTTTAGTTTGTTGAAAGAGATTCTAGAACTTTATGTACTCAACTGGATGCATACCTCGAAAAAATATCAAACGACCATAAGCTCTCACTTTTCACACGTCATTCCACTACCTGCAACATTACCTTATTACCTGAAATACTACCTTTTCATCAGCATATCCATGTGTGCAAGTAGCCCATTAACACCATGCAACCTTAAGACGTGTCTTCCCCCATTTTCCTACCTATCTAGACCTCCCCTTGTTTCTCCCCCCTCTTCTTTATGCTTCTTGCTCTTTTCTCTCTGACTCTTTATACCTCTCTCTTTCTCATCCCTGTTTTGCTTTCTCTTTTTAGGTCGAGCCTAGCGGCAGCGCGCATGCGCTGCTCGCTCTGCGAGACTGCTGTAGAAGAGTATGGGAGAAAAGCCGCGCCCACTCTCCTCCCATATTTTTTCATTTGCTTGTGTCATTGTCTTTCATAAATGCTGCCTTCGGTTTCGTTAATAGGCTTGTTAGTCCCTCCTTAGTAAGTCCTCGTCTTCATTTGTACCCTCCCATGGCGACTGGCCCTTTTATTTCGGTTGTTACATAGGACCTGATATTTAGTCTGTAAGCACTATTTACTTTATTGAGTTTCTCTTACTGCAGGCCGGACACGCGCTGCTTCAGCTGAAACCGCTTGTGTTTTTTAAGCAGCACGGCCGCCCCCCGTAACACGGGCGCCTGCTTTCAATCACTTTAACCCGGCATTATCTCGTGTCTGTTTCAACCGCCCTGCCCCCCACCCCCTAAAATGGATTTAGAAATGATTAGCGAAAGTCATGTGAATTCCAGGTAGCACATAATCCTGAGCTAATGGGCTGAAGCTGACAACAGCACATCTGTGTTACATGTCATCTGTACTAAAGCCACCTGATGGGTTGTTTTCAAAAGCCTGTTTTATTAACACCACCACCAATACCACCACCACCACCAATACCACCACCACCGCCAATATCATCACCAATACTACCACCAATATCATCACCAATACCACCGCCAATACCACCACCACCAATACCACCAAAACCACCACCACCACCAAAACCACCACCACCAATACCACCACCACCACAAATACCACCACCACCACAAATACCACCACCACCACAAATACCACCACCACCACAAATACCACCACCAATATCACCACCAATACCACTACCACCACCACCAATACCAACACCAATACCTCCACCACCAATACCACAACCACCAATACCACCACCAACACCAATACCACCACCACCAATACCACCACCAATACCACCACCACCAATACCACCACCACCAATGCCACCACCAATGCCACCACCAATGCCACCACCGCCAATACCACCGCCAATACCACCACCAATACCACCACCAATACCACCACCAATACCACTAATACCACCACCAATACCACCACCACCAATACCACCACCACCAATACCACCACCACCAATTCCACCACCACTAATTCCACCACCACCAATTCCACCACCACCAATACCACCACCAATACAACCACCACCAATACAACCACCACCAATACAACCACCACCAATACAACCACCACCAATACCACCACCAATGCCAATACCACCACCAATACAGCCAACAATACCACCACCAATACCAACACCACCAATACCTCCACAACCACCACCAATACCTCCACCACCAATACCTCCACCACCAATACCACCACCAACACCAATACCACCAACACCAATACCACCACCAATGCCAACACCGCCAATACCAATACCCCCACCAATACCAATACCACCACCAATACCACCACCACCACCAATACCACTACCACCACCAATACCACTACCACCACCAATACCACTACCACCACCAATACCACCACTTCCACCACCACCAATTCCACCACCAATTCCACCACCACCAATACAACCACCACTTCCACCACCACCAATACCACCACCACCGATACCAACAATACAACCACCAATACCAACACCACCGATACCAACAATACAACCACCAATACCAACACCACCGATACCACCACTTCCACCACCACCAATTCCACCACCACCAATTCCACCACCACCAATACCACCACCACCAATACCACCACCACCAATACAACCACCAATACCAACACCACCGATACAACCACCAATACCACCACCAATACCACCACCACTACCACCAATACCACCACCACTACCACCACCACTACCACCACCAATACCACCACTACCACCACCAATACCACCACTACCATCACCAATACCACCACCACCAATACCACCAATAACACCACCACCAATAACAACACCACCAATAACACCAATCCCACCAATAACACCACCACCAATAACAACACCACCAATAACACCAATCCCACCAATAACAACACCACCAATAACACCAATACCACCACCACCAATAACACCACCACCACCAATACCAATGCCACCACCACCAATACCAGTACCACCACCACCATAACCAATACCACCACCACCAATACCACCACCACCAATACCACCACCACCAATTCCACCACCAGCACCACCACCAATACCACCACCACCAATACCACCACCACCAATAACCACCACCACCAATACCACCACCACCACCAATACCACCACCACCAACAATGCCACCAATACCACCAACAATACCAACACCACCAATACCACCACCAATACCACCACCAACCAATCTCACCAATACCACCACCACCAATACCACCACCAACCAATACCACCACCAATACCATCACCACCAATACCATCACCAATACCATCACCACCACCAATACCACCACCAATACCAATACCACCACCACCAATACCACCACCACCAATACCGCCACCACCAATACCGCCACCACCAATACCGCCACCACCAATACCGCCACCACCAATACCACCACCAATAACACCACCACCACCACCACCACCACCACCACCACCAATACCACCACCAATACCACCACCAATAGCAACACCACTAACACCACCACCACCAATACCACCACCAATGCCACCACCCACAGAACCACTAATACCACCACCAGCACCACCAGCACCACCAATACCACCACCACCGCCACCACCATTACCACTACCACCAATACCACCACCAATACCACCACCAATACCACCGCCAATGCCACCGCCAATGCCACCGCCAATACCACCACCACCAATACCACCACCACTAATACCACCACCAATACCATCACCACCAATACCACTACCACCACCAATACCACCACCATCAATACCACCATCAATACCACCACCTCCATCAATACCACCACCAACACCAATACCACCACCAACACCAATACCACCACCAACACCAATACCACCACCAATACCACCACCAACACCAATACCACAACCAACACCAATACCACAACCAACACCAATATCACCACCAACACCGCCAATACCACCACCAATACCACTACCACCACCAATACCACTACCACTACCAGTACCACTACCACCACCAATACCACCACCAATACCACCACCAATACCACCACCAATACCACCACCAATACCACCACCAATACCACCACCAATACCACCACTTCCACCACCACCAATTCCACCAATACCACCACCAATACCAACAATACAACCACCAATACCAACACCCACCACCACCAATACCACCACCACCAATACCACCACCACCACCACCAATACCAATACCACCAATACCACCACCATCACCAATACCACCACCATCACCAATACCACCACCATCACCAATACCACCACCAATCCCGACACCACCAATCCCACCAATCCCACCACCACCAATAACACCACCAATACCACCACCACCAATACCACCACCACCAATACCATCACCACCAATACCACCACCACCAATACCACCACCACCACCAATCCCTCCACCACCAATACCACCACCAATACCACCACCACTACCACACCACCAATACCACCACCAATACCACCACCACCAATACCACCACCACCACAACCACCAATACCACCAACCACCAATACCACCAACAATACCACCACACCACCAATACCACCACCAATCTCACCAATACCACAACCACCAATACCACAACCACCAATACCACAACCACCAATACCACCACCACCAATACCACCACCAACACCACCACCAATACCACCACCACCAATGCCACCAATACCACCAACAGTACCAACACCACCAATACCACCACCAATCTCACCAATACCACCACCACCAATACCACCACCAATACCATCACCACCAATACCACCACCAATACCACCACCACCAATACCACCACCAATACCACCACCACCAATACCACCACCACCAATACCACCACCACCAATACCACCATCAATACCACCATCAATACCACCACAAATACAACCAATACCACCACCACCAATACCATCACCACCAATACCACCACCAATACCACCACCACCACCAATACCACCAATACCACTACCACCACCAATACCACTAACACCACCAATACCAATACCACTACCACCAATACCACTACCACCCCCAATACCACTACCACCACCAATACCACTACCACTACCACCACCAATACCACTACCATCACCAATACCACTACCAATACCAATACCACCACCATCAATACCACCACCAATACCAATACCACCACTTCCACCACCACCAATACCACCACCACCAATACCAACAATACAACCACCAATACCAACACCACCGATACAACCACCAATCCCACCACCACCAATACCACCACCACCAATACCACCACCACCAATACCGCCACCACCAATACCGCCACCACCAATACCGCCACCACCAATACCGCCACCACCAATACCGCCACCACCAATACCACCCCCACCAATACCACTACCAATACCACCACCAATAGCAACACCACCAATACCACTAACACCATCACCAATACCACCACCAATACCACCACCCCCAGAACCACTAATACCCCCACCAATACCACCCCCACCAATACCACCACCACCTCCAGCACCACCAATACCACCACCACCACCATTACCACTACCAATACCACCACCAATACCACCACCAATACCACCACCAATACCACTGCCAATGCCACCACCACTAATACCACCACCACTAATACCACCACCAATACCACCACCACCATCAATACCACCATCAATACCACCACCTCCACCAATACCATCACCACCAATACCACTACCCCACCACCATCAATACCACCACCTCTGTTCCCTGTGTAGTCAGGCTGTTGGCCTCAGTAGCTGAGACAGTCAACCTTGAGGTTAACACTCTGATTAAACTATCCTTGAGGGCAGCCACTGTCCCTTTGTCGTGGAAGCAAGCCAAACTCTTGCCTTTGCTAAAAAAGCCTTCTCTTGATCCTCTGACCCCTACAAGCTACAGGCCAATATCGCTACTTCCAGCCGTGGCCAAAGTCTGTGAGAAGGTGGTAAATAAACAACTTACCTCCTTTGTGGAAGACGAAGGCTTGTTTCATCCAGCCCAATCTGGATTTAGGGCCAGTTATAGTACCGAGTCTGCCCTGGTTGAAATGACTGAGGCCATCAGAGAGTGTTTGGACGCTGGAGGCAGAGCGGCTCTGATTTTATTAGACCTCTCTGCGGCATTTGACACCGTCCCTAACTCACGGCTTATGGCCCTCCTGTCTGACATCGGGGTGACAGGTTCCGCGCTGAGCTGGGTTGGTTCATTTTTGGACCAACGCTCTCAGCAAGTATGGATGCCCCCGTTTGCATCTTCGCCACAAGCTCTGTCCACTGGAGTCCCTCAGGGCTCCACTCTGAGCCCTCTCCTTTTTAATATATATATGACTCCTCGGATCTATCTGGCAGAGGAGCTGGGTGCCAAGATCATCGCCTACGCTGATGATACCCAGCTCCTCTTCACTTGGAGTAAAGATGACTCTTCTCCAGCTCAGGCCAGAGCTTGCCTGTCAGCTGTTTTAAAATGGCTTCATGTTGCGGAGCTTAAGTGCAACTAGGACAAGTCTGAAATCCTCTTGTACGGTACGTTTTCCTCTCAGTTCAAGGAATCCCTTTGGCCGGCCGAATATCCTCTACCCAACTCAGATGGCCAACCTGTAAAAAAATCTGGGGATTTGGTTTAATGAGGATCTTAGGTTTACCACTCAGATTAAAAAACTAGCAGGACAATGTTTTGGTGCACTAAGATCACTTAGGAAGTTTCTGCCACTTCTACCTCAGCCTGCTAAAGAGATGGTCACCCGCGCCCTAATACAGTTGCGTATTGATTACGCGAACGCACTTTATGTGGGCGTTCCGGGGTACCAGTTGAAAAAACTCCAGTCTATCCAGAATGCCGCAGCCAGGGTTTAACTGAATATCCCTCGAAGATCAAGCATACAACAACATCTGCGTGATCTCCACTGGCTGCCGGTTGCGGAAAGAGTGAGATTTAAAGCCATTACCATGGCGCATGCAGCCCTGTACCAGTCCGGCCCAGGCTATCTCAGGAAGCGTTTTAAATTCTACGTGCCCTCAAGAAACCTGCGTTCTATGGCACAGTTCCTGGCAGTGATTCCACGTTTCCGCCGGGTGAGAATGGGTGGCAGCTCGTTAGCCTATAAGGCTGCCGTGGCTTGGAACGCACTCCCTTTGGAACTTCGTTGTATCCAAGATGCTAAGATGTTCAGGAAACGGCTGAAAACACTGCTCTTTGTATAAACTCCTCTGTCTGACTCCCACTCTCTAGCAAGGTAGCCGGGATACTCCTGAGTAGCCGCGCGCGATATAAATGCTTATAACACAACATAACCTCCACCAATACCACCTCCACCAATACCACCACCACCAATACCACCACCACCAATACCACCACCAATACCACCACCAATACCACCACCACCACCACCACCTCCACCACCACCAGCTCCAATGGGAAACAGCGTTGTTACCAGGCATACCATTACATGGCAAGTCGTTTCAACGACTTGCTGTAGGGGCGTACTGGTATTGGATTTAAAATCCAAAACCTTCCCTGCTGTTGCGCAAACTGGAGTAGGAATAGTAAATAATACTATTCCTAAGTCCAGCGCGCCCCCTACAGCAAGTCGTTGTAATGACTTGCGATGTAATGGTCACGTTCTAGCAACGCGGTCGTTGAAACGACCGCGTTGTAATGGCATGCAATGTATTCACATGCGGTGTAAACAGACATATTCCCACCAATACCACCACCAATACCACCACCATCAACTCCACCAATACCACCACCAATACCACTACCACCAGCAATACCACCACCACCAGCAATACCACCACCACCAGCAATACCACCACCACCACCAGCAATACCACCACCACCCCCAATACCACCACCACCCCCAATACCACCACCACCCCCAATACCACCACCACCCCCAATACCACCACCCCCAATACCACCACCCCCCCAATACCACCACCCCCCAATACCACCACCCCCCCCAATACCACCACCACCACTACCACACCACCACCACTACCACCACCACCACTACCACCACCACCACCACCAATACCACCACCACCAATATCACCAGTACCAATACCAGTACCAGTACCACCACCACCAATACAAATACCACCACCAATACCGCCACCACCAATACCGCCACCACCAATACCGCCACCACCAATACCGCCACCACCTCCACCAATACCACCACCTCCACCAATACCACCACCAGTACCAATACCACCACCAGTACCAATACCACCACCAATACCAATACCACCACCAATACCAATACTACCACCTCAGTGCCTCTCGCTCACTAGTAATAGCAGGGGCACTGTACGAGGCCGGAGCTGCAGCCGAGACCATCCCTCCCTCCATGTCTGCGATAAAGCACAGCCCGCCCTGCACCAGGAGGTGAAGCCAGGGCCCTACTACAGCTGGAGTGTTTTTAATTAGGCCAAAGATAGCAATGATATTACGCAATGCCACAATGCACATTCAAATCACGGAGAGGGCAGGAACTAGCCCCCCCTCCCGCTCTTCCTCCTGAGCCGCGACAGTGTAATCACAGAGCGAAAGGTGTTGGAGCGCTTTGTTAGTGTTTATAGGTAGGATCATACGTAACTCTCACTTCACACTTTGTGTCTGTGTAACTTACAACATTTACACATCTTCTTCACTGCACTATTTATCACTACTTTGAAGACGTCGCAGGCCGGTCTCTTCCTCTGATATTTACAATCTAACAAGCGGTCGAGAAGGCCCTTTATTGCAATGCTATAGGTCTCGCATTTGCGAGAGTTTAAGCTATTAGTATTGTAATGACAATGCCTTTTATTTAGGTTTTAAAACCCAAAACATAAATAAAAGGCATTGTCATTTGCAATGCCAATAGCTCAAACTCGCGTGAATGCAAGACCTATTGCATTGCAAATGCTTGCTCTAGGCAGTTGTTACCAACATTCGAGCAATACACTATCTTATATGGTTCCCTAAATCTATCTTGCTTGTATATAAGTGTAATGTATTAATCTATGAGAATATTCGACCATGTAATATTTCTATATATAACCTTAATAAACATATTTTGAAGTAAAAATAGGTAAACTAGATAGACAGACAGACAGATATTGTCCCGAGCAATTCATGGTGCGGTGTGTGTTAGATTTGCTTAGTTCCTTAACTGGCAAATTTTAAGGTTCTGTGTCGTTGATCCTTCACCAATAAAACGGCCTTTGTTGTTTACGTTGTCTGTTTCCAACTGAATGCCATGAGCAACTTTACCACATATGTTGCTTAAAATGTTTCAGTTATATTCAATGCTGCCACCTTGTGGCACTGGAAGGGTAATACCACCTGTAACCATTTTACAATGCATACCATAAGGAAGGGTCGGCAGTCTAGCAGCAAATAGGGAGGGCCACTGGAATTATGCGATTGTGCGGTCGCTAAGAGTTTCGCATGATTATAGATTTTCCGCATTTGCTACATAATCCATCATCCTCTGCGTAATCTGCAGATTTAAACAAAAAAACAATTTGTTTCTACCTCAAACGGTTCAAAAAGTTACTAAAATTGCAACAACACGTGGTGTTGTTTGCAATGGTTGACTGGTCATCTTTCTGTAGCTTATTGCTATATTTGGGTGTTAAACTGGTATTTAAAAGGTGCACCTAATGCCCAGACAGCGTTAACAGGTTTAAAATTGACAAAATAATGAAGCAATACTATCAAAAAATGTGCTGCATAGTTCGGCATAATTTGGCTATTCGTTGCCGCATAATTTACTAAACTGTGCCGCATAATTTGGCCCTCCGCTGCGCATAATTCCAAGGGCCCTGAAAATAGGTAATCAGACAGATTATATGTGGTCCAATTTGATGACTGTATGTGTCCTTAACCCGCCTTGTGGCTCTGTGTGACTGGTGTAATAAACATCTTTAAATAAAAACTAGGCGGCAGCAGAAAGCAGCAATCTGCAGACTGATATCTCGTTGCCTGGAGCATGGTTGTCCTAATCGCACTTTAGGGTTAGAAGAGCAGGGATGTGTCAATGTGCGCCGGGTGTGGTGGCTCAGTACACTACTGCATCCACTCCAGAAATCTGTGTTTGACCTCGTGGTCAAAGATTCAAATCCCAGTTGGTCTACTCAGATTTTCATCCTTCGGAGGTTGATAAAATGAGTACCACAGAGTTCGGTAACAATACATATCTGTAATTCAGCACCAAAATGCACCAAAGGGATGTATGTGTGCTTTACAAATGCAAGTATGATATGCTTTTATATTTTTAACATTTTCACAGCCGCATTTATTGAATATCATTACACACTGCCTGCAGCAAGAACACATTTAGTTGTTGTCAACCCCACAGAGACCACCCAGACAGCATGGCTTTAAAGTAGCTCGTAGCTCGATTTACAAAAGAGAGTACACTTCTTAAATGTAAACCACTTTTATTTTGGTACCTGGGCCTATTTTCTGCCGCAGTTCGACCCTGGACATAAGTCGTGTTTTAAAAAACACACAGATGGCATAGCTGTCCGGGCTCCCAGTAATGTCTTCCCGGGGGTTGGAGGTAGTGATAGGGCAGAGTGGGCTGCCGATTCACACCAGCTACCACTCCATACGTACCTCAAGGCTACATGCTGACCCTCCCAACTCTGCCACTCCTGGACAAAGAAGCTGTATCATGTGCTGTCCTAGTGGCCCAGTACTTGGCAGCTTCTCGCCACCAACCATTAAGAGGTCATGGTTTGAAGCCACAGGCAGCGATGACCTCAGAGTGTACAAAGATATGAGAGGTACAATAAAGCTGTTTAAAATACAGAGATGATTGCACGTGCATTGTACAAGAAGCAGCACTCTTTCACAAGTAACTTGCGATTCCAGATTGCTTTGAAATACCTTGTTATTCAGAGCACTGCTGATTGTTCTGTTTCATTCTATCTGCCGCAGCAGAATAGCACTGTGTAGAGGAGCCACAGCATCATGAGGTGGGAAGAGAGCCGGAAATGTGCTAGTGACAAGTCAAGGGTGTTTTACTACTGAACGCAGATGGTGCTAAAAGTACTGGGAAAAATGCGTATTTTGTCAAGGAAACGGTAAATGTGAAAGAACTTCAGAACGCTCTCACTCCTCCCCTTAACAGCCAAGGTCATAGAGAAGGCCATCAACGCCCAACTCTCCGAGTTCATCGAAGTGAGCCACGTCCTGGACACCTCCCAATCCGGCTTCCGAAGCAACCACAGCACAGAGACTGCACTCCTCGCCACCACAGACGACATCCGCTCTCTCCTCGACCGGGGCGAGACCACGGCCCTCATCCTAATAGATCTCTCGGCCGCCTTCGGCACTGTCTCCCACCGCACCCTAATCACAAGACTCCACGACACCGGCATCCACAACAAGGCTTTGGACTGGATCCACTACTTCCTCACTGGCCGGATCCTGCGAGTCAGACTACCGCCGTTCCTCTCAAAACCCACGGAGATCAGCTGAGGAGTACCCCAGGGTTCCTCCCTGAGCCCCTCCATCTTCAACATCTACATGGCCCCCGCGCAGCCATCGTCAGAAGCCAACGGACTTAACATCGACTCCTTCGCCGGCGACACCCAGCCGACCCTCTACCTCACCAATGAACCCACAACCGCCAGAACCAACTTCCACAGTGAAATGAAGGCCATTGCTACCTGGCTGAAAGACAAGACCGAAGTACTTATCCTGGGACTCACCCCTTCAGCCTGGGATGACTCCATATGGCCATCTGCTCTGAGATCTCCCCTCACCCTGATGGACCACGCACGCAACCTCGGCATCATACTAGACTCATCACTCACTATGAACCGCCAAATCAACACAGTCTCCTCAGCCTGCTTCCACACGCTCCGCCTGCTTCGAAAGACATTCAGATGGATCCCCGCAGAATCCAGAAAGACGGCACCCACGCACTCATCACCAACAGACTCGACTACGGCAATGCCCTCTACGCCGGCATCACCCAGAAACAGCTCAAGAAACTACAGAATGTCCAAAATGTCGCAGCCAGACTGATCCTTGACATCTCCGCCGCAGCCACATCACGCAACACCTCCGACAACTCCACTGGCTCCCAGTAAACAAGAGTCACTTTCAAACTCCTCACTCATGCCTACAAAGCTCTACACGATGAAGGACCAGCATACGTCAACCACCGCCTCACATTCCAAGTACCCGCCAGACAACTCCGATCCTCCCAAATCGCCCTCGCCTCCGTCCCCAGGATCCACAAGACCAGAACAGGAGGAAGGTCGTTCTCCTACCACGCCGCCAAGACCTGGAACACCCTGCCCCTGCACCTCAGGCAATCCGCGTCACTGACCCAATTCAGGAGGGACTTCAAAGACCTGGCTCTTCGAATGATCCTCCACCCAGTCTGACCAGCAGCCCCCCTCTCCCCCAGCGCCTTGAGACCCTCACGGGTGAGTAGCCGTGCTATACAAGTCCCTAATTGATTGATCGATTGGCATGGCAATGGGGTTGTCATGCCACACCAGCATGCTCACTGCATACTGTTTTAGATACTTGCATGGTAAAGCACAGTTGAACAGTGTCTTCTGCGGAAATCCAGCCACCAGAGGGCAGTGCTCAGATAAGCTGAACCTTCTACAATGAGCAGTGGCTACTGCCTGCCAGAAGCCACGCCTACCATCATGCAGTAGCACATTCCCACAGTTTTGAGCAGAACCAGAGGTTAATTTGTGCCGGTGGGCCCCACCAGTACCTGTTTTAGGGGACCAGGAATCGGTCAGTCCTTCCTGCTGTCAGCAGTCTGGTAGCTCATTGAGAACTATTTTCTTGCATTCACTGTCAGTTCATGCTTACAGGCATTGGAACTCTGCCATATCC
The DNA here is from genome assembly GCA_963921515.1 of Calotriton arnoldi. NCBI lineage: Eukaryota > Metazoa > Chordata > Amphibia > Caudata > Salamandridae > Calotriton > Calotriton arnoldi. The sequence goes on along the minus strand of CAWUFW010000148.1, from coordinate 611,025 downwards.
ATTTATCTTTCAGACAAGAGTCTAGGTGCGCTTAGAATATTGAAGATACACAGTACTGCACTATGCACAACAAAACTTAAAGCCTGCTTCTACAGTCATATCCCACAATGGGGAACAATTAAAGAAACTCAAAACTAAATTTGTATTTAGGCTCACCAAAAGCTAGTCTGACTAAGAGCGACTATGACCTACTCACCTGCACCGCAATGGGCAAGGCTACTGGGACAATATGGCAGCGAATGGCTAAATTATGTGGTAAAATTACGCAGCATGGAAAAAGTAACTTTTGAGGTACGAAATGTTAAATTATTGGCATACTAGGGTATGAAAGACACATCATGTAGCATTCTACAGGGTTATTATCGATTTTGGCTTTTTAACGCGCACTGGTAAAGAAGGACGACCAGAGGAAAGACACAGATTTCTTAAGAAAAAACTATACACATTAAGCAGGTCTATTTCTAACAGTATTTACCAACAATTAATGATTCTGTATTTTGTATAATTTCATTAAAACTGCCCCTGCTCTCTCCCAGAGTAAAAATGTTTGCGTAACATATATTCACTGTTCTTATCTCAGAAAACAATCCTCCGTGCAAACATGTCGGGTAATAAAAGCTGTGCCTATTTCATTTTACGCTTCACGGCTAGGTTTATAATCTTTTCTTCTGTTTTGGATTTGCTCTGAGTTTGCACTAAAGAAACTGTGAAGCACCTACTTCCCAGAGTAAGAAGAGCAGCAAAACAGTCTTCCAGATAATGTATTTGTTATGCATTTGATATGGAGGCATTTATGTATATTTACTTCAGAAAGAGAAATCTGAAACACCCCTGCTCATGTTGTTTGCAAGATGCTGGCATAATATCCTTCTCCCACCCACAAATAAAGTTGGAATCTAAACATTTTCAAAACTCTTGAATATCATATTTTTGGACAAAAGTAAAAAAGAGCATTTTGAGCATTTGGTCAAAAAAGTCCAACTTACAGTTCTAAAAATGTGTATGTTTTTTTACAAACAGCAGTTTTTGCTTGATGTTTGTAAATTTCTTCCATACCTATCTGTAATGCTGTCACTTTATGTACATTTCACATTTCTGCCTACATATTTGTGGCTGGAGTACTAGAGTAAAGTTTTGTGGGGACTTGGCGGTAGCACTTGCAGTCCTTTTCTCAAGTTTTGCACCAATGGAATTTGCAGCACTCTGTTACAAAATTACAGTGATAGAGTGAGGCAGAAGAATTATGACATTTCCAGGATCACACAGATTTGGACAATTCTCTCTTTGCCTTTTGTAAGGAAATGCCTCTTTTTGCATGACGTTTTGGACTGATGCTGTTGGTTTTTCAACTTTGAGAGTGCACTGAGGCCTGCTAACCAGACTTCAGTGCCTGTGTTCTAACCCTTTGCAAAGTATATATAGCATTGGCTACCCCCAATTAGCATAAGTGAACTTACTTCTAAGTCCCTAATATATGGTACCAGGGGTCCCCAGGTCATGCAAGTTAAAGTGTCCACCCAGGGTTGCAGCACTGATTGAGCCAACCGGAGTGTGACAAGGCACATCATGGCTCCCAGCCTGACACTGCAGACTGGAAGATCAGCTTTAAAGCTGCCAGTTCGAATTTGACATTTAAACTTATCCCAAAGTCCAAACCTGCCTTAATGGTATACATATAAAACACCTCTAAGGATGGTCTATCAAGCCCTAAGGCAGGGTGCTGTATAGTATTAACTAGGACATATATTTCCATTTGTCCTAACAATAAATCCCACAAATTGTTGTTTTTCTGTGGAAGTGTTGGTAGACCCATTGGCAAGTGCAGGGTTACACGCTGACCCCACAGCTGTGCCAACTTCTGAATGTGACTACCGAAATTGGTACTACAAGGTATCCAATTAATAGTGGGATCAAACCTGATGATACCCAAGTCGGATTGAATGTCACTATGAAGAAAAGGCTGCCTCCCGGGCTAGCACAGGAAGGACTGTGCTTGTGGTACCGGACTTGTGGAAAAGTCGCTCCATAGTCCCAGACAGAGAAGGTGAACTTCAAGAGTCAGGCGGAGGACTCCCTGTTCCAGTACAAGGGCCATTTAAGCTTGAGACTGCTTTGTTGATCATGTAACTGTCCTAATACTCCTTATTGGCCCCCATGACCTTCTCCATATTGGAATTGATCACTCAGTCCTGGCTCTAGTAGTCAAACACAACTCTTTAAAGGTTTAGAAAGTTTGTAAACTTTACGGTTATCAATACTTGTTTGCACTTTTGAGTGAAAAGCTGATATTTGCGTTTTGCTGATAAATCTATATCTCCAAAACCCGCTGTTGGATTTTGCTCATTGTGGTGTCTAAAAAGTCATAAAACTATAATCTATTTTTATAAATAGATGTCAGATTTCTTTCATGTGTTTTGACTTTCTTATTTCGTTGTTTAGTGCACCTAAATACTTTACACTTGTTTCTTTGTTTAAGCCTTGCTGCTCGAAGCCACAGCTACCCAGGGTTGAGCTAAAGGTTTTACAAATGAGCCTGACAGGGCACAAGACGGTTCTGTGAGTATATTACATGGTGAGGTAACCACAACATATAATACTCCACAATTCTCACACTTATCCAATACAGGGCTTTGACTATCATGGCCATGGTTGCAGTGAAACAGTAGTCTGCTTTATGCAGACTTGAAGGCAGCCTTACTCACATTTTTAGACTTTCCTGCACGCTAGAAGTGATATTAGTTATTAGTTATGACATGGGCATTGTGAGGGCAGGCTCCCCAAACAATGGGGGCCGTGGCTCTGCTTTATTCTCTCTGCATTCCTGGTATGCCAGCTTCAGTAACACATTTGTCCATTCACTTGTCATTTTTATTTTTATAAAATAGATAGTTCTCGACTATAGAAATAAAAGCCTGTTATTTGCCATCAATGACTACGTTCTGTTTCTCTTTGTGCTGAATGTATGATTGATCTCATGAATATATAAAATTAATTTTTGCATTTTGGACTTTTTGATGCCATTTTATTTGTATAATTCAGATATCTTCCGGAGAGCCAGTGATCTTATTAACCTATGGGTCTAGCTATGGAGATTTTTACTTTACTTGATGCACTGGTGAAGGGAGGTGGGCTTGTCTGAGGCTTGAGGGCCATGTTGTAATGAAGAAACAGATGGCCATACACAAGATATCTCGCCAAGAAAAGCAACAGATACAGAATAGGAAAGTAGCATTATTGGTGAAGTATAAATGTACACGGCATAGTCCCACCGGGAGCACGATAACTTCTCTGCTCAGTCTAAAACTCTTACAACCGATTTCCACTACAACTAACATATCAACATTCCACAACATCCGAACCAAGATATAGCAGAGTGAGGAAGACAGCAAGAATGAAAGACCCTTAGATGTCTGAGAATCTGCTGAATGAGACCCAGGGGCAAGAGATTCCAAGTAAGGAATACTGGTATATTGCAGCGAAAGGAGTAAGACAACTCCTTCAAATTGGAATTGGACTCCCTTCAGGGCAAAGTTCAATGCCTCCATCTTATGTTATGGAGATTTGTACAGCGTACTATCACCCGGGAGGTCATGCTGGCACTGAGCAGGTGTGAATCTAGCCACACATAAGGCCTAGTGGGACTACTCAAAAAGCCAGGTCTCCATCGTCTAACAGAATTCAAGAAGTGAGGAGGAGGCTCTTATGTTTAAGTAATACAGTCATATCTCCAAGGCAAGTTCAATGCAGTCTTTTAATCAGTTAGGTAGCCCACAGCAGAAGAACATGCATTTCTTTTCTCAACACTACATACAAAGACATTGATCTGTCCAAAACTCAGCTTTACAGTCCTTACCAGCATGCAAGTCTCGATCTTGGGCTGCATTTTGATTTGCGACAGCAAGGCTGTTGCTGAGGAAGTGCATTGCTAGCTGCTGGAAAGGCCCAGCTAGCCCTTCCATTCCTGGGATGGATGGTGGCATGATGAGGTTGCTGGATGGCATGTCATCGGGCTGACTCAACACTGCTTCCAAAATCAACTCCACACGGTCCACCTCTAAGCCCCAGTTCTTGGTCTTGCTGTTGATGTCCACCTAAGGAAACAGTGGAAAAGACAAGGAGCTAAATATGGGAGATAAATCAATATCATATGCACTTTTCACTCTGCATGCTAATGTGTAGCACAGTGCCGGCATCAAGATATCACACCTGGGTACATATTCTATCTAATCCTTTCTCTACACTGAGCAAGATCTGCTACACTTTGTATGCCTTCATCATTTCGAAATGTCAGGAGACTTCCTGGTAGACTTACCACATCATTGATCCAACCACCTCTAATGTCTACTGGAGTCACATCCCACATAAAAAGATTCATGTACACAATAGGGGTCTAACTCATTTCATATATCATAAAACTCATCAAGAGCAATGGATGCTCTATATAGTCACATTACAGGCTTTGGAAAATCCAACATAGTCTCAGTCTTTGTCATGTGTGTCGCTGGCACAATGCAATTTAAAGGCATAACTCGCTCAAGTAAGACTCCTCTAAACAGCATGAGGTCGGTAACTGGGAAAGACTGAGCATTTGTTGATGTGATTAAAACCAGAAACAGTGCAGCAGTCTCTCCTAATGAATAACACTTGACAAAATAAGATTCCTCACACCGTTCCAAAATTAAGCTGACCAGCTTCAATTCATATTCAAATGTCTGAGGAATCATAGCCACACAGTGTGTTTGTGAGTATATGGAACTTTAAAGTGCTAGGCCATGATCCAGTGCCTGCACAAAAAGTTAAATTCACCAATGAGCGGCTTTACATGAACTCACCAGCAGCTGGTCACCTAAGCGCAGTTTGTCCATCTGAATCTCACGCAAGTTCTTCTTGATCAGCACGGCAGTCATGAGGTTCTGAGCTGTCATGCGTGTAGCAGTGTTCAGGTCCTGAACAGCCATGACAGACAAGACAGGATTCCAAACACGGAACTGAATGTCAGCACCAATGGAGATCACAGCCCTGTCTTTCGAGGTCACCTGTATGGAGACATGAGACACATACTCTGTCGGAACTGCAGACACTGCTTCAGTTGTAAGGCAGTTCCTAGTTAAGAGTAAGGACTTTTGCTGCCTATTAGGAAATGTGGCAAAAGCACAGGGCCGACCACCAACGGAGAATGCTATTGGAATATCTGTTTTGTATCATGATGAGTATCTTTATGTTATATTAGGCATATATTTGCATAGCGTGTTAATCATCCGTGTGGGGTATAACATTGTCACTCTGTTTCATCTCTAGGGTGACAAAAATACTTGCACCAGTCATACTCTTAAAAATGATACCTAGGAGGGGAGGATTCCCTCACTCTAATAAAACCACCTCAGCAGTGTTTCAACATAAACCCCGTTGGTGCAGAGGACTCAAACCGTGTGAGAACTTGTTGACATAATATCCCACATCCATTGAGAAGGGAGCGCATGTAGTCTACTGCCTATGATATAGAAAACCTTACCCCACACTGTGAAGAGCACAGCATTACATTTGGGCACCACTCACCTTACATGGTGGGACACTGAAGGCTTTTGTACGCAGGTCCACCCGCTGCCATTGATCAATGAAGGGTAACAGCAGGATGACACCAGGACCCCGGGGAGCCTTAATCCGTCCCAGACGGAAGAGAACCACTCGCTCATAATTGGGAACTGTCTGGAAGTAAAACACATACAATCAGTTCAGAAGCATTTTAGTTCAAGAAAAAGAAACACTGGTCTGAGAAGCAGAGTAATACTACTACCTAACAGGATAAATCAGGAGGAACCAAAATTTCAGCCCTATTGTGAGCTGTACTTACTGCTTCACCACCTGTTTAGTTATTCTTTCCTCATATACGAGTTCCCACATACCATATCACACGAGCTTCTGTCCAAGCCACTTTGTTTATGGCGAGATCTATCAAGTCATGTGAAAGATTGTCGACGCTACTCTTTGATAGTGTCCATACTTGCTGTGTTGCCAAAAATACCTGCAGTAACAATGCAGAGCCCCATATGAAAATGAGCTAACTCCAGGCAGCCTAAGGGGCTCCACGAACTCTTAAAGTGGGTGACTACAATTGACAAAATGCATTGGTTTCAGAGTGATGACAATGCAAACACCAAAACAAGCCACTGTCTTTTATTAGAATCACTAGTGGTACTTTTCTGGACTAGTAGCAGAGAGCCAACTACCACTGTGCGCTATAGCCCGACGCCCAGGACATATTGTTTGGGGTCAAGGGCAACATGTTTTTATGTATATTTTGTCCTTGGGACAAGTAGACCCAACCCCCTACAGCACAAACCCTTTGCCTGCCAGTTTACAGTACCATATTATATAGATCAGGGAAGGACACTGTCTGCAGTTAAGGTAATATTTGTATCCGTGTGGTAATGCTGTTCAAATGTGTATTTATGGTTCATTAATGCAAAGCCTTTATTATTAGGGTGAGCGCTCTAAATAAATGTTGTAAGCTCGGACTACACTACTGACTTTGGTTCCAGTATAAAAATGTGTACACACGTTTTCAAAGTTTAGCAATATAAGGTTATGTATAATGCTCCCAGAATGCTCTCTGATGCTAATATTTGCAGAAGCTTGAAAGCAAGAATGATGATTATTTGCTTTCAAAATAAAATGTTCACAAAAAAAATGCAAGTAGGAAAAAAAACATTTCGCTAAACCACTGTAAAATTTTAGGTACAATTTCTTTGCAGTATCATTTAGTAAAATGTGTTGATGTATGCCAGTATTTCTCACAAATATTCCTAATGGAAAATAAGTGTAACCAGTTTCAATAATATTATGGGAAACAAAAATAAACAAGCATTGGCAAAGCCAGTAGGTCTGAAATTGGTGGTCAACCTTTTGATTTTGTCAATGCGTGACTTGTTTTGGCATGGTTTTTGTAAAATCTTTTTGGAGTGGAAGCTGCTTGGCCCTCACCATTATAACACATTGGCAAAAGCAAAAATTGTTTTTGGACTCAAAAAGCACTCATTGTCACAGTAGTTCCTGGCAATGAACAAAACTACTTTGTGTGCTGATATGCTCTTTGTGAAAGAGCACAATACTGTCACTGACAGTGAAGCCAGCTGATAGGCTTAGAGAGACAGAAGTTTAATCAACACACAAGGTAATGATTAACACTAGACCTAATTAGGAGGCCCAATTATTAGAGAAAATCTCAAAAGTGCACCCATGGTATATCTCCTTGCATTAAGTGCAGATATACGGCTTTCGTGAATTCATAAGAATTTATAGAAGTAGGCCAAGAAATAGTACTCCTAGAAAATATTTGTGAACTGTATTTTAGCATGAACAAATATGCCTGTGTAAATTTGCTCAAAAATCTGAGTGTTTTGCAAGTTCACTTTCCCTCCAACCACTTTTTTCCCAACCCTGGAAGAAGTTTTACGTCTGCCATTGTCGGGTATAAATTTCCAACCTTTCTCAGTATGAAAAAAGATTAGAGAAGAGTTGGTGAAAACCCTTAAAACATGTAAGTTAGTAGGTTTGCACTGACTCAAAAGGGCATTCGAAACATGGAACTATTGCTTACCACTATCTTCAGCCCAAGTATGTAGATCTGCGGAAACATGGCTACATAAGGGAATTGCTAGTATTCAAACTCTACTATGGTATGAGCCCTGGCATAATCAGGGAGGCTATATCAGAACTCGTATATAATGAGATTGCTGCCATAATTTGTCACCACATTACAAGGCACAAAAGGGACAAAAGTAGATTTATGAACCAACCTGCACCTTGGGCAAGTAGATATTTTATTAAATTCCGCAACCTTGTAAACAAATGGAATCTACCAGTTTTCGAGTGTCAGGCAACCAAAAACAGAAAACTGGTTGAAGAAGATATGGGCCAGGGTCATGGAACCAAAATTTGTTCTTTGAAAGAAACAGCTTCTCAGTATTTGAGTCCAGAATCTAAACAAAAACATACGTTTTCACAGTCTGGAAACTGTACATTTTGTCTACTATGGGACAAAGAGCAGTTTCATGGCTTTGCATCAAGATACTGCTGTTGTCTCTACATTGCGTTAAGTTTGCAGCAATGTTGTACAGCTCATGGTAGAGATTATATAGGTTTCTGAGCCACAGTATTATATAATAGAATCTAAAATGCTGCATCTCTAAACTATTGGCGCAGGATTGATTATTTAGTTGGTTATCACAGAGGTCAGTTGGACTGACCTTTCCAATTAAGTTTTTGTAGGTCTCAATGATGTAAGTAGGTAGGATTAGGAAATATAGGTTGCCTGGCCAAGAAAGAGGGATGAATTTAAATGGCCAATGACCAACTGACAAGCAGAGACTAGGCAATGAAAGTGGCGATGCCCTGTGCCTACAGTTCATAGTGTACAGCCAAACAGACAAGCTCTGAGAGTTGGAAGGGTGAATGGTATGCCCTGCACTGCGAGCGCAATATGCACAACTAGGGGCTGTGTGTCATCGGATCGGCTCTTGGGCAGGAGACTAAACCCAGAGCATGGCAAAAGTTACGCCCTCCAACCAAACCCTATTGCACATTTCCAAAGGTCGTGATCAGTGGCTTTGGAGACACAGGAACTTGGCAAAGGGCATGGCAAAAAAACATACCCTATGCCCACTGCCCGCTCAACATGGTCGAAGGCTATCCATGCGGTACGTGACTAGGCACTGGTTTTGACCCAAGGCCACATACTGTGGTGAATGCTCATTACACAAGTCTTTAGGCTGAGCTTAGGGTTTTTTGTGGCAAGGAAACAAGGTGTACGTTTGCCTAGTGTCAAAGCCCAAACACAGTGCATAGTGGCCACCGCTTTTGGGCATGGGTACCACATATCCGTCCACACTACGCAACCTGTCGCCGTTTCAGACATCCAAAGGCGTTACCTGGCCAGTGATGCTCTGGAAGCTGAAGGACTGGTAGCAAACATGTCCAAAGCCAATGCCCTGCATCCTATGCCCACTGTATATTGGCAAAAACATACATTATGGGTTCTAAGTACAGAGACAGGGTATACACATTTACAAAAAGCTTTGACATTCAATTAAACGTTAGTTAATGTTGTTTAGGAAGCATTCAAGAGACCTAAAACAAAAATACCTTAAAGCTACTGTGATGCTGCTTGTATGACACAAAACCTGCCCACATTACAAATTCACTAGGTAATTGAGCTCTACAATCTTAACGCCTGCCCCAAACCACTGCTCATGAACTCAAACATGGTGTTACAAAAGACATCTCAAATCACATTACTGGTTGAACACATATCCCATCATGAATGACATCACTAAACCTGCTCAATATGTTGCCAAAGGTTTGACTATTATCCATATTAGCACTAGAAGTAACTTTGTTAAGACCTTTTTTCAAGCTCATGGTCAAAGCCAAAATAGTCTCTGGGCTGAGCACCCTTACTTACTAAGCACAAGACATGGACTAAGGCCAGCCATATTTGGACAATAAAGTAAAAGCCCTAATTGAACATCTTAGTACCACGGTAATTGAAGCACCGAAGCCTGCCCAATATTGCCCCAGCATGTAATGCTCTCTACTCAAGCCGTTTTCTACAATACCCCCGTATGTATATCTCCTAGGCAAGAATGCACAATGTCCCTTTATGTAAAGTAGCATTCTCAGGACAGTATCCACAATGTTCCAGTGTGTAATGCACTACTCCCTAGCTAGTCTCCATACTGGGCTCTCATGTAGAGTAACGAAGCTAGGCCAGTATCCACAAAATACAAGTACAAAAAGCAACATCCTTAGGCCGGAATCGCAAATCACCAGTATGTTAATATCATGCTTAAATGGCACAGTGGTTGCAGGTGGAGGACACCAACACTTATTTTTGGACTTGGGATTTATTTTTCATCAAAAAACTTTGATCCAGAGCAAAAGAGAGAAATTCGGAAAAGAGAGCAAAAAGGAGGAAGAGAAATGTAGGAAAACAAACAGAGAAAACAACAGCTAAAAATAACCTACAGCAGTGAGATAAAGAGATAGGAAGTGTAGGATGATGGAGGAAAGAGGCATGAGAGAGAAACAAGAATAGGCAGCCTTGGCATTCAGCATCCAAGACTAGGCAGCCTTGGTATTCTGCGAACACAACAGTATTTTCCATCACCATACACTTCCTATCTCTTTATTTCACAGGACCACAGGTGGGGCAAATAGGCTAGAGCATTTTTAGCAAACATCAATCCACACATGGTCCTGCGCCTGCTCCATTCTTTCTTCCCTGGCTGGGCCTCCAATGTCCAGGAATTGTGTAGGCTGTAGGCAAGTGAGAAATAGGCGAGAGAAACAACCACTATAGCAGGATTACGTTCAGAAATGGACAAGCAGCCCCTCTGGCCCGAAAGCAGCCTCCCGCATACTGCAAAATTCCTGGTGGCCAAGCCCACCGTTGTCAATATTGATATGATTTATCTTGCCACCAGTGGTGGCTTGTGATGTCATATGATATTACGTGTGAAGTCATGAGCACAGCAGGCACAAGTAAATTCCTCGCTCTTGTTAACCCATGTCATAAAAAACCCTAGTTTTGTGAAACAACTGTTTAAGGAAGTTAGTTCTGTACTACGATCAGTAAGCGTGCAGCATCATACATAAACAAAAAGAACGCTTTTATAAAACCTTAATTGAATTGAAGTGTTGGATATGACCCAAAAATAAAATTCACTGAAATGTTTGTGTTATGGTGAACTATGCAACATAACCCTCGGTGCACTACTTGTATGAGATTGTAAATAGCAACACATATTGCTCGTGCATGCAGTTACAGCAACCTTTTTATCTACGTAAACAGATGACATCAGAAAACACATTGATGACATCAGCGAACCCCCGTAGAATCAATTGATTGACAATTACATTTTCCTACCCTTTGGTTTGGGGGCCTTTTTATGCCCGGGCCCTTTTTTCTATGCTCAATCCAGGTTTCAGGACTAGCCCCACACTGTGATGCTTCTCTCTACAGAGTCA